>OY757932.1:13564614-13699813 GCA_963585895.1 Sepioteuthis lessoniana | reverse complement strand
ACAATCGTCAGATTACCTGGAAGTCAGATGTGTGGATTACTAGCTCACTTGATGATCATAGCTGCGAAAGCCGGCGCTGTGAGATTTTACCTTGCTTTACATTTTTCATTATAATATATATATAAGTAAGTAAAGTTGGCGACCATAGTCGAGGGTAACCCGAAGGCTCCCTTTTCGATAGCTACTACACCAAGGTGTAGGGGAGGGCGCTACTCCTTCCCTGGATTGCTCTACTTTACCCTTGATCCGTACCTTATAATGCTGAGTGTTAAGCAAGGAGGCATCAAGTACCATTTTTGAGTCTTTGGTATGACTCGACCTGGGATTGAACCCAGGTCTCCCGGGCCATTGGCGAACCGCGATTCCATGATGTGTATGTGTTAGCGTACGTCCGCCTCTAAATTTGAGGAAAGGATTAAAAAAAACATGAATCAGTATTTCAATGCTATAAACACTAAATTATATCCATATGAATAAGTCTGATTAGTACTCCATAAGTGGATTACTATTTATAAATATGAGTACCTCAAGGAATCTACAATCAAATTAGTTTGATAAAAGTGCTTCTCCCTTCTGATATGAATATAGATCGCGCATGCGCGCGTGTGTGTGTTGTATACGTCTGCTTCCTTGATTCACCAGGGTTTTGCTCAAGAGGTAAACGATAAGATGTGTTTATGCATTTAAAATGGTAACGATAAAAAGCGAAAAAAAATCAAAAAGAAATATTAGACGTATAAGTTCTTGTTTTATCTGAAAGTAATTAATATATATATATATATATATATGTGTGTGTATGTGTGTGTGTGTGTGTTTCTAATGATTGGTTTCAAATTACCAAGACGACTTATAAAATATGACGTTTTCGAAATTTGAAAAATTATTCCTGTTGAAAAATTAACTCGGTATTTCCTAAAATGTTCAACATCAGATTATTCATTGTATTAGAGCGAATATTTACATACATTCATGTGTCTTAGTGAAAGTCTACTGAAGAGTAGAGGTATAAATTTATCCGAGACGTGACAGAAGAGTAGCTGTATGGATTTATCCGAAATTCCCCACCAAGCCAGATTTGATATGACAGAAGAGTGAAGGTACTTGTGATTACACATCCATAGGGCCAATTCAAGGTACCGGTAGTTGTAAGTTAGCGACCGTAGTCGAGGGCGACCCGAAGGCTCCCATTTCAATAGCTACTACACCGAGGTGTAGGGAAGGGCGCTACTCCTTTCCCTGGATTGTTCCACTTTACCCTTCACACGTACCTTATATTGCCGAGTGTTAAGCAAGGAGGTATCAAGTACCATTTTTAAAGTCTTTGGTATGACGCGACCTGGGATTGAACCTAGGTCTTCCGGACCATTGGTGAACACTCTACCCATTAGGACAATGAGCCGGTAGCACAAGTAATTTTAGCTTCTCTTCAGTTGCTTCTCTCTGTTTTCAGAATCTTGACACTCTCCTATTCATATATACTTATTTTTCTTTACTTTAAGAGGAGCAGAAATTCAGTTTACACGGGTCGCCACTAATTCTAGAGTTGGTCATGTACATCCCAATATATTTTAGTTTACGATGGTGACCGAAATACAATATATATATCAATTTGAACGCATGCACTTGAATTATGTTTATTAATAGATAAATTCGTTGGAGTTCCGGATTTTGTAGTCCGTAAAACTGACAGCCATAAGCTTGAAGCAGCTGTTATTCCGTATTTCATTAGTATTAAATCGGCGGGAAAAAAGGGACGCGAGATACGAAAATAGATAAGCAACAAATAATTATATAGTTATTAAACATATCACGTTTCTATTCCTAGCGTTATATGAATTTGTTTTTCTAAATAAATTCATTTTTCATTCAGATGACGCTTAACCACTAACGAAACATGTCAATCTGATTTTTTAAATTGTCTTCTTTTATATAAAAAGTTGGTTGGTTGTGTTTTACGGCATATCAACCTTTGTAGGTTATTTTATGCCATATCCTGTTTATAGGTATATCTTAAATATAAACGATTTGTAAACGAATAGTTTGCAGATAATTTTTTTAAAATGAGCTTGATCTCATTTTTTGTACACAATCAAATGATTTCAAGCATTGCTCTTCAACACTAATAGTTTTATTTGCACACAATTAAATGGTTTCAAGTATTGCTATTCAACACTAATAGTTTTATTTGCACACATTTAAATCCTTTCAAGCATTGCTATTTAACACTAATTGTTTTATTTGCACATAATTAAATGGTTTCAAGTATTGCTATTCAATGCTAATAGTTTTATTTGCACGCTATTAAATGGTTTCAAGTATTGCTATTTCACACAAGTAATTCTATACAACATTATTCATTGTTTGCATGTATAGAAAATGATTATATATTTCTATTTGATCCATAGATAGGACCTTTACAGGTACTAGTACTCCTGGCCAGAGAGGACCTGGGAGTAATGGCAATGAAGAGGTACTCCGTATCCCTGAAAGCTCCAGAACCAAAGCCTCACTGTTAGGTAAGTGTCACCTCCTGGATACTCATTCGCTGGGGCTCTTACCCCTCTGCAGAGATACTGTCGGTGTATTCTACAGTCCCAACCGATTAGGCTAGGGGAAGTAGGAACGACGTTTACCTATGGACTCTGAACGGCAAAACTATGCAGACACAGGATGCTGTCTAGAGGACTTACTAAGAGCAATGCTCGATAGGGACTGATGGAGAGAGAGAGAGAGAGAGAGAGAGAGAGAGCTATCGGCACGCCTTGATGATAATAAAAATTCGATTTGATATCTAAAACGTTGACAAAATGCCGGCAACTTTTTGAAACTAAGAAACAGCGATAGGTGAGGTCAATAATCACTTTTTGTTGGTGATTCCAAGTAACCCAGTACAATCTGTCACGTGATGCTTGAAGACGAGGTAGGCTCAACCAAGTAACCTTACTATAACCCTAGAAGTTGCCGTAAACGGAAATACTCGACATGAATCTCTGATGACTTTAATGGCTTATGGTAAACAGCCGTACCCGCAGGACTCCAAAAATGTACGCATAGGTATATGTGTGCGATTAACCTTGTATATTTCGCATAAATTGCATAGGAAAGCAACTACCCCCCCCAAAAAAAAGTGGGGGGTGAATTCTATTATGCCAGTATCAAGTGATGTTTGCCCTGTACAAATCAAACAGAAATATGAATCTCGAAATAAATGTAAAAATGAATTCATTTGTTTTATGTTGTAATGTCAAAAGACGTAATATCTTTTCGACGAATTTCTTTCATTGTTGCTTTGGAAAATAATCTCTAAAAATTGTTGGAAAGCATGCAGCGAACTGTGAAAAAGAAGCTTCTCTGCATAGACACGTATTTTTTTTTTTACTGCATGACGGACGAGAAGCGATTGTAATTCCGGTGACTTAGACGACCGCATCAATCATCTGAAAGCTCAAGAAATCCTAATGTTGAAAAGAAATCATGAACCTGTAAAAAAATTTTTCTAGCATCTTTCTTTCGTTTCTAGTGCTATTTCTTACGCTATTTTCTAGCATTATTTCTAGTATTATTTGTGCTATTTCTAGTATTATTTCTATGCAGCGCCAAATTACAAAGACTTCAGTTCAGTCTACAAAATTGCATTTTAGATTGAGCCTTCACAATGTAATATTCAACTAGGCTAGTAGACTACTGTTAGTGATTTCAATTATCATTAGACTTTTCCTGTTTTTGGACTTTTGTAAATCATACCCAATCTTTGTAAATAATGACAAGAAATTAGTTACGAAACATAAAACATCAAATATATCTATTAAAATCGAGTTATATCTTTTATTCAACGATTCATTTATTTCTGACAACTTCGATCATGACAATAAGTTGGTTGGCTTGGTTTTACGGCACATCAATTATTATAGGTTATTAATGTCAAATCCATTTTATACACATAAACAGTTGTATTTCAAGCAATTCAGTTTAGCATAAGAACCAAGTTTAAATGTCAAAAACTGTTCCATTTCAAACAGTTCAGTTTAGCTTAATTAGACAGTTTAAATGTGAAAACAGTTCTATTTCAAACACTTCAGTTAAGCATAAATACACAGTTTAAATGTCAAAACAATTCTATTTCAAGCAATTCAGTTTAGCATAAGTACAAAGTTTAAATGTCAAAAACTGTTCCATTTCAAACAGTTCAGTTCAGCATAATTAGAGAGTTTAAAAGTGAAAACAGTTCTATTTCAAGCATTTCAGTTAAGCATAAGTACACAGTTTAAATTTCAAAACAATTCTATTTCAAGTAATTCAGTTTAGTATAAGTGCACAGTTTAGTTCTATTCAACCCATAGATAAGACCCTACCAGGTGCTACCACTCTGAGCCAGAGTGGACCAGGGAGCGATGGCAGTGAAGGGGTACTCCGTATTCCCCAAAGATCCAGCATTACTGGAACCTTACCATCAGATTGTTTAATGTCATATGGAGGACACTTGTTGGAGGAGTCTTATCCCTCTGCGGAAATGCAGTCGATGTATTCTGCAGCGCCAGCTGACTGGGCCACCCGTCTAGAGAACGGTAAAGCCACATTGTTATGTCCCTTGACCTTATTGAGTAAGCATTTTTCTATTTTGTACTCCCTTCTACATACTGCTTGTTCAAATGTACAATTCTTGCTGTTGGCATACGTTTGTGTATTCTTTCCTTTTTATAGTTTTAACAAAATGTATATTGTGTATATCATCATCATCATCATGTCGCGCTGGTAGCACGGATATCCCTGACCCTCTCTCGCCACTCCTCCCTATCGTTCATCACCCTAGGCAGGTCTTCAGGACAACATCCTATATCCTCACATAGCTGCTGAATGTATGTTCGTGCTGGTCGTCCTGCCTTCGCACGGCCATGTATGGGGGTCCATAAGAGTACATCTCTTATGAGTATTGTGTATATAAAAATATTAAAAGTTCTTCATATGTACAAATGAGTTTATCTTGCCTTGCCTTCTGCTGTGTTCAATGTTAGTATATCACAGATATACCAATGCTAATATTAGTCCTCGAAGAATTAGAACTCGACTAAAATATCCTCTCTAACATTAATTAAGTTAAGTTAGCCGCCTTAGTCGAGGGTGACTCGAAGGCTCCCTTTTCAATAGCTACTACACCGAGATGTAGGAGAGGGAGCTACTCCATTTCCTGGATTGCTCCACTTTACCCTTGATCCTAACCTTATAATGCTGAGTGTTAAGCAAGACGAAATCAAGTACCATTTTTGAGTCATGATGATAATGATGATGATGAAGGGGATTTTTTACCAACTTGGTATATGGATACTTATATCATACTTACCTGGTTTAGGCCAGGAATTACGAGGCGTTCGCACGGGTTGAGCCATAGTTAATCGCCTCGTCCCTGGACGTCTTCCTACAAGCAATACCTTATTACCAGAGCTAGGTTTATTGCTTTGCGCCTGAGGCGCCCCCAAAGGGGAATACTGATGGAATCGAGGATTTTTTGTGATCACCGTGCATGTGTCTCGATTCGTGCGTGGACCTCGACTGTAAAATGACCTTGGGTCAAATCTGACTTGGTTGGGAATCGGATCAATCCAAACCCGATATATGAAAGCATACACGAGTTGTTGTTGTGATGATAAAGCTTTTTTTACCAACCTGGTATATGGATGCACGTACGTGTACTTATTTGTACAAGTGAAAAATATATTCTGTTTTAGAGTACAACATTGAGTATTGTTGATGCTATGCTATATATGCTGTCTATTTTTGTTCGTAAAGTTCATGTTGGTAATGTTTACTGAAGTTTTGATGCCAGATGCGACAAACCGTCTGTTTTATTTGTTTTATGAAATCTTAAAAATGAATAATGTTGTTTAGACGTAAGCTCTCAGATTCATCCTTATTTTTATTAAAAAAATATACTCCACACACACATACTATATATATATATATATATATATAATATATATATATATATATATATATATATATATATATATATATATTATTACATACACACCCGTATTTGACGGCATTCCTACGACTGTTCAGTCGCATGCTGATTATTGCAGCTATGTTCGCAAAGATAAATCACAAAAAAGTCAAATAAATAGAAAAATTGGAATATAAATAAAAGAAATATGGAAGATGCAACAACAACAACAACAAAAGATACTAAAAAAGAAAAAAAGGGTTTGAAATGTAAGAAATACGGGAAGAAAAATAAACATCACTTTTTCTTTACCTAATTGAAGGAAGAACGTTCCAAAATCCGATGTTGTGTTAAATAAATCTGATTATTAACTCAGCTGAGGAAACGAATTCTTGAATCTAAAATTCCTTTTTGCCCTTTTTAAAACCATTAAAATCAAGAAAAATTTTTCAGCTGCATAAAATCTGCAAATTCCATTTTACTGGATTATTTTAGTTATTTCTTATGACAATCATATGGTAGAAACCGAAGAAAATGCAATTGGTTTCCGAAAGATCTGATTATAAACAGACGCAGAGACACATACACATATTGCTTTCATCTAGATATACGTCAATATTTGTGCATGCTAATAAAAATGTTAGTCTTTTTGGTAGATTATTTTTAATAACGATATTTGCTTATTTAAGTCTACACCAATGAAGCAGATCCTTATTACCTATAAAATTGTTTGGGCTTAATATAGATTCAGTTAGAAATTTACAGTCTACCTTAACATATCCCAGTTTGTTTGTTGTTTTTTCTTATCATATGTATGTATTTAAAGCAGTCTGATGTCTTTTCTATTACAATAAAGAAATATTTTTAGTTGTATATTTATTTTTGTCAGTAATACTTCAACTGAAATAATTAAACATATTTAAAGTTGTTCACAGAACCCCAGAAGTTTTGGCTAAAAACAAAACGATAAGGCAACCAAAATTTTGTTTAATATATATTAATATAAAAATGTATTGATGTACAAATATCGACATATATTGAAGGTGGCAACCGTAGTCGATGGTGACCCGAAGGCTTCCTTTTCAATAGCTACTACACCGAAGTGTAGGAGAGGAAGCTACTTCTTTCCTTGGATTACTCCCTTTTAACCTTGATCTTTAACTTACTGTGCTAAGCAAAAAGGCTTCAAATACCGTTTTTGAGTCTTTGGTATGATTCGACATGGGATGGAACCTCGGTCTCGCAGACCATTGGCGAACACTCAACTCCTTAAACCAATGGTCCAGTACTCGATAAACATATTTACCAACCCCTCCGCTCGGGCAGGATATGACACAAGGTCAATTTTTAAGCGGAGTTTAACAGGTTTGAATTCAGGGTTTTCCTTCTCCTAGACTAGTTGCCTTACCAAGGCTGAAGAACCTCGTCTGCCCTACTATTTACCCATAGCTGGGGGGAGAATAATTGGATTCATACCTTTCCCAAGAGTATTAGTGCAATGTAAAATGCAATCAGTCTCGTCCAGGATTTGAACTCGTGTCGCCGAGTCCATTTCCTATGATGATAACCATAACACCACCATTACTCGATATACATTAATGTGTATTAATTGCATCAATATTGTGTTTCAATATTAATACATATCAACATTGATATGTATAATTACTTATACGTATCAATAATTAATACTGTGCATTGATATCAATATATATTAATATATATTGATATGAATATTAACATTAATATGTATCAATGCTAATATATATCAATATGTATTAATGTGCTTTTGTTGTATTTTGGCCTTCGACCCGGCCAAAAATACCATTCCAAGGTGATGCACCGGAAGGAGGTGACACATTCTAATGGCAGTTATGAGAGGAAATCGCGTGGGCGGAAATTGGCTGACGAAATGGGACGAAGTAAAAAAAATTCCCATGGTACACTCATAGACTGATGCACCGGAAGAGAGTGACCTGTGAACTGCATGATAGTTATTTCCGCTTGATGACGATCAAACATGCGATTTCAAAGATCGCGTAGGCGACTGAGTGGGCGTTGAACTATTATATAACTCAGTCAAGACAGAAGTCAAGGCAGTTCCAGTTAGAGATCGAACGGAGTTATAGACGAGATGTGGTAAGGAAAGCCACACCAGGCCAAAGGGGCTCGGGGCCCCCGATTGAGTTGGGGTGCAGAGAAGTTGCTGATAAGATGTAGCAGATCACCCAGCAGAGTGGGCCTCTGGGCCTCTGGTTGAGCAGCCCTGGAGAACGAGAAAGACACAACGTTGACGACCATAAGAGTGGGGGTCAAAATATTGCAGTTTCTGTTCGGTCTCCAGCTCCCACTCACACGCAAACCTTGAGTAACCCTTTTCGAACCCTTACAATAAAGTGAGAGGTACATATATTTATAAAGAAGTCTTCCTGCGTCTTTATTATTGTGTCGTTATGATACTGCATATGAGAATATAACACTTTAATATTAATATATATTGATAAGTATTGATATGTATTAATTGTATTATTATTGTGTATTAATATCAGTATATATCAATATGTCTCAATTGTATCATTATTATGAATTAATATCAATATATACCGATATGTATCAATTGTATTGATATTAATATGCATTAATATTGATAAATATTAACACTAACATGTATTAATATACTTGTCTTTAATTGGAATCATTTTGAGATGAGGCTTCTTAATCTGAGAATTAATTTTTATTTATTGCGGACTTTTTGTCCTCATCTTGGTAGTTTTTTTTTGTTTTTTTTTGTGTTGTTTCTTCTTTCACTACGTTTCGGCCAAATTTCCTATCCGAGGTCGCGGTAAATCACCTGAAGAAGGCCAGAGGTGAAATTTGGCCGAAACGTAGTGAAAGAAGAAACAACACAAAAAAAAAAAAAACAACAAACAAACAAAAAACAAAAAAAAAACTACCAAGATGGGGACAAAAAGTCCGCAATAAAAAAAAATAATTCTCATATATCAATATGTATCTATTTGTATTAATGTGCATTATTATTATCAATGATATTCTTTTCTCCGGGAAGAAAACTAAATTAATTCGTACGGAAACTGTGTTATTTGTACGAAGCATTAAAACAATTATTTTATAGATTTTTGAGACGAAGCTTGATGATTTTTATCAGTACGAGTTTTCGGACTATTGTCTTCGTCTTTATTTTCATTTTCACAACGTTTCGGCCTCTGTACCCTCCGGATTTCCGCAAGTGTCCCCTATATATCTGGGCATAGAAATGATTCAACTTGGGAAATCAAACTTTAAAAATGATTTCCCAGGTTAAATCATTTCTATGCCCAGATAAATAGGGGACACCTGAGGAAGCCTGGAGGATACAGCAGCCGAAACGTTGTGAAAATAAAAATAAAAACGAACACAATAGTCCGAAAACTCTTGCCGATAAATATTCTTTTATAACACTTTCTGATGGAAACCTTTAGCAGTGAATCATAAATACCCAAATTGATTATATTGAATCTGATGAATAATATCTTCATAAACAATTTTGGTAATTTTTTGGCAATGAAAATAAATATAGAATTTTTTGTAACTTGAATTAAAATAAAGAAAAATGAAGTTTACAACACAATTCAAGATACATTATTATAGGCACTTACTTAGTTAGAGGAGCTCTTAGAGTAACGGTTCTCGTCGTATGAATTATAATCTGCAACCCGATTTTAAAGGCAGTTTGCGTTTTACCTCGCACTAATGCCCTTGGAAAAAGCATGAATTTTTATGTTTTACCCCGTTTATGATTAAATAGTTGGACAGACTTGGTTCTTTAGCCTTGGCAAAGCAACCAGTCTAGGAGAAGTTATTATATCAGAGAATATATTCACTTGAACAATTACTTCATGTACTTTTTTGTTGATTTGCAACATCAAACACAACATAGATACGAAAGAAATACACTATCAAGACTTGAACTAATTGATAAACTTAAAGACATACTTTAAGCTTAAAAAAAATTATATTCCGTTGTATACAGAAACCAGGAGTATTCGATATATTAGTACAGGGTGGAACGATAAAATTGTCGCCCTAGAAAAGACGACATAATTCCATTTCCGTTTCATGAAAACCAGTTTTCTTTTTTTGTTGCAGACCATCTACTAGTTGGCCATTTGTATATAAATCCCAAGAGCGATAGGAGCCTTCTATCATGTCTGAAAGTGACACAATGTTCAACGAGCGAGATCGGAGATGCGCCGCTGTACAACTCATGTTCTCTACCGATCAAGTTATGACAACAGGACCATTGCCAGCACCCTCAAAATGCAAATCTGGATTGCTACGAATAACAGGGACGTGCCTAGGGTGATGAAAACAAATTTTCCGGCAACGGTTTTGGTCTTTGGTGTGGTTTCAAGTAAAGGCCACATCATGCCACCTCACATCTTCGAAGTCGGCTTGAAAGTCAACACCAAAGTGTACCTGGATATGCTGAAGAGTGTGGTGATCCCCTGGTGCAATCAGGTGGCCGGTGGCAGACCCTGGGTGTGGCAGCAGGACTCGACGCCGGCCTACAAGTCCAAAGAGATCCAAGCTTGGCTTCAGAAGGAGTGCTACGACTTTGTACCCTTCTCTCACTGGCCCCCCTCCCCCGACCTGAACCCGCTGGACCACTTCGTTTGGTCATACGTCGAGAACATCACCAACATGACCTCCCACAACACCAAGCCTGATCACCGCAATCTGCCGAGTATTCGCCGTGCTCCCGCCGGCGCTTGTGGAAAAGGCATGCTCTCAGTTCCGGATCCGTATCGAGGCGGTGATTGAGGCTGAAGGCGGCTACATTGAATAGATGTCAGCTCTACTACATAATCAAGTTACCTGAATTGCTTTTTTTTCAATAAAAGTTTTAAAATAAAGCTGTAGTGTTGTTTTCTTTAGGAAAACAATTTTAGCGTTCCACCCTGTAGATGTCAGTTCTACTACATAATAAAGTTACCTGAATTTTTTTTTCAATAAAAGTTTTAAAATAAAGCTGTAGTGTTGTTTTCTTTAGGACAACAATTTTATCGTTCCACCCTGTAGATATCAGCTCTACTACATAATAAAGTTACCTGAATTGCTTTTTTCAATAAAAGTTTTAAAATAAAGCTGTAGTGTTGTTTTCTTTAGGACAACAATTTTATCGTTTCACCCTGTAGAAGCGAATAGTTCGCTGCAAAGTATTAAGAATAGACTGTTCCGCCTAAACGTCTACATATGTTTGAACCCCCACACCATTCTAAACAGCTGTGAACTAGTAGCAATGGACCAGTTCGATTATTACCAGAAAAAAGGTACGATAGGTTAGTCCTTAACACATTCAAAATTTTAAAGATACTCTTGAAAATATACGGAATACTACATCATCATTGCGGGTGACTCAGCACCTCAAAGGGAGTTATTTGGAACGTGGAGTTGTCCTTGGCTACATCAAAGGAGATAAGAGCAGCCTTTGGAAAACAGGGTATCACAAACAACAAAAGAATTAACTTCAGAAGGGGTGAAGAAGTAATACAAACACTTAAATTCTAACTTTCAACAAACCTAATATACTCAAGGAAGTAAAAATTGGATATTGCCTTGAGTGGGTGGAACAATATATCCTCGCACCCTTGAGGTGCTTGGAATGTCAAAGATATGGCCACCACAGGGAAGATTGCAGAAAACGTTCAAAAGACCCAAGCCATACGGTATAAGATTGCTTAAATGAAACTAAATACCTAAACTCTCAAGAAGATCACCCTGTTTTCTCAAGATCTTGTGACGTATATAAAATGGAGAGGAAATTAATTGGACAAAAGTATAAACGAAGTGTGACTTTTTTTAAGCTAGGGGGATAGTAGAGTCTTACATGGGAGAGAACTCTTACGCCTCTGTAGCAAGGCGGGTGAGTCCTAACAGAAATAGCAATCAACCAGACAATTGCAGATCTCTCGTCGAGAAATTAATCCATTTGGAACAACTTGCAGAAGCACGAACTAAACTAAAAGAATTCACAACAACCAAAGAAAAAAAAAATCAAATAATCAAAGAAAAAACACACGCAAAATCTACCTCTCGTTC
Organism: Sepioteuthis lessoniana; assembly: GCA_963585895.1. Taxonomy (NCBI): domain Eukaryota; kingdom Metazoa; phylum Mollusca; class Cephalopoda; order Myopsida; family Loliginidae; genus Sepioteuthis; species Sepioteuthis lessoniana. The sequence continues at coordinate 13,687,779 of OY757932.1, read as the reverse complement.
AAAAATATAAAAGATCTCCTTCAAAACAAAGAGGTGTCCTCGTGGTGTAATGGTTAAAGCGATGGACTGCGGAATCGTAGTACGCGAGTTCGTACTCCAGTCGCGCTATTACATTCACTTTCGGGCAAATACCCTTGGGAAAGGTATGAACCCCCTTATCCTCTCAGCTATGTTCTTCTAGGAGAGTGGCTTAGTCATTAAATAACCTAAAAAGAGTTGATATGCCATTAAACAAAGAACCCATCCTTCAAAACAAAGGTCACATAGATCTTTAATCTGACAATCAAAAACCAAAGACAGACTAAAAAACTTGTTTCCAAAAAAGCTTGAATCAATCAAACAAAAACCAGAGGCTCTTATTGATAAATCTACAAAAACCTATATGAACACAATAATGAACAATCAAAGACCAAGAAGACTATTCAGCCAAACTCGATAGAGACCCCATAACGTCAAGAATAAAATCACCTAAAATAATTAATGAACAATAAAACGCCCAGGGATCAACCAAATCCCAAAATAGATCCTATAGCATAGAAAGTATGAACTGATAATATAATTCCAATCTTCAATTTAGAAGATATATAAAGTATATTATAAGAAAGCAATCAAACTGACACAGAAATATAAATATATGTCATTGTTTTTATTTCATTTTATTTTGTAGCGATTGAAACAGAAATACAAACCTTTTAAATCATTTTGCTGTTGGTACGTATGCAAAAATAGAAGCTTGCCCAGTCAGCTTGGGCTGTAGAATACACCGACTGCTTCTTCCACCCACCAAGAGTGTCCAGTATATGATACTAAACAATCTAATGGCGAAGTTCCAGTGATGCCAGAGCTTTGGGGAATACAGAGCACCCTTTCATTGCTCCCAGGTCCACTCTGGCCTGGAATGGTAGCACCTGATAGGGCCCTATCTTTGGGTTAAATAGAACTAACTGCATACTTATGCTAAACTGAATTATTTGAATTAGAACTGTTTGACTAAGCTGAATAGCTTGAAATAGAAATGTTTTTGACAATTAAACTCTACTTACACTAAACTGAATTGTTTAATATAGAACTGTTTTGACATTTAACTGTGTGTAAACAAAATCTGTACTTATACTTAGCTGAATTAGAACTGTTTGACCAAACTGAATAGCTTGAAATAGAAATGTTTTTGACAATTAAACTGTGTAGCCATGCTAAACTGAATTGTTTGAAATAAAACTGACTATTTGCATAAAAATGGATTTGGCGTTAAATAACCTAGAAAGGTTGATATGCCATAAAACCCGAACAATCAACGAAGAAAAATTGAAGCAAAAGCTTGTTACATGAAGAACCATCTGAGAGTTAAGACGAAATTCCTAAATCTAAATGGTGGCGTCAACAATTATTGAAGAAGAATCTGACCAAATTTCCATTCTTCCGTAAACCTTCACAGTTGGCTCATATTACGTACCTGAATGAATTCAAAAACTGCAATGACATATAGTCGTACTCATGGTCAAAAATCAATGACATTTCCATATGATAAAAAGAAATTCAGGAGGAGTAGCTGCCTGGACAAAACATACATTCCCAGACATGGCCACACAGTCAAAGTTTTTTGCTTAAAAGTTTAAAGAAGGGGGAATTTAATGAGAAAATTCAACGTTTTGGGGAAGAAAGATGCCACATGTGCTTAGAAAAGTCTTATCTTGTAACATTTAGTTGTGGAAGGTACTACTTGTATAGCATGTTTTAGGCTGGAATAGATGGTGGCCTCCATCCCTATACAAGTCTACAACTGGTTTTGATTTTAGAGCTTTTTCCTTCTATTAGACCGATTGCCATACCAAGGTTAAAGAGCACAGTCTGCCTTACTATTTACCCAAAGCTGAAGGGACAATAGTTGAATTCATATATCTCCCAAAGATATAAACGTTATGTGAAATGCAGATAGGCTCGTTTAGGATTTGAAATTGCGTAACCAAGTACCCTTCCTACGACGATAACCACAAAGCCACGAGTGCCAAGTGCATACTAATATATAAGAAAATTGCTTTTTGATCATATTTTGCTTTGGCTGACCAATAAAAGTTTATCAAATTGATTCTATCTCATCTGAACATCGAGATCTTAACACAGAAAAACACTTTCTTTTAATTAGTTAAAATTAAATGGTAAATATTTGGTGGTTATTTAAATTTCAATACATCTTTCATGAAAGACAAAACGTTACCCAAAACCCCGTCAGTCCAGTCGGCTGGGGCTATAGTTTACATCGACTGCATCTCTGCAGAAGTGTAAGAACCCCCCCCCCCCACTCAAGAAGTGATGGTGAAGACTCAGTAATGCTGGAGCTTTGAGGAATGCGGATTATCTCTTTATTGCCATCGCTCCCAGGTCCACTCTGGCTTGGAGTGGTAGCTTCTTACAGGGTCCTATCTATGGGTCAAATAGATCTGTTTGACATTTAAACTGAGTGCAAATAAATGACAAGCTAAATTGAATTGTTAGAAATAGAAGTATTTGATCATTTAATTGTGTAAATAAATGACTGGTGTTTAATTGAATTATTGGTGAGCAATACTTGGAACCATTTAACTTTGTTGACCTAAGTTTACAAATCCTATTTATATAATATATATATGTGTGTGTGTGTATAAACCGGATATGGCATCAAATAACCGACAATGGTTGGTATGCCATAAAAATTAACCAAGCCAAACACAAGAACCCGTAATATAATGGCTAAAGTGCTTGGCTGTAACTTTGAAGTGAGTGATATCGTCCTCCAGTCGCACTATTACGGTCTCTTTTGACTAATACCCTTGGGAACAGTAAGAAACCCCTGATACTCCAGCTATAAGTTAGATACTATCACTGCTATTCTTTTACAAGGATAGCTTTGGAATCGAATTATCCACGAAGACTGATGTGCCATTAAACAAAGAAACCAAACCAAATTGAACCAAAACCATTGAAAATATATAGAAGAAGATGGGTTTCCTTCCTATTGAAGAAAAAAACCAGGTACTCAGCACCCATGGAAACTGCTAACGTTGCGTGTACACTGGGCCGAAGCTGCTGCTATTTGTTGAGCATTGTATATCCTGATTATAAAAAGGTAAAAGATTATATCAGCTTGTAAAGTTTGTGCTGATTTATTAAATCTGAACGCTAAAAACTTTATTGCCTTGCAAATACATTGAGGAGTAATCATTTATCTATATCCATAGAAAGGACATAATTACTCATTATGTTCAGTTGCGATTCTACAACAAAATTTCTGTCATTTTTGTTGAAATATTCAGTGAAGAATCTTATCAATGTTATCATCACAGAATGGGGCGTGTCTAGATTTCCTTATGACTCGGACTAAGAACAAATGTAAAAGAATTAGGAATTTCAAAATTAAGATGAAATCTTTTTGATAAGTTCAACTTCTAAAGAAATGGTTTGTCGAGAAAATCTTATTTGTCCGAATAATTCCAGATTTCGAAACAAAGAAACTGCTGATTTGCATTGATATTATCACAGATTTGACGAAGATAATTTCTATTTTAAACGTGCACATAAAAGAAAAATGAACTCTAAAACATTTTTCATTTCATTTTGTTGAAAGTGCATGTGTAAAACAGATTTTTTTGGTTAATTCAGTGATAATATCAAAGAAAAACATCAGGATTTTGTGGTTTTTAAGTTAAATAACGTGAATGTGGCATTATGGTGAGTGGTGAGGAAAATCTAATCGACGACCCAATTTCAAATTCACGACGAGGTTGTTTGTGTTCAACTACGTGCTATAATCATGAGCCCTCTTCTTTCTTCGGTTATGGATAAATAAAAGACAAACTGAACTTGGCCAGACAACTGATCTAGAAAAAAAAAAAAAAAAAACTGAATTCAAACGTCATACTAACACGTCATAAGCAAGCGGGACACGGTAACAGTCATTACTTCATAGGTCTTACATATATATGTATTACCGCCCCCTCTGCACAGGCAGGATGCGACACAAAGTCAATTTTTAAACGAAGTTGAACAGGTTTGAATTCAGAGTTTTCCTTCTCCTAAACTGGTTGCCTAACCAAGACTAAAGAGCCCAGTTTATCCTATTATTTTACACATAGTTGTAAGTACAGTAATTAGATCCATACCTTCTCAAAGAGGTTTAGTTCTATGTGAAATGCAATCAGCCTCGTCCAGGACTTGAACTTGTGTCGCCATGTCCATTTCCCGTGACGATAACCATTACATCACGGGCACCTCTCTATATCTATTTATCCACGAGAATCATTCAAAATGGTTTGAGTCTAACCCAGATTTTAAATTTGTCTCACACCTTTATATAAGCTTCACCAGCAGAGAAATTAAAAAAAGAAATCCAAGTTCGTTTTTCTAGTTTTATAAGAAGTCATAGTGTTGCCACGACAAAATGTTCAGCTAAGGCTTTTCATTCTGCGTGATGCATAGATAGTTTTGAGAGGCCCTCGAACACACATTTTATATTACACACACACACACACACACACACACACACACACACACACACACACACACACACAGAGTTAAATCTCGCTATGATTGCAATTCTGATGACGTTAAACCTACAGCAAAACCTATCAACCTGGCTTTCCAAAGTGTTTTTTTCATTCCGTCGGATTTAAGTACTATATATATATATATATATATATATATATATATATATATATATATATATATGTGTGTGTGTGTGTGTGAGAGAGAGAGACAGAGAGAGAAGGGAGAAGGACAGGGAAAAGGAAGAATAGAAAAAGTAAGTTAGAGAAAAATCAGGAATAAGAGAGAATGAAATTGTTTCTGGAAGAGGTGTGGTGGTCTTTATTCGACATTTTCTATAGTACATATATTTTATCCCTTCCCCAGTACCGAAGTTTTTTTTTATTTTATTTTTTTTTAAAATCTCATCTAACGACCTGAAAGGCAACTGTACCGACTTGATATGTCCTAAATTTTATCCTCTTCTTCCCCCGTTTCGTAATCTATCCTAGTTATCGTCTCCCTTTCTCAATTTCCTCACTGATAATCATCCTGATGCAACTCTCTTCCAACCAAAAAATCCGACTGAATCTCTTCATGCTAAAATTGGCGTCACAGATTTGGTTTCAGTCATTTTTTTCTAAGCTAAAGACGAGGAAATCGACTAAATAATCAGAAAAAGTTTGTCTGTCTATCTGTCCCCCATAAGTGACTTAACGATTTGTTGCTGAGCCACCAAATTTGGTTTGATTTCTTTGTTTAATGGCATATCAACATCTGTGGGTTATTTAATTCCAAACCCATCCTTGTAGAAGAACAGGGGGTGTCCTCGTGGTGTAATGGTTAAAGCCATGGACTGCGGAATCGTAGTAAGCGAGTCCGTACTCCAGTCGCGCTATTACGTTCACTTTCGGGCAAATACCCTTGGGAAAGGTATGAACCCCCTTATCCTACCAGCTATGGATTAAATAGTACCACTACTGTTCTTCTAGGAGAATAGCTTTGGCATTGAATAACCTACAAAGGTTGATATGCCATTAAATAAAGAATACAATACATTGTAGAAGAACAGTAGTGGTACTATATAAACTTTAGCTAGGGAGACAAGAGGGTTCATACCTTTCTTTAAAGTATTAATCCGAGAGTGAACGTAAATGCGCGATTGGGATTTGAACTAGTTTACTATGATGTCACAGTTCAGCACGTTAGCCACAACACCACAAGAGACTTCCCCAAAGAATTTTGTAACAGTTCCTGAACCCATTTTCGCCAGGTTTAAGCTCTTAACCTTTTAGCATTAGTCAATAGGTTTCACTAGTTAGAATACAATGATCTATGTATTTAACATTCACTGGCCTTTTGTTCTCATTGTGTCGAGGCCTCCTTGTATTCACAAATCCATTTTTAGAAATATAACTCCTTTTCTCTTTAAGGAATAATCTTCCTCTTTTTACAAACTTATTTTGGCGGCCTATAAACCTCTATGTGTGTGTGTGTGCGCGCACGTCCGTTCGTGAAAGAGAATTAATAGTGTATGTATGGCTTTCTTTGTCAGTGTTTGACATCTATTCACTGATATGTCTGAGCTAATTTCAAGCAGGCGTTTTGTTATTATTTATAATGTTCCACTTGGCTGCTAATAATATCAATACTATGATGCATTAAACATGTTTTTGCACTTGTAATAAAGTTGTGTTGCTATCGAGTTTACTATTGATATCTGTATCTTCTTCATTTTCTTTGACTGTGTTTGCTTATAAGTTATGTTTGCCTTTGTGATGCATCAGAGAAAAACATGACGAACAAAGAAACGAAGAGCAGATAAACATTTAAGTAACAAAATATATTTAAACTAGAATACACCCGTCAATAATGATGGTTGAATTTTATATGAAATATCTTTTTTATAATCCAAATTAAAAAGATTTCAGAATCTAAAACGAATAAATCAATAAATGAAAAGTATCTCGTATGTTATTGCAATAAACCCCCCCCCCCAAAAAAACACAATTTTCATGTTGGAAACTTATCTGAAAAATCAAATTATCTGTGTCGTTAATAAATGGAGACTCTCTCACTTTCTTTTCCTTTCTTCCTTGTTGCTGTCAATGTAGATCCCAAAAATACATAGCCAAGCAGATAAACTCAAAAACAGAAGAAAACGTTCCGTTGTGACGTGAACTTGTTTTCTCGACTACTTGACTGCTTTCTTTTCCTATCTCTTTCGATGTGGCAAGCCAGAAATCACAGGGTTTATTCTTTCTTTCTTTTTCACTTGAAATTTTTTTCTTTCTTTAAGGATTACAACAGAAAACGTCAGAGATCTCACCTTTCGTTCTTTCTTACTTTTCTTTCTTTTAAATATTGTGTGTACAGACACAGAGATGTACAGACACACAGATGTACAGACACACAGATGTACAGATACAGAGATGTATAGCGGTTTTGAGGGGTGAAATGGTTATTTGTTTAACGCTATATTTTTTAAGGCAACAAATGAATTACGAAACTATTCTTTAACAACACACAACAACGAAAGTTCTTTATTTGCAGCTTTGAATATGATTTGTTCTTGGTGCTGCAAGACTCGTGGTGTTTAGGCTTGTTGGGTGTTTGAGACGAAATCGTTTAGCGGGGTGTTGATAAAGCAGCGTGTTGTTGGACGTGTGAGGGATGCGTTTCAAAGTCACCGTGTTGTTTTGCATGTCGAGAGCGGAGTGACGCTCGGATCGACATAGTCAATTTTTGGGGTGACTTGAAGTGGTGCCTGTGGAAGGCATGCTGAATGTTTCTAATTTATGTTCCACTGGGATTCCTCGTAAAGAATCCATAAATTAGATGATTCCCTCATTGAGTGTCCATGTTGCTGCTGCTAGTGTTAAAGCCACAGTGAGATGTCCACACTGGGTGGCTTATCTAGCTAAAAAGCATCGCTAAGCAGGGACGACCAGAGGCACGTCTGTTCTGGTCGCCGCCTCAAGCTGAAGAGATTGGTTTTGGCTGCTCACCCGTTTTGCTAGCCGGAAATGAAGGTCCGGGCTAAATGGGATGAGTCATCCTGATTGGGTGAAATTCAGTGTTGAATTAAATAGCGCGCCAAAACAAAATACGAGATTTTCCTCTTCTCTACAGATGTACAGACACACAGAACGCTACACTTTTGTTTTATATTATTAGGAGATTACCAGAAACAGAGTCCATGCTTAAAAAGAATTCACGTAGGTCACAGTACACACTGAAAAATATAAATATAAACTAGATTTAAGTTTGGTTTCTTTTTTTAAATGGCATATTAAACATCATGCATTAGTTAATGCCAAAGCCGTCCCTGTAGAAGGACAGTACTGGTACTATTTAACCTGTAGCTGGGAAGAGGGGGATAAGGAGGTTCATATCCTCAATTTATGATGTGAAAGAAAGTCTTTGAGAGATTAATTTACTCAAGACATGTGAGTAATATAAGAGAAAATAAATTGGTCAAGAAACGTATTTTAACCTCCTGAATACAAAAGGGGCAGAACTCTCAAATATTTACTCTTGTAGAGATTAATTAACTATTTCAATTCATAAAAAAAGAAAACAAATAATAATAATAAACGTGAATAAAGCGATATAAAATAAAAATATCCCCTAATTCCACTCCCACAAAAATTCAACTTTTGGCGCCAAAGGGAGAAATCTATCTTTTTCAGCGCCTTATCCCCTACCCCAGTTGACACGTGCGTTAACTGCTGGTCTTGTGCTAAACTTAGAAGCAAACAACAAAAAAGATAGTCCATACAGTATTATTTTTAGGATATTATTTCACGGGTTGAATAAAAAAGAAAAAGAAAACATTTCAGAGAGAAGCCTTCAATTTCATGGTGAACAAAAATAGTTCTTTCCTTGACCTTATATGAACGGAATTTGGACGTAGTTGTAAGCAAGCATCTGCCTACCATAAATGCCATCAACGATTCTAAATTGAATGTTTTTTAATATCTTATTTTAATTTTTTTCTGATCAATTAGAGATCCCATTTTAATTTGTTATTTGATGGTGTAGCTAACGCCATATTTGATCTACAAACTGTGCCGATATTTGCCAACGTCTCCGACCAGACGAGGCTTAACACAAGGTCAAAAGCCCGAAGGCCGATTAAAGTGGGGATAAAGGAGAGGGGAAGGTCGGGAACGAGTCGAGACTCGAACCCTGCTAGTCATTGACCCACTAAGTTCAATGTGGGTCTAATGAGTCAAGCAGTATCACGGACGTAAATCTAGATCCGGGAATATATGCCAGAATATAGCTTGAACTAGACCGTGAGGTCTAGTGCTATACAAGGGGTGCATAGCGGACAAAAAAGCAGCTCTCCCACCCGAGGGTGGCCCAACCGAAGTTGGGGGCCTTTCGGCCTCAAATCTGCCATTGGTTTCGATACCCCATCCGACACGAATGCCAGACGGCCCAGCCAAAAGGCCGGGGGCGTATTCTACACATAGATGATATTCTATTCATTTTTCGCTACGTTATTTGTGAACATAGTGAAAGCCATGCAAATTACAGTTTTGTGTACGTGCATTGTGTAATGTCTCTGCAAAATGTGACTTGATAAAAGGTTATTTACAAGCATTGATTTTTAAATTTTGCTCGGTCACATCATGTCCATATACACATATCTTCTTTTGTACAAATATTGTACTTATACCATTTAGACTGGCGGTTTCCGAAAATGGAATTTAATATTTTGATTTGTTTCCTATTTTTTTTTAAATATAGTAAATGTTAAAATGATTACTTTTCTACCGTTGAAAGAAAGAAATGTATAAAAATTCTCTGAAAAGTGCATTTAGACATAAACCTTTACCGCCCAGTCGGCTGGGGTTGTAGCATACACTGACTGCATCTCTGCAGAGAGGCAAGACGCTCTTCCCAACGAGTGTCCTAGATATGACACTAAACAATCTGATGGTGAGGCTCCAGTAATGCTGGAGCTTTGGGAATGCGGAGTACCCCTTCATTGCCAACGTTCCCAGGTTCACTCTGGCTCGGAGTGATAGGGTCCTATCTATGTGTTGAATAGAATTGTTCAACATTTATACACTGTACTTATGCTGAAAAGTACTGTTTGATCATTTAACTGTGTATAAACAAATGACTGATGTTTAATTGAATTGTTAGAGATACATAATACTTGAAATCATTTAACTGTGCGCAACAAATGATTAATATTGAATAGAATTATTTGTATTAGATAGAAATTATTGAAGCCATTTATTTTAGTAGAAACAATAGCAAAACTACTTTGTGAACAAATTTGTTCTAATTCATTTAAAAATTTAATTATCGACAAACTAATTTTTCATACTTATTTAAATGTGAGAATTAATTTCTTTTATTTATTGCGGACTTTTTGTCCTCATCTTGGTAGTTTTTGTGTTGTTTCTTCTTTCACTACGTTTCGGCCAAATTTCACCTCTGGCCTTCTTCGGGTGATTTACCGCGACCTCGGATAGGAATGCTGAGTCTTGTAACCGTATCCTCAGTAATTACTGCCTTCCATAGTTATTGTCTATTGTACCACGTTTTTGACCAAGTAAACCTCTGGCCGGCTTGGGTAGGATTTGAAATCACTATCTTCTGACAATGCTCACCTGGAACCGTAGAGACTCAAAGCCTCTATCTGCTGCGCCAAGGGCCCCTTCGGGTATCAGAAGATAGCGGTTTCAAATCCTACCCAAGCCGGCCAGAGGTTTACTTGGTCAAAAACGTGGTACAATAGACAATAACTATGGAAGGCAGTAATTACTGGGGATACGGTTACAAGACTCGGCATTCCTATCCGAGGTCGCGGTAAATCACCTGAAGAAGGCTAGAGGTGAAATTTGGCCGAAACGTAGTGAAAGAAGAAACAACACAAAAACTACCAAGATGAGGACAAAAAGTCCGCAATAAATTTTTTAAAAAAATTCTCAGATTAAGAAGCCTCATCTCAAAATGATTCCAATTAAAAGACAATTATTCAAACGTATTCAAACAAATGTCTGATGTTAAATTGTTGAAATTAAATAGCAATACTAGAAACCATTTAACTGTTTGCAAAAAATGATAAATAATGATAACGAAGTGAAAAATGAATAGAATATTATCTAGAATACGCCCGCGGCCTTTTTGCTGGGCCGTCTGTCATTCGTGTCGGATGGGGTATCGAAACCAATGGCAGATTCGAGGCCGAAAGGCCCCCAACTTCGGTTGGGCCACCCTCGGGTGGGCGAGCTGCTTTTTTGTCCCCTATACACCCCTTGGATAGCACTAGACCTCACGGCCTAGTTCAAGCTATATTCTGGCATACGTTCCCGGATCTAGATTTAGGTCCGTGATACTGCTTGACTCATTAGACCCACATTGAACTTAGTGGGTCAATGACTAGCAGGGTTCGAGTCTCGACTCGTTCCCGACCTTCCCCTATCCTTTATCCCCACTTTAATCGGCCTTCGGGCTTTTGACCTTGTGTCAAGTCCTGTCTGGTGTGACGCAGCGACAAATATCTCATCTATGTGTAGAACAACGAGAACGGCACAGTTTGTAGATCAAATATGGCGTTAGCTACACCATCAAATAACAAATTAAAATGGGATCACTAATTAGTCAAAACAAATTAAAATAAGATATAAAAAACATTCAATTTAGAATCGTTGATGGCATTTATGGTAGGTAGATGCTTACTTACAATCACGTTCGAATTCCGTTCATATAAGGTCAAGGAAAGAACTATTTTTGTCCATCATGAAATTGTAGGCTTCTCTCTGAAATGTTTTTTTCTTTATTCGTATTAAATAGCAATACTATACAGTAACCATTTGACTGTATGCAAGGTAAAAGAGCTCGGGCTCGAGCAATACTATATAGAAAACATTTAACTGATTAGATAGCAATACTATATGCCAAAGGATTTCCTTTATCAAGATTGATTGCCTAACCAGGGCTAAAGAATCCAGTCTGTCCTACTATTTACCCATTAGTAAGAGGAGACCAAATGGATTAAGTAGTAATGCTATTTAGAAACTGTATGCGGAGAAAAAAGAGCTCAGGATCGTTTCAAATTGTTATCTAGAAAATGTGTTTACAAATCATATATATTTGATATAGATGTGTAAATAATATTTGGCATTAAATAACCTATAATTGTTGATATGCCATAAAACTAAACCATTATTGTTTAAAATTTCAGCTCTTTTTTCCTCAGAATTCACAAAAGCCGAACACAAAACATGTCTCGGGGCATCGACATCATTGTTTAAAACTATTCCATAATTGCATTAAAAATGCTGCAAACGGTCGCCTTTTATTAGTAGGTAATTTACCCAACCTCTCCCTCTCAAACAGGATGTAACACAAGGTCAATTTTTATACGGAATATGTACTTACCCAACCCCTCCGTTACGGATAGGATATGAGAGAAGATCAATTTTTAAAGCACTTGGTTTTAATTCAGAGTTTTTCTTTTCTAAGATTGGTTGCTTATCCAAGGTTAAGGAAAACAGCCTGTCCTACTATTTACCCATAAGTAAGGGGAGATCAAATGGATTAATGCTTTTCCTAAAGGCAATAGTAAAACACAAACTACCTCGTATAGGATTTGAACTCCCGTTGCAGACTACATTTCCTGCGATAGTAACCTTCTCTAGCCCAACTCCTCCACCAAGGACAGAATGTGACACAAGGTCAGTTTTTAAGTTGTCTAAAGCTGGTTCTAATTCAGTTTTCTTTTTCCTAGACTGATTGCATATCCGAGTCTAAAGAACCCAGTCTACCCTACTTCTATTTCTAATATCTGATATGATCCCTCTGGGCTTACCATATTTACCAACCCCTCCGCTGGGGCAGGATATGACACAAGGTCAATTTTTAAGCGGAGTTTAACAGGTTTGAATTCAGAGTTTTCCTTCTCCTAGACTAGTTGCCTCAGCAAGGCTGAAGAGCTCAGTCTGTCCTACTATTTATCCATAGCTGGAGGGAGAATAATTGGATTCATACCTTTCCCAAGAGTATTAGTGCTCTGTGAAATGCAATCAGTCTCGTCCAGGATTTGAACTCATGTCGCCGTGTTCATTTCCTACGACGATAACCATTACACCACGGGCAACTCCACCTCTGGGCTTACAGTATATAGTAAAATAGCTTGATTAGGTTCCAAGGGTTAACAGCTAAACAGTTACAGTATTAGGCAAACCACATTTATTAGCTGCCTATTTTAAAATTTCCTGTTGACTGTGTGGGGTATCTCCATTTTCTTTAAGAAGGATTTCTTCGGGAATAAATTGTCTCCAAATGTTTTGACATATATATATATATTTACTGGCTTCCAGTCCGGCTGAAGAACAAACAGTTTACTTTAGGATGTTGTAAAAAAAAAAATCCCATGTTGTTCGTTTTCCTTCGCAACTGTTTCAATAAAGATACAGTTTCAGAATCGTACACGTGGTATCGTTCAATAATAGTTGGCTGCGATGAAGATTGTTCAAAACTGACAAAACAATGAATTCGAAAAACTAAAACACACACAAAACTGGAAGGGTTTGAAAATGTATCAGAAAAATTAATATAGTAATTTACTAAGCTTTTTGCTTAAATGTGGCACAAGGCCGAATAAATGGGGCACCCAAAAAGACTCGAACTCACTCGTGTAGGTTTGTTAGTCAAGCTTGCTAACCATTACACCACCAAAGATGCCACAAGATAAATTAATATAGTAATTTATAAAGCTCTTTTGCTTCGATGCGGCACAAGGCCGAATGAATGGGGCGCCCAATGAGACTAGAACTCACTCGTGTAGGTTTGCTAGTCAAGCTTGCTAACCATTACACAACCCGAGGCGCCCCAGATAAATTAATATAGTAATTTACGAAGCTCTTTGCTTCGATGTGGCACAAGGCCGAATGAATGGGGCACCCAATGAGACTCAAACTCACTCTTGTAGGTTTGCTAGTCAAGCTTGCAAACCATTACACCACCAAAAATGCCCACAAGATAAATTAATATAGTAATTTACAAAGCTCTTTGCTTCGATGTGGCACAAGGCCGAATGAAAGGGGCGCCCAATGAGACTCGAACTCACTCGTGCAGGTTTGCTAGTCAAGCTTGCAAACCATTACACCACCAAAGATGCCACAAGATAAATTAATATAGGTTTTGCATCAACATTATAATCCTTTAAATACTTATTCAGTTTATCTATTTTATACAATTCTACCATAATTCTAGGAGTTGTTCATTTTCATCCATATTTGAATTCGTTCTTGGTTCATGGATTTATATTATATAGCCCCACGTTCAATCCCAGGTCGAGTCGTATCAAAGACTCAAAAAAAAAAAATGGCACTTGATGGTACCTTGCTTAATACTCGGTATTATAAGGTACGGATCAAGAGTAAAGTGGAGCAATCCAGAGAAAGGAGTAGCGCCTTCCCTTACATCTCGATATAGTAGCAATTGAAAAGGGAGTCTTTGGATCGCCCTCGACAACAGTCGGCCAACTTACTTTACTTAAATAAAATAATATACAATATTTACTTTTGTACATACACAGATGAAATTGTTGCCTACCGTTCACTGGAAATCAGCAACCCGAGTTTGGACGAAAAAAAAAAAAAAAAAAGGGTATGAATATATTTATTCTATTTCCTAGCTATGAGTAAATAGTAGGGTGGACTTGTTCTTTAGGTTTGTTTATGTAACCACTTTAGAAAAAAGAAAACTTTGAATTCAAACCAGCTTTATTCCGCTGTGGAATTTATCTTGATAGACATCCTGTCTATGGTGGAGGATTTGGATAAATACATACATAACATTCATTTGTTTCAAAAACAACTTTGATTATATTTTATGCATTTGACTCGATGTGCAGAACCACAACATCGGAACAAGTTTTGGATCAAATGCAGAAATATCTATTCATTATTTTTCATTGAAATAGGATCTTTAAAGCCCCCAAAAATAAAAATAGAACCAGAAATAAAGTGAAAGTTTATTTATTTTGTGATTTCATTCCTTGCAAGTTTTTCACATCAGCGTTAGCCGGAGGTCTTTCCTTGGAGTTTGAGCAACAGGAAGTCTCCTCATGTTTCTAGAACTCTTCTCAGTATTCTAGCCGGTATTAACATTGCTGCAGTCCGGATGGTCTCCATTCTTCCTCTAATTTTCACTTCCATCAGGTTTTTCTATAGCATTTGGGGATCGTTCCAAGCGCATAAGTTACAATCGAGATCACTGGCACCCTCATGTTGCATAGTTTTTGTTGTTGTTTTAGTTCTCTAGCAAGGTCTAAGTACTTATCTATTTTTTCGATTTGTTTTATATAAATTCTGTGATCCGAGAAATTCACAAGATGTCAAGTTCTTCTTTTCTTGTTAATTAATACAAGGTTTGGTCTTCTGATTGGAATTAGACGATCCATTCGTATATAAAAATCCCAGAGAATTTAATGCGTCACATTATCTGGGATAGATTCTGGTTTGTGTATCTACCATTTATCGGCAGGGTCAGATTTTAATCACTTGCACTATTCTCAGTAGATCACCTTCTCTTCTCTTTCAAGGTCCCTCGTTTCGGTTTCTTTGCCGGGACGACAAAGTTCACAATTCGGCAAGTTCTCTTTTTCTTGTTAACTATTACTAGGTCGGGTCTTCTGGCGGAGAATAGGAGATCTGTTTGCATCTCAAAACCTTAGAGAATTTTGAGTGTTTCATTCTCCAAGATGGATTCCGATTTGTGTATATACCTCTAGGTAGAATGGTCGAACTTCAATTTCTTGCACAATTCCCGATGGATCACTTTCCCCACCCAGTCTTGTACTCTTTTTGCGTTAGTTTACTGCATTCACTTATGTGATGAATTGTTTCATCTATCACCATATAACCTACACTTGCTATTTTGTTGCATCTTATCTATTTTTGCTTTAACATAGTTGGTCCTTATGGCAATATTTTGTGCTGCAATTAGAAGAGATTCTGTTTCTTTCTTAAAGTTTCTATTTCTTAGCCATGTCCTGGTTTTCTTATGTCTTATTTCGTTAGTTTGTCGCTTGAAATATCCATACAGTTGTTTTTCCTCTCATTTCTGTTTTCTTATTATTGTTGTTTTGTTGATACTTATGTTGTCAGTGGTGTTTCTGGTCGGTGTAATATGTCTTTCTTTGCTATTTTTATGTAGTCCTCGAATCCTCAAATTGATGCATCCAGGCTTGCCAGTCCTTATGCTCCTTCTTTTCTTGACACATATAGTCTATTGATCTCATCTCTCAGATATAAGGCTTTGGGCATCGTTATTATCTTTCTTGCCCTCTGGTCTATGTGTTGATGTTCTTCCTTTGTTCATTTGAAGAATGGTCTCGAGTATTTTACAAGCGGAACAGATTATCATTATTATTATCATGGAGTTTTTCACATCAGTGTTAACTGATGGTTTTTCACTGGAGTTTGAGTGACAGCTAGTCTCCTCAAGTCTCCAGGACTCATCTCAGGATTCTGGCCGTTCTTAGCAATGCTGTCGTTTGGATAGTCTCTGTCCGTCTGCCTATTCCCAAGTCTTCCAGGCCTTTTAATAATACTTCAGTTTTTGTGCCTAACGCACCGATCACAATTGGCACAATCGTTACTTTCATGTTTCACAGCTTTTTCAATTCTCTAGCAAGGTCGAGGTATCATCATCATCATCATCATCATCATTTACTCCTTGAGAGTTTTCCTCGTCAGCGTTAGCTGATGGTTTTTCACTGGAGTTTGAATGACAGCAAGTCTCAAGTCTCCAGGACTCTTCTCAGTATTCTGGCCATTCTCAATAATGCTGTAGTTTGAATGGCCTTCACTCGTCCTTCAGTCTCCAAGTCCTCCAGTCCCTTTAATAATCCTTTAGTTACTGCACCAAAAGCACCAATTACGATTGGTATAATTGTCACCTTCATGTTCCATAGTTTTTTCAATTCCCTAGCAAAGTCGAGGTACTTATCCTTCTTTTCACTTTCTTTAAATTTTATTCTGTGGTCAGCCGGGACAGCAAAGCCCACAATTATGCAAGTTTGTTTTTTTTGTTGTTGTTGATTATTATAAGGTCTGGTCATCTGGCCGAGATTAGGTGATCCATTTATATGTCAAAATCCCATAGGAGTTTGTGCGGGTCATTCTCCTGGACAAATGCTGGGTTGTGCATATACCATTTGTTCGTGTGGTCAAATTTAAATTTCTTGCACATCTCCCAGTGGATCACCTTGCCCACTGAGTTGTGTCTAGTATTATACTACTCCTGGGCTAATTTGCGGCATTCGCTTATTATGTGGTTGATATTTTCGTCTCTGTCACCACATTATTATTATCATTATTATTATTCCGTTTTGATTATATAAATGTTCCATTGGAGAAAATTTTTTTAAATCGTCGTAGTTTATGAGAGCATATTTATGAGCAATAGTATATAGACAGTTCAAAGATTGAATATAGATTAATGAAATATATCATAACAACCTGTCTTTCCCATAGATGCCAGGAGAGAAATGAAAATTTGGATTGTTGCTGGTGTTATGACTACAGCGAATTTAGGGTAAGTGTCTCGGAGTGTATCTGGTCCCTAGCAATCATAACACAAAAATCTGACACAAACAAAGAATAGTCTAGTAAAACAAGGGTTTGAAATGCCAAACTAAGTTTATTTACAGAGGAATGAACAGGGGAAGAAGAGGCCTGCAAAGGTAAAATAGACAGAACATGTAAGCAAGAGGGGTGATTGTAATGTACGGGTTGAAATCAACATGAAATCTATCAATGCTATGAAGAAAAATATATTACATGAAATCTATTTGGATTATGAGGTTTAGAAAAGATTTCCCTGAGTTTGGTCAACGAAAACGGACGCAACAAGACCTGAATAAATGGTTGAATATAGCATATGTAAAAAGGATTACCGGATAGCTCCTTGACCGGGAGATAAAATTAGGCATGTCTTTCTCTGCCAACAGCCGAATTCATTTTAACTTTAACCTGTAGAGCGCTGGGTCACAATACCAACAGGCAGCAGTTTGGAACCCTGGCGGTAAAGCCGAAGGGGGTTGGGAGAATCCAATAAGGAGGGCCATGCAAAATGGTATTCAAAATGACCCAGAGAAAAGATGTACTGAAAATTCTATTCCTAGTTCACAGAGCAGACATGAAGTCTGCTCCTAAGGACAAGTTGAAAAGGGTCCTTAGGCGGTATCATTGGTTATGAAGGTAAAATGATGACTTAACTAATACAATTGTGATACAATTGGGAATGTAGAATACGCCGACAACGTTTATACAGTAGGAGAGCCCCCGACGCAACGAATGCCCTAGATATAACAGTAAACAATCTAATAGTGAGGTTGGAGCTTTGGGGAATGTGGAGTACCCCTTCAGTGCCATTACTCCTTGGCCCACTTTGACCTTGAGAGGAAGTATCTGTTAAGCTTCCATCTATGGGTCAAATAAAACTATTTAATTGTTTACTATACTTGAATTATTAGTGTTAGCTATACTTGAAACCATTTAACCGAGTGCAAGAGAATGAATAATGTTAAATAGAATTATTTGTGTTTGATAGAATTATTTGGGTTTGACTTGAAACCATTTTACTGCATGCAGACAAATGAGCCCTGGTTCGTTTAAAATAATGTTACCAACAAATTTGCTTACAAATCATAATATTTGATTATACATAGATGTGTGTGTGTGTGTGTTAACTGGATTTGGCTTTGAATAACCTGCAATAAATGCTATAAAACACAACCAACCAACCAACCAACCAACTGATATTGTTTCTGTCAGAGTCAAGTTATGTGAACTGCTGGATATATAGCTCTGTAAACGTCTTTGAATTTTTGTGAAAAATCATTGATTGTTAGACATACTGATGATGGCGTCTTCAAAAACTGCCGATTTGATAAATTTTTCAGCATTGCTGAAAACCAAGATGTATTCCACAAGAATTATAAAAAAAATTCAGAATTACAGCTATGTAGCCAATTGTCAAATCTAGGAAAATTAAAACGGTAGGGAAGTGCTCTACATCCACCGCCATCTTGCTCGTATGTATCAAACTATCTTCATTCGGAGCTTCTTATCAAGTTCAGCAGTCTTCACCATGGTTGCTGATCAAATGATTTATGGTGGTACGTGGCATTCACACAGACTTTTTCAGAAGCTTCTAGAATGTGATCGATTCAGGTCAAAGCTATTTCATTTTTTTAAACGGTGCTTGTGTTCCCGCATAGCCTATACCTAATCTATGGCTATTTTAGACAGTAAACAATGTTACGTAAAAACTATCTATAACGTCTGTTCATATTGTTCATCAGTCGTGTCCAATTAACACACACACACACACACACACACACACACACACACACACACACACACACACACACACACACACACACACACCAAACAAACCTCTCATCTCACAACAAGAGATCGTTCATTACACGAGATTTGTTCGTGAAAGGTTGAAGATTGTCTTGTTTCTAGGCCAAACCTTTCCTTAACTTCAATTTAAAGTGTTCCCGCAAAGCCTATACCTAAACAATGGCTATTTTAGACAGTAAACAATGTTACGTAAAAACTATCTATAACGTCTGTTCATATTGTTCATCAGTCGTGGAGCTTTGGTATGTTTGAAGTATCTAAGTAAACACAGTAGGCTACATCAAGGTCCAGACTACAGAGTTTATTTAGAGTATTGCATTGATTTTGGTTGTATGAAGGATTTGAAATCATGAATAAACGTTTTAATGTTTTTTTTTGTTTTATGTCGTTGGATGTTTAAAAAATATCTTTGTAGGGTAGCATAGTCAAAAGTTATGGGTCGTTCATTACACGCAATATATGATTTTAAAAACCCCACCTGTTTGTCAATAAAAATTATGGGTTGCTTAGTAAATAAGTTAGTTTTTTCCAAGAAGCAGTACAAATATCGGTCACTCGGCCTCGAAATGTTATATATCTTTTTGTACATTCCTTCGGACATAAAATTGCCCCGTCAACTGGGGGGGGGGCTGTAGAATACACTGACTGCTCCTCTGCAGAGGGGTAAGACCCCCCCTAACGAGTGTCCTGATATATGACACTAAACAATCTGATGGTGAGGTTCCAACAATGCTGGAGCTTTCGAGAATGCGGAGTACCCCTTCATTGCCCTCGCTCCTAGGTCCACTCTGGCCCGGAGTGGTAGCACCTGATAGGGTCCTATCTATGGGTTAAATAGAACTAACAGCATACTTATGCTAAAATGAATTGTTTGAGTAAACTGAATAGCTTGAAATAGATACGTTTTTGACAATTAAACCGTACTTACACTTAAACTGCGTGCTTATGCTTAACTGAATTATTTCAAATAGAACTGTTTTTCGACATTAAAACTGTATTTACACTTAACTGAATTATTACATATAACTGCTTGAATAGTTTGAAATAGAAATGTTTTTGACAATTAAACTGTGTACTTATGCTGAATTGTTTTAAATAGAACAGATTATTTACATAAAATGGATGTGGCGTTGAATAACCTACAAAGGTTGATATGCCATAAAACCAAACAAACCAATCTTAGGACATAAATGTAAAAATTATCAAATTGTTAGACGATTGTTAAGATATCGTATATACTCGTGTAATGAACGACTTTTTAAGACTAGTTTTTTCACCCCTAAAGCAAGAAGTCGTTCATTACACGAGATATGCTTTTGAAACGTTAGAGTTAGCCTTGTTTCTTGGCCTAACCTTCCCTTAACTTCGATCCAAAATGTCTTTGCATAGCCTATACCTAAGCAATGGTTTTCAGTTAAGACAATAAAGTTTTTACTTATCATTGTTTACTATCTATAACACCTGTGAATATATTATAAATAGTAAAAAGTACGTAAAAAGGTAAGTAAAAACTTTATTATCTTAACTAAAACCTTTGTTTAAGCATCAGCTTTCGAGACGATATCGTGTGATTTTGTTTATCACAAAAAAAACAAAAAAAAGTAAACTACCTCTCAAGCGTAATTAATCAATTACATTTGTAATTATTATCAATGCTATTGTGCATCAGTGGAGGGGTTCTAGTATGTTTGGAATATCATAGCAAAGAGGCTACATCAAGGTCTAGACTACATTGTTTATTTACGGTATTGCATCGATTTTGATTGTATAATAATAGCTTTGAAAGTAAGAGTTCGAATGTTTTCTCTTCATGTTATTGGATGTTGAAGATCTATTTTTGTAGGCAAGCATAGCCAAAGTGGAGGGGTCATTTATTATACACGACATATGATAAAACATCTTTTGGGAGTCGTTCATTACACGCGTATAGCCACTGTGCAATGAACATACCTTTTTGTGAAAAATAGAAGGCATTACTTTTGAAGCGAATATTATCCGAGCGCGGAATACAGTCTTTTGCACATTTCAGACAAAAATGTTTTGACATTAACTGTGTATTGCCCAGTCGGCTGGGGTTGTAGAATACACCGACTGCACCTCTGCAAAGGGGTAAGGCTCCCGCAATGAATGTCCTAGATATGAAACTAAACAATCTGATGGTGAGGTTCCAGTGATGCTGGAGATTTGGGGAATGCGGAGCACCCCTTCATAGCCATTGCTCCCAGGTTTGCTCTGGCCCGGAGTAGAAGCACCTGATAGGGCCCTATCTATAGGTTAGATATAACTAACTGTATACTTATGCCAAACTGAATTGTTTGAAGTAGAACTGTTTGACTAAACTGAATAGCTTTAAATAGAATTGACAATTAAACTGTACTAATATTTAAACTGTGTGCCTCTGCTAAATGGAACTGTTTTTGACATTGAACCTCTACATAGACTAAACTGAATTTTTAGATATAGAACTGTTTTGACATTGAACTGTGTGTAAACAAAATCTGTACTTATACTAAACTAAATTAGCTGAATTAGAACTGTTTGAATAAACTGAATAGTTTGAAATAGAAATTTTTTGGATAATTAAACTGTGTACTCATGCTAAACTGAATTGTTCGAAATAGAACTATTAAAAATGGATTTGGCGTTAAATAACCTAGAAAGGTTGATATGCCATTAAACCCAAACAACCAACCCGTGGTGTAATGGTTATCGTCGTAGGAAATGGACACGGTGACACGAGTTCAAATCCAGGACGAGACTGATGGCATTTCACATAGCACTAATACCCTTGGGAAAGGTATGAATCCAATTATTCTCCCTCCAGCTATGGGTAAAATAGTAGGGCAGACTAGGTTCTTCAGCCTTGGTGAGGTAACTAGTCTAGGAGAAGGAAAACTCTGAATTCAAACCTGTTAAACTCTGCTTAAAAATTGACCTTGTGACATATCCTGCCCGAGCAGAGGGGGTGGTAAATATGATAAAAACCCAAACAACCAACTTTCAGACAAAAATGCTTAACCAATGAAGGTGACAATGTGGAAAATTCGACGGTTTTATCTTTCTCCCTGAAGCTGTTATTGTTTATGTTGAAATAAACACAAGACATTACTTTGAGAGTTCCTTTCGTAAAATAGACTTTTGATGTGTAAAACTCTTCCCACGAGTTGTACTTTTCAACAAGTAAAAAGAAAAAACAATTAATAAAAAGAAGGTGGCGTTTAAATAAGAGTTTGTGTTGAGGAAGCCTCTATGGACTTATCTAATCTGTCAGTCAGATAATCATGATACGAATCAACCAAGCAGATAATTAATAATAGAAACCCAAGTCCAACGTTTTCTTTCGTTGCATATATATATGTGTGTTTTTTTTGGTAGGGTAGTAAGTAGATTTATTCTCTACAAACGTTGTTATTACTCGGTTTGTCGAACAAAGCCTTAACGCGGTTGTCACTCTTTCTTTGCAGGATAAAATCAGTGATTTTCCGACGAAATCTTTGCAGCTCAACTTTCTTCCCCTATTAAACTCTTGAAAGCCTGACTAATCTTCACACAGCACAAATGTCGGTCAGATCCATGTCAACTGATAGAAATTGGATAGTTTTACGAAATGCGATTCATTCTGACCAGTTTTAACGTTTATGAAATTAATAGTAGCAACATATCTTCTCCAAAATTTAGTCAGAAATGTACACGAAATATGTACGGAAAAGTAGGAACTAAAAACACATTAATACGTTCTGCTCCAAAGAATTTCAAATTAATATATTCACTACTTTTATCTAGTGACGCATCGAACGACTTTAGTTACGTAACAGCCTCTTTCTGGAAATTCACACGCCCTGATGACAGGGCTTAGAATTCACCGACTGAATCCCCTGCACAGGAGTAAGCCCCCTTCTCAGAAACGGTGTCATAGCTATGACTGAACTATATCCGGTGGTAAGGTTCCAGTTCAGTTGTGGAGTCACAATCTCCGTTACCAAGATTTATTCTGATTCGGTGTGATTGTACCTATAAAGTTCAATAGATTTCTTTGAAAATTATTTGCATTAGATACAATACAACTGTAAGGAAGTATATGATTATTATTTTTAAATAGGAATTGTTGAAATCGTATAACTGCTTGTAAATTATTAGAATTAGATTGGAATACTTGAAACCTTATGTGTGTAAATCGTTTATTTTAATAGTTACATGAAGCAATAATTGTTTGGAAATTATTATTATTATTAAATAGGAATAGTTACTCAAAAATAAATAAATAAAAAATAAAAGTAAATAAAAAATAAAAAATAACTGACTTCGGCATTCAATAATCCAACAAATTCGCACCCTCATTTATTCTACACACTTAAATTTGATTTCCGGTGAAGCTATTTAATTTCTGGGGAATCTACGCATCGAACTGCATCCTATCTATAGAATTCATATTCATATTCTAACTAGCTCAGTACCCGACAAAAATGATATTATTTACATATCTATCTATATAATCATATATCACGAAATACAACGTGCGATTGATAAATTGTCGTCTAAATTAAGCAAAAATGAAAATAACACTGACACTATTGGATTCATCCAACTCTTTTCGAATCCTCTGCTCTGTCCTCAGATTGACATCCAAACACTGAAATTCTTGTATAGGAGGCTACAGTGTGAATGTTAACAGTACAGCAGGCCGTTTTCAAATTTCTGGAGAAGTGAATCCCCAACGATACTGCTTTCTTCACAGACAGTGTTTGCTGCACAGTAGAGAATTTAAAACAAAGTGTGTGCGCAAAATAATTTGAAATAGAGACAATTTACTTCTTGCACTTGGCATGAACAGCCAGTTCTCTTAGAAACTTTATTTTAGAAAAATTTAATTATATAAATTTGAAAACTGCTTAAATCAACGAAATTATTTTGGAAAGCGAATTTATATACCAAATTTTTATTCATAATATTTTGTAACATCAATCGAAACTTTTTTTAAAAGATCTACAATTCAATTAAGTTTGAATTGTTTGAAATTATAACAGAAAACATAGAACTTATTTTGAAAAGCGAAGTTCTCAACGAAATTTAAATGGTCTACATTTTTTTTCATTGTGAATTTAATTACCATGATCAGAAAAGCCGGCGAACACCTATGCCTCCCAAGTAATTATTTCCGCGTAATTATTATGACCTCAAGAGCAAGGATATCCTTACCCTTGGGGTCATAATAATTTCACAAGGATATCCTTGTCCTTGAGGTCATAATTTCCCAAGGATATCCTTGCCTTTGAGGTCATTATAATTACGCGGATGCGTCTTTCCAATCCTCTTGGGAAGACGTGGCCATGGGGGTGACCGTGTCCTCTGTAAAGAGTACGGATCTAACTTGCAAGACACATTTAGGCTAATTGGCCGCGCAATTACCATGACTAGTTAATTTGGTATCACTTGTGTGTGATGTGGGTTGGTGGCTCAGTCGTAGAGTTTCGGCTCCGCAATCTGTGGTCGCTGGTGGAGATCACGGTATACACTGCTGATGAGACCTAATAAGGTCGAAACAGCTGTCAAGTGTTTCTGTTTGTCATGCGTAGATGTTGACCGGATTTTCTGGTCATGGTAATTCAATCAACGAAATTTAATGGTAAAATTATGTTCTAAATCTGCTACTTATTATACGGAGAAAATTTGTTATAGTTTCTACTTCAGTTTTTTTCTTTAATATTCAAAGTGTATCATTCTATTTATTTATTTGCAAAAAATTTCTAGAAAAAAGGTTTTCGATTGTTTTGTTTTGTTTTCCTGTTTAATAGCACATTAACATTCATTGGTTGTTGAATGCCAAAGCCATCACTGTAGAAGAACAATAGTGGTACTATTTAACCGATATATGGAAGGATAAAAAGTTTCTTACCTTCCCAAGGGTATTAGTCCCAAAGTGAGCGTATTAGTTTCTTTGTTAAATAGGATATCGACCTTCATGGGTTATTTAACGCCAAAGCCATCCTTGTAGAAGGAAAGTAGTGGTACAATTTAACCGTTGTCAGGAAATTGGGGGTAGTAATAAGTGTCTTCATTACTTTGCCAAGGATATTATTCTAGAAGTGAACATAATATACGGATTGGATTTCAAATTCGTGTGCCACAATGTTGCAGTTCAGCAAGTCACCCACTACACCATAGGAGTTCCCTGATCGATTGGAACAGGATATAGTTTGAATAAAAGAAAAATAATGAGACTATTTTGACATCTTGAAAATGCTTCATCCTTTCATACTATATATATATATATAACATACACACAAAATATATATAACATATGTATATATACGTGGTGCATGCAAGTTTACAGACTTTTTTTGTACAGGCATCTAAAATTGTCGTAGACTCTTCAAAATTCACTATGTTATTGCTATACATCTTATGAGATGACTGACCAATTTTTATGATTTCAGCTTCAAATGAGCAGCTACAGTAGCAATTGGAATACACCCTACTAAAGCCTGATTATCTCAGCTGGTGAATTTCAAAAATGTAATCTGGACGTGAGGACACTTTAGAAGAACGATATGCAATAAAATTCTGTTTTAAACTTTGAAAACATGTCACAGAAACGTACGGAATGCTTCAGATTGCTTTTGGAGCATCTTGCATGAATCGAGCATCAGTTTTTGCGTGGCATAAGAGATTCAAGGAAAGCAGGGAGTCTGTGAGGGTTGATGAGGTGTGGGAGGAGTAAGGAAGTCAGTACACCAGAGTTGATTGGCCAAAGGGTTAGGGTTACTATGTTGAGGTTTTAAGGGAGTTCAGGAAGAGATTCCGTCGGAAGAGGCAAACACTCTTCAAATCGGGTCTGTGGCATTTACACCAGGACAATGCACCAGTCCACAACTAAAATCTTTGTCACAGACTATTTGACCAAGATGGGCATCAAGACAGTTCCCCAGCCTCCCTATAGTCCAGACCTTGACTTTTGGTTATTCCCTAAGCTCAGAGGCTGTCGTTATGAGACAATTGGGGAGCTGAAAGAGGCTGTGACGAAGGTCATTGACACGCTTGCACAAGAGGACTTCGATGGGGCCTTCCAGAAGTTGTTGGAACGGTACAACAAGTGCATTGCAGCCAAAGGAGATTACTT
The DNA here is from genome assembly GCA_963585895.1 of Sepioteuthis lessoniana. Taxonomy (NCBI): domain Eukaryota; kingdom Metazoa; phylum Mollusca; class Cephalopoda; order Myopsida; family Loliginidae; genus Sepioteuthis; species Sepioteuthis lessoniana. The sequence continues at coordinate 13,661,754 of OY757932.1, read as the reverse complement.
CGAAGGGGACTAGAGTTTCATGTATGTGCTATCAATATATGTGCCCATACGAAAAACTCTCTCTCTCTCTCTCTCTATATATATATATATAAGAACACACATATATATACATATTAACACACACACATACACACACACACATATATACACAGTAGCACACACATACATACGTATTAACACAGCCACACACACGCACATATTATGACAACATAATATATATATGACACACACACACATAAGTATATTAACACGCATACACACACACATACAGATTAACACACACACACACATATATATATATATATATATATATATATATACACACACACACACACAAATATATACATATATACACTTGTAGAATACACCAACTGCACCTCTACAGAGGAGTAAGACCCACTCAATGAGTGTCCTGATATGACACCAGTAATACCGGAGGATTGGGAAATGCCAAGTACTCCTTCATTGCCATCGCTCCAAAGTTCACTCTGGCTCTGAGTGGTAGCACTTGATAGGTTCTTATCTATGGGTCAAATTGAACTAAACCGTGGTTTCTAGTGTTTACTGTTTTTTTTTTTTAATTTAAACTGCGTATTTATGCTAAATGTTTAAAATAGAACTATTTTGACATTTAAACTGCGTACTTATGCTAAACTAAATTATTTGAAATAAAACTGTTTTGCCTAGTCGCCTGGGGCTGTAGAATACACCGACTGCATCTCTACAAAGGGGTAAAACACCCCAACGAGTGTCCTGGTATGACACTAAACAATCTGATGGTGGGTTCCAGTGATACTGGAGCTTTAGGGAATGTGGAGCACCCTTTCATTGCGATCGCTCTCAGGTCCCATCAAACCTGGAGTGGTAGCACCTGATAGGGTCTATCTATAGGTTTATTAGAACTAAACTGCGTACTTATGTTTACTGAATTACTTGAAACAGAACTGTTTTTGACATTGAAACTGTAATTACGCTAAACTGAATTGTTCGAAATAAAACTGTTCTGACATTTATCTGTGTGTAAACAAAAACTATACTTATACTAAACTGAATTTTTTGAAATAGAAATGTTTTTGTCAATTAAAACTTTGTACTAATGCTAAACTGAATTCTTTAAAATAGAACTGATTATTTGTATCAATTTGTTTCAAGTCAAAACAGTTTTATATCAAACAATTCAGCTTAGCGTAAATACAGTCTCAATGTCAAAAACAGTTTCATTTCAAACAACTCTGTTTAGCATAAGTACGCAGTTTAAATACAAGTAAACAGTTTAATTGTCAAAAACATTTCTATTTCAAGCTATTCAGTTTGGTTTTATTTCATGTCACTCATTGTAGGTTTTTTAATGCCAAATTCATTTTTATACATATAAACAATTCTACTTCTGGGAGCAATGGCAATGAAGGGGTGCTCCGCATTCCCCGAAGCCCCAGCATCACTGGAACCTCACCATCAGATTTAGTGTCATATCGCAGACACTCGTTGGTGGGGGTCTTACCCCTTTGCAGAGGTGTAATCGGTGTATTCTACAGCCCCAGCCGACAAGGCAATACAGAGTTAAATGAAAAAACAGTTTTATTTCAGATAATTCATATTAGTTTCAGTCTACAGTTTAGATGTCAAAACAGTTCTATTTCGAGCAATTCAGTTAAGCATAAGTACGCAGTTTAAATACAAAAAACAGTAAACTCAATAAAGCACGGTTCAATTCTATTCAACCCATAGATAAGACCCTTATCAGGTGCTACCACTCCGGACCAGAGTGGACCTTGGAGCGATGGCAACAAAGAGGTACGTTGCATGTCCCAAAGTTCCAGCATTACTGGAGCCCCAGCATCTGATTGTTTAGCGTTATTAACAGGACACTCGTTGCGGGGGGGGTCTTAACCCTCTGCAAAGAAGCAGTCGGTGTATTTTACAGCCCCGATAATATTTCGGGTGTGTCCGAATATAAACCTCGCAGTACCATTATTATTAAGGTGAAAATTGTTTTATTCTCCAAGAGTGTTTTAATGATATGCTTACAAAAATTTCTTTACGATACACCATTTTTGCCATATTACGATCACATACATACAAAAATTGGATCTTTATGATATAAATGTTTAAATATGAGTATATGTACACCACTTTTTTCGTATACAGAACGATTACCACCGCAGATATTCACACTCACACAAACAGATATGATCTTTGTGTACACGTCGTTTAATTGGTTGATTGTAAAAACTGATAAAGTTGAACGAAAACGAGGTTGACAGACGAACGACCGAGAATATGGAAGGGGTACAAGAGAAGCAAGAAGATTTTTAAAAATCAAACAAGAGGTGATTTGATAGCAAAAAAATAAATAAATAAATAAATAAATAAAATAAAACAAAATAAAATTAAAAAAATTAAGAGAAAAGAAGATTAAAAAGTGAGAGAAAGTTCTTTTTTCCCGCCAAGAAAACATGAGTTGGCAAGACAAGCAGATGGTGAACAGTTAAATAAACAATATAAAATGCGTGACACAACCCCACTAAACTTTTTCTCAATAAAATGTAAAAAGGTTTTCGTGGTAGGCAAAAAAGATAAAGCAATCTCTATTTGGACTTTTTTTTTTAGAGATCTTAACATAAAAAAGAGAAATTTAAATAACTCACTTGTTAATAATCTTTGAAAAATATTTTATTTCATTTTCTAGTAAAGGGTTGCTACTTGTATCTCGCTTAACATAAGGACTTTCAAATGATCAGCGATAACGTTTCATTGCTTAGAGATTAAATCATGTGTTTACCAGGAAGCGACATCTGGAATAAAAAATGCAAAAGTAAAATATTATGGATCTTTAAAAAATATTGAAATGATTATTAAAAATTGAAGGTTTTATGAGGAGATGAATAAAGACAAAGAGATGTATGAATTAAGTGTATTAAACGGGATAAGATTCAAATGGGGGGGTTGTCCTCGTGGTGTAATGGTTTAATCGCTGGACTCCAGTCGCGCTATTACGTTCACTTTTGGACAAATACCCTTGGGAAAAGTATGAACCCTCTTATCCCCCCAGTTATGGGTCAAATAACATCACTGCTGTTCTTCTAGAAGAAGAGTGGCTTTGGCATTGAATAACTCACTAAGGTTGATATGCCATTAAACAAAGAAACCAAACCATACATAAAAAAAAAAAATCTAACAAAGAAAAAAATTGTAAATTGAATTATCATGACCAGAAAATCTGGCAAACACTTGTGAGTACTGAACAGCCGTTGGGCACCTCGGGTGGTGTAATGGTTAGCAAGGTAGACTTGCAAACCTGCACGAGTGAGTTCGATTCTCATTGGGTGCCCCATTCATACAGCCTTGTGCTATATCTAAGCAAAAAGCTTAGTAAATTATGACATACTGAACAGCTGTCTCGACTCTATTAGGTCTCATCAGCGGTGTATATCATGGAGATCGAACCAGTGACTATAGAATGCAGAGCCGAAACTCTACCACTAACTACTGGTTCACATCACACACAAACAATCCCAAATTGACTGGTCCTGGTAAATATGCGGCCATTTCACCTGATGTAATTCAATTATACAAGGATCATTAAATAAGTTTCCAGACTTTTTTCGTATGGGCACTTTTATTTATAGTACATACATGAAACTAGTCCCCCTCGACGTAATCTCCTCCGGCTGCAATGCATTTGTTGTACTGTTCCAACAACTTCTGGAAGGCGCCATCGAACTCCTCTTGTGTGAGCGTGTCAATGACCTTCGTCACAGCCGCTTTCAGCTCCTCAATTGTCTCATAACGACAGCATCTGAGCTTAGGGAATAACTAAAAGTCACAGGGAGCAAGGTCTGGACTATAGGGAGGCTGAGGAACTGTCTTGATGCCCATCTTGGTCAAATAGTCTGTGACAAGGATGGAGTTGTGGACTGGTGCATTGTCCTGGTGGAAATACCACTGACCCGATTTGAAGAGTGCGGGCCTCTTCCCAAGGAATCTCTTCCTGAACTCCCTTAAAACCTCAACACAGTAACCCTAACCCTTTGGCCAATCAACTCTGGTGTACTGACTTCCTTACTCCTCCCACACCTCTCATCATCACCCACAGACTCCCTGCTTTCCTTGAATCTCTTATGCCACGTAAAAACTCATGCTCGATTCATGCAAGATGCTCCAAAAGCAATCTGAAGCATTCCATACATTTCTGTGACATGTTTTCAAAGTTTAAAACAGAATTTTATTGCATATCGTTCTTCTAAAGTGTCCTCACGTCCAGATTGCATTTTTGAAATTCACCAGCTGTGACAATCAGGCTTTAGTAGGGTGTATTCCAATTGCAGCTGTAGCTGTTCATTTGAATCTGAAATCATAAAAATTGGTCAGTCATCTCATAAGATGTATAGCAATAACATAGTGAATTTTGAAGAGTCTACGACAATTTTAAATGCCTGTACAAAAAAGTCTGGAAACTTGTTGAATGCACCACGTAATTCCTCTACTTTAAAAAAGGTACGTCCATTTCTTTGTCAATGAGGCTATGATTATGCGTATCTCTAATCCACTTGGGAAGCCGTTGCCTTGGAGGTGACCGTGTCCGCTGTAAAGAGTACGGATGTAACTTACAAGAGACATTAATTAGCCGCACAATTGCTACGATTAGTTAATTTAGCATCGCTTGCGTGCGATGTGGATAAGTAGTCAGAGGTAGAGTTTCGGCTCTGCATTCTTGGGTCGCTGGTTCGATCTCCAGTGGGGGAGATCATGGTAAACGCTGCTGATAAGACCTAATAAGGTCGAAACAGCTGTCCAGTGTTCTGTATGTCGTGCGCAAGTATTTGCCGATTTTTCTTGTCATGGTAATTCAGTTTACAATATAATTCCTCTACTTAAAAAAAGAAAACAAAAAAATCTTTTAAAGTTTCGCCGGCTGAAAATTTATAAGATTTTTAATTTTAGAAGTTGATAAAAATATTCCAAGAGCTTAAATCGTATTTCATTGATGTCTTCATCTACTTTGTACAGAGATGAAACAATTTGACCAATTGAAACAAAAGTGCTGTGTTCGAACTAAAAATTTAACCTATAACTAATCCAATTACCTATTCCCAATAGAACCGTTAAATAATTGATGAACAAATATTAATGTTCGATTACATTTAAAACATCGAGAATTCTTACTGTTATTGCCCAGTCAGCTGGGGCTATAGAATACACCAACTGCACCTCTGTAGAGGGGTAAGACACCCCCAATAAGTGTCCTAGATATGACATTAAACAATCTGATGGTGAGGCTTCAGCAATGCTGGAGCTTTGGGGAATGCGGAGCGCCCCTCATTGTCATCGCTCCCAGGTCCATTCTGGCCCGGAGTGGTTGCACGTGATATAGTCTTATCTATGAGTCAAGTAGAACTAAAATGCGTATTTATACGAACTGAATTGTTTGAAATAGAACTGTTTTGATATTTAACTGAGTGTGAACAGAAACTATACTTATACTAAACTGAATTGTTTGAATTAGAATTGTTTGACTAAACTGAATAGCTTGGAATAGAAATGTTTTTGACAATAAAACCGTGTACTCGTGCTAAATTGAATTGTTTGAAATAGAACTGATTATTTGTATAAAAATGGATTTAACATTAAATAGCCTACCAAGGTTGATATGTTATAAAACCCAAACAACAAACCAAACTTATTCTTAATTTGAGTATATACTAGACGACTCGTGAAGCGGTTGGGCTCTCACTGTAACAGAAATCCACGATGATGTTAATACTTCTGTTTAGGAAGACGTGAAAGATTCTTATTAGCATTCCATAGTTATCTCCGTTATATCGGAAATTTGCATGATTAAAAATGTGTTTAGCACAATCATAGGCCTCACAAAATTAGCCTTCATTTGCAAACTAAACTGGAACTCACTTTATTCTCTAAGACCATTTTAAGGGTATTGCTTTAATAGAATCTTTCTTGCTGGGTTATAGTCACACACACACGCTATATATATATATATATATATATATATATATATATATATATATATATGTGTGTGTGTGTGTGTGTGTGCGTGTAGGGGGAGGTGAACTTTGATAATATATAATATTAGGTTGAGTAATAGATAATTTCCTTTTTAGCAAAATATGATTTATTCATGAATAATTTAAAAATGAATTAATTTCAATCAATAATGTATTCAGCCATTACTTTGAATCATTTGTCAGGAACCTTGCTGATTCCTCTCAAGAAAAAAAAAAAAACAGCTGGTTTCAAGCTCAAGAAGCTTTCCACAAATGTTTTCATCTTATCTTCACAATTTTTTTTTGTCATTCAGATCATTTTGTAGTTAAAAAAGAAAAGAAAAGAAAAGAAAAAGATGGAAATCCATAGATTCAAGGTCTCGTTAATATGGTGGATGGGGTAGAACTGACCATCTTAACTACAATATTATTTCCTGCGCGATTCTTGTTGAATGTGACCTTTTGATTATCAAGAAGCACAACGTTCTTCTATTGACAAGTGCAGGTGAGTCTTTTTTTAAGGAGATTTTCCAGCATCCGTTGCACCTATTGAGTTTGGTTTGGTTTTATGGCATATCAACCTTTGTAGGTTATTTAATGTCAAATTCATTTTTATACATATAAACAGTTCTACTTCAAACGATCCAGTTTTGCATAAGTACATAGTTTAGTTCTATTTGACTGATAAATAAGACCCTATCAGGTGCTACCACTCCGAGCCAGAGTGGACCTGGGAGCGATGGCAATAAAGGAATACTCTACATTCCCAAAAGCTCCAGCATTACTGGAGCTTCACCATCATATTGTTTAGAGTCATATCCAGGACACGTTGGTGGGGTCATCCCTCTGCAGAGAAGCAGCCGATGTATTCTATAGCCCCTGCCGACTGAGCCCGCACCTGTTGAGAGTATAAGTCTATATTGAGTGTCTGATTGCAGTTTAAGGACACAAAATGAATAATATCGCTGTGATCTCATCATACACACACTATAACTTTTCTTCCATGAAGCTCCGGTTTGAACGAGTTGGGATAAAACAAAACAAAAAAAAAAAAAAAAAAAACAAAAGCAAAAATACTAGTTAAAATTATCATCGTTATTGTTTTTATAATAATAATAATAATAAAACAAAAGTGGGAAGAAAAACTATGTACGTTTTAAGCGACTAGCAAGCGACATCTCACATGAGAAAACATGGACGTGGCTAAGCAAAGGAAACGTTACGAGAGAAACTGAATATCTTCTAATAGTAGCTCAAAATAATGCCATAAGGACTAACTATATCAAAGCGATAATAGATAAGACGCAACAAAACAGCTGATGTAGGTTATGTGGTGAAAGAGACAAACCCATCAATCACAATAAGCGATTGCAACAAATTAGCAGAGAAAGAGTATAAGACTAGGTACGACTGGGTGGGTAAGGTGATCCACTGGGAATTATGCAAGAAGTTGAAGTTTGACCATACAAACAAATGGTATATGCACAACCCAGAATCTTTCCAAGAGATTGAGACGCACAATCTCCTCTGGGATTTGGAGATACAAACGTATCACAAAATCTCGGCCAGATGACTAGATCTTATAATAATCCACCACAATAAAAGAAGAGAGAGAGAGAGAACTTGCAGAATTGTTGACTTTGCTGTTCCGGCGGACCACAGAGTGAAAGTGAAAGAATTTGAAAAAGTACCTCGACTTTGTTTGGAAATTGAAAAAAACTGTGGAATATGAAAGTGACGATTATACCAATTGTAATTTATGCTCTTGGTACAGTCACCAAAGGATTGGTACAAGGACTGGAGGACTTGGAAATAACGGGACGGGTGGAGGCTGTCCAAACTACTGTATTTTTTTTAGATCGGCTGGAATACTGAGAAGAGTCCTGGAGACTTGAGGAGAGTTTTTTTTTCACTCAAACTCCAGTGAGAAACCATCAACTAACGCTGGTGTGATAAAACTTGAAAAGGAGTTGTTAAAAATAATAGTAATAAGAGTTGTTGTTAATAATAATAATAATAATAATAATAATAATAATAATAATAATAAAGACAACAACAATGCTTCATTTAAAAAAAATAATCAGTGTGTAGAATTAATGTATTTTGCTTAAGAACAAACTGACATGCCTTGACACTTCTTCCCCAAAAAAACAGGACTTCGGATATCGATCATAGTGTAACATATGTTTCTTCTTAGAATATATAAAAAAAAAAAGTTATATCAACACAATTTTAAGGTATATCGAATTATGAAAATATTAGATTCATAAAATCATTATTGTCTTTTCTTATACGGCTTCAAATTGACTGAATTTGGACAAAAGATTAATGATATTGCAACAACTACAAAAATGAAATAAATATTGAAATAAGATTTGTTTGGTTTTTGTATTTGTTGTTTTAATGTTAAACATTGATTCAATTTTGAAACTGAAAATAAAGCTTCTTGCAATATGTTTGCAACCTGACTTATTACTGAGCAATGAAGAATTTTATTATAATAACAATTATATTAGTTTTGAGTGGTGTATTACTATAACAAAGGATTTCTCCCTATTGTGTCTTGTGACGAGGTTACATAATTAATTTACATACACACACACACAAATATATATACATATGTGTGTGTGTGTGTGTGTGTGTGTGGACATACTTTATATGTAAACATGTGTTATACAGTTGTGCGTGTGAACAATTTCGATTCTCACGAACTTACGTTTTTTCGAAGGAGCGGCTTCCAATTCTCCTAAATAATTCTAAAATGACTTATTGAAACAAAAGATTACGGATGCAGCCTTTTAAAAAATATTATGGCAAATACTTGAAAATTGACAATAGAAAGTTTGAAAAACGGACATTCCAATATTTAAGAACATTTTTGTGTTAATCTCACAAAATGTTAAAGTTGCTTAAAAATTTAAAAAAAAAATTATATCATATTCCAAAGGTGCAAAAATTGTCAATGTTGATAAAATTCTTCTTCATAGCCATTTCTGAGATGAAGTTCCATCTTTTTATTGGAGTCGGGTAAAAAATAAAGTGCAAAATACTTTGACCGGTGAGGTGTTTCATCAATATTGGACATTGTGTCGATTGAAACTGTTTTTTAGAAGCCGAATCAAGTCCAAGGTCATAAATAAAAAATCCCTTTTACAAATGTTCATATCACCCCAGTCGGTTGGGGCTGTAGAATACGTCGACTGCGTCTCTGCAGAGGGGGTAAGACCCCCCAACAAGTGTCCTGATATATGACACTAAACAATCTGATGGTGAGGCTCCAGTAAAACTAGAGCTTTGGGGAATGCGGAGTACCCTTTCATTGCAATCACTCCCAAGTCCACTCTGGCACAAAGTAGTCGCACCTGATAAGGGTCCTATCTATGGGTCAAATAGAACTGTTTGACATTTAAACTGAGTGTAAACAAATGACTTATGCTAAATTGAATTGTTTGAAATAGAACTATTTGATCATTTAACTATGTGTAAACAAGTGACTGATGTTTAACTGAATTGTTAGGGATACATAGCAATACTAGGAATCATTTAACTTTGTTGATTTACGCTAAATTGAATTGTTAGAAATAGAACTGTTTTATCATGTAACTGTGTGTATCTACGAATGTAACATATTGACCCTCGACCCAGCCGTCAATCAAGAAACAGATGCATCCGGTCGAAGATATCGGGGTATCACCTTGACCTGTGGGCGGGTTGAATTCAGTGCAATTGCGTCGCCCACAGAACGTCAAACATTTATATAACCAGGTGCCACAGACGGCTTGAGTTAGTTGCAGTTCGAGGCAGCGAGAACCAGCTCCAGACAGAGGGCTTGGGCCCTCAGGACCCCGGTTGAGCAGCCCAACAGGATGAGGAAGAAGTGCTGCTATAGTCAGAGGAACTGGGGGTCAATATGTTGCAGTCTGTTCCGTCTCCAACTCACCTCTCACACATAACCAATATCAACCCTTTCGCAACCCTTTCGAGAATAAAGTGTGAGAAGTATATTTTTCTAAAAGAACTGTGTTCGTTCGTTCATTATTGTTGATTATGTTACCGCATGTATATGTATACGTATAGTTGTATCACGGCTATACTACACAAAATGAGTCCACAAGTCATATATTTAATATATATGTAAAAACAGGATTTGGCATTAAATAACCAAAACCCGTGGTGTAATGGTTATCGTCGTAGGAAATACACAGGAGGTGCCCCGTGGTGTAATGGTTATCGTCGTAGGAAATGGACACCGCGGCTCGAGTTCAAATCCTGGACGAGACTGATTGCATTTCACATAGCACTAATACCCTTGGGAAAGGTATGAATCCAATTATTCTCCCTCCAGTAGGGCAGACTAGGTTCTTCAGCCTTGGTGAGGCAACTAGTCTAGGAGAAGGAAAACTCTGAATTGAAACCTGTTAAACTCCGCTTAAAAACTGACCTTGTGTCATATCCTGCCCGAGCGGAGGGGTTGGTAAATATGATTAAATAACCAAAATTGGTTGATATGCCATAAAACCAAACTGTTCATATGTGGATATCCGAGCTCAACTCCTGTCGGTGGGGCATAGAATACGATATACCTCCTCCCCGAAGAGGGGTAAGAACACTTCCTCACCACAAAAAAGGTATCCTGGGTATGAAACTAAACTGTATATATCAGTGAGGCTCTAGTTCTAGACTCTGAGGAGTGTGGAGTAATTGCCATTACTCCCAGCTCTACGCTGATCCGGAGTGGTAGAACCTGTTAGAGTTTGATCTATAGGTCAAATAGAACTGTTAAAAAAAGTATTCGTATTCAATAGAATCGTGAATAACTCTTAAGAAACAACTACACAAAAAATGTAAATATTAACGTACTATAAACACTATTCCTTAAATTCTAGGTACTAAATAAGCCTAATTGGGTTGACGTGCCGTTAAAAATCAATCAATCTACCCTCGGCTTATCATGTTATTTTCGATTTTTACTCTGTCGCTATCTGGGACTTTCATGGTGTTTATTATATTCATTCTATCTTGCAAAATTCTTTGCGAGAAGTCTGGGGTGTTTTCTGACATCTCAATTCATCTGCAAGAATTATATTGCAGGCCTTTTTTTTTTTTTACTACTTATCTGTTTTTGATGCTCCAAGAACGCGCGTACGCTAAATACCAGAAAACGTTCTTAGTATCGAACTTATTAACTATGGCATTAAATGTATATACTTATACATTCTAAAACCTATAAATGATGAACGAAAATGAACGTGGGTTGTCTAATTCGAATAACAAGTAAACAAAGAAGGATATCGGCAAGGATAAACTTTCGGACTTTTTATCTAAGATTTTCGTCCTTATTGCAAATCTTTTTTAAAGTTTCAATTTTAGTTTTAATTGCTTAAAAAAATATAAAATCGTTACTAAAAATTGCGAGTCTTCTTTAAAGTTCTTTTCAGCAGAATTCTCGGTTGAATTTTCTTTCAGTCATTTAACTTGGTAGAATTTCAGTTGTCAACTTTCGTTTAATTTTATTTTATTTCTTGGGAAGCTCCATTCAAGAAGCGAGTGACAAAACCCATCTGCTAGCTTAAGTTGTTCGTGCCTTTACAGTTCAGTCCCCGAATTGGTACTGAGGGTCAGACTAGTAGATCTCGACAAAGAAGAGTTTGATATATTGCATTAAAAAGAAAAAGAATACTTTTCACATTCAAGGCATGAAACGAATGTTGTTATTAACTTAGCTTTGTTTACTTTATACGTGTTGTTCTAAAGGGGGGTAGCCCATCACAGGACTGAGTTGGAGAATCTCTGCTTGACTTTGAAGATCTAGCAGGAACTAATACTTTTAACGTGACTTGTCAGTAAGTCAGAATATCGTACTAATGTTAGGAAAAAATTCAATTCATTTCTTCAATTCAATGATATTACTGTGAACCAAAGAGAATCATTGTGAATTATATACGAAATAAGAACATATTTATTTACTAAGCTTAGATGTGGCACAAGGTCAGAAGTATGGGGAGCTCAATAAGAAATAAGAACATAACCACAACGATACCATTTGAGTTTTCCAAAATCCGCTTTATTTTTTGCGAACACGAAATTACCAGTAACTTTTACGTTTTACAGTTGATTTTGGGGAAAAAAATCCTTGTCGATGTTTCTTTTAATTAAGCCATTTTTCAATACTTTATATCTTCCCCACAATTTGACTTCAATTGAAGAAAGTAGAAATGAACAATATACTTGACCTACATAACTTTTAACGCGTCTTCTTTTCTTTATTCTCTTTAAGAAATATATCCTTATTTTATACTTTCTCTTTTGCTTTTTGCCTTTCTTTTTCTTCCTCCTTTTGATTTGAAATCTTTCTCGATAAACAAACGGAACAAATTCTACACAATATTTCTAATAAGTCAAATGACGTAATTAAAAAAAAAACCCTGATTCACTAATTAAACGGCTAACTTTTTCTTGTCATACAAATTTTCTCTAGGTTTTTGTATTTGGTGCTTTTAAACATTCATCGTCAATTTAACATCATTAATAACGTCTCTCATTCTTGATGATGGTTCATTAGAACCGAAACGCTATAGTGTCGACTTTGCTTCTCCATGAGACATACGAGAGAAAGATATAAACAGACTTAGATATATAGGTAGATAGATAGATTGATAGATAGATAGATATGAATACACTTAAATAGATACTCTTATTATTTTCAAAATTAACAAAAGCTGGATGGGAAATGAAACTAGAAGAGCAAATAAAAAAAACAATGTGAACATGAAAAAGACGAAAGGACAAAGTGGAAAGAAAAGACTCAAAAGAAGACAACAGAGAAGTCTGACAATACACTCCGAAGAAACAATACAAAAAATATTGCTGAAGGAAGGGGGATTCAAAAGAATATCGGAACAGGATCCAACAATACAAGCAAAACAAGATATTCCCAAACTATGGGAACAGAAGCAACACAAAAGAAAAGTCGATTGGTTAAATAACATAAAAATTGAATGACAAGGAATTGAAGAAGGTCCTGAGCCTTAAATGCATCTAGATTCACTAAAACCAATACTCGAGAAAGTAGCAAATTGGAAAACACTAGACCTCGATAAGATATATACGGACTGTGGTTTAAAAGATTTACGTCAATCTGCGATAGATTAGCTCATCAACAAAGTAAATACCTACGACAGGTAAGAGTATTCGAATGGATAGCAACCGGGAAAACTACTCTAATCTAGAAAGACCTAAAAATGAATGAATAAATAAATAAATCCTAAGCAACTATTGGCCGATAACGTGTTTACCTATGAGATTGAAGATCTAAACTGCACAAATAAGAGAAGAGATCTTTTATTCGTTTGAAAGCCGTGAGCTATTTCCAGAAGAGTATAAAGGATGTCGCAAAGGAACAAGAACAGATCACCAATTATATTGAGACCAGCACGTTCTAATAGAGGTTTAAAAAAAAGAAAAAAAAAAAGAAAAAAGTAGTCATGGCATGGATAAACTATAAAAAGGCATATGATCCCGAAAACGTGGATATTAAGATGTCTGAAAATGTTCATGATATCAGTCGTAAACGTCGACATAAGAAATATCGAATGGAATTGCAAAATATGTCATGCTAATACTGAAAAAAGAAGAAGAAGAAAAAAAAAAGAAATATCAAAAAGGGAACAGAACTTCAAATCAGGAAAGAATCAGAACACTTGGATAAAACAAAACTATTATAAAAGGTATGTATCAAGGGTAAAGTGGGGCAATCCAGGGAAAGGAATAGCGCCCTACTCTACACTTCAGTGTAGTAGCTATTGAAAAGGGAGCCTTCAGGTCACCCTCGACTACGGTCGCCAACTTTACTTTTTTTTTTTTTTACAGATACCTGGTTATACGAGAAGCATATACCATCAAGCAAACAGATATAAAAGAAAAAGTATCAAATAAATATCTCAGTAGAAATAAAAAAATTTTCGAAACCAAGCCCTGCCGTTCAAATCTAATCAAAAGAGTGAATACCTGAACAGTCTCCCTTATTAGATACTCTGGACCCTTCTTAAAATGGATAAGAAATGAATTCAGACAGATGAACCATAGAACAAGGAAACTGATAATGATAAACAAAGCTTTAGAGTCGAGAGGCGACACAGACAAGTAGTAAGAAAAGGAGTAAATAAACACGTCAGGATTAAGGATGGCGTTGATGTAACAGTTAAGTGATTCGAAGAATATAGAAAAAAGAACAAAGGAAGACTAATTACAGCAGCCAACAACAGCAATATCAACAGAATATAGAAAAAAGAACAAAGAAAGACTGATTATAGTTGTCAACAACAGCAATATCAACAGAATATAGAAAAAAAGAACAAAGAGACTGATTACAGCAGTCAACAACAGCAATATCAACAGAATATAGAAAAAATGCAGAGAAAGACTGATTACAGCAGCCAACAACAGCAATATCAACAGAATATAGAAAAAAGAGCAAAGAAAGACTGATTACAACAGCCAAAAATAGCAACAAAAACGGGAAACTGTAAAACAACAATAACAATAGTCATGAAACAACAATGGGAATGAAATCACCTCTATGGATACTTCAAGCGAAAACCACGGATATTGCACATGTGATGACGTGGACATGACTAACAAACGAAAACCTCAAGAGGGAAATAGAACCTCTTGATAATAACAGTAGCATTATATAATACCATAAAAACACACAAAACCAAATAATAATTAATACGCAAAAGAATATCCAGTTTGTTGGTAATATGATTACTAAGAATAAACAGTTAATCACATAAGTGAATGCACCAAAAGTAATACATGAGTATGCATGATCGGGTGGGAAAGGTGATCCATTAGAAATTGTGCAAGAGATTAAAACTTGATCATACTGACAAATGGTATATGCACAAACCAGAACCTGTTTTGAAAAAATTAGACGCATAAAATCTTCTGGAACTTATTCAGGACGTCTCAAAATAGAATCAACCCATTAATAGTATTATGATTTTATTACTGAGACAAGCGCAATGACTGTCATTTGGAATACGTCCTTTAAAAAAAATGCATCCTTTGAGCTAGAGACATCAAAATCAATATTTTTTAAAATCATTATTATATTAGCTTCCAGGACAAGCAATCTGCTTTTGAGTTTTTTGTCTCAGTAATAAATCATTATCATATTAATGGGTTGCATCTATTTTGAAACAGTTTTGAATGATTTTGTCTCCCAAGAAGTAGTGACGCAAAATATATTTTCCTCTCTTGTCCAAGGCATTGTGACTGAGGATTAATTGTTGTTAGAGTATACTATTTTTAAATCTGACACAAAAAAGAACGCAATATTATTATAAGTAGAGTTTTTAGGAGTTACATGGGTCCCATGTATATTGAGACACCCTATCAAGTATTCATATCTAATATAAATAATTTCAAATCTAAAAAAAAAAAAAAGAACATTATTATTGGTAGAGTTATTAGTAGTCACATGGGTCTCATCTGTATTGAGACATCCTTTCAAGTATTCATATCTAATACAAATAAGTTCAAATCTAAAACAAAAAAAAAGAACACAACATTATTGAGTTATTAGCAGTCACATAGGTCCCCATGAATATTGAGACCTCCCTTTACAAACGGATCACATAACCCTGGCCAGAAGATCAGAACTGGTATTAATTAACAAGAAAAAAAAAATAGAACTTGTCATCTCTTGGTTTTTGCCATTCTAGCAGACCACAGAATGAAAAAATTAAAGAAAGCGAAAACAGACATATACCAAGATCTTTTCACCGAGCAGAAAAGGCTGTGAAAGGTGACGGTGATACCAATCGTAGTTTGAGCCCTTGGAATGGCCGGACCAATCAAGATCAAGCAGACTACTTAGAAGAGTCCTGGAGACCTGAAGATATTTGCTGTCACTCAGAATTCGGTGAAAAATAACCAGTTAAAGCAAGGAGTGAAAAATAAGTAAGTAAAGTTGGCGACCTTAGTTGAGGGTGACCCAAAGGCTCCCTTTTCGATAGCTACTACACCAAGTTGTTGGGGAGAGTGCTACTCCTTTCCCGGGACTGCTCCACTTTACCCTTGATCCATACCTTATAATACTGAATGTGAGGCAAGGAGGCATCAAGTGCCATATTTTGAGTCTTTGGTTTGGCTTGATCTGGAATTGAACCCAGGTCTCCAGAGCCAATAGCGAACACTAACCATTATACCAATATAACGAATTCTTGACTAAACAACGAAAACTTTTGAATTATCAAATAAATTTTACTATTTTTAACTTGAGTCATCTAGCATTGAAAAATAAGTAAGTCACGGTTGTGGAAATAGTGAGTCTCAAGCATTCCTGGTCACGCTTAGCTGACGCTACACATTCTTAAACAAGCACAATCCTTTCAGTTGGGGTTACTGAAACAATGCAACGTTCTTATCTAAACGTGGATATATTGTATACTGTTTGCTTATCAGTAAGTGCTAAATCACAGTCTGTACATTTTTAGAGTTCTTTTTCTGCTGAAAATGGCGACGAAGAATATCAAGATTAGATTGCAAGAATACTTTTGGAAGCAAAAAATAAATAGATTAATAGAAATAAAGATATTATCTACAAGATGAACAGGAAACAATCAAAGAAATTCTTGAAGTTATTTTTGGGTGCATTTTTGAGTTATTATTATAACAAACGTTTTAAAAATGGCTTAATTTTGATTCGACCTTTCTATAGAAATTTGAATTTAAAATAATACGTTTGGTTATAAGATTAATACTCTGCTAGTGAACAAAACGGAAGGGAACTAAAATTTTTATACAATATCATTATACAATTTTTTTTATAAAACTAATATTCATGTACACTACGAGAAGACAAAATTTCTTAAATCTGCTACTATGAAGACAGAGATCTATGCACCAATATTCTGAAAAATAAAGTGCGTTTGTTAAAGTATTTCCGATTAAAAGCAATCTCAGCAGCTATTTATTATACAATGACTTTTTGATATTCATTTTGTAACTCCAAACTAACCATCTGATTATATAATTCCTGTATATGGTTCTATGTTAACTATCTGGTCAGACTCCTGTCATAACCTAAAAGTTATAATGGATTGGTAATCTTTCGTTGACTGATCCACCATATAGACTCTAACAACTCCTGGAAGCAGCACCCCACGAAACAACATCTGTATGGCCAAGCGGTGGCTATGTCAATAGTACTGTATGGATGCACCACATGAACGCTAACCAAATGCATAGAGGAAAGGCATGATGGAAACTACACAAGAATGCTACGAGGTATCTGGAACAAATCCTGGAAACAACACCCCACGAAACAACAGCTGTATGCCCATTTACCTCCCATCTGAAAAAATATCGTAGTAGGACGAGCGTGACACGTGGGACAGTGCTGAGACTAACTTATGATTAAAGTTCTTCTAAGAACACCTACACATCGACAGGCCATTGTTGGCCGACCAGCAAGAACTTATTTACATCAGCTCTGTGCACCCACAGGATGTAGTTTGGAACATCTGCCGGGAGCGATTGATGAGAGAGAGAGAGAGAGAGAGAGAGTTGGAGAAATTCATGCTGTCAGCGTGACATGATGATGATGATATAAGAGGTTAAAAGAGCTAAAACAAAAAAACAAAAACAACTCAAAGTGAGAATAGCAATGAAGAATAGACTAAAACTGGGTCAAAGAAACGCTTTCCGTTTGAAAAGTGAATTCATGAAAGAAAAAAGATAAAGTGAATGAAAGAATAAGTGAGTGGTTTAAAGTTTTGTGAGGCAAAACCAATAGAAACGTTAAAAAGATACAACATAGCTGTGAAATTACGCGTGAAGGAAGATTAAAAGAATGAAAAAAAAAAAAAAAGAAACAAAGAGGGGATAGATAGATTTTGGATGTTTTAAATAAAACTTAGGCGAGAGGGTGGAGAAAACGGGAAGAAAGAAATAAAGTCCCAAAAAGGAAAAATATATCGTTAGTTGAATTGGACTGTAACAAATTGTTTGTTAAAAATTCTATCAAATGGCACAAGTATATATTGTCATTGATTAGACATTTTTGAATAACAAAAATATCTAGTTCTGAACATAAATGATTATCTGATGATCCCGTTATAAAATACGTAAGAAACCTAACAATGTTTTTAAAATTCCGTCAATAAAAGACTTTTTTTGTCTTTTACTGGGATTTATCAAAAAGTTAATAGCAACCAAAATATTATCATCGAAATAATGAAGATTATAACAAGATTATGTAAATGAAGGATTACAAATGTCATTGCGAAACAAATACATCTGGATTCTTAAAGGAAGAGATTTTCTTAAGACGACATTTTTGTTTGTGATGTAAATACATTTTACTTGAATAATAAAAACTCGTAATAATTTTCAAAGCAAACTCCTTACAAAGAGGATCGAACGCTAATGGTTTTGTCACATTGAAAGAACTGGTTCCCACCAGATCAAAGTTAAGCAATTAGTTTGTTTTTATGGTATATCAATCATTGTAGGTTATTTAATGCCAAATCTATTCTGTACATATAAGCAGTTCTATTTCAAACTATTCAGTTTAACATAAGCACACAGTTTAGTTCTATTTGAATCATAGATTTGACCCTCTCAGGTGCTACCACTCCGGGCCTGAGTGGACCTGGTAGCAATGGCAATAAAGGTTGGTTTGGTGGGTTTTATGGCATATCAACCTTTGTAGGTTATTTAACGCCAAATCCATTTTTATGTAAATAATCAGTTCTATTTAAAACAATTCAGTTTAGCATAAGTACAGTTTCAATGTCAAAAACAGTTCAATTTCAAACAATTCAGTTTAGCATAAGTACGCAGTTTAAATGTAAATACAGTTTAATTGTGAAAAACATTTCTATTTCTGGTTATTCAGTTTGGTCAAGCAGAGCTAATTCAGTTTAGTATAAGTACAGATTTTGTTTACACACAGTTAATTGTCAAAACAGTTCTATGTTAAACAATTCAGTTTAGTGTAAATACAGTTTCAATGTCAAAAAACAGTTCTATTTGAAATTATTCAGTTTAGCATAAGCACGCAGTTTAAATGTAAGTAGGCTTTAATTGTCAAAAACATTTCTATTTCAAGCTATTCAGTTTAATCAAACAGTTCAGTTTAGCATAAGTATGCCGTCAGTTCTATTTAATCCATTGATAGGGCCCTATCAGGTGCTACCACTCTGGGCCAGAGTGAACCTGGGAGTAATGGCAATAAAGGGGTGCTCCGTATTCCCCAAAGCTCCATCATTACTGGGACCTCACCATCAGATTGTTTAGTGTCATATCCAGGACACCCATCGGGGGGGTCTTACCCCTTTACAGAGGTCCAGTCAGTGTATTCTACAGCCCCAACCGACTGGGTGGCAATAAAGGGGTACTCTGTATTCCTCAAGACTCCAACATTACTAGAGCCTTACCATCAAATTGCTTAGTGTCATATCAGGACACTCATTGGGGGAGTCTTACTCCTCTGCAGAGAAGCAGTCGGTGTATTCTTCAGTCCTAGCCGACTGGGCTAAAAGCAACGATAAGCCTGTTAAATACTAATATGCGTGATCACTTGGTATAAATAAGTATTGTAAGGGACCTGAACCTTGTATGTTTGACTAAGCAAAGCTTAGTAAATAAAAACAGCAGATACTGTTAAAAAAATGTGTGTAGTGGATATCTTAATAAATAACAAAACGAGTGTCGTTAAAAATACTCTAATCCTCACCCAGATGGATTCGGAAATTCAGAAGTGTCCAGGAAATTTTAACCCTTTTCAGTTTGTGTTCTGGTGTCAGCATTCTTCTGGCTCTTCTTGCAGATAGCTTGCCCATCCTTAAGATCTCAGTTTAAAATGTCCAGCTATGACTTTTCTTTCTGGGTGAGGCATAGAAGTTTTTGAACGACTCTTGCTTATTTTTGTATATTAAAAAATATCTGTATCCACAACACAGAGGAAATATTTGATCTTTTAGATTTCAACTTATGTTGTTCTTTGCAAACTCGACCAAATATTTATCATTAGAACGCATCGTTTTCTATCAGTTTATTACAATTAAGTGTTGCACTTGTAATTTTAATGTCATTTAAATGATCCGAGATCCCGTGACAGGATGTCCTCTTCGAATGTTTTTAAGAGACTCATGTGCTTATGAAGAAGGCAGCTAATTTTAGATACAAAATCATACCGCAGCTATGACGAACGGAAGATAGCTTAAATTATGGATAAAGTTTAAATAAATAACGGAATGTTAACCCAATAATCAGGTTAGCAAGTCACATATTTTGTCTCAAGAAGGTACCGTTTACTTTGATGCATAAAGTCTTGGTTAAAAGAAAAAAAATTATACTCTTAAATGAAATTTCTTTTGGCGTCACTAATAGAGGAGAAATTTCATTTTTTTTTTTTAAATGATCCATTAAACATACTATCATCATTAATACGTTCATGATATATACGATTATCTCGGAATTTTTTTTTTTTACTGTGGTTATAAACTTGCTGAAAACCTACCCTACCAGCGGGATTTTACCGACATAAATCGACTTCACTTTTTATTGCAGCAATAAATATAGACATAACATCATCTATGTTTTGAATGAGGACTAAACATCGTCAAGCGGTTAACTTTTATGATTCAACAATGGTCACATAGATCATGCTACAAATGTTAACACAAAATTGGATTTCTTAAAACCTTTATTTTCCGTGGACCGAAAATAGTCATAAAAAAGGTCATAACTTAGGTTTTTGGTTTTATTTCGGTTTGGTTTCTATTGAACAAGTCCTGGCGGCAACACCCGACAAGACACCAACTATACGGCCACTTGCCTCCCATTACGAAAACTATACAAGTTAGACGAACCAGACACGCAGGACACTGCTGGAGAAGCAAGGACGAACTCATCAGTGATGTACTCCTATAGACCCCCGCATATGGCCAAGCAAAAGCAGGACGTCCAGCTCGAATATACATACAGCAGCTATGTGAGGATACGGGATGTAGCCCTGAAGACCTGCCAAAAGCGATGAATGATAGGGAGAAGTGGCGAGAGAGGGTCAGGGATATCCGTGCTAGCAGCAAGACATGATGATGATGATTCTTTGTTTAATGGCCTATCAACATTAGTGGGTTATCTAATGCCAAAGCCATCCTTGTTGAAGAACAGCAGTGATACTATTAGGGGAATTAGGGATTCATTTTTGCCTAGATCTCTACTTTATACGGTTTGACAATAAGATAACTAAACGAACACAAAGTAACGATTCAGTTTAGCATTATACTTTGAACTTCTCGTTAAAATCTGAAAGTTTGGAATTTCCCAAAAAGTTGATATACTAAAAACATTCAAAGAGGCCATTGTTGCATTACCCAACTAACCCCTCCCCCACGATCAGGATGTGATACAAGGTCAATTTTTAAGCGGAATACTGCAGGTTTGGATTCAGAATTTTCCTTTTCCGAGACCGGTTGCCTTACCAAGGCTAAAGAACCCAGTTTGCCCTATTTTTAAGCGGAATACTGCAGGTTTGGATTCAGAATTTTCCTTTTCCGAGACCGGTTGCCTTACTAAGGCTAAAGAACCCAGTTTGCCCTATTATTTACCCATGACTGGAAGAAAAAAAGATGGATTGGATTATACAAAGTACGAGCTGAAACGACAACAGCTTCGACCATGATTTGAACTCTGGTAGCAGATTCCATTTCCTGCAACGATAACTTTTGTACTAAATGCGCCACTGGTAAGCACATAAAACTTGGTGGCCACAGCTGAAAATGTTTTTGATTTCTTCGATAACAAAGAAAGAAAGACCACAGGTCCATTTGGTGATTTCTAGTAAACTTAATTCTTACTGGCCATTGGAGTAAGTTGTCTGATGTTTTATGACATATCAATCTTTGTAGGTTAATTAATGCCAAATGCTGTTTTATATGTATTATTTTTAAGCGAATTGTTCATAAGTAACTTTTTTTTTACACAAAGTTTATAAGCTCTCTTTTGTTTGCACAGAGTTAAATGGTTTCAAGTATTGCTAGTTAACATTAGTAATTTTATAAACAAAGTATTCCTGTGTAATTGTTTTTGCGGGGTACGGACCCCCGCATATGGCCAAGCAAAAGCAGGACGACCAGCTTGAACATACATACAGCAGCTATGCGAGGATACGGGATGTAGCCCTGAAGACCTGCTAGAGGTGATGAATGATAGGGAGAAGTGGCGAGAGAGGGTCAGGGATATCCGTGCTAGCGGCATGACATGATGATGATTCCTGTGTAATATAAATAATTTGCACACAGCTGTATGTTTTAAATAACTTCTAATAATCCTTAGTAAATTAAAACAGTTCCATTAGGCCCATAAATGGGACCCTAACAGGTTCTACCACTCCGGGTCAAAGTGGACATGGGAGCAATGGCAATGAAGTTGTACTCTACATTTCCCAAAGCTCCAGTTGCAACTTAGTGTCATACCCAGGACATTCGTTATGAGAGGGGTTCTTACTCCTCTGGAAAGGTGCAGTCAGTGCTGGGCGCTAGATATTTGTCGCTGCCTCCCACCAGACACGACTTGACACAAGGTCAAAAGCCCGAAGGCCAATTAAAGTGGGGATAAAGGGGAGGGGAGGTCGGGAACGAGCCGAGACTCGAACCCTGCTTGTCAGTGCTGCTCATCGGCTCACTTAGTGCAATGTGAGCCTGATGAGGCAAGCAGTTTCACGAACCCAAATGTGGGTCCGGGCACGTATGCCAGTTAACGGCTTAAACTAGACGCTTGGTCTAGTGCCGTACAAAGGGGACAAAAGTGCAGCTCGCCCACCCGAAGGTGGCTCAGCCGAAATTGGGGGCCTATTCGGCCCCGAGTCTGCTCTTGGTTTCGAGCACCCATCCGGCACGAATGCCAGACGGCCCAGCTAAAAAGCCAGGGGCAAAATTTGGAATTACTTTTTCCTGTCCCAGGATTTTGTACGTCTGAGAATCCAATGTGAATTGCTGGTTTTACTTGTACAAGAGAGTCAAGGAAGAAAACTTTCATTCGGGTTTGAAATTTAGTTTTATTAGCAAAAAAGGGGTGTCCTGGGCATGACACTAAACTGTATCTGATGGTGAGGCTCCTGTTCCGGAGTTCTGAGGAGTATCGTCATTACTCCCAGCTCCACTGACTCGGAGTGGTAGACCTGTTTAAAAATTATTTCTTATTCGATAGAAACATGTGGAAAAGAAATACTTAAGAAACAACTATACAAAAAAAAATATATAAAAACAATGAACACGATTCTCTTTTAGATATAGAATAACCCAAGACGAGTTAATATGCCGTTAAAATCCTCCAGTCACTAGTTTTAATAATTTGAGATGATTATTTTAAAAAAATGTGCTATTGAATAACCTGAGTTTTACGGGATTTTGAGAAAATTCATTATTCATAATTCTTCTTTCAGTTTTGCAGCGTAAAAAGTATTTATATATATATGTATATATATATATATATATAAGTCGGTTCTAACAGGTTTTGTTAAAGACCAGAGGATATTCTTTATGTAGACGTTTAAGTCTTCTTGTTGCTTTTCGTGCGTCGGGATCAAGATGATAGAGAAAGTGTCCCATATTTTTACCCAAGCGCTTTCAACCATGTCACTGGTCATCCCCAGAAAAACTATTGGCTGTAATGTTTATTTGGTGTGAGTTTTATTTATTTGGAAGGTTTTTTTTTATCATATGGTTGGTTCATTCAATTAGGGGCTGCTAAGATTAGTTATTGAATATGCTTAGTATATTTGTGCTAGTATTAAATACTGTTTTGTTTATATTAGTTTTTTTTTTTTTTAACGCGTATTGCCTCAAGGATTTGGAGTCAATTTTATTGTTATTTTTTAGAGACTTCTTGTATTACCAATGAGAATCTTTCGTATATCGGAGGATGTGAATTTTTCGCTGTCATCGTTATGTTTTGTAATTAGATCTTTTTTATGGCACTAGTGTCTGAGAGGTGGTATGTAGGTTGACGGGAGAGTGTCGTTGTAATGCATATTATACTGGGTTATTGAACTAGTGGATAGAGTGTTCGCCAGTTGCCCGGGAGACCAAGGTTCAATCCCAGGTCGAGTCAAGACTTAACCCCCCCCCAAAAAAAACCCCGGGTACTTGATACCTCCTTGCTTAACACTCAGCATTATAAGGTACGTATCACGGGAAAGGAATAGCGCCCTCCCCAACACCTCGGTGTGGTAGCTATTGAAAAGGGAGCCTTCGGGTCGCCCTCGATTACAGTCGACAACTTTACTTTTCATATTATAAGGAAATGTGTAATTTTTAAAAACTTTTCGTAGATGATTTTATATGATATTAATTTCTCCATATATAAAAACTTTCAAGTGTTAATTAATCGTTTATTTTCGATCGCAAACCATGCAGTTCTTTTACCGCCGTTGGTTTGATATTGACTGTTCATTGTTTTCTCTGGTAGGAGATAAACATTAAATAAATGTCATCGACAATCACCTTCATGATCGTTTTATACACTCTAAATAAGAAACAGTGTGTATTTCAAATTCTAACATACGGTCGCCACTTGAAAAAAAAAAAAAAAAAAAAAAAAGACAGTATCCAGTCGACCCTCCACATTCACGATGAAGCGGAGATGAGAAGACCCCGCCCACGACAGGGGAAAACCTGTGTATATCTCAAGTCCCCTTAAAGCTTCGTTCTTAATAATGTTGACCATGTCTTACACGAAAAAAATAAAAATAAAAAATAAATAAATAAATAAAAAACACAAAAAAAAAACAAAAAAAAACAAAAAAAACAAAAAACAATACACTGTACTGCAACAACATTAATTATTATCTTAAAATTACAGTATCAACAATACAGACAAATGCAAGAACATTCTGCCCCGTCTCCGCACATATAGAAAGAGAGACAGTATAGATTATCTATACAGTTTTCCTTCTTCTATACTGGTTGCCCTTACAAAAGCTAAAGAACAAAATCTACACGACTGGAGAGAGAACCAGTGCTAGACTTTATTATAAGCATAATAAACAATAGCCTAGGGCTATATACTCTTGGGACCTCATCTTTTTTTTTTTTTTTTGCTTAATTTATTCTCATTTTTATCATCAGTTTCTATTCTTAACACTAATTCATGAAATGTATGGAGATCAGTCTGAAAAGTGACGGCACTGAGAGTGAGAAATGGGTGAAAGGGGGATAAGTGAATTGTGTTGTTATCAAACATGATAACACAATGATATACTCCCATGATATACTCTCATGATATACTTGGGAGCATATAACTTTAATCTTTGTTTCCTGCTATCATAGCATTTTTTCATATGTTTTGTCTACAACTCTTTTTCACATCGTTCGGCGGTAAGCCCTGAGAAAAGAACGGTGAGCACTGAGTAACGAATAAATTTTTGGTCCGGTTAGTGAAGCACTCGGAATGCTTCAGCAAGTGAATAGAGATAGCCCTATGTCGCGCACACGTGTTTTTGAGTGGTACAAGAGGTTAAAAAAGAGCCGCGTGAAGGTGAAAAATGACTCCAGGAGCGGGAGGCCTTCAACAAGCAAGACGGAGGTCAATGTCGAGGCAAGTGGTATGTGGTAATTTTCAGTTGACTGTTCGAATGATCGCAAGTCAGCTGGACTCGAAAAAGCCGAGTTTGGAAGATTATCACCAAAGATTTGGGCGTGCCGTAAGTTTGCACAAAAATGGTGCCAAGACGGCTAAATGATGATTAGAAGGAACGCCGTATGCAGGTGTATCAGGAAATCATCGATCGTCCAAGCTGAACATGAATTGTTTCGTAGACTCGTCACTGTTCATTACATTTTTTTTTGAGTAGGACCCGGAAACTAAGCGTCAGAACTGTAAATGGATGTCTCCGACATCGCCGAGGCCGAAGAAACCAAGACAAAGTCAAAAGTCCAAGTCATGTTAATCACATTCTTCGCTGTGAGGGGCACCGTCCAGAGAGTTCTTGCTGTAGGACCAGATGATCAATCAGTTAGTATACAAGGAGATACCGCAGCGTATCCTTTCCTCAGTGGGCGATAATAGTGGCGCGAGTTGTGGCAGGACAAATCATGGCTACTTCACCACGAGAAAGCACCTGCTCATAATATCTTAGGTATCCGGGACTTCCTGACCGAAAGGAACATCGCCGTACAAGAATAACCTTCCTATTCTCTTGATCTGCGTGACTTTACTTTTGCCCTGGCCCAAGGGGATCATCAAGGGGCCATATTTTGAGGCATGGAGTCTATCAAAAGGGTCGTATCGACTGAGCTGAGGAGATTCCAAGAAGAATCCTGCAAGCAATCGATAGAAGCGTGACAGAAGGATGAGAAATTGCATTTGACTCGGGGGGTGGGGGCGAAATTAATTTAAAGGGGATTCCATGTAATTTGTGGCTTTGAATTGAAATAAATTGTTTGTGATACCCGTCCCGTTACTTTTCAAATTCACCTCGTGTGCGTATATATTTATTACACAACACATACACACAGTCGAGGGTGGTCTGAGAAGTTTATATGGAGACGTTATGCCTGCTGTTGATATTTTTTCAGGAGATCCAAGTATTGCCACACCGATGGAAGAAGTGGGTTGAGTACAAGGGGAACTCCATTGAAAAATAAACCTCAGTTGGTCACATTCCATGAAAATATCTTGGTCAGCCCATGGGCTTTTCATTAATTGGTTTCTTTGTTTTAAAAGCATGTCAACCTTTGTGGGCTATATTATACCAAAGTCATTTTTGTAGAAGAACAGCTTTGATACAATTTAACTCATAGCTTGGGAGGATAAGACGGTTCATGCCTTTCCCAAGAGTATTAGTCCGAAAGTGAACGTAAGAGCGCGACTGGATATGAACTTTTCAACTAACCATCGTGTGTGTGTGTGTGTGTGTGTGTGTGTGTATATATATATATATATATATATATAAGGTATGATTATTTAAAATTTTTCTACCCAAATGTTTTTAGAGAAGGGCCTCAAATTTCATATAGCTTGGGGCCTCAACAGGTTAAAGTCCAGCCCTGGGGAGAACAGAGTATTTCGTGCCTTTCCTGAGGGCATCAGCGTGAAATGAAAGACGTTCAGCTTCGGTGCCGATTCCATTCCCTACAGCGATAAACGCACCTGCAAATCCACACTACACAAAATTGATGATACAATGCATAAAGATATATTCATGATAGTAAACGATAAAGTAGGGAGGGACTGGTAAATATGATAAAGTATATTAATAAAACACATATCATGTTAAGAGTTTTCTTTATATTAGCTAAATCTACGCGAATGTTCTACAAGTCGCAAAATTCGGGGAAAAAATTCTATTTAATTCTTTATATTAAATGCGAGAATAATCAAATCTATGTAAATTAAATCCATGAAAGTTGACGTTTAGTAATTTACTAAGCTTTTTTGCTTAGATGTGGTACAAAGCCGTATGAATGGGGCATCCAATGAGATTCGAATTCATTCGTGTAAATTTGCTAGTTTAGCTTGTGCTAACCGTTACATCACACGTGGCGCCTAAGTAATTTATTAGATTTTTGCTTTGATGTGTCTCAAAACCGAATGAATGGGACACCCAATGAGACTCAAACTCATTCGTGTAAATTTGCTAGTTTAGCTGGCTAACCATTACATCAAGTAAGTAATTTATTAAATTTTTGCTTAGATGTGTCTCAAAACTGAATGAATGGGGCATCCAATGAGACTCGAACTCACTTATGAAGGTTGGCAAGTTTAGCTGGCTAACCATTACACCACCCGAGGCGTCCACGTAAGTGGAAGTTTAGTTGTGAATAAAAGTTATATTAAATATTCATTTATTTGTATGAAGGGAATACAAAATATGGTACAAAGACCTGAAAAGATAGGGTGTGAGGTTGGTCTTCACTATCCTATTTTTAATTAATTCCATTCACCGACTCCAAATAAGCTATGTTTCAGTTCACCATAATATTGAATATATTCAAAAGATTCTTTCAAACTACAGTCACCAAAATACGCAGGCGGAGTGGTTACCATACAAGTGTGCGACATCTTAATAAGCGAGTTCGAACCCCAGTCGCGCTATTACGTTCACTTTGGGACTAATACCTTCGAGAAAGGTATAAAAGTCCCTTATCCTCCTAATTATGGGTTTAATAACATCAGTACTGTTCTTCTACAAGGATAGTTCTGGCATTAAATTCAATACGAATGTTGATATTACATTGAAAAAAAAAAAGACAGTAACTCTATAAGATCCAATACTAATTCCATATGTACTCGTATTGTGAGAGGGGAGGGAATGATTGAAATTTTTATCAGCAAGATTTAAAAATGAGAAGAAAAAAAAGAAGATATTTACAGTTTTGAAAAATATAAATGATTATTAGCAGCACGTCCGCCCTACCTCACGTGCTAATTGTAGAAGAAACGAGTCAACCGTTCAAAGTATTGACGCAAGAAGGGAAAAAATATCCCGAAACCACTCTCCCATATCCAGAGAACACGATTCTCTGTCATCTCATAAAGGATGAAAGGTTAACTGAAATGAAAAAGCGAGGAGGACTAAAAGCAAACAAAAAAATATGGCCAATGTGTTTTCATACACCAGCAAAGGTTTTTTTCTTCTTTTAACAAAAGACAACAACAACAACAACAAAACTAGTCTTACCTGGGATGGGTTGACCTGTCCTTTCGAAAATGCAAAATTCTTTTGTTAAACTGTTGATTCCATAAAAATAATTCGAGAGCTCCACCTTTTACTTCGCAGAAAAGCATACGGCGTCTCTTCCAATTTAGCGGCAGAACACCTTTGGTCGCAGACAAAACCAGCCTCGACAACAAAGAACGAAAATCTAAATAAAGTATATTTCGGCTTTGATTTATTTACCTATGTATATGCACATGTCTTTTAAAAACTCTATTTAAATATTTCTTTCTCACCTAAATATACAGTTTTAAATATTTCTTTCTTGCCTAAATATTCTGAATTTTAGATAATGACAGAAATGTTTTCATCAAAAGTAAAGCAAATAACATGTTAAAACCCAAATTAATACATAAATAAAAAACAGCATTTTAAGTCTAGTAGACTATTCATTTATGGCTCTCCCACGAACATAATGCTACTTGACTGGGACACATTTCGGTCGGCCGTGTTGGCGAGTCACGTTCCGATCGGGTGTGTCCTTGCTTAGGTGGCAGTCGGTAATGACAGGCATCCTCGAGCCTTAGGGGGCCGTCCCCACAAGCTTTAACCCTCTTGGAAGGGGTTGGGTTTATCGCCTGGCGCCGGAGGCGCTCCTCTTTAGGGGAATGCCGACGGGTCCCGAGGCATTTTTGGGACTGCGGGTGCGTCTGGGCTTCGGTCCTTCGCCCGGACCCACCTAAAAATGGCCTTTGTGCCACACTTGTACGCTTGGTGGGGCGTATGACAATTACCAATTTTAATCATTTATTTTTGTTAAATTACTTCTAATAATTTTAAAATTAATTTTACTTCATTTTGAAAATCTACGACACAATATACTCAACATTTGACGTATTGAAGGAGGAACACTAACACGTATGATAATATCCATTCACACGTGGCAATAAATCTGTCCATTACGTATTATCGATGAGAAAAGATAAAAAGCTTGACGGCAACTACACTAGAATGCTGCGAGCAATATTGAACAAGTCCAGGAGGCAGTACCCCACAAAGCAGCAGCTGTACGGCAACTTACAATCCATCACGAAAACTGTCTAAGTTAGAAGAAACAGGCATGCGGAACACTGCTGGAGAAGTAGAGATGAACTCATAAGTGACGTACTCCTGTGGACCCCCTCACATGGACGAGCAAAGGCAGGACGTCCAGCTAGGATCTTCATACAACAGCTCTGTGCCAATACAGGATGTAGCCTTGAAGACCTACCGAAAACGATGAACAATAGAGAAGAGTGGCGCGACAGGGTCAGGGAGATTCGTGCTGATGGTACGACATGATGATGATGATAGTTGGTTGGTCGGTGATTTAAGGCATATAAACCCTTTGGGGGTGTTTACTGCCAAATGCTGTTTTTATAGATACATATGATTTGAAAGCGAATAGTTTGTAATTAACTTTTTTAGTTGTTGGGGCTCATTTGTTTGCACACAGTTAAATTGTTTCAAGTATTGCTATCTAACACTTATAATTCTGTCTAGAATTCTTATGTAAAGTAAAAAATTTGCACACAGCGATATGTTTTAAATTACTACAACTAATAATCCTTAATAAATGATTTAAATGTTGTATTTGATCCATAGATGGGACCCTAATAGGTACTACCACTCCAGGTCAAAGTGGAACTGGGAGCCATGGCAATGAAAAGGTATGCCACATTTTCCAAAACTCCTGCCATCAGATGTAGTTTAGTGTTGTACTTAAGACATTTGTTGGGGGTGGGGGTCTTACCCCTTTGCAGAGGTGCAGTCAGCGTATTCTGTGGCCCTAGCCAACAGAGCGGATTGCTAATTGGATGGTGACAATTCACCTAAGGCAGTGAAAGAGATTAGGAAATCATATCGGAATGAAGGGATAGATATTTTATGTCTTAGACATACAAATGAACTGGTAAGGAGGTTATTATATGATATGATATGATATGATATGATAAATACATAATTTTTATTTGATTATCAAAGAAATTTTTTCTTAAATTATCCAGAGGTTGATTGACAGCAATTTGCACCTTTAGGAAAAAATGGGTTACTATTTCATCAACCAAAGCCACCTTTCCATCTATCAAATACAGACATCCACAATCTTAACTAAACGTTTGTTTCTTAAAAAAAAAAAAAAAAAAAAAAAAAAGTAGATCTAAATCTATTCTGTTTTTTTCCACTGAGAGGGGATGCTTTTACAAACATCTTTTTAAGTATATTAATAAAACGGCAAGGAATTGTTGTGTTAAAACATTTTAGTCATAAGATATTGATTGATGTGAGCCAACTAAAAATGATAATTTATGCTACTTGGTCCACTGGGTGGATTGGGCTCTCTGACACTTCCTGATTACCAAACAGTCCATTCCATTTCTGCTTCTGTTAAATGTGGTACTTTCCGAAGTAAAACATATTTTTCCTTATTTCTTTAGCTACAATAATCGACTTCTAAACACACTCTAATCTAAAGATGATTTCTAGTGTTTTATTTATTTTTACTCCAAGTCTTGTTTTCTTTTTTGGTCAACATTTTACTATACCGTTGATACTTGTATTTTTCGCTGTCACAGTTCTTGTGGTATGTTCCAAGTTAATATGCTTAGAAGGTGCTCCTAGATGAGGGGCGAAGGTTAATAATTTGAAATGTCAAATTTAATTCTTCGTCTTTATTCTCATTTCTTAAGTTTCCACCCCCAGAAAACGGTTGAAGAGATGAAGACAAATCCTAACTATTTAACGCTGACCTTTTACTCAAAAACGCTGATCCGCACCTTTCACGGCGGATTTTCTTGTCCTTTTATTATCACTAAACAACTTAGTTAAAAGACGACAGACTCATTTTCATCTCGCCCTTTATAACCTCAGCCTTAAAGAAAGAAAAAAAAATGATTGCCCAGTCGGCTGGGGCTGTAGAATACACTGAATGCACTTCTGCAGAGGGGTAAGACCCCCTCTAACGAGTGTCCTGGATATGACACTAATAAATCTGATGGTGAGGTTCCAGAAGTGCTGGAGCTTTGGGGAATGCGGAGTACCCCTTTATTGCCATTGCTCCCTGGCCCACTCTGGCCCGGAGTGGTAGCACCTGATAGGGCCCTATCTATGGGTTAAATAGAACTGCATACTAATGCTAAACTGAATTGTTTGAGTAAACTGAATAGCTTGAAATAGAAGTCTTTTTGACAATTAAACCGTACTTACATTTAAACTGCTTATGCTTAACAGAATTATTTGAAATAGAACTGTTTTTTGACATTAAAACTGTATTTACACTAAACTGAATTGTTACGTATAACTGCTTGAATAGTTTGAAATAGAAATATTTTTGACCATTAAACTGTGTACTTATGCTAAACTGAATTGTTTTAAAAAGAACAGATTATTTACATAAAAATGCATTTGGCGTTAAATAACATACAAAGGTTGATATGCCATAAAACCCAATAAACCAACCAACTAACCAAAAAAAAAAAAATGATCAATTTCAGTGAAAGTTTTACTCAAAAGGCGTGTTTCTTCAGAGAAAGTATTTGCTATCCTTTCCGAGTTTTGATTCTTTGTCATTTTAAACTCAGCATGAAGAAAAACTCATCCCTGGAGATAACGGATCATTGGACAGTTTTCCCGAGAGCACGCTAAATCTTCGACCTTCGTTGTATTAATAGCAATACGAATACAACTCGTGGAAAAATTCCAGTTTAATCGGAAAATAAGTTTCCTTTAACGTTATAAAATTTTAGATTTTTAAAAATAAAATATAAAAAAGTGAAAATAATTTTTAGATTTTTAAAAGTAGAATATAAGAATGTGAAAATAGTTTTCAGGATTTAAGCAAAAGAAAAATTTTAGAACTTGTTTATAAATATCGATATTTATAGATTTCTACTGGATTCTATCATCTTTAATTGCATCACTATGGTATCTGGTGGACCAGTCTGCTGGGGCAGCAGAATATACGGATTGCACCTCTGCAGAGGGGTAAGACTCCCCCAACGAGTGTCCTGGATATGACACCAAACAATCTGATAGTGAGACTCCACTAATACTGGATCTTTGGGGAATGCTGAGTATCTCTTTATTGCCATTGTGCTCAAGTCCACTCTGGTCAGGAGTGCTAGCACCTGATAGGGTCCTATATATGGGTCGAATAGAATTATGTGACATTTAAACTGTACTAAACTGAATTGTTGGAAATAGAATGGTTTTTGACATTTAAACTGTGTACTTATGCTAAACTGAATCGTTTGAAATAGAACTGTTTTTGAATTCAACTCTTTGTAAACAAAAATGTACTCATGCTAAACTGAATTGTTTGAAATAGAATTGTTTATATGTATAAAATGGATTTGGCATTAAATAACCTACAATAGTTGATATGCCATAAAACCTAACCAAACAAAACTATGATATCTGGTTGTTGCCATTTGATATATGCTTGTTTGCTTTTTTAAAGAGTATTTTAATTTTATGAAATCGAAATAATAATAAAGCATTACCGTAGTTATGCTCCAACAAAAGCTAACGAACGTAGTGGACAGCAGTTATGTGGAACAAGTGTGGTGGTGAAGTCATCACGAGGAGAGCCGGTGTTCTTAGAAGGAATTTTGTTATCTTTTTCGTCTGATGATCGTCTGATGATCCGCGCAACAAAAGCATATAAAGAGGGGTAAATTTCAATTAGTTTAGTCAATTTATCTCTTAGTGTGACGTACGCCTAGTCCAGATGACAAAAGTAGTAAGGTAGATACCAGTGTATTAATTTATAGATGTTATTTGATTCTCTTATATTTGGGCTGTTATTTTCTAACTAAAAAATCCTTAATTTTTGATTTATAAAATGGATGATGAAAAGAATTGTCTTTTAAGAGAATCAGAATTTTTTTTTGTTGGGAATAAATTACAATAATTATTTCATCAAATTATTTTATTTTATGATGGGATTATATATATATATATATATATATATATATATATACCTTCTCCCTTTCTTCCTCCCAATCTCTCTTTCTTTCTCTCTGTCTCTCTTTGTCTTTCTCTCTTTCCCCTTTTTCCTTTAATTTGTCCTTCTCTTTCTCTCTCTTTCTCTTCTCTTTCTCTTCTCCCTTTCATTCTCTCCCTATTCCTCCCTATCTCACACTCTCTCTCTCTCTCACCTCTTCTCTATCTTTACCTCTTTCTTTCTAAAAAGTCAAAGAAAAGAAAGTAAAAATATGAAAATAAGCGAAAAGAACACCAAAGTGAAAAATAGGAGCTTATGTGTTCGCTTGCACGTACGTCTGTGTGTGTGTGTGTGTGTGTGTGTGTGTGTGTGTGTGTGTGTGTGTGTGTGTGTGTGTGTGTGAGGCGGAGACAGTGACAGAGAGAGTTGTAATCATTACTTTCATCGCATAGAAATGTTTGGAACATCCAAGAATATCTAAGGACATTCCTGCAAAGCCACACACACACACACATATATATATATATATATATATATATATATATATATATATATATATATATATATATAACAAGAGAAAAAACAAAAGAAAACAAAACAAATATATCGAAAGAATCAACATGATCATGAATGTTTTTCAACGCTGACTCTTTCAGTATTCTGGAATGCTACTCTAAACAATAATTATATTCTGCCTCTTTAAGTGCACATTCACACTTGCATAAAAAAAAACTCTCTCGTTTTTATTTTCCTTGGTCATTCTTGCTTCTCAAGTATGTTTATCTTATTTTCCGGAATGACAGGACAAAAAAAATCATCGACGCTTTAACAATATGAATATTTCACGAACGAACATTCCACGAACGAGTTGAGTTCAATGAATCTGTCGTCTGTTTTTATTTTCCTCTTTCTAGTTCAATCATTGACCGGACAAAGTTTCTTACTCGCTTTAAAAAATCTTTCATCGTCACCAAAATCATCGAAGCGTATTTGACTCTCTCTCCCTCTCTCTCTCTCTCTCTCTCTCTCTCTCAATTTCTCTTTGCCCAGTCGGCTGGGGTTGTAGAATATATCGACTCCATCTCTGCAGGGGTGGGGTAAGACCCCCCTAAAGAGTGTCCTGCTTATGGCTCTAAACAATCTGATGGTGAGGTTCCACTAATGCAGGAGCTTTGGGGAATTCGGAGTACCCCTTCATTGCCATCGCTCCCAGATTTACTCTGGCCCGGAGTGGTAGCACCTGATAGGGTCATATCTATGGGTCGAATAGAACTAAACTATGTACTTATGCTAAAGTGAATTGCTTGAAATAGAACTGATTTCGTATTTAAACTGCGTACTAATGCTAAACTGAATTGTTTGAAATAGAACTGTTTTAACATTTAACTGTGCGTAAACAAAAAATATACAAAACTGAAACTTGTTTGAAATAGAACTCTTTCTTTGTAAAAAAAAATGGATTTGGCATTAAATAACCTACAAAGGTTGATATGCCACAAAACCCAAACAAACAAACAAAGTCTCTGTCTCTCTGTTTCTCTCTTTATCCATCCGTCCCTATTGGCCATCGCTATTGGTGAGCCCTCTTGACAGTATCCAATGTCCAGACAGCGGATGAATGTAATTTTTTTTTGCTGGTTGGCTAACATTGGTGTGTCCATGTTTAATAGTCCATAGAAGAACGTCAGTTATGAGTTCATCCTTACTTCTCAGCATGTCTCGCTCGCATTATTATTATTATTATTATTATTATTATTATTATTATTTGTTTTTAGGCCTCTTTGGGTATCTCTCCTTTTTACTATCTTTTCACATCACCCCCCACCAAAAAAAAAAAAAAGAGAGAGAGAGAATCTTTGCACAGAACATATACATTTTTAATATATCTTTTGACAGATCAAATTCTGTCAAGGGGGTGTACCACTACTGTTCTTCTAGGAGAATGGCTTTGGCATTAAATAACCTAAAAAGAGTTGATATGCCATTAAACAAAGAAACCAAATTCTATTAAATAATTCATCTAATAGTTCCCAAAATTTCATCTTAAGTTCTTTTTCTTACCATTTTCCTGAACTTATTTAGTGGTGTAACGGTTAGCAAGTTTAACTAGCAAACCTACACGAGGGGGTTCGAGTATCATTCGGCGCCCCATTCATTCGGCCTTGCGCCACATCGAAGCAAAGAGCTTTGTAAATTACTATTGTCGTTTTTGATTAGGCAATTTGTCTTAAAAATATATTAATTTTTTAGTTAAAAAAATTCAATTGGTTAATAGACGTAGTTTTCGAAATCTGTCTTGACAGTAAATTTCCAGTTCGATAAGAAATATTAAAAACATATTTACTACACTTAGAAATTTCATTAATTATTTTTTCAAATTTCAATTAGATCACCTCTTATTCTTTCATCCGTACCTTATAATCAAGTACAATTTTTTGAATCTTTGGTATGACTCGACCTGGGATTGAACCCCGATCTCCTGGACTATTGGCGAACAGTCTACTCATTAAAGTAGTTTATCCTAATTTCTCTAATCTCTCCGTGTAACTGTAATCTTTTACTCTTTTTATTATTTTTGTCACTCTGCTTTGCACGCCCTCCAATCTCAGTATTACATTCCGATTTCCATATCTCGACTCTAGAGCCTAGGTTTAAGCACAATATTCAATATGAGGTCTAATAAGGGTTTTAAAAAGTTTTCAAACATCATTTGCCTCGCTTGTAATAAAATTTCTAACCATTCAACGAATCTACATTTTCCTTTTTAAGTAGAGGAATTATATTGTGATTTGAATTACCATGACCAGAAATCTGCCGAACACTTATGCACGGAAACACTGGACAGCTGCTTCGACCTTATTAGGTCTCATCAGCCGTGTATACCGTGATCTTCACCACTGAAGACCGAACCAGAAACCACAGATTGCAATGCCGAAACTCTACAACTGAGTCATCAGTTCATATCGCACACTCTACAAGTGTTCACCAGATTTTCTGGTCATGGTAATTCAATTCACATTCAACGAATCTTTCCATTTGCCCTCAATACAACAGACTTACTTGGATGGTTTGTGGAATGGGAGGTAAGTACTGTATAGTTGCTAGTTGGGACAGTGCTGCTACCAGGATCTGTTCAACTTGGACGCAATATACAGTAAAGTAAAAGTAAAGTTGGCGACCGTAGTTGAGGGTGACCTGAAGGCTCCCTTTTCAATAGCTACTACACCGAGGTGTAGGGGATGGCGCAACTTCTTTTCCCTGGATTGCTCCACTTTACCCTCAATACGTACTTTATATTGCTGAGTGTTAAGCAAGGAGGTATCAAGTACCATTTTTAAAGTCTTTGGTATGACGCGACCTATAATTGAACCCAGCTCTCCCGGATCATTGGCGAACGCTCTACCCACTGGGCCAAGGAACCAGTCAAAATATTTATTTTAAAAATAAATAAAGATTATTTCTATACGAACTGGAGTTATTGGATAGCAGACATGGTGAAAATAAGAAGCATCAAAAATCTTTTCTGCTTCTTTTTTTTGACAATTTATGTTTGTCAATTAAAAATTTACATCCATCAGTTACAAAATTTTAAAATAATATTTACCTAACTTGAAATAAAATTTCTAACTATCTAATCAATCAAATTTCTTACCATCAAGCCAGGTGTTAGAATTGCAGATAAATCCACATTACATAAAAGAATGATATGCCATTAAACAAAAAAGGCTTCTTCAGCCTTGGTGAGGCAACTAGACTAGGAGAAGGAAAACTCTGAATTCAAACCTGTAAACTCCGCTTAAAAATTGACCTTGTGTCATATCCTGCCCGTGCGGAGGGGTTGGTAAATATGATTAAACAAAAAAGCCGAAACAAACCTAAATTTTAAAAATTGTATGGGTATACTTATGGATGATACTGTAAAAAATATGACTGGTAAACTTCTTTTATGTAATATGAATGTATCTGTTATAGTAATACCTGATTGGGTAGTTGATGGTTGGTTGGTTGGTTGGGTTTTATGCCATATCAACCTTTGTAGGATATTTAACGCCAAATCCATTTTTTATGTAAATAATCATTTATATTTCAAACAATTCAGTTGTCAAACCATTTCTATTTCAAGCTATTCAGTTTAGTCAAACAATTCAGTATACCGTTAGTTCTATTTAACCCATAGATAGGGCCCTATCAGGCGCCACCACGCCGGGCCGAAGTGGACCTGGGAGCAATGGTAATGAAGGGGTGCTCCGCATTCACCATAGCCCCAGCATTATTGAAACCCCACCATCAGATTGTTTAGTGTCATATCCAGGACACTCATTGGGGAGGCTGGGGCTTATCCATCTGCAGAGGCGTAGTCGGTGTATTCTACAGCCCCAGCCGACTGGGCAATGTGTAACATATTGACCCCGGCCAAGCTGTCAAAATAGAAAATGCACCTGTGTAAAAAACAGGTGCATCCGGTCGAGGAATATCAGAATATAACCTTGACCATAGACAGGTTGAATTGAGTGCGAAATTGTGACGCTCGCAGGAAGAAGAGTGGACGTCAAATTATTATATAACCCCGATGACAGGAAGTTCAGGCAGTTGGAGATAAGATGCGGTAGAGAGAACCAGCACCCAGAGAGGCTGGCCCCCCAGACCCCCGGTTGAGCAGCCCAGGAGAACGGGAAAGAAACGTTGTTATGGCCATAAGAGTGGGGGTCAATATGTTGCAGTTCTGTTCAGGCTCCAACTCACCTCTCACACAGTAAAACCTTTAGTAAGCCTTTCGAACCCTTTCAATAAAGTGAGAGGTATATCTTTCTAAAGAACTGTGTCGCCCGTCTTTATTGTGTCGTCGTTATGATTCTGCATATGAGTATGCAACAAATGGCTGGGTGGTAAGAAATTAGATTTGCTGGATAGTTAGAAATTTTATTTCAAAGGGGGTAAATGGTATCATATTCATATATATCACTTGAACTTCAGTAAAGGGCACCAGTTAGTACTGGTGTGGAAACTTGCATAAAGTATAATAACAATGATAATAATAAGGAATGTGAAAAGAAGGATAAGTACCTCGACCTTGCTAGAGAATTGAAAAAGCTGTGGAACATGAAAGTGACGATTGTATCAATTGTGATTGGTGCTTTTGGCACAATAGCTAAAGGGTTATTAAAAGACCTGGAGGACTTGGAAGTTGGCGGACGGATAGAGACTATCCAAATGACAGCATTGTTAAGAATGGCCAGAATCCTGAGACGACTCCTGGAGAGTTGAGGAGACTTTCTGTCACTCAAACTCCAGTGAAAAACCATCAGCTAACACTGATGTGAAAAACTCTAAAGGAGTAAATAATAATAAACCATCAATCTCATAATAAGGGAATGCAGCAAATTAGCGCAGAAGGAATATAAGACTAGACACGACTGGGTCGGCAAGGTGATCCACTGGGAGATGTGCAAGAAATTTAAATTTAACCATACGAATAAATGGTATATGCACAACCCAGCACCTGTCCTAGAAAATAACACACATAAACTCCTATGGGACTTTGACATACACACGGATCCCCTAATCTCGGCCAGAAGACCAGACCTAATAATAATCAACAACAACAACATAAAAAGAGAACTTGCAAAATTGTCGACTGTAACTATTACTATTGGACAGTAGTTATTCAATAAATATACGATACTGTATATAAAGTTTGCCAGGCATCATTCCCCAGAAAATAAATACCTATAAGAAAAGGAATCAAATAAATGAAAAATTTTGCTCAAGTTTATTACGACCTTTGTGTGATGGGAATTTTATTTACACTGTTGGCTTGCTTTAATGGCATATCAATCTTCGTCATTTACTCTGTGAAATTGAGTTTGTATATCGCTTCTTAGTCTTTTTGGTCTTTTAGTAATATC
This sequence comes from Sepioteuthis lessoniana, assembly GCA_963585895.1. Lineage (NCBI taxonomy): Eukaryota > Metazoa > Mollusca > Cephalopoda > Myopsida > Loliginidae > Sepioteuthis > Sepioteuthis lessoniana. The sequence goes on along the minus strand of OY757932.1, from coordinate 13,622,187 downwards.
AGTTGTGATTCGGCTTGAGATAAGCAAAAAAAAGTGTGCCTTGTCCCTGCAGATACCAACTCCCAATTATAATGAAGGGATGGTCGAGGGTAGCAGTGACACCCTTGTGGAAGGGGCTGCAAGGAGTAGTAAATTTTTTGTCTTCTGTGGGGAAATGTTGTGAAAGAGACAATATTGGGGGGAAATATTAGAAAAGAGACAAAAATGTTGGTAAGTATACAAAAATGCTGGTAGAAAATGTTGGGATAAAAAGTTGAGATAAAATGTTGTGGGAAAATGTTGGAAAGGAGACAAAAATGTTGGGACAAGGCAAAAATGTTGGGAAGAAGACAAAAATGTTGGGACAAGACAAAAATGTTGGGAAGAAGACAAAAAATGTTGGGGTAAAATGTTAAGAGACAAAAATGTTGGGAAGAGACAAAAAATAGACAAGACAAAAAATTTTGGGTACATACAAAAAATAGACAAGACAAAAATGTTAGGAAGACAAAAATGTTGAGGGAAAATGTTGGAAAGAGACAAAAATGTTGGGGGAAAATGTTGGGAAGAGACAAAAAATGTTGGGAAGAGACAAAAATGTTGGGGGAAAATGTTGGAAAGAGACAAAAAATGTTGGAAAGAGACAAATGTTAAGAAGACAAAAATGTTGGGGAAAACTTTTGGGGTAGAGTAGAGACAAAAAATTTTGGGTAGATACAAAAAATGTTGGGGAAAAATGTTAGGAAGAGACAAAAATGTTGGGAAGAGACAAAAAATAGACAAGACAAAAAATTTTGGGTAGATACAAAAAATATTGGGAAGAGACAAAAATGTTGGGACGAGACAAAAATGTTGGGGGATAATGTTAGGAAGAGACAAAAATGTTAGGAAGAGAAAAATGTTGGAAAGAGACAAAAAATAGAAGACATAAATGTTAGGGGGAAATGTTGGGACGAGACAAAAATGTTGGGAAGACAAAAATGTTGGGGGATAATGTTAGGAAGAGACAAAAATGTTAGGAAGAGACAAAAATGTTGGGAAGAGACAAAAAATGTTGGGGAAAAATGTTAGGAAGAGACAAAAATGTTGGAAAGAGACAAAAAATAGAAGACATAAATGTTAGGGGAAAATGTTGGGACGAGACAAAAATGTTGGGAAGACAAAAATGTTGGGGGATAATGTTAGAAAGAGACAAAAATGTTAGGAAGAGACAAAAATGTTGGGAAGAGACAAAAAATGTTGGGGAAAAATGTTAGGAAGAGACAAAAATGTTGGAAAGAGACAAAAAATAGAAGGCATAAATGTTAGGGGAAATGTTGGGACGAGACAAAAATGTTGGGAGAAATGTTGGGAAGAGACAAAAATGTTGGGAAGAAAACAAAAATGTTGGGACAAAAATGTTGGGAAGAGACAAAAAATGTTGGAAAGAGACAAAAATGTTAAGCAGACAAAAATGTTGGGGAAAACTTTTGGGGTAGAGTAGAGACAAAAAATTTTGGGTAGATACAAAAAATGTTGGGGAAAAATGTTAGGAAGAGACAAAAATGTTGGGAAGAGACAAAAAATGTTAGGGAAAAATGTTAGGAAGAGACAAAAATGTTGGAAAGAGACAAAAAATAGAAGACATAAATGTTAGGGGATAATGTTGGAACGAGCCAAAAATGTTGGGAAGACAAAAATGTTGGGGGATAATGTTAGGAAGAGACAAAAATGTTGGGAAGAGACAAAAAATGTTGGGGAAAAATGTTAGGAAGAGACAAAAATGTTGGGAAGAGACAAAAATATTGGGGGAAATGTTGGGAAGAGACAAAAATGTTGGGCGGAAATGTTAGGAAGAGACAAAAATGTTGGGAAAAAATGTTGGGACGAGACAAAAATGTTGGGAAGACAAAAATGGGGGAAATGTTGGGAAGAGACAAAATGTTGGGCGGAAATGTTGGGAAGAGACAAAAATGTTGGGGGGAAGAGAAATGTTAGGGAGAGAAAAATGTTGGGGGGAAATGTTGGGAAGAGACAAAAATGTTGGGAAGAGACAAAAAATGTTGGGCGGAAAGAGACAAAAATGTTGGGCGGAAAGAGACAAAAATGTTGGGGGAAATGTTGGGAAGAGACAAAAATGTAGCGCGGAAATGTTGGGAAGAGACAAAAATGTTGGGAAGAGACAAAAATGTTGGGCGGAAATGTTTAGAAGAGACAAAAATGTTGGGCGGAAATGTTGGGAAGAGACAAAAATGTTGGTGGTAAATGTTTGGAAGAGACAAAAATGTTGGGGGGAAATGTTGGGAAAAGACAAAAAAAGTTGGGAAGAGACAAAAAATGTTGGGAGGAAATGTTGGGAAGAGACAAAAAAAGTTGGGAAGAGACAAAAAATGTTGGGAGGAAATGTTGGGAAGAGACAAAAAAAGTTGGGAAGAGACAAAAATGGTAAATGTGGTAAAAATGGTAAATGTTGGTAAAAATGGTAAAAGTGTGGTAAAAATGGTAAAAGTGTGGTAAAAATGTGGTAAAAATGGTAAAAATGGTAAAAATGTGGTAAAAATGGTAAAAGTGTGGTAAAAATGGTAAAAGTGTGGTAAAAATGTGGTAAAAATGGTAAAAATGTGGTAAAAATGGTAAAAATGTGGTAAAAATGGTAAAAGTGTGGTAAAAATGGTAAAAGTGTGGTAAAAATGTGGTAAAAATGGTAAAAGTGGTAAATGTTGGGAAGAGACAAAAATGTTGGGAAGAGACAAAAATGTTGGTGGTAAAAAATGTTGGGAAGAGACAAAAATGTTGGGGAGAGACCAAAAAGTTTGGGGGGAAATGTTGGGAAGAGACAAAAATGTTGGGCGGAAAGAGACAAAAATGTTGGGCGGAAATGTTGGGAAGAGACAAAAATGTTGGTGGTAAATGTTTGGAAGAGACAAAAATGTTGGGAAGAGACAAAAATGTTGGGGGAAATGTTGGGAAGAGACAAAATGTTGGGCGGAAATGTTGGGAAGAGACAAAAATGTTGGGGGAAGAGAAATGTTAGGAAGAGAAAAATGTTGGGGGGAAATGTTGGGAAGAGACAAAAATGTTGGGGGAATGTTGGGAAGAGACAAAAATGTTGGTGGGAAATGTTGGGAAGAGACAAAAATGTTGGTGGGAAATGTTGGCAAGAGACAAAAATGTTGGGCGGAAAGAGACAAAAATGTTGGTGGGAAATGTTGGCAAGAGACAAAAATGTTGGGCGGAAAGAGACAAAAATGTTGGGCGGAAATGTTGGGAAGAGACAAAAATGTTGGGAAGAGACAAAAATGTTGGGAAGAGACAAAAATGTTGGTGGTAAATGTTTGGAAGAGACAAAAATGTTGGGAAGAGACAAAAATGTTGGGGGAAATGTTGGGAGGAGACAAAATGTTGGGCGGAAATGTTGGGAAGAGACAAAAATGTTGGGGGGAAGAGAAATGTTAGGAAGAGAAAAATGTTGGGGGGAAATGTTGGGAAGAGACAAAAATGTTGGGAAGAGACAAAAATGTTGGGGGAAATGTTGGGAAGAGACAAAAATGTTGGGGGGAAATGTTTGGAAGAGACAAAAATGTTGGGAAGAAGACAAAAATGTTGGGGGATAATGTTGGGAAGAGACAAAAAAATGTTTGGATGTGACAAAAATGTTGGAAAGAGACAAAAATGTTGGCATTAAATAACCTAGAAAGGTTGATATATCATTGAAAAAAACAATGTTGGGAATAGACAAAAATGTTAGAAAAGAAACTTAAAATAAATAAATATATGATAAAAATAAAACATAACTAGTTTACCAAAGCTTGAAACAATTTAAATGAAAAAAGAATCAATAAAGTATAGATGTAAATACACCTTTAATTCTTGAATTATTTTTAATGGGAAGGATGACTTTGGTGAATTCTGAGAACATCATGAATATCAGGGTCCAGGTTTGTGAGTTTAAGCGGCAAATCACCACGTTCTATGTTCAAAGTACTTCTCTGCTTGCTTAGTAAATAATGCACACGGTTAAACCCAAACTTCACCAGACACAAAGTTGGAAACTTGAGCTGAACAGTTGCACAAAGCTTGGGATATTTTGCCAGTTTTCAATCATCCGGTAATATCCACTTTATTAATGAAAACCTGTAAATTCAACCCCCGTGGATTCTTATGATTTTATTCACCCTTCCAAAATATTATTTCCCCAGTGGTCTATACCAAACTACTTTGAGAAGCCCTAGTCTATGGTATTATTATTTAAATGGATATATTGTATTAGTGGAGTCAGTTTTAATCCAAACATAAGAAAAGGAATACAGTTTTCCTCGCGACATGAGCATACACAGTTCTCAAATCAATCGATGTATTTGTAAAATCTTTGGTTTGAAATACTTCGCTACAATATTTTATGAGCTGACTTATTCAATACACCCGTTAAAACAACAAATAAAAAAAGTGAAGTTGGCGACCGTAGTTGAGGGTGACCAGAAGGCTCCCTTTTCGATAGCTACTATACCAAGGTGTAGGGGAAGGTGCTACTCCTTTCCCTGGATTGCTCCACTTTATCCTTGATCCTTACCTTATAATGCTGAGTGTTAAGCAAGGTGGCATTATATACCATTTTTTGATTCTTTAGTATGACTCAATCTGGGATTGAACCCGGGTCTCCCAGGCCATTGGCGAACACTCTAACCATTATACCAATGTCCGGTTCTAAAAACAACAAATACTCATCAGTATTTGTTATCTATTAGCATATATCCCGTCAGAGTGGCGGAGTGTTTACGTGCGGATAAAGAGTTGCATTTGTTGATAAAAAATAAATTGAAAGAGCTATTGAGAGAGTATGGAAAAAGTAGTTTAGTTTTTCTATTTATTACCTGTAAAAAATATCACGGATATATGCTAATTTCTAATATTCCTCATTGTATCATAGCAACAGAATTTCTCACATTGTACTGGGACCATGTTTCGTGATCGATATATGTATATATATCAGTGGCGACTCTAGCCTAACTTCAGTTCCCAACCCGTGGTCCGTGGACCCAAACTAAGTCATCATAGTTGCTATTGCGTGATTCTCCATTGTATAGCACAGATTGACAAACGTACCTTGCATGGTGTTTTTTTGTAAACAATCAAGATACTATATAATTTGTAGTCTTGTTAATATAGTAGATAAGATAATTTTTTTCCTTTCAAAAGTATAGAAGAAAAGAGAAGATGTTCATTACTATGACGAGAAAAATATGTTTATTACAATAAAGAAACTGATGACAATATACACAGACACAGCTAGTAATTTCAATTTCGCTTAAAATAAAGATTATTTGTTGAAAATGTATTCAAATAAACAAATTTTAGTTACAGAATGTAATATATGCAACATTCATTAAAGAAATAGACATCTGTTAGTGAAAAAACGAATTAAAACACGCCGTTTAACCAACATTTACCATAGCGATGATGATGACGTCGGCGACTGCTCTAATCTGCTATCCTCTCTCTCTCTCTCTCTCTCTCTCTGTCCCTCTCCCTCTTCCCAATATATCTATCAACAGTCGCACGTGCTAAGATTTTTGAGCACAGTGGTAGGGTTGCTCTTGCTATTGGCTACAGCCAAAAGCGTATTTCTCTAACATTACTGTCATTATAAGGGTCTAGTGCCTGGCACGGATCGGGCGTTCAACATTATAGCCGATTTTATGGGATGTTCAATGAATCTGACGGTGGCCGGACAAAGACCATCCGTTCAAAACAGCATCCCAGATATATTTATGAAGTTTTGGCTACTTAGTTATCGAAACTTGAATAGATACGTAATTTAATTGAGATCAGACTAAGTATGTTTGCTTGAAATTAATGGATGATTTTTAATCCATTTTGAATAACATTGACCGAGTTATTGGTCGTGCCGGGCACGAGTAGCACTAGTCCCGTCTCCGCCCCTGATATATATATATATATATATATATATTAGCCCTGTCGACTTGGGATGTGGAATGCACCAACTGCACAGGGGTAACAGCCCAACCACAATCAGACAAACTGCTGGCCGTTGGTGGTGACCCCTAATGCCAGAAGACAGAATCCAGGGGGTCGTTGATCTTTGACCCGGGTACAAAGTTTTCATGTGACCTGAAACCTTCTACTTTAACGATTTCTTGTGGTAGACGGACGGTCGGAGAGGCCTGATACGATCCATCGGCTTGTCATGTCAAACCCTAGTGCCAATATGATTAAGTCCCAATTGTTTTTCAAATTGCTCGCAAGCACCCAACTTTTTTCATCTTAAAAATGCTAAAAGGTGGTGGCTGAGAGTCAACCACGCTGAGAAAAACAAGTTTTTAGCCATTATTTAACTTTAAGGCACTAGGTTTTGAGTACTGAATGCCTGCAAATTGTAGGGTCTTGAAATCTCCCTTCTGACATGAGTATACCGGCCGATGTATCCCCGTCTCAACCAAGACGAATGAGTGTCCCGCCGGGTAAATTTGCAATAAAAGTTGGACTCTGTCCTGAGAGGTGGAGCGCAGGACTAGCAAAAAATAAATAAATAAATAAAAACATTGTATGTGACAAAAACAAACTAAAAAAAACAAACGAAACTTCTCTGAATTCGATTCAGAAAATGAAATATTAACAGAAATCCCAAGATTTATCAAAATCAAATTACTCCTTTAACCAAAATGTCTCCTTTCTTGATTAAAGAAATAATCTCTTACCGGGAAAACTCTTGAACAGTGGAAAAATTAGAAGCAGCAACTTACTCGTGGAGGGGGATAGCAAGAAACATGTCGAAAAACTAATCAAAATGAAGTTGCAAATCTTAGCCTCATGAAATGTTTCAAACTTCAAAGGGAGTTATCAGAAGCAGTTAGTTATCTCTAGCTACAGCAGAAGAATAAAAACACCCTTAGGAAATAAGGTATCACAGACTACTAAAGGATAACTATTAGAAAGGTGTGGTGAAGAAATACATTTTGACATTTAATAAATCTTTAATTTAATAAACTCCCAAGGAAATGTAGAACATTACATTCCTGCAGCCTTAAGGTGTTTTGAATGTCAAAAAAATGGACTCCACAAGAATAGCTGCATAGGACGTCCGACATGGGGAAGATGTGGCCAAAAAGACCCAGACCACATGGAGAAAGATTGTCCCAATAAACCAAATGCGCAAACAGTCAAGAGAATCAACCTGCTCTTTAAGAACACGCACTATATACAAAAGAGAGAATTAAATCATGAAGGTGGACTAAAGAAAAGATATACCATATTTACCCAACCGCTCCGCTCGGCCAGGATATGACACAAGGTCAATTTTTAAGCGGAGTTTAACAGTCTTGTCCGGGATTTGAACTCGCGTCGCCGTGTCCATTTCCTACGACGATAACCATTACACCACGGGCAAGAAAAGATATACGATTTCTAGGAGCATGAAAAGAGGTGGAATCCTATATGGAAGTTAACACTAACATAAATATAATACAGAAGATGAGTCGAATCAGCAAAAACAACAATCAACCTGATTGAGGTGCCCGTGGTGTAATGGTTATCGTCGTAGGAAATGGACACGGTGACACGAGTTCAAATCCTGGACGAAGCTGGTTGCATTTCACATACCACTAATACCCTTGGGAAAGGTATGAATCCAATCATTTTCCCTCCAGCTATGGGTAAATAGTAGGACAGACTAGGTTCTTCAGCCTTGGTGAGACAACTAGTCAAGAAGGAAAACTCTGAATTAATCTGTTAAACTCCGCTTAAAAATTGACCCTGTGTCATATCCTGCCCGAGCGGAGGGGTTGGTAAATAGGATTAATCTGATTGATAGAGCTCACATCCAAAAACTCATGTAATGGGTACCAAACGATTGGCTAAAATTTCCAGGAAAGTTTTTTTTAAAAAGACTACACACAGCAAAAATCTGTCAAACAGGACTACAAATTAAGCATAAAGTATTTACCATAAACACCCATACCACTGCTCCGAAAATATCTAAAGAAAACTTCTAATCTCTAACAAAAGTAAATCTTCATCATCATCTAGTCTCACCAACAGCACGGATTTCCCTAACTCTCTCTCTCTCTCTCTCTCTCTCTCTCTCTCTCTCTCTCTCTATCCGTCCCTATCATCTATCGCATCCCCCCCAGGAAGTTCTTCCAAACTACATCTTGTGTCCGCACTGACTTGATGTAAATAAGTTCTTGTAGATCGGCCAAATCTAGCACGTCCATATGTTGGGATCCATTGAAGAACGTCACTTTTGTATTCATCTTTTCTTCGCCAGCAGTGTTCCACATATCTTGTTCGTCTTACTTGGATAGTTTATGAGATGGGAAGTAAGTGCCCGTACAACTGTTGTTTCGTGGGGTGTTGCTTCCAGGATTTGTTCCAGAAAGCTCGAACATTCTTGTGCAGTTCCCCTCTAGCTTTTTCTCTAAGCGTTTGGACTAAAATAAATACTGCAAAAGAAAAACAAAAACAAAAAGATTACCAATCCACCCACCAATTCCCAAAATAAATTCAGAACCAAATATCAAAGCAAAACAGATTCTAATAACCCCAACCTAACTCGACCCCCCATCCGAATGAAATCCTACCCAACCAACAACTAAACAAAAACAACAATAAGTATAAAACTTTTCATCATTTCAATTTAGAGACTCCTCAACATCGAGAATAGAATCACTAAAAAACTAGTCCAGTTGGCTGAGGCTGTAAAATACATCAATTGGATCTACGCAGAGGGATAAGACCCCCCCCCCCAGATATGACACTAAACACTCTGATGGTGAGGCTCCAGTAACGGTGGAGCTTTGGGGAATGCGGAGTACCCCTTTATTTCCATTGCTCCTTGGAAAACTCTGGCCCGGAATGGTGGCACCTGAAAGGGTCCTATCTATGGGTTAAATAGAACTGTTTCACATTCAAACTATGTACTTATGCTAAACTGAATTGTTAGAAACAGAACTGTTTGATCATTTAATTGTGTGTAAATAAATGACTAATGTTTAATTGAATTGTTAGTGATACATAGCAATACTTGAAACCATTTAACTGTGTGCAAACAAATGAGCAATGTTGAAATAGAATTATAAGTGTTAAATAGTAATAACTGAAACCATTTAATTGTGTAGTGTGCAAACAAATTAGTTCTAACTCATTTAAAAATGAAATCACCGACAAACTATCCTCTTACAGGTCTTGTATATCCATTTAACTGCGTGCCAACAAATGATTAATAGTGAATAGAATTATTCGTATTAGATTGCAATACTTGAAACCATTTAACTGAGTGCAAATAAAAATTAGCTCAGGCTCGTTTAAAAATGTTATCAAAAAATGTTTTTACAAATCATATATATTTGATATACATATATAAAAAGGTTTTGACATCAAATAACCTACAATGGTTGATATGCCATCAAACCCCATCAAACCAAATCATATATGTTTAATATATATGCATAAAGAGGATTTAGCATCAAATAACCTACAATGGTTGATATGCCATAAAACCCAACCAAACTAAATCATATACATTTAATATATATGTATTAAGTGGATTTAGCATTAAATAACTGACAATAGTTGATGTGCCATAAAGCCAAAACAAACTAAACCAAAAAAACTCTTAAGAAATCAAGACCATTCAAACAAGCCAAAATTCCATAGGATCAAAACCAAATTAATCTCACGAAGGTTGAGATACGATTAAAGATAGCAAACCAAACAATAAAACAAAAACCTTAAATAGATCCAAAAGTATAAAGTGAAAATATGGGTATTAAAACAAACAGCATAATTTCAAACTTCAACTTAGTAGATATGTATAAATAAAATACACGATACCTCTACGAATCAAAACCATTTATAAAACACAAGTCAGTAAATTAAAACTGTCTTATTTCACGATCTAACAATTCATTTAATAACAAGAATATTTAACTTGCCCATGTAATATAATGGCCGAGGGATTTCGTTTTATATATCTTGCATTTGGGTTTAGTTAGGCTCAGCACATGGGTTAGTTAGGTGCAAACTTGAGCACAGGTGTTGACGTGCGGGGAGGATGTATCGTTCACAGATGTCAAAATAAAAATCCCAGAGAGAGGATGTGACCAGGGATGTGATTGATGTCATGCGCCAGAAGCGTGCGCGGAGGATTTTGGGGGATTTGAAAAATTCAGTAGTTGAGTTTTTGCGGCCGAACAGAGGAGTTGAGTTGAGTTGAGTTCTGCCTCGGGAGAAGACGGTCGACCTTCGGGGCTCGCTGAGGTCAGACGAATTTGTGCGCTACGGGCGCCGCACGTGATGGGGGGCAGATGGAAAAGTCATAATAGAAAGATTGTGCATCTCTCTCCCTTATGTCGAAAAACCTTTAAACTCAAAGGTAATAAAAAGTTTCGTACCTAAACTAAGAAGTCGTCAAGTGTTTTTCGTGTTTCGGGATGCCTATGTTCTATGTATATATGTTATAAACATTCTATGTACGTTTCTCATATCCGTATCATGGGTATGGTACACCCAGTCGGCTGTAGAATACACCGACTGCTTCTCTACAGAGGAGTAAGACCCTCACCCAATGAGTGTCCTAGATATGACACTAAACAATCTGATGGTGAGGTTCTAGTAATGTTGGAGCTTTGGGGAATGCGGAGTACCTTTTCATTGCCAACGCTCCCAGGTCCACTGTGGTCCGGAATGGTAGTATCTGATAGGGTCTTATCTACGGGCCAAATAGAACTAAATTATGTATCTATGCTAAATTGAACTGGGTTTAGTTAGGCTCAGCTCCCAGGTTCACTGTGGTCCGGAATGGTAGTATCTGATAGGATCTTATCTACGGGCCAAATAGAACTAAATTATGTATTTATACTAAATTGAATTGTTTAAAATTTAACAGTTTTTGATACTGAAACTGCGTACTTATGTTAAACTGACTTGCTTGAAACAGAACTCTTTTGACATTTAAACTGCGTACTAATGCTAAACTGAATTGCTTGAAATAGAACTGTTTTTAACATTGAAACTGTACTTACACTAAAATGGATTGTTTGAAATAGAACAGTTTTGACTTTTAACTGTGTGTAAACAAAAATATACTTATACTAAACTGAATTCTTTGAATTAGAACTGTTTGACTAAACTGAATAGCTTGAAATAAAGATGTTTTTGACAATTAAACTGTGTGCTTATGCTAAACTGAATTATTTGAAATAGAAATGATTATTTACATAAAAATAGATTTGGCATTAAATAGCCTACAAAGGTTGATATGCAATAAAATTCCAACAAACAAACAAACAAACAAAGAATATTTACCAACAAACTATTCAGTTACAAAGCACCTTGGTAAAAAAATAAAATCAATAAAATAGAATTGAATAAAATTAAATTTGACATTAAATAATGGGCAACGGATGATATCCTATCAAACAAAATAACCAACGAATTATATATATATATATATATATATATATATTTATATAATCCGCAAGGATTGATATGCTATTAACCAAATAACCAACCAACCATATATATATATATATATATATATATATATATACGTTATATATTTTCATCCACGCACAGACTGTTCCGTAGCTCGACAGGTGAGATGCTTCAAGCTGAGATAGAAATCCGGTTGACTTTACGCCAGAGCCATCGGCAACCGCAGAGTAAGCGAAGGAATTTAACGTATATATATATTATTTTCCTTTATTTGCATATACGCTTAACGGATACCAGAGTGCTCAAATCATTAGAAGAACTTTGTATTACGCGAGTGGCAACAAGTAATTATACTGACGAAAAATAAAATGGTAACACTTTCAATATGTTCCAAATTACTCGACACTGAACATAGAGATAATATAACTGGATTACAGTCAGGGCCGGTGCCAAAGTTATCGACCCCTCACCTGATTTTATGATATGGAGCCATCACTCTACTATGTCAATTTTTATAAAGTAGTATTCATATAAAATATATGAAACCCACCCTATAGAGGCCACCAAAAAAGCTTGGACCCTCTACTGGTCAAGGGGTTCTCGAGAAATACCCGCCAGCCATGATTACAGTAAATGAACACATACGCAGATTAATCCGTACAAAGGTTTCACACTGGGTGGTGTGTTCACAGTGTGCTAACCTCGTATACCCAGGTTAAAATCGATATCGTCCTTCAGAATTATTCTCTGTCAATATATATATATATATATATGTGTGTGTGTGTGTGTGTGTGTGTTTAACAGCACCTCCACATAAGCAGGATGCGACGCAAGGAGTTTAACAGGTTTGAATTTAGAGTTTTCCTTCTCCAAGACCGGTTGCCATACAAAGGTTAGAGAGCCCAGTCTGCCCTACTATTTACTCTTATCTGGAGGGAGAATTGTTGAATTCATACATTTCCCAAGGGTTTTAGCGCTATGTAAAATACAAACAACCTCGTCCAAGATTTGAACTCAGGTCGCCGTGTCTATATATATATATATATATAAATGTCTGTTGCCTTAATTATGCTTGGCAGAAATCCAGACCTAATAGTGCATTTGTTTTTTCCAAAAGAAAGAAAGAAAGAAAGAAAGAAAAAAAGAAAGAAAGAAAAAAAGAAAGAAAGAAATTGACTAAATTAAAAGAAACAAACAAACAAAAAATTAAAACAAACAAAGAAACAACTAAAAACAAACAAGCAAAAATCAAAACAAAGAAAGAAAGGGACAAAATTAAAAGAAAGAAAAAAAAAAGAAAGAAATAAAGAAAGAAAAATGCAAAAATTACAAAGAAAGAAAGAAAGAAAGAAAAGGGACGAAATTAAAAGAAAGAAAGAAAGAAAGAAAGATATAAAAATTAAAAGAAAGAAAGAAAAAAAGAAAGAAGGAAAAATAGAAAAATTCAAAAAATTAAGGTAAAGAAAGAAAGAAAGAAAAACTCAAACAAGACAAAAGTAAACAAACCAAAAAAGAAAACCAAACAAAAAACAATTAGTTATTTCTCTGATTTGACTTGACAAGTTTTCCTTATCTTTTTCTCTCGTCTATTCAGACAAATATTTGTTTACAGCAATAAAATTGAATAAACACACAAAAGTCCTTAGTGTCGAGTTAACAATAATAAACCAGTGCATATATATATATATATATATATATATATATATATATATATATATATATATATATATTGTGCATGTGTGTGTGTATTTAGGCAACAGATTTTCTTGTAGGCATATTTTATTAAGTGTTGAATCATAATAATGATACAACACTTAATTCACACATTGAAAACACAACCACTACCCTCTCCTGCAGACTAACTTACCCTTTATCTAATACAAGGGTCATTCATATCATCTTCATCATTATCATCTTGCCCAGTCGGCTGGGACTGTAGAATACACTGACTTCCCCTCTGCAAAGGGGTAAGACTCCGCCTCCAATGAGTGTCCTGATATGACACTAAACAATCTGATGGTGAGGTTCCAGTGATGTTGGAGCTTTGGGAATGCAGAGCACCCCTTCATTGCAATTGCTCCTAGGTCCACTGTAGCCCAGAGTGTTAGAACCTGATAGGGCCATATCTATGGGTTAAATAGAACTAACTGCATATTTATGCTAAACGAAATTGTTTGAATTAGAACTGTTTGACAAAACTGAATAGCTTGATATTTTAGCTTGATGTTTTTGACAATTAAACTGTACTTACTTTAAAACTACGTGCTTATGCTAAACTGAATTGTTTGAAATGGAACTTCTTTTTTTTTTTGACATTGAATCTGTACTTACACTGAACTGAATTGTTTAATATAGAACTGTTTTGACATTTAACTGTGTGTATACAAAATCTCTACTAATACTAAACTGAATTAGCTGAATTAGAACTGTTTGAATAAACCGAATAGCTTGAAATAGAAATTTTTTGACAATTAAACTGTGTACTCATGCTAAACTGAATTTAAAAAAAAATAGTCGCATAAAAATGGATTTGGCGTTAAATAACCTACAAAGGTTGATATGCTATAAAACCCAAACAACCAACCAACCAATCATCATCATCAAGTCGCCTTGACTCTCTCTCTCTCTCTCTCTCTCTCTCTCTTTCCATCCATCCCTATCATCCATCGCTCCCGGCAGGTCTTTTAAACTATATCCTGTGTCCCCACCGAGCTGATGTCAATAATTTCTTGCTGGTCAGCCAACACTGGCTCGTCCATTCGCAGTCATCATCATCATCATGTCGTGCGGCTGGCACGGATATCCCTGACCCTCTCTCTCTCCACGTCTCCCTATCATTCATCGCCTCTGGCAGGTCTTCAGGGTTACATCCCGTATCATCACATAGCTGCTGTATGTATGTTCGAGCTGGCCGTCCTGCTTTTGATTGGCCATATGTGGGGGTCCACAGGAGTACATCACGTACGATCTCGTCCTTGCTTCTCCAGCAGTGTCCGGCATGTCTGGTTCATCTAGCTTGTATAGTTTTCGTGATAGGTGGTAGGTGACCGTATAGTTGGCACCATGCACATATATATGTAGAATAATTCACAATGACACAATAATAAAGACAGACGCAGGAAGTGACAAAGACGCAGGAAGTCTTCTTTAACAAAATATTACCTCTCACTTTATTGCAAGTGTTCGAAAAGGTTGTGTGGGGTTTTGCTGTGAGAGGGAGCTGGAGACCGAACATAAACTGTAATATTTTGACCCCACTGTTATGACCGTCACGTTGTCTCTTTCTTGTTCTCTAGGGCTGCTCAACCGGAGGCCTAGGGCTCACTCTGCTGGATGCTGCCAGGACTTGTTCAATATTGCTCTTAACATTCTAGTATAATTGCCGTCTAGCTTCTTCTCCAACCGTTTAGTCAGCGTTCAAGTAGTGCATCCATATAGCAGTATCGACACGACCGCAGCCTGGAAGAAACTGCGTTTCATTTTATCGGTCAGGTTTGATTTCCATATGATCGAAAGCCTATCGATAGCTGTCCATGCCTTCGTTAGCCGTGTGTCGATGTCTTTTTCGGTTGATGAGACGCTGCTTCCTAGGTAGGTGAATTTGTCACCCAGTTTCAGGGAGGTTCCGTCTAGTGTGGAGATGTCGCCTTTCTGATTAAAGCACATAAATTCAGTTTTGTGTGCATTAACATAGAGTCTAATGTCTGCAGCGGCTCGTTCCAAACTATGCAGTAGTGTTTCGGCTTGGTTGGGTGTATTGGCCAGTAGCGCTATGTCATCGGCGTAGTCGGCGTCAGTAGAGTTCATAAAAGAACGTTACTAATGTGTTCGTTATTGATTCTTCAGTAGTGTCCCTCAAATCTTGTTCGTCTTCATTGGATGTTTTGGGCTTAATGGTTGAAGCGCTGGACTACGGAATCGCAGTAAGCGAGTTCGAACTCCGGTCACGCTATTACGTTCACTTTCGGACAAATACATTTGGAGAAAAGTATGAACCCCCTTATCCTCCCAGCTATGGGTTAAATAGTACCACTACTGTTCTTCTACAAGGACGGATGTGGCATTAAATGATCCAAGAAGGTTGATATGCCATTAAACAACAACAAAACAAATTTGGATGTTTTTGAGATGGAGGTATGCGGCCGGTTGTTTCCAGGATTTGTTCCAGATAGCTCGAAGCATTCTTGTGTAGTTCCCCTCTAGCATTTTTCTCAATGCATTTGGTTAGCGTCCATGAGGTGCATCCATATAGTAGTATTGACACAGCACAGCTTGAAAGAAACCCCGTTTTTATCTTATTGGATAGATTAGACAATCATATCATTGATAACCTATCGATTGCAGTCCACACCTTCGCTAAGCGTACTTTAGTATCACTTTCAGTAGATGAGATATTACTGTTGAGGTATGTGAACTTTTCTACAAATTTTAGAGACCTGCCACTTTGAGTAAAGATGGCTTCTTCTCGTAAAATTGGACGATTCACCATGGATATTTATCCGTGCTTCCCACCAGGCAGGATTTAACACAAGGTCTTTTTTATAGAGGGGATTTGGGGTGAGGGAGGTCGCGTACGAGTCGAGACTCATGCGCTGCTGGTCAATGCTGAGCATAGGTTTATTAGATCCGAAGACCAAGTGCAAAGTGAACTATGCTAGCCACTAGGCACGAAGCCAGGTGACCTTGCTGGTAATAGATTCTTCATATACTATAAAAGTGTAAAGCAGTTAGCATTGTTTTTGCTACTAATGAGTAAGTAGTTATAAGTTGTCCGGCTGTAGTCAAGGACGACCCGAAGGTTCCCTTTTCAATAGTTACTACACCCAAGAGTAAGAGAAGGCTCGACTCTTTTCCCAGGATTGCTCCACTTATCCTTGATCCATACCTTATAATTCTGAGTGTTAAGCAAAGAGACATCAGGTACCATTTTTTAATCTTTGGCATGACTCAACCTGGGATTGAACTCCGGTCTCCTAGAACAATAGCGAATGTAGAACGAACGTTGTGCATCAATTTTCTTGCCTCTTGGGAGATTGTATCTCTAACACTAATAATGATACAAAATCCCATAACTCGTACTGTTATATAGTCACATATGCAGATTCACATCTACATACATGCACATATATATGTAGAATAATTCACAATGACACAATAATAAAGACAGACGCAGGAAGTGACAAAGACGCAGGAAGTGACAAAGACGCAGGAAGTCTTCTTTAACAAAATATTACCTCTCACTTTATTGCAAGTGTTCGAAAAGGTTGTGTGGGGTTTTGCTGTGAGAGGGAGCTGGAGACCGAACATAAACTGTAATATTTTGACCCCACTGTTATGACCGTCACGTTGTCTCTTTCTTGTTCTCTAGGGCTGCTCAACCGGAGGCCTAGGGCTCACTCTGCTGGATGCTGGCTTTCTTTACTGCATCTTATCAGCATCTTCTTTGGACCCCAAAATCCATCGGGGTTCCCGAGGGCCCCCTCGGTCGGGTGTGGCTTTCCCTACCACATCTCTCCAACTGTCTAGAACTCTACTGGCAACTCCATTGGCTCGTCGAAGTCAACTGAATTATATAATCGTTCGACGCCCACTCGATCTTTGAAATCGAATGTTTAATCATCATCAAGCGGAAATAACTGTCATGCAGTTCAGAGGTCACTCTCTTCCGGTGCATCAGTCTATGAGTGTACCATGGGAATCTTTTAGCTCGTCCCATTTCATCAGCCAATTTCCGCCCACGCGATTTCCTCACATAACTGCCATTGGAATGTGTCACTTCCTTCCAGTGCATCACCTTGAATGGCATTTTGCTCGGGCCGAAGGTTAAAATATAACAGTACATTGGACACACAATCATCACCTTCTCCAGCAGACTAACTTACCATTCACCTAATATCAGCGCCATTCACGTACATTTCAATAAACACATCTAATAGAACTACGACATCACAATAAATATTACAAAAATTTTCGTAAGTAACACGAAAATCCTATACATCACAAACTGTAAATACTAGAAGCCATTCTTATAAAAAAACAGACACCCAACACTTAATAACACTTTAATTCAGAGGCTACAATACTTAAATGTATCTGACACAGGTGCATAGTTCGACAGCCTCAGCGATTAATAGTTATGTAATCCTGATTTGTTAATTGTACACATTTAAACCACTAACAACGGACAGCACATTCAATTACGATGTTAACAGCATGTGATGAACCCTCTCATTCCAAATTTTCATGGAACATAAAACATCTCATAATCCAATGAGCAATCGTAGGCATATCCTCGACAACGACCAACGAAAGTCGTCAGTACATATACTCGAGCCGTAACATCAGAGGTTTCGGACAATTATTAACCAGTCTTCATCCTCATTTGAGACATCAAACTTGTAAACAAGAAAAGGCTAACAAGAAATCCTAATTCTTGTTCTGTCATCTTTACTACTACTACTTATAATAATGATAATAATAGATAAGACCCAACAAAACAGCAGATGAAGATAATGTGGTGATAGAGATGAAACGATCAATCACATAATAAGTGAATGCAGCAAATTAGTGCAAAAAGAGTATAAGACTAGACACGATAGAGTGGGCAAGGTGATCCACCGGGAATTGTGCAAGAAATTTAAATTACGAACAAGTGGTATATGAAAACGAACAAATAGTATATGCACAACCCATAATCCATGTGACGCATAAACTTCTCTGAAATTTTAACATCCGGACAGATCTCCTAATCTCGGCCAGACGATCAGACTTGGTGATTGTTAACAAAAACAAAAACACAAAAAACAAAAACAAACAAACAAACAAAAAAACAAAGAAAAAGAAAAAAAATAGAGAGCCTGTCGAATTGTAGACTTTGCTGTCCTGGCATATTATTGTATAAAATTTAAAAAAAAAAACGAAAAGAGAGATAAATATCTAGACATTACTAGAGAACTGAAAAAATCTATCGAACATGAAGGTAACGGTGATACCAATTACAATAGGTGCACTTGGAACAATCCCCAAAGGATTGATAAAGGAACAAGAAGACTTATAAATCAGAGAACAAGTTGAGACCATCCAGAAGACAGCATTGTTGAGATCAGCCAGAATACTGAGAAGAGTCCAGGAGACTTGAGGAGACTTGCTGTCACTCAAGCTCCAGTGAGAAACCACCAGCTAACGCTAATGTGAAAAACTTTGAAAAGAATAAAATTATATATATATATATATATACAAATAAATTTGTTACGTGAAATGATGTTTCTTCCCGTGATACGCATCCACACGAATGAAAAAACAATTATTGATTTTAGAAATCTGAACAATCTAAATGCTGGTAAAAAATATATGAACAAACATTATGCAACGTAGCAAATTTATTCAAACTTTAAAATGGAACTTTTTCTACAATTTTCATCTGACGATTACGTGATTCTCATGAAACTTTCAGAGACGGATTTAAGAGTAAATACTTTATATATGTTAGGTTTAAGGCCTGCTCTGCCGTAGAAGCAACAATTTTTATGCACTTTTCTTGTATAAGTAGTTGAGCAGATAAACATATATTAAAAACCTTTATCCAAAAATGTTCTCCCTACAAATCCTACCAAAAAAAAAAAAAAAAAAAGATATCATTTACTACAACAAATTAAAAACTTCCAACCTAATCATTTTCAATGACTCTTCCCCTTCCACTGAACTTCTTGATAGGACTAAACGTCATATATATGTTCAAATGTCCTTTGGGAGACTGTGTCTCCAACGAAAATAATAGCTTCGTTGGTCTTACCTCTACGACTCTTTCAAGTCATCTTACTATGCACCTTAATAGCCCTACATCTTAAAAGACACACTATTCCCAAATCCAAATTTTTAAAAAATCCTAGTTGAAAACACCATAATAATAGCACACGAAATTAATAAGCTAGGATTAAAAATCCTAGTAGCCCTACTTATGAAAACAAAAAAAAAACTTCGAATTAATAGAATTAACTTTGAAAACAGCGACAATGTTTTGAAATGTCTTTATTTTTTTAATATTCTATTTCTCTTGATAATATTCTATTTCCGTTGACTGCGTTCTGTTTTAAAGTCGTTCGATGTCATCAGCATCTTATTTTAATCCTACGATACGTTTACGTAATTTTTGCAATGTTGTAAAAAAACCTAAAACCTTTTTTTAAAAAAAAATCATTAAACTTGCAAATAACCCCTGATGATGGCCAATGAAAGATCTAAAAGCGCTCGGAACAATTTCGGTAAATTCATCTACCAACTCCAACCTAAAACCAAAACACTTGTCAGGAAACTTGAAAGGATCCTAATAAAATTATTGACAAAATGTGTCTATTATTTTATCAAACATATAAGTTGGCGACCGTAGTCGAGGGTGACTCAAAGGCTCCCTTTTCGATAGCTACTACACCAAGGTGTAGGGGTAAGCGGTACTCCTTTCCCTGGATTGCTCCACTTTACTCTTGATTCTTACCTTATAATGCTGAGTTTTAAGCAAGGTAGCATCAAGTACCATTTTTTAAGTCTTTGGTATGACTCGACCTGGGATTGAACCCAGGTCTCCTGGGCCATTCGCAAACACTCTAACCATTATGCAATATATGCATAAAGATCATAAACCGATGCTACTAGACAGCTATCAATAGGCTATCGATTATATGGAAATCAGACCTAACCGATAAAATGAAACGCAGTTTCTTCCAGGCAGCGGTCACATCGATACTTCTATATGGGTGCACTACATGGACTCTAACAAAACGGCTGGAGAAGAACCTAGACGGCAATTACACAAGAATGCTGCGAGCAATCTTGAACAAGTCCTGGTGGCAACACCCCACGAGACACCAACTGTACGGCCACCTGCCTCCTATCACGAAAACTATTCAAGTTAGACGAGCCAGACATGCAGGACATTGCTGGAGAAGCAGGGACGAACTCATAAGAGATGTACTCTTATGGACCCCCACACATGGCCGTGCAAAAGCAGGACGACCAGCACGAACATACATTCAGCAGCTATGTGAGGATACGGGATGTTGTCCTGAAGACCTGCCTAGGGTGATGAACGATAGGGAGGAGTGGCGAGAGAGGGTCTGGGATATCCGTGCTAGTGGCACAACATGATGATGATGATGATGACTATTATGGATTAATTTGTTCGTACATCACAAACTATGACTATGAATAGGTAACTGAAGTCAGAATTGTAAAATCCCCGAGTTTTCTTTTTACTTCCAATCGAAATCTCTACCTCATTTCTTCCTTTTTATTGTTTGTATTTCTCCGTTTGTCTTATCTATCGAACGCTGCTAATTGAGATGGACCCAAGAAGATGAGAATTTACAATCGTACTCTGGTTTAGAAATTTATTATATGCCCATTATTGATTGGGGTGTAAGCATGAATAAGTAACGTCTTCCTGTCCTATGATTCCCCCTCCTTCCCCCCCTCTCTCTCTGTCTCTGTCTCTGTCCCTCTCTGTATTTGTGTGTGGTGTATGTGTGTGAGAACAAAGAAGAGGTAAAGAATGAGTGTAAGAGAGAAACTACGCATGTGTGTAATCTTTGTTTTTATCCTTTGTATGCTAGTTCAACTGGATGTCTTTGTGTCAACAAAAAGGTCGAGTTTCGTCAGTTTTAAAAGGTTACCATTCAACAAAAAATTCGTACAATTTTTCTCGTTTGACTTCCTATTTGTTTATTATTTCCCTCTTTTTGTGTGTCGCAGATGTTTCCCTAATTAGACAAACGCACACACAAGTTCTTAACAACTTATACTCTCTTCTTGATTCATCCTATTTTTCCCTATTCCATTCAACGTGTTACAAACTTTTCTCTTCGTCTTCTTTCGTCTCGTCGCCATCTTCTTTACTTAGCATTTCTTTCAACTCTTCTTTCCTTTTAAGTGTTCTCTTTACGTTTTCTTGGGGTTTTTTTTCTTATTTTCTTATTAGTACAACATCCATTCATTATGGTCTACCCTTTTCGTCTTTTTTCCCTTCCACTCTTTGTCTCCTTTTAATGTCTTCTTCGTTTTCTTCTTCTAGGTGCTTTTTTCATTATTCTTTAAATGCATAAAATGTCATGTTGTGAAAAGCTTTGTCAATAAACCATAGTGTTGGAATTGTTCTCCTTTTAACTATATATTCTTTTATTTAACTTCTCCCACTTCGCAGCCTTTTAACTGGTTTTAGTCTGCATCAATCACCCAGATATACTCTTCATTTTTACGATTTAATTAGAACACTAATTGCTTTAAATGCAATTGTTCGGCGTTAATACAGATAGATTTATTCATAACAGTGTGCCGAAAGCTAAAGCTTCCAGGGTGGGTAACATAGGTATTCTTGGGTCTGCGTTTTACGGCTGTTTCTTTAATGAGGTAAGATAACAAGAAAATAAAGCAAAATAGAAAGTCATGACATTAGGGAGTCCACGCCAAATGATGCAAACTGATTTACAAAAGCACAATAGGCAGGAGGTTTCCAAAAATTTGATACCGTTCGAAAAGTACAGGATATTTAAAAAATACGAATATCGTTTCGTTATCGACCAATTCTCAATCAAATGATCTCAAATTTTAAAAGTACGAGATAAAAATTCTGTTTTGAATGGGTTTTTTTTCTTCGAGTATAGAACTACTTTTCACTGGAAAAGAAAAGGCGTTTAAACATTAAATGTAGAATTTTGAGAGACCGGCTCATTGGTCTATTGGGTAGAGTGTTCGCCAATGGTCTGTGAAGACCGGGGTTCAAAGAGTTTAAAAATGGTACTTGATACCTCCTTGCTTAACACTCCATATTATAAGGTTCGTATCGAGGGTAAAGTGGAGCAGTCCAGGGAAAGGAGTAGCGCCCTCCCCTACACCTCGGTGTTGTAGCTATTTAAAAGGGAGCCTTCTGGTCGCCCTCGACTACGGTCGCCAACTTTACTTTTATAGCATATCAACCATTGTTGGTTATTTATTTCCAAATCGTGTTTTTACATATATATTAAATATATAGGATTTGGTTGGTTGGCTTTTATGGCATATCAACCAATGAAGGTCATTTAAAACCAATTATTTTTATACAGTTATTTTAAATATATGATTTCTAAATACATTTTGTAGTTAATATTTTAAAACAAACTTGAGCTTTTTTGCACATAGTTAAATGGTTTCACTTATTTCTATCTCATACGAATGATTCTATTTATAATTAATCATTTGTTTGCACACAGTTAAATATTTTCAAGTATTGCCATTTAACACTAACAATTCCATTAAACTTCAGTCATTTGTTTTCATACAGTTAAATGATTAAACAGTTCCATTTCAAACAATTTAGTTTAGCATAAGTTAAGTTAGTTGGTTGGTTGGGTTTTATAGTATATCAACCTTTGTTGGTTATTAAACGCCAAATCCATTCTTATATAAATATCAGTTCTATTTCAAAGAATTCAGTTTAGCATAAGCACGCAGTTTAAATGTAACTACAGTTTAATTGGGAAAACATTTCTATTTCAAGCTGTTCAGTTTAGTCAAGCAGTTCTAATTCAGCTATTTCAGTTTAATATAAATACAGATTTTGTTTACACAGAGTTAAATGTCAAAACATTTCTATATTAAACAATTCAGTTTAGTGTAAGTACAGTTTCAATGTAAAAAAAAGAAGTTCCATCTCAAATAATTCAGTTTAGCATAAGCACGCAGTTTAATTGTCAAAACATTTCTATTTCAAGCTATTCGGTTTAGTCAAACAATTCAATTTAGCATAAGTATGCCATTAGTTCTATTTAACCCATAGATAGGGCCCTATCAGGTGCTACCACTCCGGGCCAGAGTGGACCTGGGAGCAATGGCAATGAAGGAGTGCTCCGCATTCCCCAGAGTCGAAGCATCACTGGAACCTCACCATCAGAATGTTTAGTGTCATATCCAGGACACTCATTGCGGGGTGGGTATTACCCCTCTACAGAGGTGCAGTTGGTGCGTTCTACAGCCCCAGCCGACTAGGCAAAGCATAAGTTAACAAAACTTGAATCGTTCCATGTATTGCTATGCATCACTAACAATTTCGTTTAGCATTTGTTTGCACTCAGTTTAAATATAAAAATAAGTAAAAGTAAAGTAGGCGACCTTAGTCGAGGGTTACCCGAAGGCTCCTTTTTCAATAGCTACTACACCAAGTTGTAGAGGAGGGCGGTACTTCTTTCGGGGAAATGCAAAAGTACATAGTTTAAATATTAAACAGTTCTATTAAACCCATCGGTAGGACCCTATCAGATGCTACTACTCTTAGTCAGAGTGGACCGGGAGCGTTGGCAATGAAGGGGTACTCTGCATTCCCCAAACTCCAGCATTACTTGGGCCTCACCATCAGATTTTTTAGTGCCATATCCAGGACACTCGTTGGAGGAGTCTAACCTCTTTGCAATGATACAGTCAATGCATTCCGCAGCCCCAGCAAACTGTACCAATAGAATTTTAAATTATTTCTATACATGCAGTAAAAATCTGAGATTATTGAAAAGAAAATTGATCAAGTTATTAGATTACGAAATGATATCAACCTTTTTGTTCATCTCAATTCGCATCACTCTGGATTGAAACTTGATCCGTCTTCTGTCGATCACTCCCACGTGAATGTTCGCCTCATTCGTTTGATTGTCGGTAGTGTTGGAGGCGTTGGCGTCTATATAATTCTCTCCAATATTATAAATATTGTCGCTTCTTAGTGAATGGTTACCTACAAGGAGCAAGGAATTCCTATAGTTTTATCAGACCGAATTTCTAGGCCCACTTGCCTTTAAATTTTAAATTTGGTCTATGATTATGTACGTTTTTTTTTTCTGCTTCTTTGCAAATATACAAAATGTTTTTAAAAATTCCGTATCATTTGAATTTGAAATGAGAGTCTTTCTTGAAACGGGGTTATTTCTTGTTTGTTCCTTTCTTCAGTGACAAATCCTACGACTTTTTGTATCTGAATGTCTGTTCATTCTGATAATCTGCATCAATATTTATAATTGAGAAGGGGTTGTCCTCATTAAAACACCAAATAGTTTGATATAGAGTTAACAAATTTCGCATGTATATTTATTGAACCCCATACTTCCCCGGCTCTTTAGCAGGGCCGTTTGACATTGACATTCGCGCTGAATGAAGTATCAAGGTCACTGATAGATTTGAGGCCGAATTGCTCCCGGCTTCAGCCGGGTAACTTTCGGGTGGACGAAGAATCATTGACAAACAGTGCTGGGTGACTTAGTAAAGGCTTGCATAGTTTCGCACTGCACCCACCGATCCTATGCTCTGCATTGTCCAGCCTTCCAATAAATTATCACAATAAAAAAGACTTTGTGTCAAATCCTGCCTAATGGGAGGCACAAATAAATAACGTATACTTATTGAACCTGGGAGAAGTTTCTAACATTAAATTTTACTTTCCTATGAATAAATAAAAGATCTCCAAAAGTTATCAAACTTTAAAAGAAAAAAATTAAAAAATTGTCCTTCAATCATTTCCATTTAATTAAGCATTACGAATAAGGTTTGGTTTCTTTGTTTAATGGCATATCAACTCTTTTTAGGTTATTTAATGCCAAAGCCATTCTCCTAGAAGAACAGTAGTGGTACTATTTAACCCATAGCTGGGAGGATAAGGGGGTTCATACCTTTCCCAAGGGTATTTGCCCGAAAGTGAACGTAATAGCGCGACTGGAGAGCGAACTCGCGTACTACGATTCCGCAGTCCATCGCTTTAACCATTACACCACGAGGACACCCCCTACGAATACGTTTATAGGCATGTTATATTACGTGACTAATAGAGATCTCTTCTGATTTATCGTACAAACAAAATAATGGCAATTCCAATAAACAAGACAGGAGAGCACTCACTGCATATTGCCGGGGCCAAGATTTAAAAAAAAAAATGCGTCTCTGCGCATAAGCTCTGCGCACGGTGAAATGTTTATGGAATTTATCGCACAAAATAAAATTAAAAGTAATTTTTCAACCAATCTATGACCTTCGTGGTAAAAAATAAAGACCAAAGTTGATTCGATTTGCGGAAGGGAGAATTATAAAAGACGAGATTCTTTCGAGATCCAGACAAAGAATACACAGCCAGAACTTATGACACCTGCAACATTCAACATCACACAACATTCGTCTTAACCTTCCTACTGCAGCTTTTGATGGAAACCGCGTAACCCGAGAATCACTACCCCACATACATTCCATTTCTTCAACGCCGGCATTCTCCTTTCCTGTCCACATAAACTTTGGTTGAACGCGTAAGTCTGTCGCCACCAACACAATTATCAAAACATTTTTATTTCTCAATTTGTCTACCATTCAACACACCTCTTTCCTACCAATACAACTTACCAAACATTGTATTTCTCAATTTCACACACATTCTTATATTCACCAACACAATTATTTGAACGTTTTTTTTTTTGTTTGTCAATACAGTTGTTAAATTTTTCACTTGCCTTCTTGTCATTTGATTTACAACTCCGTGTTGTGTCCTTTCCTTGCAACGCTTGATATAACAGTTACGAGGGCAGAGTGTGTAACAAATTAGTGTAACGCTTTACTTGATATTGTTACAAAATAGTCTGCTGGATAACTGTAAAGTAAAAAGTAAAGTTGGCGACTGTAATCGAGGGCAAGCCAAAGGCTCCCTTTTCAATAACTATTACACCTAGGTGTAGGGGAAAGCACTGCTTCTTCTCCCGGATTTCTCCACTTTACCTTTGATACGTACTGTAGCAGCCACAGATCTATTTCCTTTCGCGAATCAATGCCCCCGCCAAGCGATTTGGCCACTAATTGACCAATCCAGACAGAGTGCATTGATTCTTTCTTCCTCTCAAGAACTATTTTTTCTAGTCCCTCTTTTGGGTAGTGAGTAGCCCGAACAGACATCTCTCACATTCACTGCTACTGATTACACTTGGGACCTGTGGGGTTTAAAAGGTTTTTATGAAAGTCAGTGGCTAAGGGCAAGACTGTGTTGCCGTAAGATATCTGACTCCATATTTTGGTTATTTTGCTTTACCCCACGTTGACTTGGCTGGTGCAATGCCTTGCCCAAAGAAGGTCCACAAGAAAGATAGAAACAGACAAGAGACGAAAACTTTTCTTTCAGACTTTCCTTTATTTACCTGGTGAATGGACTAACCAACGCTACGTCTAAAGACATAGCGTGGTGCCCAAAACACCAGATAGTAAAAACGGTGTTGTCGGTTCGACGTCACTACCCGAAAAGAGGTCGGTTCACAGAAAACCTGAGTATTTATCTCTTTTCACCGGCTCCAAATTCGCTACGCCAAAATCCTTCTAATTTTGGCGCGACCGCTTCTCATTGGCTACTTTACATTTTATTATTTTTCTTTTTTCTGATTTTAACCGGATGGATGCGTGGAGCCTTATGCGTGGCGACGCATTTATACATTTTGTATCAGGCACCCGACGAGTCTACATCTGGTTGGGAGTTCTTTGATAATTCCTAAATCGCCACAGACCCCATCGCTGAAGAACACGCAGCTGCTAGCTTCACACACGCTTCCTACAAACCAAGGATCAACAAACTGACCAGCGACGCCAAAAGGGACACTTTCTCACTTTCACTCCTTTACGCCTGCCACGATAATAAACCTTTTATTGTTGTGTTGTTTAAAAGAAGTTTCGTTATTCATTTGTGTTGCCAAATAATTTATAGTGTTAGAGAAATTAACCATTTCCCGAAACACTAAAGTACCTTATGATGCTGAGTGTTAAGCAAGGAGATATCAAGTACCGTTTTTTTTTTTTAAGTCTTTGGTATGACTCGACCTGGGATTGAACCCTGGTCTCCCGGGTAACAGTAATAAACGATTGATTCAGAGATGCATAAAAATAAAACCTGAAAACAGAAAACAAATAACAGGAGGTGGAATAGACTTTTTATGTATTGATATATTTTTAGTAATTATCAGTAATTCACAAATGTTTTCGTGTGTTTATTAATTCTGTATATGTACAGTGTTTTTAATCATTTTTTTAATTGCTTACTTGTATGTCAATCTTGAATTCCTTTGAGGATTGAACTTCGTTATTGTTCGTGAAATCCGAAACTGATATTTTGGTTCACCAGTTGGCATTGCAGTAAAATATATCAAGTTTATTCTCTTTGGAGATCTGGGGAGTATAGAGTACCTCTTCATTAACATTACTCTCAGGTCCACTCTGACGTAAAATGGTAGTATCTGTTAGGGTTCAGTTTATGGGTTCAATAAAACGATTGTCCTGGGTATGATACTAAATTGCCTGGGATAGTGAGGTTCCAGTTCTGGAGATATGGGGAGTATAGAGTACCCCTTCATTGTTATTATTCTCAGGTTAACTCCGACCCGGAGTGGTAGTACCTATTAGGGTCTAATTTATGTGTCAAATAGAACAGTTTAAAAATTATTCGTATTCGATGCGACCGTCTGCAAAAAATCTTAAGAAACAATTACAATAAAAATGCAAATATGAACGGACAATGAAAACGATTCTCTAACCTGTAGACATGAAATAACCCTTGATAGCTCTGACGTGCCGTTAAAATCAATCAATCGTTCATTAAGACATTGCTTTAATCATTTCAATCACATGAATTTTTTGGATTTTAGTATTAGTCGTTTAAGAGCAATCATCTGATAATTTAATATCTCTCTTTTTTTTCCACGCTTTCGATGTGGAACTGTACGAACGACACCGGTAAGAAATGCGGCAACTTGAGACGCCAAATGTTTGTGGAAGCCACGCGAAAATATCCAGCCTTTCAGAAAGTTATGTTTTGACAGATTTTCTTCAAGCGTCTATTCAGAATGTTTCCATCTTTTTTTTTTTTTTTTTTTTTTTTAGGTTTCGAAATTTATCTTTTGACTCAGTTAAGTTATAAATACTGAACATTCAGGAAGCCAGTAAGACAAACAGCCATCGTCTTGGGGAAAACAGGGTCGACTTCATGCATCTTTTCCAGGCTTTTAACATAGTTTTTATTTTTATTTTTTTATTTCATTTATATTTTTTGTCGGAGAGTGGGTGGGGGCAATCAGATTCTGTGTATCATTCGCAAAAAAAAAAAAAAAACAAAAAAAAAAAAAAACTGAGCTTTTAACAAACATTTAATTACAGAAATTTTAAACGTCAATGGTGGGGAGCTTTGTTGTGATTGATTTTCATGGACATATGACTACTTCTGGATTTGAAATAAATAACAGTATAGATAATAGTATATCTTTTAAAAGTACAAATTATGTAGTAATATAATTTTATATGCATATTATGTAGTAATATAATATATCGAGATATTACGAAAATTCTTACAATCGTTTAGATATAACATTAACCCAACAAAAACAGCACAAAACGGCAAGATATTTTATTAGAGCAATACTCTTAAAATGTTCTTAGAGAATCAAGAAATTATCAGTTTAATTGACATCGGAATGATAATTTTGAGGGGTGGACATTGGCACTGAACGTCATTTCTTAATCATCTAAATTTTCGATAACACGGAGGTAACCATGAAATGCTAATTAAAATCCTTCACACTTTACTAAGTAAATGAATCAATATCATAATGAACTGCAGTGAACTATGAAATGCTAATTAGAATCCTTCACTCTTTCCTTAGTAGAAGAATGATTTTCATAATGAACTGCAGTGAACTATGAAATGCTAATTAGAATCCTTCACTTTTTCCTTAGTAGAAGAATCAATATTATAATGAACTGCTGTGAACTATGAAATGCTAATCAGAATCCTTCACTCTTTTCTTAGTAGAAGACTGATTATCATAATGAACTGCTGTGAACTATGAAATGCTAATCAGAATCCTTCACTCTTTTCTTAGTCGAAGACTGATTATCATAATGAACTGCTGTGAACTATGAAATGCTAATCAGAATCCTTCACTCTTTTCTTAGTAGAAGACGGATTATCATAATGAACTGCTGTGAATTATGAAATGCTAATTAAAATCCTTCTCTTCTTCCTAAGTCTCGCAGCCACAACTTAAATAGTGCTACTACTGTCCTCTTATTAAGATGGCTTTGGCATTAAATAACACACTAAGACTGATATGCCATTAAACAAAGAAATCAAATCAAGTCTTTGTAAATTTAATCACCTATATATCATAACGGACCGCTGCTGACCATCAAATGCTAATTAGAATCTTTCACTACTTAAACCCGGTTGGATGGGGCTGTAGAATACACCGGCTGCGTCTCTGCAAAGGGGTAAAACCCCCAATAACAAAGAGTGTCTTAGTTATGACACTAAACCATATGATGGTCTTAGAGTTTTGGGGAATGTAGAGTAACTCTTCATTGCTATAACTTCCAGGTCCAAATGTGGTATATTTAGGGTCCCATCTATGGGTCAAGTAGAACTGTTTGACTATTTAACTGTGTGCAAACAAATGACAGATGTTTGAATAGAATTGTTTGTGTTACATAGCAATACTTGAAACCATTTAACTAATGTTTAATATCAAGCAGAATTATTAGTGTTAGATAGAAATACTTGAAACCGTTGAAGCCCTTGTTCTTTTTTAAAATATCAACTACAAGCTATTCTATTAAATACATATATGTATAAACAAGATTTGGCAATAAATAATCCCCAAGAGTTGATATGCCGTACAACTCAACCAACCAAATTCACTACTTCTTAAATAGAAGAATCAATATAATTATGGACTGCTGTAAAATATGAAATGCTCATTAGAATCCTTCACTCCTTTCTAAATAGAAGCATCAGTATCATCAATTATTCTCCCTCCAGCTATGGGTAAATAGTAGGACAGACTAGGTTCTTCAGCCTTGGTTAGGCAACTAGTCTAGGAGAAGGAAAGCTCTGAATTCAAACCTGTTAAACTCCGCTTAAAAATTGACCGTGTGTCATATCCTGCCCGAGCGGAGGGGTTGGTAAATAGTATCATGGACTGCTTTTACAACTAAAACCTATTTAGTTCGCGGATCGTCTTGTTATTATCATTATTTTATTTGCGATTTTTCACACTGGCATTAGCTGATGGTCTTTCAGGGAAGTTTGCATGACAGCAAGTCTCCCCAGGTCTCCAGGACTCTTCTTAGTATCCCATGGCCGATCTTAACAATGCTCATCCTCTGATTTCCAACTGTTCCAGCCCCCTTTCCAAAACTTTAGGGACCTTTCTGATCGCACCAATTACAATTACTATCCTCGTTAATCATGTTCCACAGCGTTTTTAGTTCTCTGGCAATGTCTAAAAATTTGTCTCTCTATTCGTTTTCTTTGATTTTCACTCATTATTCACTCATTAGAGCTTTTCACATCAGTCTTAGCCGATGGTTTTTCACTGGTGTCTGAGTGACAGCAAGTCTCCTCAAGTCTCCAGGACTCTTCTGAGTATTCTGGCCGTTCTCAATAATGCTGTCGTTTGGATGGTCTCCACCCGTTTGCCAACTTCCAAGTCCTCCAGACCCTTTAGTAATCCTTTAGTTACTGTTCTAAACGCACCAATTACAATTGGTATAATTGTCACCTGCACGTTCCCCAGTTTTTTTTTCAATTCCCTAGAAGGGTCGAGGTATTTATCCTTCTTTTCACATTCTTTCAGTTTTATTCTGTGGTCAGCCAAGACAGCAAAGTCGACTATTTTGCAAGTTCATTTATTATTATTATTATTATTATTATTATTATTATTATTATTATTCACTTATTAGAGCTTTTCACATCAGCGTTAGCCGATGGTTTTTCACTGGAGTTTGAGTGACAGCAAGTCTCCTCAAGTCTCCGTGACTCTTCTTAGTATTCTGGCCGTTCTCAATAATGCTGTCGTTTGGATGGTCTCCACCCGTTTGCCAACTTCCAAGTCCTCCAGACCCTTTAGTAATCCTTTAGTTACTGTTCCAAACGCACCAATTATAATTGGTATAATTGTCACCTGCATGTTCCCCAGTTTTTTTTCAATTCCCTAGAAAGGTCGAGGTATTTATCCTTCTTTTCACATTCTTTCAGTTTTATTCTGTGGTCAGCCAAGACAGCAAAGTCGACTATTTTGCAAGTTCATTTATTATTATTATTATTATTATTATTATTATTATTATTATTCACTTATTAGAGCTTTTCACATCAGCGTTAGCCGATGGTTTTTCACTGGAGTTTGAGTGACAGCAAGTCTCCTCAAGTCTCCGTGACTCTTCTTAGTATTCTGGCCGTTTTCAACAATGCTGTCGTTTGGATGGTCTCCACTCGTCCGCCAACTTCCAAGTCCTCTAGTACCTTTAGCAATCTTTTAGTTACTGTTCCAAACGCACCAATTACAATTGGTATAATTGTCACCTGCATGTTCCACAGTTTTTTCAATTCCCTAGCAAGGTTGAGGTACTTATCCTTCTTTTCACATTCTTTCAGTTTTATTCTGTGGTCAGCTGGGACAGCAAAGTCGACTATTTTGCAAGTTCTCTTTTTTGTTGTTGATTATTATTAAATCTGGTCTTCTGGCCGGGATTAGGTGATCCGTTTGTATGTTAAAGTCCCATAGGAGTTCATGCGTGGCATTTTCTAGGACAGGTGCTGGGTTGTGCATATACCATTTGTTAGTATAGTCGAATTTAAGTTTCTTACACATTTCCCAATGAATCACCTTGCCGACCCAGTCGTGTCTCGCCTTATACTCCCTCTATTATTATTATTATTATTATTATTATTCATTTATCTATTGATTTTTCTTTCGAGAGTTTTTTACACCAGCTAATAATTCTTCCCTATAGTCTAAGTGACAGCAAGTTTCCTCAAGTCTCCGGGACTCTTCTCAGTATTCTGGCCAATCTCAACAATCCATTAGTTTGGATGGTCTCTATTCGTCCTCTTATTTCCAAGTCCTCCAGTCCCTATAGCAAACCTTTGGTGACTGTACCGAGCGCACCAATTACAATTGGCATTATGGTCACTTTCATGTTCCATAGGGTTTTTTTTTCAATCCTCTAGCAGGGTCTCAGTACTCATCTCTATTTTCGGTTTCATTCAGTTTTACCCTGTGGTCAACGGGAACAACAAAGTCTACTATTCGTCAGGTTCTTCGATTATTATTTGCGAGGTCTCACCATCTCTAAATGGTCTTTTTTTTACACGAGTCTGATTTATAGCAATACTCCTCATATCTCTAAAATCCTCCTAAGTATTACAGCTGATCTGGATGGCTTCGATTCTTTTTCTGAGATCTAGTTCCCCTCCTCTCTTTTTCGGGCCACTGGGGACCTTTCCGAGAGCAATTAGTATCAACTATAATTGGTATCAACGTTACTTTCATGTTCCACAGTTTTTTCTCACAGGACTGAGTTGTAGTAGTAGGAGGAGGAGAAGTAAGAACAGTTTTGGTAGACTATCGTTTATATACTAAAGAAACCAGGGTGAATTTGTTTCGAAAGATTCTTGGGGTAATTTGACTTAGATTTCCATGATTATCAGCTTTTAAGACGAGAAAACTCACATCTAGAACATGAGATGAATTTTTATTTAGTGTTTGTGTAAAGTTAATGTGGATATCTTGAAGAAACAAATAAGCATGCCTGAGCCTGCGCATGTGGATTTAAAGACAATTTGTTCTTTTGTGTGATTTGTATTTTAAGGGAAACAAAATCAATCAAAATGGTTAGAAAATATAATTCCAATGCAAAAATCAAGCAGCCTCGTCAAGGTTCTTACGACGATAACCATTACGCCATAAGCGTCTCGTTATTGATGTCCGTTTTTTTAATTGACATAAAAAGATCCTATTTACCCAACCCCTCCGCTCGGACAGGATATGACACAATTTTTAAAGCGGAGTTTAGCAGGTTTGAATTCAGAGTTTTCCTTCTCCTAGACTAGTTGCCTTACCAAGGCTGAAGAATCTAGTCTGCCCTACTATTTACCCATAGCTGGAGGGAGAATAATTGGATTCATACCTTTCCCAAGGG
Organism: Sepioteuthis lessoniana; assembly: GCA_963585895.1. Taxonomy (NCBI): domain Eukaryota; kingdom Metazoa; phylum Mollusca; class Cephalopoda; order Myopsida; family Loliginidae; genus Sepioteuthis; species Sepioteuthis lessoniana. Next base: position 13,588,788 of record OY757932.1, on the reverse strand, counting down.
TATTAGTGCTATGTGAAATGCAATCAGTCTTGTCCAGGAATTGAACTCGTATCGCCGTGTCCATATCCTGTGACGATAACCATTACACCACGGGCACCTCCTTTTTAATTGACATAAAAAGATATTTATTGATATAAAAAAAGATATTGACAAAAAAGATCGCCTTAATATATTAATATAAAAAGATCGGTAATTTCAGTGTCAAATTTGTAAATAAAAAAGTCACTTTATCTTTTCCTGATTTCTTGTGAGTAGACCAATTTCATCTTTTTGCAAAATATAGCACGTCTAATTATATAAGTGTTGTTATATAAATGTATTTACCTTCTTATTAACGATAATTCTGTCTCTGCTCTAATTACTCGGTTTTAAGAACATTTAATTTGTTTTCTTCGCCTTACCTGGTTTTTAATGGTTAGAAAATATAATTTCAGTTGGATTTTCATGAAAACTTTGACTTAATCAGGTTCTCTATGATACCACATGAGGTGCCTGGTGTAGTGTAATGGTTAACAAGCTAGACTAGTAAACCTTCACGAGTGACTTCGAATCTCATTGGGTGTCCCATTCATATAGCCTTTTATCACATCTAAGCAAAAAGCATCGTAAATTAGGGCGTCTCCGGTGGTGTAATGGTTAACAAGCTAGACTAGCAAAGCTTCACGAGCGAATTCGCATCTCATTTGGGTGTCCCATTCATATGGCCTTGTGCCATATCTAAGCAAAAGGAAATTACTACTAGACTAGCAGACCTTAATGGGTAAGTTCGAGTCTCATTGGCCTTGTGCCACATCTATGCAAAAGCTTCGTAAATTACTTGTCTTGCAAACCTTCACGTGTGAGTTCGAGTCTCATTAGGGGCTCAATTCAAACGGCCCTTATGCCACATCTAAGCAAAAGCTTAGTAAATTACTAGACTAGTAAATTTTGATGAGTGAGTTCGAGTATCATTGGGTGCTCCATTCAAACGGCCTTATGCCACATCAAAGCAGAAAATGCTTAGGGAATTACCACACGAAGTGCCAGTTGGGTTGGGGCAAAATCTTCAGCAACTCAAATTTCCGGCAAGAAGATTTCTACTTTAATTTTTAATCTTCTCAACATGTGTTTTTTTTCTTCTTTTTATCTTCTAGTTTGTCATCCTCAACATTTATGTACTTACCCAACCCCTCCGTCACGAGCATGGTTTTTTTTAAGCAGAATAAATCTGGTTTGAATTCAGAGGTTTCCTTCTAAATGCTGTAACAAGGTTAAAGAGCCCAGTATATCCTACTATATCGCCAGTGGGGAGGAAAGTTGGATTTATACCTTTTTCCAATGCAAAAATCAAGCAGCCTCGTCAAGGTTCTTACGACGATAACCATTACGCCATAAGCGTCTCGTTATATTTTACATATAACGCGTAGGCGTTCGTAGATCAACCGACATCACCATAGGAAATAGACACGGAGACTCGAGTTCAAATCCTGGACGAGACTGCATTTCACATAGCACTAATACCCTTGGGTTAGATATGAATCCAACAGTTCTCTCACCAGCTATGTGTAAAATAGTAGAGCAGACTGAGCTCTTTAACCTTGGTATAGAAACCAAATTAGGAGAAGGAAAACTCAGAAATCAAACCAGTTAAACATCGCTTAAAAAACTGGCCTTATGACGCATCCTGCTCAGTGTGGAAGAGATTGGTAAATAAACACATGAAACGTACAAACGAACAAAGTCATCAATTCGTTTGAGTAATTTGCTATTATTGCTGTTTCACAGCGTTGAAGGCTGGACAAATTCGATAAAGTTAACTTTTGTATTTCAAGTTCATTCTAGAAATGTAAATTGCGCAATTCAGAACACATCTTACTCTCATCATCAAATTGCTTTATTTTACTTTCAGTTGTCAACATTCAAGTAGAAGGCCACTTAATAAAGAGAGGAAAAAGCTTTCAGATTGTTGAGAGTATCTAGGAAGTGCAATATTTGCCTTGAGGATCAGGAACAACGCAGTACTTAATGGCTTGAACATTTTTTATTAACAACTGAACAAACAGAAACAAGATACAGAGATGAAAGCATTTCGAGAAATAACGCGAAGGAAAAGTTTACTTGCTTTTGCTTTTATAACTGTTACTTTACTGAAAAGGGACGCCTCGGGTAGTGTAATGGTTAGCAAGCTTAAATAGCGAACCTGCAAGAGTAAGTTGGTGTCTTCTTGGGTGCCTCATTTATTAGGCCTTGTGCCACGTCAAAGCCGAGAGCTTACAAAATAACTACTTTACTGAAATCTGTCGTAGTGGCTCATTTAGTAAAGATGTTCGCGCTTTATCATTGAAAATCAATGAGGTTAACTCAGTAGAATTAGTTGCCAAATCTTTTAATCATATCTCATTGGTCAAATTCAAACTTCATGATTGAGTTGGGTTTAATGGCATATCAACCATTGTAGGTTATTTAATGCCAAATCCTCTTTATACATATATATTAATTATATATGATATGGTTTGATTGGCTTTTATGGCATATCAACTATTGTAGGTCATTTAATGCCAAAGTCTGTTTATACATATATATCAACAATATATGATTTGGTTTGGTTGGGTTTTATGGCATATCAACCATTGTGGGTTATTTAATGCGAAATCCTCTTTATACATATATATCAAATATATGTGATTTGGTTTGGTTGGGTTTTATGGCATATCAACCATTGTAGGTTATTTAATGCCAAATCCTCTTTATACATATATATCAACAATATATGATTTGGTTTGGTTGGGTTTTATGGCATATCAACCATTGTGGGTTATTTAATGCGAAATCCTCTTTATACATATATATTAAATATATAGGATTTGGTTTAGTTGGGTTTTATGGCATATCAACCATTGTGGGTTATTTAATTCCAAATCCTCTTCATAAATATATATTATATATCTATGATTTGGTTTGTTTGGGTTTTATGGCATAAAACCTTTGTAGGTTATTTAATGCCAAATCATATTTTTACATATATATTAAATATATATGATATGTTTTGATTGACTTTTATGGCATATCAACCATCGTAGGTTATTTAATGTCAAATTCTCTTTATACATATATATTAAATATATAGGATTTGGTTTTGGTTTGGTTTTATATTATATGAACCTTTATAGGTCATTTAATACGAAATTCTCTTTATATATATCAATTAAATACCTAATTTTTAAACACATTTTGTTGATAACACTTTTAAACGAGCCTCAGCTCATTTTTTTATACAGTTAAATGGTTTAATTTATTTCTAAAACGAATAATTCTATTTACTTTTAATCATTTGTTGGCACACAGTTAAATGTTTTAGAGTCTTGCTATGTATCACTAACATTTCACTTAAACATCAGACATAGAGTATGATTATCAAACACTTCTATTTCAAAAAATTCAGTTTAGTATATCAACAAAGTTAAATGATTCCAGGTATTGCTCTATATCACGAATAGTTCAATTAAACATCAGTCTTTTTTTACACACAGTTGAATGATCAAACAGTTCTATTTCAAACAATTCAGTTTAGCATATAAACAAAGTTTATTGTTTACATACAGTTAAATGTAAAAACAGTTCTATTTCTAACAATTCAATTTGGCATAATTACACAGTTTTAATGTCAAACAGTTTTATCTAACCCATAGTATGGACCCTATCAGGTGCTACTACTCCGGGGCAGGAGTGACCTGGGAACAATGGCAATGAATGGGTACACCGCATTCCCCAAAGTTCCAGCATTACTGAAACCTCACCATCAGATAAAACTAAAGTTTCATATCCATGACGCACGTTGGAGGGGGGGGTCTTACTCCTGTGCATAGACGCAGTCGGTGTATTCTGCAGCCCCAGGCAACTTATTGAGACGGAACATAAATAAATAAAAACTTTTTTTTTCATAATCGAAATTTAAGGAAGATATAATCATTGAAAAGTATTTATTTTATTATTTAAAGAAGGCATAGGATAAATACCACCCAGTCGGTAAAACCCTCCTTAAAAAGGGATGTCCAAGGTATGACACTAAGCAGCATCTGATGGTGAGACTACTGTTCTGGAGCTCAAGATCGTGTGGGGCACTCCTTCATTGACATTACTCCCAGGACCACTCTGATTTGGAGTAGTACTGCTTGTTCGGGTCCCATCTACGGGTCAAATAGGTTTGGTGTGTTTTGGTTGTATCGCATATCAACCGTTGTTGGTTATTTGATGCCAAATCCGTTTTATACACATATATCAGATATATATGATTTGTAAACATATGTCAACAAAGTTAAATTATTCCAAGTATTGCTATATATCACTAACAATATAATTAAACATCATCTATAAGTTTAATCATTGTTAAATGAACAAACAGTTCTATTTCAAGCAATTCAATCTAGCGTAAGTCATTTGTTTGCACTTAGTTTAAATGTCAACCAGTTCTATTTGACCCATAGATAACACTGATTTAGGTGTTATCACTCCTGGCCAGAGTGTTATCACTCCTGGCCAGAGTGGATCTGGGAGCAATGGCAATGAAGGGGTACTCAGCATTTCCCAAAGCTCCAGCATTACTGCAGCCTCGCTATCAGATTGCTTATCCAGGACACTTGCAGCGCAGGGGTGGTGTCTTACCTCTCTACAGAGATGCAGTCGATGTATTCTACAGCCCCAGTCGATTGGGCTGACGGGTCAAAGATCTGTTAGATATGAATACTTGATATCTCATAACCATGTGCAAAAACCCTCTCAAGTAACAACTAAATAAAAAAATGTAAATATGAAAGTACAATGAAGGAGATTCTTTAACCTCTAGGCATAACATAACACGAGATGGTTGACATGACGTTAAAATAAAACAATCAATCAATCAACCAGAGAAATGATCTTACACTCATTTTACTGTTGTGGAAGCCTTACCCATCTCACCATAATGGACTCTTCTCACCGTTATTAGTACAGAGATTTCGCTGCCAGAAGAGCAGATCATCATCGGTCTGACCTCTCCAGTAGCCGGGTAGCACTTCGGCCGGCTGTGTTATCTGCGGCACGGATCTGGGCGAGTGTGTCTCGGTACCTGGAGATTTCCTTCGGCCTCAGGGGGCCTTCCCCTCAGGCTTTTACCCCCTTCGGGGGGAGGAGGTTAATCGTCTGGCGCCTGAGGCTCTCCTAATAAGGGGGATGCCGACGGGGCCGTAGGCATTTTTGGGAAATGCCGGGCGCGTGTTGGCTACGGCCCTGCGCCCGGACCCACGAAAAAAGACCTTGTGCCACACATGCCCGTTAGGTGGGGCGTGCATCAAATACCGCAAATCACCATCGGTCTGACTTCTCCAGTTGCCGGGTAGCACTTCGGCCGGCCGTGTTATCTGCGGCACGGATCTTGGCGAGTGTGTCTCGGTACCTGGAGATTTCCTTCGGCCTCAGGGGGCCTTCTCCCCAGGCTTTTACCCCCTTCTGGGGGCTTCATCACGCGGCGCCTGAGGCGACCATGATAAGGGGAATGCCGACGGAGCCGTAGGCATTTTGGGGAATGCCGGGCGCGTGTGAGCTCTAGCCCTGCGCCCGGACTCACCTAAAAAAAGGCCCTGTGCCACACATGCCCCTTTAGGTGGGGCGAGCATCAAATACCGCAGATCACCATTTGTATGGTGTACTTAGTGTATTACTTTATTGCGACTGACGAGTAAGTATTTTGTTTATTGTTAAAATTTTGTTCTTGTTGAAAATATTGTTATTTGTTTATTGTTGAAACCTTTGTTATCGTTGGACTTTTTATTGTTGAGTGCCCCTCCCCCAAACAATTGTTATTTGTTAGTTGAGGGGGGGTCAAGATTCGTTATTTTTTGAACATTTTTTGGGAAAAAAACAAAAAAAAAACGATTCATTTTTCATTTCAACATAGTCTCATTTTGCCAAACACATTTTCATTCGGAAAACAAGAACATTCGTTTTTTCTTTCCAAGTTGCCTCATAAGCAACTATGGCAGAGCCGTCACAATCACCACCACCATCACCTACAGACACATTTGACGGCCTAAGCTCCTCCCCACAGGGCCGGAAGACAAATGGTCAGCACTCTCGCAGTCATCAACTCCGGCCAGCACAATCCAACAGGCCCAGAAGGTGCCATCAATGCCACCCTCCTGGACGACAAAAATCACTCAAAAAAATGCCCTAAAAACTATACAAAAATTAGGGAAAAATATGAAAAGTACTTCCAAGGGAGTGGGATTCTTTCTATTCCCGAACTTGCTCATGAAGTGCAACCGAAAATCGTTTCCTTCGTCGTGGCGGACTTGAAAACGAGGAGGTTGGCAGGTATCGGGAGGGATACATTTGAGGACTTGCTAGGGGCAGCAAGCGTCCCAGTGAGGTATTGCTGCGGGCGCGGCTTTGCCACTTGGGATGTGCTGCTGCCATCAGAGGATTTAGCGGCGAGACTGGCCGGAGACAGTATTGCGTCCGGGTACTTCCGGCTGCAGCCTGAATATATGGGAGGGCGTAGAGTTGAGATCACCGTGTGCAATGTCCCTATTCGACTTGATGAAGAGGTATTGGCTGCCTTCTTGAGTATCAATGGATACACTGAAAACATTGAAAAAGCCAAATCAACAAATGGGACAGCGCACGGTGATTATATTTTCACCATGTGCCTAGACGGAGGGGAGTTTACAGCCATACCCCATATTTTAGAGTATGAAAACCAGGTCATGACGGTGGTCGTTGAGGGCCGGAAGCCCCAATGCTGGAATTGTAAACAGCAGGGGCATTTCTCAAAATCCTGTCCTTAAAAGACCACCAAAACAATAACACAGCCGTCAACAACTCCAACGACCACGACGACAATAGCAGCAGCAGCATCCATGGCAACTACAAAGACGACACCAGCAGCAAGCGAAAGCCCCAAAACAGAAACTGGGGATCACTCTGACCAAGAAGAAGAGAGGTGGACCCAGGCACAAAGGGAGGGAAAAAGAGAAGACTCCCCTTAAAAAATCACCAACAGCAACAACAATAGTACCAATAGAAAAACAACGACCAATTCAACAACTGCCACTACTGCTACAAAACCATCATCATCATCGTCAACCACAAAGAAAAACAAAGACGAAAACATCGAACAAATGGACATCTCCGTCAATCTAAAACGAAGAAGGGATAGTGGGGATTCATTAAAAGAAGAGGGAGAGAAAAAGCATATAAAAAATACCCCCAAAACCAGCACAGGAAACTCAGACACATTCCCAACTGCAAACACCCTCCTTGACTCAACCTAAGGGGAAAAAATAATGAAATCACCAACTCCACCACAGCAAGCAGCCCAAATTGTTCCTCCCCAACAACAACCAAAAAATACCCCAGCTGATTTCACTGAATTCCCACTTTCCCCAAAATCAGCTTCTCTCTCGCCCATCACAACCCCCAAGCTACTTTCACGGTTCCATTCGGTGACTAGAGATACAACACCACCAGCATCATCATCGCCAATAGCACCAAAACAACGGTCACGGTCGGCTTCTAATGAAATCCGACGTGCTTTTAATGCCTTTCATTTTTGCCAAGACATACTGGAACCCCAAAATATGGATCACATTTTAAAAAGAACTTTAAAACCTTTATCATCACTGAAAACAATAGACAACAAAGATGTAACAAACCCATATTTATTTAAGAATGTAACAATGGTGACCACATTCGTCTGTTCGGCTGGCAACCGAACTAAAGAGCTTTGGCACTTTCTCGAGGAAGCCAGTCGGGCGGACGTAATGTTGGCAGATTTGAGGCATTATACCTTGAAGAAAATGCTTCCTTTGTGTTCGGGCAGGGTCCCGATTTTAGTTCACTCGTCCTTTTATAGGTCCCTAAAGCTGCGGTACCCCATGGATGTCGGGGGAATTACCAGGGATGACCGAGTTAGCACTGATCTCGGCACCGGTTCCCTGCATCAGGCCGTCGGCATCCTCACCCCGAATGACTTCCGGCCCGTAGTCGCCAGTGAGTAAGATAGCTGGGTCTGATGGCTTTGAATATTGCCACTTTGAATGTAAGGGGACTGAGGGATCCAAGTAAGTGTACGTGCTTGCTTAGTGAACTCAAGAACTTTGGTGTAGATGTCACTGCAGTGCAAGAAACCCACTTCACTTGCGGTGAAGACTGTCGTGATGGAAAGCGATTTTAATGTTTTCTCAGCATACGGAAGCTGCACCAGCGTTGAGGTCTCTTTGCTAGTTGGACACAGTCTTAATGCGGATGTTAACGTTGTTTTTGCAGGTGACGGGGGCCGACTGGTTGTGGCCGATGTTGCCGTTAAAAGTTTCAAGTTCCGCCTGGTTGCGATTTATGCACCCAATATCGTTGCGGAGAGGGTTTCCTTTTTTTCGTCGGTTGGCGCCATTCCTGGACGATACTAAACGGCTAGTGTTAATGGATGATTGGAATGCGATTCTTGATCCCAAGATAGATAAGGTCGGGCGGGGAGCTAGTAGGTTGGGAAGGTGTGAAAGCAGCCTTGTCGACCTTATGACTCGTCATGACTTGGTGGACAGGTTTCGTCTGGATCACCCAGGGCGGGAGATATGGACGTGGCTAGATAGCTCGCCCTCTACCAAAGTAGGTTCCTACTTGGACAGAGTGTTAGTTAGACGAGCTGACATTGATTTTGTTAGTCGTCCCACGTTCCACTTGATAGCGTGGACTGACCATAAACTTGTAAGGGTCAGTCTGCGGTTAGCTAATAGGCCTAGTCTAGCTGGCTACTGGAAGTTCAATACCTCTTTACTGGAGATACAGGACTTCCGGGAGCGGCTAGAATCCCTAATCAAGCGGGCGTTAGTGGGGGCGGTTACCGGGAATAGGTGGTTGGTTTCTCTTAAACATAGGATTAGAGATTTTGCCACCAAGTACGGTCGACAGCTCAACTTAGATAGGACCAAGGAGGCGAAATCTATAGACGATAGACTTTCCCGGGCGGTGACTGGGGGGGACTCCCTAACCGTAGAGCAAGCTTGGGGGGGGGACCTTGAGCGTGAGAGTAGTGAGCGCTATAAGGGACACGTGGTTAGATCTAAATTAAAAAGAGTTCTCAACGAAGCCATGAAATCGAACGCGCGTGAGGAATAAGTGTGAAGGTTTCCCAATCGATATATCGATTCTGTCAAGACCCCAGATGGGCGACTGCTGTGGTCGAGTGGCAAGATGCGTGATGCCTTTCGGACGCACTTTCGTGATCGCTTTGCCCGCTGTTCTGATCTCCCGCTTCAGGATTTTCGCAGCTATCTGACCGACTTCCTCCGCCTTGGGGCGGCTGAAGCGGCTAGTTGCGAGGGTGTGGTTACTGAATGCGAAGTCCGTGATGCGTTGAAGCAGGTTGGCCTCAACAAGTCGCCAGGACTAGATGGTTTGCCCTACGAAGTGTACTTGAGGTTGTCGCACATATTTGTCCCTATTCTGACGGATATGTTCAACCATTGGTTAGCCTAGAGAGCCATCCCTGGTAGCGTTACTAAGAGCGTGATCACATTGCTGAAGAAAGGTGGAGGGCATGTTTGGGAGGATTTAGATGATTACAGGCCCATAACTCCGTTTAACACAGATCGGCCCCGAGCAGACCTACACTGTGAAGGGAAGATCGATCCAGGACAATCTGCACTTGATTCGCGATGTCCTAGAGGGGATAGAAGACGGCACAGAAGCCGCGCTGATCTGTTTAGATCAGTTCAAGGTCTTCGATAGAGTTGACCATCGGTTTTTGGCGACTGTTTTGGAGACTGTCGGATTCGAACCGGAGTTCCGCAGATGGATTAGCATGATGTACCACAACCCACAGGCAGTGGTGCAGGTGAACAGAAGGCGTTCGAGGGCGTTTGCGATCGAGCGTTCGGTCTGGCAGGGCTGCCCCCTGTCTCCTCTTCACTATGTCCTCGTTTTGGATCCCCAGCTCCGTAGGCTTAGGGATGAGGGGACTAATCTGGCCCTGCACGGTGTTCCTTTTGCTGGCCCTCTTACGGCAAGGGTTTCCGCGTTCGCCGATGATATCACAGTCTTTGTATCCCGCCGCCTGGATATAAAGGCTGTGAAGAAGGCGGTTGGCGAGTACGAGCGGATTGCAGGAGCCAAGGTTAATTTTGACAAAAGCGAAGGTTTGCAGCTCGGTTCTTGGAGGGGTAGCGATACACTTCCAGGGCCCTTCCGCTGGAGTGGCGGACGCGTCTGCATCGTCGGGGTGTGGTTTGGGCCCGACCTCCAGCTGGAGCGATATTGGTCGGAAGTACAAGTTAAGGTGAATGCTCAGGTAGGAATCGGGCTTTCAATGAGGTTGTCCTTAAAGAGCAGAGCGGAGGCGTGCGCCGTGTACGTCTTCCCCTTAATCCTTTACCGATTGGCTGTACTTCCTCTGCCTAAGGCACGTCGGCTGGCACTGCAACGATCTCTCTCCAGATTGCTCTGGGGAGGTGCAAGGCCGATGGTCCGTAGTCAGGTCTGTATCCAACGTACAAGTAACGGGGGTCTGGGTATGCCTTTTCTGGAGAGCCACTGGCTTGCTGAAAGACTTACATACCTGGGCCGATCCTTGACGGCGGATGCAGTGTTGAGACAAAATGCGAGTCGGACTGTTCCTCGCCACAAGTCAGACCCAAAGGCTGAAGGTTGACGTAAGCCTTTGGGCGAAGCACTGTTTGTCCGCGAGTGCCGAACGGACCTCGTAACCTTCTTGGGTCCAGTGACCTTTCACGGCCTCGGAAAGAACTATATCGGGAGCTAGTGGTAGGTTCCGCTTCGGACCCTCTTAGCGAGCGGCACGGCTGGACGGCGGAGGAGATCTGCTCTCACTGGATCGAGCTTCTTGAACAACTCCGAGTTCTCGCTCACCTGGTGACTTGTTCGGAATGCGTTCCCCTTGTCGACTTGAACTACAAAGCGGGCCTGGCAGACATGCTACGGCAGTGGGTTGGAAGAAACGGCTGAGCACGCCTTCTACTACTGCGAGCGAGTTCGCCCGTTTTGGGATCACGTCGGGGAGTGGACGGCTCGCATCGAACCCAAACAGCTCGTGCTGCTCGACGTTGGTTACGTCGTAGACAACGTTCTTCCTCTGTTTCAGGGTGAGAAGCGTGTGGTGTTTCTCGCGAACCTAGCTGTAGCCCGAATGGTGATTTGGACGACGCGAAAAAAGGGATTGTATGACGATGCAAACTTTTCTCATCGTGATCTGGTTTTGTATTTTCGGCATTAGCTGAGGGTCAAAATCAGATGCGATAGAAAACGCTTGGATTGCATGACATTCAGCAAAAGGTGAGTTAATGCAGCGAGCCTGGTCGTGAGAAAGGGGGCAATGTTGGAGTCATCCTTCCCTCCTCTGCCGGCCCATGGCGTCTACGGTACGGGTCCTTCGGGACCCCATCCCGGGTAAGTAGGATCCCCCCCCCTTGAAACCTAGTTAGCAGTATGTTGTGAGTCATTGTCCCTGTCATCTAGTCGTTAGTTCTCAAGATCTTCCCCATCCCCATTATTTTTGTACCTCAACCCATACTCCAGCCCGCTTTTGTTGAAGATCTTGAAAGTTCACATACTACCTACTTCTATTGACCCATACCGCGCCCAACCCTGTATTTCTTTGCCCCACTAGACTAGGGCCCCCGTCCCACCTAGGGTAGGTCCGGCTACCATTTTCGTAGACGGGGGGGGGCGGTCAACCAAATGGGGAATTTTTTTTCCTTGGTTTTCGTTTGTATATATTTCGGGTTTTTTCTCCCATTCCCATCATATTCATTGTAAATAAATCATAAATTGTAAATAAAATCATACATCACTTTCGGGGTTTTAAGTAGGTCTTTTTCACAGAGTAAATGTGGTATTTTGGTGGTTGCTGCGCGCATGGCGATGGATGAATGGTTATATATTGTACTGTTGAATGGGTCGGCGAATGTGGCTAGCTAGGTTCCCTTAGAATATATAGATAATGCAAGACTGCTCCCTTCCCCTCCCCCCCAAAAAAAAACCTCAAGGCCTCGTGCCTTCCATTTGTATAAGTGGGAATAAAAGCAGATCACTATCGGTGTTACACAAACAGTACGAGACTTCTTATTTTTTCTATGTAACTCTATCTTTCTTGTCTAATATAATCTGTTATCTAATATCCGTGTTTGTGTTTTCCGGAGCCACAACATTTACAAAACTCAATATTCAAAATTCTCGGGAAGTGTTACATTTTGGAAGGGAGGCGCGCCCAACACAACGGTTATTGTCATAGGAAATGGAATCGACGACCAGAGTTCAAATCCTAGACGAGACTGTCTGCATTTCTCTTCGCACAAATAGCTTTTGGCAAAGATATGAATCCATCAGTCCCCCACCCCAGCAGATTGGGTTTTTAGCATCGATAAGACTACCAGTTTAGGAGAAGTAAAAACTCTGAATTTAATCCAGCTGTACTCCGCTTATAAAAATGACCTTACGTCGTATCGTATCCGTGGCATTTATTGACATGATGGTTAGAGTGTTCACCAATGGCTCGGGAGACCTGGGTTCAATCCAGGTCCAGTCATACCAAAGACTCAAAAAATAGTACTTGATACTTCCTTGCTTAACACTCAGCATTATAGGGTACGGATCCAGAGTAAAGTGGAGCAATCCAGGGAAAAGAGTAGCGCCCTCCCTTACATCGTGGTGTAGTAGCTATCAAAAAGGAAGCCTTCGGGTCACACTCTACTACGGTCGCCAACAACTTATTTGAAGACAAAAAATCATTCAAAACTGTCTCAAAATAGATGCAACTCATTAATATGATAATAATTTACTACTGATACAAGAAACCCAAAAAAAGATTACATGTCCTGGAAGCTGATATAATAGCAATCAAAAAAACATTAATTTAACGTCTCTAGCTCAAAGGATGCATTTTTTGCAGGATGTGTTCCAAATGACCGCCATTGGGTTTGTCTCAGTAATAAATCATTATCATATTAATGGGTTACGTCTATTTTGAGACTTCCTGTAAAATTAACCTATTCACAAAAAAACATCGAAGATTGGAATTATACATGCGACTGTGAACTGCTCTGTCATACAGTTCAATAATAAAATAGAGAAAACTTCTTGAGTTTATTTTAAGGGATATCAGAAAAAATGTTTTTGTATAGGTGCCCGTGGTGTAATGGTTATCGTCGCAGGAATTGGACACGGCGACACGAGTTCAAATCCTGGACTAAATGCATTTCACATAGCACTAATACCCTTGGGAAAGGTATGAATCCAATTATTCTCCTTCCAGCTATGGGTAAATAGTAGGAGAGACTAGGTTCTTCAGCCTTGGTGAGGCAACTAATCTAGGAGAATGAAAACTCTAAATTCAAACCTGTTAAACTCCGCTTAAAAAAATTGACCTTGTGTCATATCCTGCCCGAGCGGAGGGGTTGGGTAAATATGATCAGAAAAAATGTTTTAGTGCGATGAAATCAGAAACTGAAAACGAATCTTTGTTGCAAAGCGTAATTTGTCAATATCAGCCAAAGGTTTTTTTCCTCACACAGGTCATTCACACAGTCAGAAGAAAGCCACTTCCTAAAGCAAACAGCTTTTAGCAGAAAAAGCTGGAAATTGAGATGGTGGACAGATTCTCTATGTTTTGTCACTGTCCTCATTTCATATCAATCCTCATTTGTTCACTTTCCCAGTCGGCCGGGACTGTAGAATACACCGACTGCACATCTGCAGAGGGGTAAGACCCCACCAACGAGTATCCTGATATGACACTAAGCAATCTGATGGTGAGTTTCAAGTAATGCTAGAGCTTTGGGAAATGCGGAGTACCCCTTCATTGCCATCGCTCCCAGGTCCACTCTGACCCGGAGTGGTAGTACCTGATAGTGCCCTATCTATGGTTTGCCCAGTCGGCTAGGGCTGTAGAATACACCGACTACTTCTCTGCAGAGGGGCAAGACCTCCCCAAAGAGTGTCCTGGATATGACACTAAACAATCTGATGGTGAGGATCCAGCAATGCTGGAGCTTTGGGGAATGCGGAGTACCCCTTCATTGCCATCACTCCCAGGTCCATTCTGACCCGGAGTAGTAGCACCTAATAAGGGTCCTATCAATGGGTTAAATAGAACTAAACTATGCTTCTATGACTATACTGATTTTTGCTTTTAAACGGCGTATTTATGCTAAACTGAATTGTTTAAAATAGAACTGTTTTGACATTGGAACTGCGTACTAGTGCTGAACTGAATTGCTCAAAGTAGAACTGTTTTGACGTCTAAACTGTGTACTTATGCTGAACTGAATTACCTGAAATAAAACTGTTTGACATTTAACTCTGTGTATTGCCTAGTCGGCTGGGGCTGTAGAATACAGTGACTGCACCTCTGCAGAGGGGTAAGACCCCCCTAACGAGTTTCCTGGATATGTCACTAAACAATCTGATGGTGAGGTTCCAGCAGTGCTAGAGCTCTGGGGAATTGGGGAGTACCCCTTCATTGCCATTGCTCCCAGATCCACTCTGGCCCGGAGTAGTAGCACCTGATAAGGGTTCTATCTATGGGTTAAATAGAACTAACAGCATACTTATGCTAAACTGAATTGTTTGAGTAAACTGAATAGCTTGAAATAGAAATGTTTTTGATAATTAAACCGTACTTACATTTAAACTGCGTGCGTATGCTTAACTGAATTATTTCAAATAGAACTGTTTTTCGACATTAAAACTGTATTTACACTTAACTAAATTGTTACATATAACTGCTTGAATAGTTTGAAATAGAAATGTTTTTGACAATTAAACTGTGTACTTATGATAAACTGAATTATTTGAAATAGAACAGATTATTTACATAAAAATGGATTTGGCGTTAAATAACCTACAAAGGTTGATATGCCATAAAACCCAACAAACCAAACCTAACCTATCTGTGGGTTAAATAGAACTAAACTGCGTACTTATGCTAAACTGAATTACTTAATATTGAACTGTTTTGACATTAAACTGCATACTTATGCTAAACTGAATTGTTTGAAATAGAACTGTTTTTGACATTGAAACTCTACTTACGCTTAACTGAACAGTTCGAAAGAGAAAAAAAATCTGTGCTAATACTAAACTAAATTGGTTGAATTAGAACTGTTTGACTAAAAAGAATAGCTTGAAATAGAAATGTTTTTGACAAAATATGTACTTATGCAAAACTGAATTGTTTGAAAAGGAACTGATTATTTGGATAAAAATGGATTTGGCATTAAATAACCTACAAAGGTTGATATGCTATAAAACTCAAACAACAAACTATTATTTAATCAATCAAATCTTCTTGTGTATGTGTATAATATAAATTGGATAAAATACTTATCAATTCTACAGAAGAAACTGGGTCCAATATAAAATAATTTGAACAAAATCGATACTCTTTTCATGGAATGTAAAGATACACGCTAACTCAGCGAAACATAGCCCAATTTGTTGGGGCTGTAGAATACACCGACTGCTTTTCTGCACATGACTAAGACCGCACCCCCCCCCCAACCTCAACGGGTGTCATGGATATGAAAGTAAATAATCTAACGGTGAGACTCCAGTAATGCTGGAGCAGTAGGAATTGCGGAGTACTTCTTCATTATCGTTGCTCCCAGGTCTACTCTGACCCGGAGTGGTAGTACCTAAAAGTGTCCTATGCATGGGTCAAATAGCACTGTTTGACATTTAAACTGAGTGTAAACAAATAACTTATCATATTTACTAACCCCTCCGCTCGGGCAGGATATGACACAAGGTCAATTTTTAAGCGGAGTTTAACAGGTTTGAATTCAGAGTTTTCCTTCTCCTAGACTAGTTGCCTCACCAAGGCTGAAGAACCCAGTCTGTCCTACTATTTACCCATAGCTGGAGGGAGAATAAGTGGATTCATACCCTTCCCAAGGGTATTAGTGCAATGTGAAATGCAATCAGTCTCGTCCAGGATTTGAACTCGTGTCGTCGTGTCCATTTTCTTACGACGATAACCATTTCACCACGGTCACCTCCGGTCAACATCATAAAATAGGATTATAAACCCATGATTTCGACACAGAATTCTATGATATAGTTGGAACTTTTCACCATTCACAGAATTAGCGCCTTGAGTCTCAGGTAATCATAAAAAAAATCGGTGTAAAAAAACTCTAATTAACTTCTTTACAAAATATCTTTCAAAGAAGTAAAATATAGGAAAGAAAGACTGCCATATCTTGACAGACGATAACCATCATTTCCGGTTAAATTACAACTCAAACACCCAGTAATTTAACTTCGGGGAAAATATACAAGATACGTAAGATGAAGGTAGTAAGACATGTGTACGTTGTTATATTATAGTGACATACGCTTGTACGACACCCATGCCTCGCTCTGGATCTACATAGCCATGGTCCAGTGACAAGCATAGAAAGATAATTGATGATTAGGCAAACTGCAAGTTTTATTTTAGACTACCTTCTATTAGATTTTTCCAGTCAAATAATAACTACAGGTCAGTAGAAGTTTGATCTTGGAACTTCTTTCTCCAGTTAACTTCTGGAAGGATTGCCTTCACCACGACTTTGTCATTAGACTGGAACACCTTCTATCACAGAAAAGAAAATAGACCTAATATAAATTTTTAATGACATTATTTTTGAAGTATACATTTTTTTAAAAAAAGTCCTTTTAGATATCCTCAAAGCTATCAAAGACTGAAGTATCAAATTCTGAAATGAAAAAAAAAAAGACGAGCGTTTCATTCATTGACAAACGAAATGTTTAACTAATTCATTTTATTTTTGTTGGTTTGCTGTGTGATTGAAATGTACTTTTTAGAGAAGTTAGTGGCCTCACTTCGGTCATTAGATGGACTTACATTTTATAGTAAAATATTGCTTACCTGAAATATCAGTTACGATTAGATTTGTGGAAGAAATAAACCGTGATGTAATTTACGAAGCTCTTTTGCTTCGATGCGGCACAAGGCCGAATGAATGGGGCACCCAATGAGACTCGAACTCACTCTTGCAGGTTTGCTAGTCAAGCTTGCTAACCATTACACCATCCGAGGTGCCCTGAAGAAATAAACCGCGATACGGGTTCCAATTGTGAAACGTCAGAAAACGGTAAACCAACACGATTTCTTCCTATTAATTTTAATTACATTAAAAAAATTTTTTGAACAATATTACTGAACGTAGTTAGATGATTCGCTATCGTCCACGGTTTCTACCATTACTGGGGTGCGGGGGGAGAGTTAAAATTTATTTGGTACGTATCTTTTGCTGTACTAATAAAAATGTATAATGTACAAAAAGAGAAGCCGAGGCTCTTTTTTTTTTACTGCGTAAAATAATCGTGTTCTCATTTTCCCCTCCTCCCAAATCAGCATCAAGTTTAAGAAGACCATGACCAGCTGTAAATAACTCCGGGTTTAGAAAGAGAGATGAAAAATACTAGGATTAATGTTTCAAAATTTTTACGACTTCTTATTCGTCCCTAACAGATGAGTTGTTGAACGAAAAGAGAGAAAATGATGTTGGGTCGGGATTTTTGTGTTAAAAGGGTGATTTGACGATATTAGAGAGAGGGGAATAAAGATGGTATACTTACGCTCATGCTCGTCTGTCCGTCTATCTATGTGTGTGTGTGTGTGTGTGTTGTGCTTACGTGTAAACTTGCATACAAACGCACGAGTAATCAGAAAGGTCAATACTGACATAAAAAAGGTCCATGAAAAAATAAAGGCGATTCTACAAGGAGATAATCTGTTTTTGAAGAAATGTGACTTTGGCTTTTGGCATATCAACCATTGTAGGTTATTTAATGCCAAATACATTTTTATACATATAAATAGTTCTATTTCAAACAATTTAGTTTAGTATAAGTACACAATTTAAATGTCAAAAACAGTTCTATTCCAATCCATTCAATTTAGTCAACAAAGTTAAACGGTCCCAAATATTGTTATGTATCACAAATATTTCAATTAAACATCAGTCATTTATTTACACACAGTTAAATGTTAATACCGTCCTATTTCAAACAATTCAGTGTAGCATAAGTACTCAGTTTAATTGTCAAAACAGTTCTATTTCAACTAATTCAGTTTAGCATAAGTACACAGTTTAGTTCTATTTGACACATGGATGCTGTCCCTCCGGGTCAGAGTGGAACTGGGAGCGATGGCAATAAAGGGGTACTCTGCATTCGTCAAAGCCTTAGCATTACTGGAGCCTCACCATCAGATTGTTTAGCGTTATATCCAGGACAATCATTGGAAGAGTCTTACCACTCTGCGGAGATGCAGTCGGTGTATTCTACAGCCCCAACCGACTGGGCCTCTCATTGGGGAAGTCTTACCCCTCTGCAGAGATGCAGTGGGTGTATTCTATAGCCCGGCCGACTGGGCCAGTGACTTTTGGCATTGGAAATTTACCAAGTAACCAGAATAATAAGTGCATTGTTTTATGCAATGTCTTTGTAATGAAGGCGCTTGTTTCGTAACGGTTATCCTCATAAGAAATGGACACGGTAATCAGAGTTCCCATCCTGGACAAGACTGTTTACATTTCACGTATTGCTAATATCCTCAGGAAAGGTATGAATCCAACTATTTTCTGGGGGATGTCCTCGTGGTGTAATGGTTAAAGCGATGGACTACGGAATCGTAGTACGCGAGTTCGCACTATTACATTCACTTTCGGGCAAATACCCTTGGGAAAGGTATGAACCCCCTTATCCTCCCAGCTATGGGTTAAATAGTACCATTACTGTTCTTCTAGGAGAATAGCTTTGGCATTAAATAACCTACAAAGGTTGATATGCCATTAAACAAACAAACCAAACCAACTATTTTCCCTCCAGCTTTGAGCAAATAGTAGAGAAGACTAGGCTCTTTAACCTTGCTATGGCAACTGGTCTAGGAGAAGGAAAACTCTGAATTCATACAAGACCTAGAGAAAGATGGGCTCCGCCGGGCTATTCTTGACCAAGACATGCTACATTAATAGCACCTTCACCTCCAAACGACGTCACAGGACCATTGATTGAATTTGTAATGTAGAGACGTTGTGTTACATCATTTATATCAAACATGAAAACAACATTTAAAGTTGATCATCAATTTTATCCGACCAGTCTTTACTCAATGCAACTTCAAGTGACTCATTTCCAGTTAAAAGCCTCCTGAACTCCTTTCGAGCAGTACGGTCATTTTATTTATTTATCTATTTATTTTTTACTCTCAATAAACATGGGATATATTCTATAAGCTGCATTTTCCGCTTTTGTTCATAGCTTAAATTTATACAGTAGACAAATTCAAACGGGGGACATCTCCACTCTAGAAGGAACCCCTCTTAAACTAGTAGACAAATTCCCTTACCTAGAAAGCAGCGTCGAATCAACCGAAAAGGACATCGAAACGAGGTTAACGAAAGCATGGACAGCTATCAATAGGCTATCGATTATATGGAAATCAGACCTAACCGATAAAATGAAACGCAGTTTCTTCCAGGCAGCGGTCACATTGATACTGCTGTATGGGTGCACTACATGGACTCTAACAAAACAGCTGGAGAAGAAGCTAGACGGCAATTACACAAGAATGCTGCGAGCAATCTTGAACAAGTCCTGGCGGCAACACCCCACAAGACACCAACTGTACGGCCACCTGCCTCCTATCACGAAAACTATTCAAGTTAGACGAACCAGACATGCGGGACACTGCTGGAGAAGCAGGGACGAACTCATAAGTGATGTACTCTTATGGACCCCCACACATGGCCGTGCAAAAGCAGGATGACCAGCACGAACATATATTCAGCAGCTATGTGAGGATACGGGATGTTGTCCTGAAGACCTGCCTAGGGCGATGAACGATAGGGAGGAGTGGCGAGAGAGGGTCAGGGATATCCGTGCTACCAGCGCGACATGATGATGATGATATTCCTGGAGGCTACTTGGTTGCAAATGTTAGGTACTGCTATTAACATGTACGGACTGTTGTCCTTCGTCGACATTAACTTTGGGTGGGGAACGATCAGAAAGAGAACATAAAAACGCACAAACATTTTTGGTTATCAAATATATTCAAACATCATTTTCTGATTAGTCGGTCAGTATCAAAGGGATATATGTATGATAATTAGTAATAAATATTGTGCATTTCTTATTAGTATTTATACTTGTGTATAAGCCAATCACATGTATTGGTCAGTTTATGGACCCGAAATCATTATGACTTGGTTTGGTTTTATGATATATCAACTATTGTAGATTTTTAATACCAAATCCACTTTATACATAGATATTAAATACATATGATTTGGTTTGGTTTGGTTTTATGGCATATCAACCATTGTAGGTTATTTAATGCCAAATCCTCTTTATACATAGATATTAAATACATATGATTTGGTTTGATTTGGTTTTATGATATATCAACTATTGTAGGTTATTTAATGCCAAATCCTCTTTATACATAGATATTAAATACATATGATTTGGTTTAGTTTGGTTTTATGGCATATCAACCATTGTAGGTTATTTAATGCCAAATCCTCTTTATACATATATATTAAATACATATGATTTGGTTTGGTTGGATTTTATGACATATCAACTATTGTAGATTATTTAATGCCAAATCCTCTTTATACATATATATTGAATATATAGAATTTGGTTTGGTTGGGTTTTATGGCATATCAACCATTGTAGATTATTTAATGCCAAATCCTCTTTACACACATATATATATATTAAATATATATGATTTGTAAATGTATTTTTATAACGTTTTTAAACGAGCCTAAGCTCATTCTCTTGCACACATTTAAATGGTTTCATATATTGGTGCACATCAATTACAATCCAATTAAATATCAGTTATTTGAAAACACTCTGTTAAATGATCAGACAGTTCTATTTCTAACAATTCAATTTAGCATAAGTCATTTCTTTGCACAGAGTTTAGATGTCTAACAGTTGCATCTGACCCATAGATAGGACCCTTTCAGGTGCTACCACTCCGTGTCAGAGTGGACCTAGGAGCGATGGAAGTGAAGGGATGCTCCGTATTACCCGAAGCTCCAGCATTACTAGAGCCTCACTATCAGATTATTTAGCGTCATATCTGGGACACTCATTGGGTGGAGGTGGTGGGGGGTCTTACCCGACTCTAGAGATGCAGTCAGTGTATTTTACAGCCCCAGCCGACCGGGCTGAAATCTTTATGGAATTATTCTTTTAAGCAAAAGTCTGTTTCAATTTTTTCCCCTTAGACTTGAATTTCAAATTTAAAAAATGTTTAACTTATGTATGGATCGATATTATTTTCGTTAAATGATAGAATTTTAAAATTCGACCTATAATGGGTACATACGGTAAAGCTAGAATAGTAATTCTCCTCTCTTCTTTACTGTTAAACACTGATTTTATGAGTTTATTAATTTTTAATACCAAGTCGAGTCATACCAAAGACTCAAAAAATGGTACTTGATGTCACCTTGCTTTAAACAACATTCTCCTATTTACCAACCCCTCCGCTCGGGCAGGATATGACACAAGGTCAATTTTTTAAGCGGAGTTTAACAGGTTTGAATTCAGAGTTTTCCTTCTCCTAGACTAGTTGCCTAACTAAGGCTGAAGAACCTAATCTGTCCTGCTATTTAACGATAGCTGGAGGGAGAATAACTGGATTCATACCTTTCCCAAGGATATTAGTGCTATGTGAAATGCAATCAGTCTCGTCCAGGATTTGAACTCGTGTCGTCGTGTCCATTTCCTACGACGATAACCATTACACTAAGGGCACCTACACAACATTATAAGTTACGGATCAAGGGTGTGGAGCAAGGAGTTGTGCCCTCCCCTTAAACTCAGTGTAGTAGCTATTGAAAAAGGAGCCTTTAGATCACGTTCGACTATGGTTGGCCAACTTACTTAGTTTAATGATTTTTATAAGTTTTTTGGGATTTTTTTTTTATCAATTTTGGTTTGGTTTTGTTTTATGGCATATCAACCATTGTAGGTTATTTAATGCCAAATATGTTTTATACATATCAGCAAAGTTGGCGGCCTTAGTCGAGGGTGACCCGAATGCTCCCTTTTCAATAGCTACTACATCGATTTGTAGAGGAGGGCTCTACTCCATTCCTTGGATTGCTCCACTTTACCCTTGATCCTTACCTAATAATGCTGAGTGTTAAGCAAGGCGGCATCAAGTACTATTTTTTGAGTTTTTGGAATGACTCGACCTGGGATTGAACCCCAGTATTCTGGACCATTGGCAAACACTCTTCTCATTAGACCAAATTCCGTTTAGCTTAAGCACACAGTTTAGTTCTATTTAACCCATAGATTGGACCCTATCAGGTGCTACTACTCCAGGCTAGAAGAGAACTGGGAGCGATAGCAATAAAGTATTTCGTATTCTTTAAAACTCCAGCATTACAAGAGCCTGACCATCAGATTATTTAGTGTCATATCTAGGATACTCATTTGGGGAGATATCAGGATTTTATAATTTTATTTGATACGAGCAGAACGGATATCATTAGATATTATTCATTACCAAACTCTACAGTATTGAAACTGTGTAAGCAAAAATAGGAAAATATAACAGTCTCAAAGTGAGTACAATCCTTTTATATATATATATATATATATATATATATATATATATATATATATATATAACATTATATATATATATATATATATATAGATAGATAGATAGATAGATAGATAGATAAATAAACTGTTAAAGCTGTAAAGTTTAGCAATTAATAGTACTTAATAACGTCCGTTTTAAACGTGTAGATGTTCTAGTAGAATTAGCAATATTTTTTATATAAAAAGTAATAATTTTTTTTTTAATTTAAATGTTATCCGAGATGTACTTAAGGGAGATATGATAACTAGTTTAGCACAAGGTCATTTGTTTATAAACGATGCCTCACGTGTTTATATATGCACACCCCTGGACATGTATTTACGTAATAAATTGTAGTATTTCATATCGATATTGATATATACACAATACGTGCCTATTGATACATTCGTAATATCTACATACTGATACATGTTATATTATAGTGACATACGCTTGTACGACACCCATGCCTCGCTCTGGATCTACATAGCCATGGTCCACTAACAAGCATAGAAAGATAATTGATGATTATGCAAACTGCAAGTTTTATTTTAGACTACCTTCTATTAGATTTTTTCCTGTCAAATAATAACACGCATATTGATACATTCGTAATATCTACATATTGATATATACACAATACGTACGTTGTGATACATTCACAATACGGACATATTGATATATGCGCATAAGTTACATACGGAAGCATACACAATACGGACATATTGATACATTCACAATACGGACACATTGATACATACACCAGATGTACGTACTGATACATATACAATTGGTACATATTGAGACATACACAATACGAAGATATTGATACATACACATTACGTACATACTGACATACAAGGATAAAGATAATTTTGTTAAATACATTGACTTCATCCACATATTTGATTAACATTAAATTAAATTTCGTTTATTTATTTATTTATTTATCCATTCATTCATTTATTTATTTTATTTTATTTTATTTTATTTTTTTTTGTATACGTGGGTGTATTTTCATTGTATACCTAATGTATGTGTGTATACACAAGTCTGTCTATAACAAGAGAAGTAAACGATTGGGCGTCCACACACACACACACACACACACACACGAGCGCATACACACACACACACACACACACACACACACACACACAATACAAGCCAACAAACAAACTATATAGGCTGTATATGACCATGCTCTCCAAAAGGCGCGTGTATTTTTCGAAGATGAAATGAGCAAATAAAATATCAAAGATTTCCAATGATGTAGTGAGTTTAAGAGAGAGTGTGAGGAGGAGGAGGAGGAGGGGGAGGAGGAGAGAATGAGAGAGAAGATGAAGAAGTTTAAAATCCGAAAGACTGAAAGACTGATGAAGTAAATAAAGAGAAGATGGATAATGCTGAAGGGAGACAGAAAGAGAAAAGAGTGAATGAGAGTGGGGGTGAATCAGCGTAGACCAAAGTGTCAGCAGCCAGTCACTCACGTCGTAGCAGCCGTGTTGTTGTATGAC
>OY757932.1:13309614-13559614 GCA_963585895.1 Sepioteuthis lessoniana | reverse complement strand
AGAGAGAGATAGAAAGAGAGAGAGAGAAAGCGAGAGAGTGAATGAATAAGAGAGAGAGAGAGAGAGAGAGAAAGTTAATACACTTGCCATATATGAGAATTGTATGCGTAAATAATCTTTAATGACCAAACAAAACGAGATGTGAATCTACGAATGAAAGATTATAATCTTCGTGGGAATTATCACACACACACACACACACACACACACACACTTTTAGTGTGTGGTGGGGGAGGAAACAAAGACTTGGCTTTTCAAATTCATAATCTAATTAAACCTCAAACAAATTTGTTTCTCTGTATTTGCTGATGGAAAGTCATAAAGTTCGTTAAACCAGAGAATTTTCAAAGGATACCTGGCAAATGAAACTTGCTGTATAAAATTTGATCTCCTCTTGCCAAAAGAAAAAAAAACTTATTTCAGACTTGACAAACTCATGGCACCCTTTCCGAGTCTACTACTGAATTAATCATATTGCGATCACAACGGCGTCAATAGTGTGAAGAGAAATTTGCTAAGTCCAATGGAGATGTTAAAAGCAAGTAAACAATGGAGCCAAATGAAAAGAAGGCAATATATATATATATGTGTGTGTGTGGGTGTGTGTGTGTGTGTGTGTGTGATTTTGACAGAATTATTTACTTACAGATTGGCTCTTCACCTTAGATCTGTGTTATATCTGTGCTCTCCGCTGAGGTTCAAATTGTCAGCTCCCGGCATTTCCGCTTACGATCAAAGCTTAGCTCCCTGAATTTCGTTCTAGTTTCCGAGTAGACTATCCCCATTACGATATATGCAAAACAATAATAGAATTATAAAAGTTTAAATAAAGATAAGTGTATATATATATATATATATATAAAATCTTAAATATTCATATGAATATACATACCTTATGATACAAAACAAAAAATAGGCACGCTCCGTGCGCAAGTATCTAATTTGGTTTGGTTACTTAGTTTAACGGCATATTAACTTTTGGCGGTTATTCAATGCCGAATTTTGTCCATACAAGTTTTTTTTTAAGTGAATAGTTTAGGGATAACATTTTTAAACGAGCCAGAGGTCATTTGTTTGCAAACATTTAAATGGCCGCAAATATTGCAATCTAACATGAATAGTTCTATTTGAACACAGTTAAATAGTTTTAAGTATAATAAATGATTATTCAGTTCTATTTAACCGACTGACGTACCCTAATAGGTATCACCACTCCGGGTCAAAGTGGACTTGAGAGTAATAGCAATGAAGGGGTACTACACGTTTCCGAAAGCCCAAGGACAGTCTCAGGATACTGGGCTAGATAGTTTAGTGTCATATCCAGAACACTCGTGGGTGGGGGAACGTCTCAATCCTCTGCAGAGGTGCAGTCGGTGTAGTTTACCGCCCCGGCCGACTGGACTGAGCTAGTATTCAAGTCTGTATTTACCCAACCCCTCCACACGAGCAGGATGAGACACAAGGTCAATTTCTTTAAGCGGAGTTTAACAGGTTTAAATTCAGAGTCTTCCTTCTCTTAGACTGGTTGCCTAACCATGGCTAAAGAACCGAGTCTGTCTTACTATTTACCCATAGCTGGAGGGAGTATAATTGGATTCATACCTTTTCCAAAGAGTATGGGGGCTATGAGAATTACAATCAGGATTTGAACTCGTGTCGTCGTGTCCATTTCCTATGATAATAACCATTACACCACGGGCACCTCCAACAGTATTTAAATCTTAAAGTAACAAAATATATTCTTAATTAAAAAGATTAACGAAACAAAAAAAAAACGTATATAAATAGATTACACTTGTTTTAATTTAATTTTATTCGATGTCCATATTAAATTATACACAAGATTACTTTTAATACGTTTAAGAATAAAACAATAATATTCAAAATCAATAACACCAAAAAATTATTTATTAAACCCAGTTTTGTTAAAACCAATACGAAAATTATCTACACCGTTAACTAAGTAAACCTTTATTTATTAGTGATATGATAACAGATATTGAAGGATTGTAAACTCATCAATACCATCGGTTAGATATTAATAAAGTGAGTAAAGTTTGCGATCTTTGTTGAGGAAGACCCGAAGGCTTCCTTTTCAATAGCTACTACACCGAGGTGTAGGGGAGGGTACTACTTCTTTCCCTGGATTGTTCCCCTTTAACCTTACCTTATAATGCTGAGTGTTAAGCTAGGCGGCGTCAAGTACTATTTTTTGAGTCTCTGGTATGACTCGACCCGGGCCATTGGCGAACACTCAACTCATTAGGCCAATCGTTAATAGATAAGATGCTAATAAAGATTAAATGATTATTATTTAATAATCATTGAGGAAATAACGTAAATAACTGAGGGAATTGTGACGTCGTTGGTGACGCAGTTCCGGTTACTGGTTGACTGATAGACACATAATCTCCATTTATAATTAGATATACATATAAACCTTACAAACACATACATATGTGGAGGTGTTTGTGGTGTAACGGTTACCGTCGTAGGAAATTGTCACAGCGACCCGAGTTCAAATCCTGGACAAAGCTGTTTGCAGTTAATACCCTTGGGAAAGGTATGAATCCAGCTATTCTCCCTTCAGCTATGGGTAAATACTATTGCATATTAGGCTCTTTAATCTTGGTATAGCAACAAGGAAAATTCTCCATTCAAACCTGTTAAACTCCACTTAAAATCGACCTTGTGTTGTATCCTGCTCGTGTCGTAGGATTGGTAAATATATATGTGCTTGTGTGTAAGTATAAGATTTGGAATAAAATCTAACACTATGATAAAGACAGTTTTGGAAAATCAGATCGATATATTGTTGTTTACTGTTAACTACAGGCGAAATATAAAACTATATATATATATATATATACATATATATATAAGATTTGTTTAGTCCTTATATTAGTTCTATTGATATTGATCTTTTGTCCAATTTCTATGAATTTTAAAACTTTGCAATGTAATAAAAAAAACTCGTTTCTCAAAATGAGTAATGAGATATTCGGTTGGTATACAAACACGAAGCAAATTAGGTTCTCATGACAACGGAATTTTTCATAACTATTTAATGAGTTCAGATAACGTTCGTGACCAATAAACCAATACACACACACACACACACACACACACACACACACACACACACACACACACACATACATTATATATATATATATATATATATATATATATATATATATATATATATATTTATTTATTTATTTATTTATATAAGTCATATTGTTACACACACACATACACATATCGCTCATGGAGTGTTTGCAAAGTTTGTTTTTTTTGTTTTTGTTTTTGTTTTTTTGTTTTTTGATAACCACTCCTCGCTGAGGTTGTTTTGTGGCTCTTCAGATTTGCCACATTATTATGTACTTATTCAAAAAACGTAGTAATAGAAAACTACAATAATAACGTAAACTTTACTACAATATTGGAGGTGAATAATAAGCTTTGAGGATTGAATTCACAACAGTTAAGATCTGTAAGACCAGTTTTTCTTTAGCGGAAAGAAAAAGCGATGTTACAAGAGCGAAATAACTCATAAAAGCGAATTAACTGACATGGAATATTCCACTACGTGGACAACGATATGAGAACAATCAAACCCTGCTGATTAAAAAAAGGGTTCTGTTAAAAAAATTTCCGAAGGTAACTGACTACCACAAAATCATCTGAAGAAGACCGGAAAGTACAGTGGTCAAAACATTATGAATACAAAAATCAAAATGAAAATAATACTTCGAGTCGTGTTAATAATGTGCAAATTCTTAGGGCTCTGAGGAACCATAAACTTTACATAAGAGCTCGAAAAAAACAATTCCCTACCTTTCTTGGATATCTTATTAATAAATAATTCCAATAAGTTAAAATTCAAAGTCTACCACAAAGCTAACAGCAAAATGATTACATACATTTTTATTCGAACCATAATGATAAAATAAAAAAGTGGCATTCTCGAAGGTTTTTTCCTCAAGGCCCGAAGAATAAACTCCATGAAACCCAGGGTTGCAGACAATATTCCATGAATTAAATATATATATATCTAATATATATTTATCTATTATTATTATATAATAGCTGTATCCTAGATATTGAGCACTCTCCATATTATATTGCACTTGGTTCGACACTTACCCACAAAGTGATTTAGTGACAACCAACACTCTTATAATATATATATATATATATATATATATATATATATATATATATATATGGATTAAAATCCGGCAGGATGAAGGTAGAAGAAAAAACATAATCCAAATAGGTGAACGTCGACTTAACATCATAATATATTCACCTATTTGGAGTATGTTTTTCTGCTACCTTTATATATATATATATATATATATATATATATATATATATATATATATAATTGCAATTATGATTAAAATCTAAAGTGAAATGTATGGTTAATCAGTAAAATCTTTAGTCTTCCATACAGAGAAATATTACAATATTTCAACGATAAAATGTGATTATAAAAAAGGATAAAATCTCACAACTCTGTGTTTCACGTTGCTAATTCACAGGTGAGCCCGTATTTGATGTTACCTAATGTTTTTAGTTGAAAATATTGTATATATATCTATATGTGTGTGCGTGTGTGTGTGGTCACATTATGGGGATTTTTTTATTAGAAAAATATAATTAAATATGTCCTAACTTTGATGATAAAATCATTTCCAGTCCAATTTGTTACTAAATGATAATTTTGTGGCACTGTTGTCCACTCTAAATGTCATCTTTTTAACCTCTAGATCCTCCAGATAATGGAGAAACAATAAAATGCTGAAAAGAACCTTTCACTCCTTCCTTAACAGAAGAACCAGTCATCATCGACCGCGTTTATAGCGGGAATCCAACGGGTTCACGAGTCATTTAGTTTGGTTTTCTTAACCTTTTCTTTCTTACAATCACAGAAAAGCATTTGTATTCATATCATTGATGCGATAAAATAGTGAATTTAGTAGGGACAACCTTTGATGAGGGTGAAAAGATTTTTTAAAGATAAAAGACAGTAGCAAATAACTTCAACATTTTCTTTCAAAACTTGTAAATATTCCCATCTTCACGCAGACTTAACTATTTAATTAGAGCATAAAAGAAAATATGAAGTATTATTCCATTCACGTCGTGTTTAATACCAGTCAAAATTGTTAATAAGGGCTGGTAATCCTCTATATAAAAATACTAATAGATAAAAATACTAATAGATAATTCATGGTACAAGTTTAACTAGTCTATAAATAAACAGATAGAAGTGGTTAAATTTCACTTAAGGACAAGAATATTTTTTTCTCTTGTGACTAGCCTATTATTTGACATCGCGGTAAATTCATCGTCGCTAAATTCATCGTGTGGTAAATTTATCGTGAAGTGAATTATTGTATGATAAATTTATCTTAGTAAGTTCATCGAATGAATTTATCATGAGTAAATAAATCATATCATTTCAATTGTTGGTAAATTTATCGTATCAGATTAATTTTGGTTTGGTTTCTTTGTTTAATGGCATATCAACCTTTGTAGGTTATTTAATGCCAATGCTATTCTTCTAGAAGAACATTAGTGGTACTATTTAAGCCATAGCTGGGAGGATAAGGGGGTTCATACCTTTCCCAAGGGTATTTGCCCGAAAGTGAACGTAATAGCGCGACTGGAGTACGAACTCGCTTACTACGATTCCGCAGTCCATCGCTTTAACCATTACACCACGAAGACACCCCTCAGATTAATTGCTCTTATGATATAGCGTTTCTCTAACCTAAACCTTTAGATCTTTTTATGAAATTTTTGAAAGCCATTGTCAAATTTTTAATTTAGTCACAAATAATTTACCCGCAGTAAATTTACCATTCGATGAATTTATCACACGACAAATTTTTCGGACACGTCATTATTCGTAAAAATACAGTATGAATGTTTTATACTTCCAGCAAAATCTGCTGATTATAAAAATACAAAGGTTTATTTTACTTCCTTTTTTATGAAACTTTATCAACCGCCATTCTTATTAACAGGTATTTTCTTTCGTCATAATATTTTAGTAATCTTTTATCACAAATCACTCGGACAATCGATCAACAGCAACGAGGAAGAACGATTTGAACATTGGCTAAGGGAAAACACTGCTTAAATTCACTGACTGTCCTTATTGATATTAACAACAAAAACCCATAAGCAAAAGAACAAATCCAACCTTTTAAACCCATCTTTCCTCCTTTTCTCAAACAACATTATGTGTATAAAAAAGATTTTGTTGTTATTCTTTTTTATACTAGTAAAAGAATCTTCTATTTATTTTTATTTTAGATAAAAACTTGTCACTTATTACTTTTATTTATTTTGGCTAGTATTTTCTAGCATCTTAATTTTCAGTGGCTTTTTAAATAAGTGATTTGGGTGGCAGAAATAATAATTATTTACTCGACATGCGAGTCAGTAACGATAAAAAAAAATTTTTTTGCAAAAGTAAGATGAAAGAAAATACCAGTTAAAATTGTTAATAAGGGCTGGCAATGCTCCATGAAAAAATACTGATAAAAATACTAACTGATAAAACAGTACAACCAGTCTATAAATGAATAAATAAATAAATAAAAACAATACCAAGAAATATGGCGCCTGGAGAGATCGTGAAAAAAGTTGGTTAGAGTAGATCTTCTATCAAATAATGAGTTCTGGTAGCATCAAACAGTTAGAACATCTGGTTAATTTAACCAGACTTACACGAGGCAATAAAGAACGCAGGTTCGAATTAAAGCAAAGTCTCGTCTTTTATTATTTCCGATTCCCGAACTGCAGTTAAAAAAAGCAACAACTAAAAATTTAAGACGAAAGAAAATACGAGTCAAAACTACAACTACTACTACTACTACTACTGCTGCTAATAATAATAATAATAGTAATAATGATAATAATAATAATAATGACATAGACTCCATGTGTCAAGAAAAGGAGGAAAAGGATTCACCAGCATTGAGAATAACGTAGATGCAACAATTTAGGGTCTCAAAGAATATACTAAAAAGAGCAAAGAGAGACTGATCAGGGCAGCCAGTAACAAATGATTTGGGGACAAACAGAAAAACAATAATCAAGAAAACAAACTTGGGAAGAAAAACAACTGTATGGATACTTCAAGCGACAAGCTAAGGAAATTGTACACGGGATGGTGGAATGAAGAGGAAACCTCAAGCGAGAGTCTCTTTTTTTTATTGCAGCACAAAATAATGCCATTGGAATCAATTATATCAAATCAAAAATTGATAATTCGCAGAAGAATATCAAGTGCAGGTTAAATTGTGATAGCGGGGAAATGGCTTCTCATATAATAAATGACTGAAGCAATATGGAACAGAAGGAATTCAAGAGTATACACGCCTGGGTAAGAAAGGTAATCCACTGAGAATTGTGCAAGAGATTAAAATTTGAACATGTTGATAAAAGGTACATTCACAAACCAGAACCTGTCCTTGAAAGTTAAACTCATGGAATTCTCTGAAACTTTGAGATATAAACAGATCACTTAATACCGGCCAGACGACCAGATCTAGTATTGATTCGCAAGAAGAAAACAACTTGTCATCTTGTGGATTTTGCTGTTTCAGCGGACCATAAAGTAAAGAAATGCGAAAAAATAAACAAATACTTGGATATTGACTGGGAGCAAGAGACGTTGTAGAATATGAAACTGACGGTAATACCAGTAGTAGTTGATGTACTTGGATCTGTTCCCGGAAGAGAGACAGGGTGAACTGGAGTTCAGAAGAAGAGTCGAACCCCCACTCACCCAGGCCACAATACTTCTAAGATTAGCTCGGAGAATTTTGGAGATCTGTGGATACTTGCGGCCATTTAATCTTCAGCGAAAATCTACCAACTAAAACTAGTGCGAAAAACTTGCTGAGATGATAATAATAATAATAATAATAATAACAATAATAATAATAATATCCCGGCCAGAAGACCAGACCTCATAATAATCAACAAAAAAAAAAGAGAATCTGCAAAATTGTAGACTTTGCTGTCCCGGCGGACCACAGAAAAAATCTGAAGGAAAGTGAAAAGAAGGATAAGTACCTCGACCTTGCTAGAGAATTGAAAAAGCTGTGGAACATGAAAGTAACGATTGTGCCAATTGTGATTGGAACGTTAGGCACAAAAACTAAAGGATTATTAAAAGGCCTGGAGGACTTGGAAGTTGGCGGACGGGTAGAGACTATCCAAACGACAGCGTTGCTAAGAACGGCCAGAATCCTGAGACGAGTCCTGGAGACTTGAGGAGACTTGTTGTCACTCAAACTCCAGTGAAAAACCATCAGCTAACACTGACGTGAAAAACTCTAAAGGTGTAAATAATAGAGAACTTGGCGAATATTGAACTTTGCCGTCTTGGCAGACCACAGAGTAAAATCAAAAGAAAGTGAAAAGAGAGATAATACCTAGATCTTGCTTGAGAACAAAAAAAAACTATGGAGCATGAAGGTGACGGTGATACCAATCGTAATTGGTAAAGGATTGGCAAAGGGACCGGAAGAAATCGAAATAAGAGGACATGTAGATACCATCCAGACTACGGTACTATTAAAATAAGCCAGAATAATGAGAAGAGTCCCGGAGACTTGAGGAGACTTGCTGTCACTAAAACTCCAGAGAAAATCTATCAGCAACGCTGGTGTGAAAAATTCTTAGAAGTAAAATAAATAATGAAGGTTCTTTGTGACTGAGATACAAACGGATCACCAAATCTCGGCTAGAACACCAGATTTAATATTAATTAGTAAGAAGATAATATCTTGTGAACTAGTGGATTTTGTAGTTCCAGCAGACTACGGAATGAAAATGAACGAAAGCGACTTGGATTTTGCTAGAAAGCTGAACAAACAGTAGAACAAAAAAATGACAGTGATACCAATAGTAGTTGGTGGACTTGGGACGGTGGTGAAAGGAAAGGCTTAGAAAAAGAATGAAGGGAATAGATCAGCAGAAGAATCGAGACCATCAAGACCTCAGCACTGTTAAAATTAACTAGAATACTTAGAAAAGTTCTGGTGACAAGAGGAATCTTGCTGCCACTTAAACTTCAGTAAAAAAAAAAAAAAACAGGTAGGGAAAACTCAGAGGAATAATACTAATCTTGAAATACAAAAAAGTTGTTGGCAACGGTAGTCGAGGGTGACCCGAAGGCTCCCTTTTCGATAGCTACTACACCAAGGTGTGGGGGAGGGCGCTACTCCTTTCCCTGAATTGCTCCATTTGACCCTTGATCCTTACCTTATAATGCTGAGTGTTAAGCACGGAAGTACCGAGTACCATTTTTTAAGACTTTGGTATGTCTCGATCTGGAAGTGAACCCTTGTCTCCGGGACCATTGGCGAACACTCTACCCAATCCCGGGCAGACGATCAGACCTAAAGAATACAAAAATATATAAATAAATAAATAGATAAAAGAGAACCTACCGAATAGTGAACTTTACTGTCCCAGCAGACCACTGAGTAAAAATCAAAGAAAGCAAAAAGAGAGACAAGCACTTGTCCTTGCAATAAAACATAAGGGCGATGGTGATGCCAGTTGTGATTGGCGCACTTGGAACGGTCTCCAAAAAGCTTGGAAAGTGGTCTGAAAGATTTGGAGATCGGACGACGAGCCGAGGCCATCCATCTGTTGTTGAGATCAGCCAGAATACTGAGAAGAGTCCTAGAGACCTGAGGAGACTTG
Organism: Sepioteuthis lessoniana; assembly: GCA_963585895.1. NCBI lineage: Eukaryota > Metazoa > Mollusca > Cephalopoda > Myopsida > Loliginidae > Sepioteuthis > Sepioteuthis lessoniana. The sequence continues at coordinate 13,549,870 of OY757932.1, read as the reverse complement.
CTGTCACTTAGACTCCAGTGAAAGACCATCAGCTAACACAAGTGTGAAAAACTCACAAGGAGTAATATAATGAGAATGATAATATTACTAAGACCTTGCTAAAGAACAGAAAAAAAAACTATGGAACATGCAAATGACGGTGATACTAATTTAAATTGGTGCGCTCGATACAATCATCAAAGGATTGATAAAGGGACTGGAAGACTTGGAAATAAGAGGACGAGTGGAGACCATCCAAAAAAACGTCAGAATACTGAGAAGAGTCCTGGAGACTTGAGGAGACTTGCTGTCACTCAAGCTCCAGGGAAAAACCAGTTAACGCTGATGTTAAAAAAGCTCTCAAATGAATAAAATGATATGTTCATAGAAAGATCGATTTAAAGCAATAATCGCTTCAATAATTATCTTATAAAATTACACATAGACAGATATGTATAAATATATACAAACTCCATATTTTCGAATAAGGTAATCAGCAAGTAGGTGCTTTTTTTAGGTCTCACTTGAGATTTGTTCTTTTTTTGACTCAAGCAGAATGTCCCTGAGGCTTTTTCGTACGGATAAACAATCAAGAGAAACGACTGGCTTTTCATTTGACTCTGTCCGAGGGCCTACGCATATGTGTGTATGTGAGTGTGCGTGTGCGTGTGTGAGTGTTATTGCCATTCAAATCTTATTCTACAAATCCCGATGTGAATGCCGTCAAGTTAAACCGAAATACCATAAAAGCGAAAAATGTAATAAATTCTTTAATCTCAATTCCGGCTGATCTGTGACCACAAAACACTATCAAAGTTCCATTGGAAAAAACTGCAGCAAAATTGGGTGCCATTCCATTCATTTTTTTTTTTTCATTTCAATGAAACTGGTAGTAAAAAAAAAGCTGAACCAATGATTCTTATTTTCTCCTTCACATCTTGTCATTCATTTTTATCATATTTACCCAACCCCTCCGTTCGGGCAGGATATGACACAAGGTCAATTTTTTAAGCGGAGTTTAACAGGTTTTCCTTCTCCTAGACTAGTTGCCTCACCAAGGCTGAAGAACTCAGTCTACCCTACTATTTACCCATAGCTGGAGGGAGAATAATTGGATTCATACCTTTCCCAAGGGTATTAGTGCAATGTGAAATACAATCAGTCTCGTCCAGGGTTTGAACTCGTGTCGCCGTGTCCATTTCCTGCGACGATAACCATTACACCACGGACACCTCCATTCATTCATTTTTATAAATCTTACCCCTTGATAACAAGATAGCCTTTCATCTTCATCTCGTTCTAATTTTGATACATTTTCATCTTCTTAGAAAACCCCACCATCTAAATTTGAATATCCCGCCATCCAAATTTGAATGTTCCCCTGTCCGAATCTGAATGTCCCACCGTCAAAATATGAACATCCCATCGTCTAAATTTGAACATCCCACCATCTAAATGTAAACATCCAGCATCTAAATTCAAACATCCTGCCTTCTAAATTTGATAAAATGCAGTTTCTACAAACGACTACACGAATTTCTCTTAACAGTTATTTATGATCTTTGAACTCTCAGCCTTTCTCGAATATTTGTCATATTTGTTTAAAGGAAAGTAACTGATTAAGTAACTGATTTTAAGGGCATGTCAACCTGTCTTGGGTTATATTTTGCCAAGAAGTTAGGGAATCGTGTTCTTTATACGTTCATTTTTATATTTTGTGTGTAGCTTTTTCTTAAGAGTTATTTTTTCTTTTTGCACACGGTCCCACTGAATACGAATAACGTTTAAACAGATCCGTTTGACCCTTAGAAGGGAACCGAACAGATACAACCACTCTGAGTCAGAGTGGACCTTACAGTAATGGCCATGAAAGGGTAAAAGACACTCCTGAGATCTCCAGAATTGAATCTTTGCCATCAGATTCTGTGTAGTGCAATACCAAAAACATCCCTTTGGGAGGGGCGAAGGGGGGTCTTACACATGGTATTCTGAGCCACGCTGACTAAAAGGGCCGGAAAGTAAATTGTAATCTAATGAATAAGAATGCACTGGTCCTTAAATGTGCAAGGATTAATCTCATTTTATGCACTCATCGACATGACCCGACCAAAAACCATTTTTCAATACTTTGTTTTTAAACCTGTATTTTGTAAAACCCAGCGATACACTTGTGGGGATTTTTGTTCCCGGGAAAAGCACTGTTTAAATCCTAAGTTCTGTTGGAGAATAAACCATACTTAGATCGCATTGAAGGAAATGGGCGCCGCTTTTGAAGAAAGGGTACAAACGAGTTTTTGCTACATCAAAAGGTTTACTGTACATATAAACAATGTACAGCTGGTAGATACAGCATGCAAAAGAGTTCAAAGTTGGATAATGGTTGTAGATAGATATGATGCGGAAACTTAGCTGTTTAGTTGTTTTCGGAAATTTATTTGGGCACTGTCGGAAGGTTCGTAATTGTGGTTGCATTTGTCTTCTCACAGCTAGTAGGAGGTGGGCTCGCTGTGTGAATCGTCACCGTCTTGGGCTTGTACGATGTGGTCATTGCTAGAACTGCTAGCTCGGGTAGTGGCAAAAAGCGAACGATTCCTTGTGACGCCTTGTTTTATAGTCAGCCTCGTGTGACCTTCAGAATTTGGCCCTTCACACGTGTGTCCGTTACGGAATACAAATATACTGGTTGTGCAATGACCATTGTTCTCATTTTATACTCTTATTTTATCCTCGGTAGTATTTTCTTTAAAATGTTATAGAATGCTTTAAAATATTATTTAGTTTTTCGATAACTTAATCGAAGCATCTCGAATCAGCATTCTTTCTGTTTTAAAACATATTTAGTAAATATGTTCGTATTTATCACTTATATAACAATTAAAATAACTCTAACAGGATATACTATTCAAGATCGAAACTTTTTCGTCAATTATCCACTAAAACATATTTAGACCCTAACTATCGACACATACAAATAATATCTCTGATAAAACAAAAAAAAAAAAAATTAAGGAATACTAAGAAAAATATTTTTAATTCAAGTTAGAAATTTTCAAAATAGACGAAACAATGAATGAACACAAATAATATTTGAAAAGCAATTTTTTTAATTTAAAAAATGAATTAAATACGTGAAAAAATCCAATATGAATAAGAATGCAATGGTCCTTAAATGCACAAAACGTTTTATTGAATATATCTATATAATTCTGAAAAACTGTTAATGCTCTTAAAAAATTGAAAAACGTTTTAGTTCAGATAAAAATAACATTACTGAGGTTTGATATCTTTGTTTGATGACATATCAAACTTCATGGTTTATTTAGAGCCAAAACCATCCTTAAAAAATATCAAAAGTTAAAATAAAATTCAACTATTTCTATTATGGATATTCGCGCGGAGTGGGGAATGTTTTACTTTAAGTTTTAAGCGTAAATGTTTGATTTAATTGCAGTTTTATTTTTGTTATGAAAAAAAGAAGTTAGTTTTGTATAAGAAATCAGTTTTGCTTTTTTATTATTTATTAGTTGAGTATAAGTAAAAAAAAACGAACAGAAAGAAAATTCACAAATTATCATGACCTGTTTATCTTGAGATCATCTTATTAAGTTGATCATAAGTAATATGACACTACATGAAGCAACGCTGCGATAATACTGCATCAGTTTCTAAGGGGTCGACCATCGAAATCCTTGATCCCTCATCGCCCTCAACCCACCCAAACATGAATAAATAAATAGGTAGACTTGCAGTTTCCCTATAGGAAACAGCATACCAAGCCTTGAATAAATGTTCTGTCTCCTCCGCTCCTGTAAATATGGGGTCATAAAAAGCAAAAGGCGGTCCTCGTAGAGTATTGGCAAACATGCTAGGCAGCGACATCGTAGTAAGCAAGTTCGAACTCTAGTCGCAATCACTTTACGTTCACTTTCGAACTATATGACCCCTTTATTTCCCCCCCCCACAAGTTATGGGTTAAATAGCATCACTATTATTCTTCTACAAGTGTACATTTTTAGTACGAGCAATTTCCATGGGTGAATCTCTCACCGACATTAATTAAATCAAGTCATCAAAAAACATCCTTTAGTGTTTATTGCTGCAAAACAGAGAGCTCAGTTTTTTCTGGGTTTTACTTTATTTTATTTGTTTGTTTGCTTTGTTTGCTTGTTTGTTTGTTTCTTTCTTTCTTTCTTTTCTTTTCTTTTTTCTTCTTCTTGCTAGCATCAATAATATAATGGGATCATAGATAGTCTTTAGATGCGAAATAACGGAAGAAATATATTCCTGAAAAGTAAAGTAAAGAGAGGCATCATCGAGAGGAATTTTCATCGACAAAGAGTTATCAACTGGAAGCCATATTGCTACAAGACGTAACTAATCGTACAGAAATCAAATTTCAAAAATTCAAAAGAAAAATAAATAACGAAATGCGCGTCTTACTAAAATAATAATTCGCTTTCAACAGAACATTACATTGGGTTTATGAATAATTTTTCAAACTGGATAGGTAAAATAACTGTATACTCATTGGTCTTGTGGGTAGAGTGTTCACCAATAGTCCAGGAGATCCTGGTTCAATCCCAGGTCGAATCATACCAAAGACTTAAAAAATGGTACTTGATACCTCCTTGCTTAACACTCAGCATTATAAGCTACGTATCAAGGGTAAAGTGGAGCAATCCAGGGAAAGGAGTAGCGCTCCCCCCTCGCCTCGATGTAGTAGCTATTGAAAAGGGAGACTTCGGCTATTGTCGCCAACTTTACTTACTTTATTATTACTTAGCTAAGACTAAAAATCAAGACAAAAAACAAAATGTCTAAATTGATAAACCACTTTCACGCGGCAAAATTATTTTTCTCCAAAAATCTGTAATATTTTTCAAAAATAAATTCGTACAAAATGTCTAAAAACAATGATTTATTTTTCACCAATATTCTGGGATTTTGCATGAGCTTCGTATAATGGAAATAATCAGTTTAGCATCAATTCAAAGGAATCGTTTCTTCATTCTAACCAACTGTGATTTAAGACTTAATATTTTACCTTACGTACACAAGTAAGTAAAGTTGGCGACCTTAGTCGAGGGCAACCAGAAGTTTTCGATAGACAACTTGTAAGGCTTGAAGAAGTTTTTGTTTGAAGGAGTCTGCTAATTATCTTTATAAGGCGTGTGTCTTCTATTCCTGAAAATACGGTAGGCTTCATTTTTAGACACGGAAGAGGCTGCAGGACAGTTCTTGGCCAAACCAAGAAGAAAATAGCCTAGAGTTATGAAACGTACATATTATTCTACATAAAGACATAATATTTTACATAAACACATATTATTCTACATAAACACACCTGGTGTAATGGTTATCGTCGTAGGAAATGAACACGGCGACACGAGTTCAAATACTGGACGAGACTGTTTGCATTTCACTTAGCACTAACACCCATGGGAAAAGTATGAATCCAATTATTCTCCTTCCAGCTATGGGTAAATAGTAGGGCAGACTGAGTTCTTCAGCCTTGGTGAGGCAACTATTCTAGGAGAAGGAAAACTCTGAATTCAAACCTGTTAAACTCTGCTTAAAAATTGACCTTGTCTCATATCCTGCCCGAGCTGAGGGGTTGGGTAAATGGGATAAACACATATTATTCTACACAAACACATAGTATTCTATATAAACACATCGTATTCTACATAGATGCATAACATTTTACATAAACACGTATTATTCTACATAAACACAGTATTCTACACAACAGTAAAGTTGGCGACCGTTGTCGAGGGCTCCCTTTTCAATAGCTACTACACTGAGGTGTAGGAGAGGGCGCTACTCCTTTCCCTGGATTGTTCCACTTTACCCTCGATACGTACCTTATATTGCTGAGTGTTAAGCAAGGAGGTATCAAGTACCATTTTAAAGTCTTTGGTATGACGCGACCTGGGATTGAACCCATGTCTTCCGGTCCATTGTGAAGATCGAAGAAGGAAAACTCTAAATTCAAACTAGCTTCACCTCGCTTAAAAATTGACCATGTGTCACATCGGGTTCATAGAAGAGGAATTCGGTAAATAGTAAAAAAAAATTAAACATTTTATAAAAGAAATTTAAATTTTATTCATTTGATTCTGAAAAGACTTTTAATGCTTTTAAAAATTAGAAAAATATTTTAGTTCAGATGAAAATGACATTAATGAGATTTGGTTTCTTTTTTAAATGACATATCAACCTTCATGGGTCATTTAATACCAAAGCAATCCTTATAGAAAGGCAACATTGATACTATTTCACCCATAACTAGTGGGCAGAATAAAGAGGGTTAAACGTAATTAAACTCGCCTACTTCAAGACTTCAGTCTAATACTTTAACCATAATGAGATCGTTGAGGCCGTGGCTCAATGGTTGTTTTCATAACAGAATTCTCTGAAAGAATAGAGCTGTAATCAGAGAGAGAGAGAGAGAGAGAGAGAGAAACCAGGGAGACCAGGGAGAAAGAGGAGGCGGTAATGAGAGAAAAGGAGAGGGATGAGTGAGAGAGAGAGAATGGAAAAGAAGAAGGAGAGAGAAAAGAAGAGGAGGAAGTAGAGAGAAAGAGATTGACGAGGGAAAAAGAGAGTTGTGAGGGAGAAAAAGAAAGAAAAGGAGGAGAAATAGGTGGGGCAGAGAGGAGAAAGGAGAGTGATGAAGGAGGGAGAAATGAAAGAAAGAGAGGGATGGAGAAAGAAAAGGAGGGGAGAAGAGAGAGAGAAAGAGAGAGAGAGAGGATGGAGTGAGAAAGAGAGAGAGGGAAGGAGGGAGAAGTGAAAGAAAGAGAGGGATGGAGAAAGAAAAGGAGGGGAGAAGAGAGAGAGAAAGAGAGAGAGAGGATGGAGTGAGAAAGAGAGAGAGGGAAGGAGGGAGAAGTGAAAGAAAGAGAGGGGTGGAGAAAGAAAAGGAGGGGAGAAGAGAGAGAGAAAGAGAGAGAGAGGATGGAGTGAGAAAGAGAGAGAGGGAAGGAGGGAGAGAGAGAGAGAGGATGGAGTGGGAAAGAGAGAGAGTGAAGAAGGGAGAAAGAGAGAAGGGAGAGAGAGAGAGTTGATGGAGTGGGAAAGCGAGAGGGAAGGAAGGAGAGAGAGAATGGAGTTGGAAAGAGAGAGAGAGGGAAGGAGAGAGAGAGAGAGAATAGGATGGAGAGTATAGATTGAAGAAGAAGAAAGTTGGTACCAACCGTTAAAGAGGGTGAATCTATAATTATGAGGGATTTCGTATAACACACTGTTTGTCAGAGTAAAAAACAAAGTTAAGCATTTTAGTTGTGTTATTTTACTTGTCTCTAACTAGTCGTTTATCTTATAATCTGTAACGGTCATATCAGCGGGATGGGACCTTCCTCGACACCTCCCACCTCACCGTCGCCACCCTGATAGAGATGGCCAACCTTTCTTCTTCCCTCACTCGTTCTCCGCTCCTATCACCGCTTCATGTTTCAAATCGCAACGAGTCCCCCACAACTTATACATCCAGCTGTTCACCCTATATCAATAATATCTCCATCAATCTTCTCTCTGTTTCTGTCTGTCTTTGGTGTGAGTCCCATTTGGACATCAACTCTTTTCTCTCAGTGGGCTTCATTTAGATTTATTCTCTATTTATCAATATGACTATCACTTCCTTCCTTCCTTCCTTCCTTCCTTCCTTTATCTTATCACAATCTCGTTAGATCAGCGGTAATCATACCAAAACGTGAGGCTGATAAATTCCGTTTGTTCATAAGTTCAAGTTTATTCACATAAATATCTTATACTACACAATCTAAGAAACTGTCGGGTTCCCATTCTAACAGCAGTCCATAATGATATAGATGCTTTTGTTTAACAAAAAATGAATCCTAGTTAGTGTTTCCGTTATATCTAAAAATTTTGATGATTAAAAAAATGGCGTTTAGCACAAACTCAGACCCCGGAAAATTATAGTTCAGAAACAAATTGAACGGGAAATTGTTTTATTCTCTAAGTTATAACATTTTAACTGTATTTCTCTAATACAAATCGCTCAACGATGTGTTGTTTTTGCTGTGTTATTGTTACATTTAGATACAAAAATAATGAGGAGGCGTATTTATCATCGTAAGAAATGGAATCGGTGATCTGAGTTCAAATCCCGGACAAGGCTGTTTGTGTTTTATTTCACGCTAATGGGTTTGGAAAAGCATGAATCCATCTATTCTTCTCCCAGCTATGAATGAACAGTAGGGTAGACTGGGTTCTTTAACCTTGTTTAGGCTACCAGTTTAAATGAAAGAAAGTACTGAATTCAAATCATCTTTACTTCGCTTAAAAATTGATCTTGTGTCAGATTCTGTCTGTGGTGGAGGGTTAGGGTAAAAACATAAATATCATTTGAATTTTAATAATGGAAAGTTTAGAAAAAATCAACAAAACATTAAGAAAACAACGCACCATTTATTGTAGGAAAAGTTCTAAATAGTGAAAAGATTAACTGCAAAAGCATCAATGCAGAGAGAGAGAGAGACAGACAGACAGACAGAGAGAAAGAAAGAGAGACAGACAGACAGACAGAGAGAAAGAAAGAGAGACAGACAGACAGACAGAGTTTAAATTCCAACAGTCTTGGTCGTTACTAGTATTCCTTTCTTTGCTGCTGTTAAAGTTAAAATTGTTTTTTTTTTCTTTTTTTTTTTCTTTTTTCTTTTTTTGTAATGTATCATCCCAAGCAGTAAGAAAAATCTTTTAATATCCACTTTAGCTTGGAAAGGTTTGGATTTATGGCATATCAACCCTTGTAGGTTATTTAATGCCAAATCCGATTTATAGGTATATATTATTTATAGGATTTGCAAGCGAATAGTCTGTTAGTAAAATTATTTTTAACAAACAACAGCTCATTTGTTTGCACACAGTTAAATAGTATTAAATACTGCTATTTAACACTAGTGATCATATTAAACATGATTCATTCGTTTGCACACAGTTAAATGTTTCAGGACATTGGCCCAGCGGTTAGAGTGTTCGCCAATGGCCCGGGAGACCTGGGTTCAATCCCAGGTCGAGTCATACCAAAGACTTTAAAAATGGTACTTGATACCACCTTGCTTAACACTCAGCATTATAAGGTACGGTTCAAGGGTAAAGTGGAGCAATCCTGGGAATGGAGTAGCGCCCTCCCCTACACCTTGGTGTAGTAGCTATCGAAAAGGGAGCCTTCGGGTCACCCTCGACTATGGTCGCTAACTTTACTAACTATAGTATATAAGTAAACAGTTCCATTTGACCCATAGATGGAACTCTAATAGATTCTACGGCTCCAGGTCAAAGTAGACCTGAGAGTAATAGTAATAAAGGTGATCTGCCCATTCCTCAGATCCCCTGAACTTGAGCCTCACCATTACATAGTTTTGTACTTTTTCTAGTTTGGTGAGGTTTCATGGGATATCAACCCTTGTAGAATTATTTAATGCCAAATTTGGTTTATACATATACATTATACATAGGATTTGCAAGCGAATAGTCTGTAGGTAAATTCATTTTTAAACAAGCCACAGCTCATTTGTTTGCACACAGTTAAATGGCTTTAAGTATTGCTATATAACACAATTAATTCTATCTAATATTAATCATTTATTTGCACACAGTGGTTTAACGTATTTATCACCGTAATTGTTTTATTTGCACACAGTTAAATGTTTTCAAGCTTAGCTATTCAACATTAATAATTATATTCAACACTCTTCATTTATTTGCTCACTGTCAAATGGTTCCAAGTATTGCTATGGAATACCAACAATTCAATTTTTGCTCACAGTTAAACGGTTTCAAGTATTCCAATTCAACACTAATAATTCTGTTCAACATTAGTTTGTTGTCATTCATTTGCCCACAGTTAATGGTTTCAAGTATTGCTATTTATCAGTAACAATTAAATTAAACAATCATTTGCTTACACACAGTTAAATGGTCAAACAGTTCAATTTACAACAATTCAATTTAGCATGTCATTTGTTTGCATGCAGTTTAAATGTCAAACAGTTCTATCTGGCCCATATATAGGTCCCTATCAGGTGCTACCACTCCGAGTCAGAGTGGACCTGGGAGCAATGTCAATGAAGGGGTACTTCTCATTCCCTAGAGCTCCAGGACTAGAGCCTTACTATAAGATCATTAAATGTCATATCCAGGACACACGTTTGGGAGTCATTCCTCTGCAGAGATACAGTCTGTGTATTTTACTGCCCCAACCAACTGGGTCACAGGACACTCGTTGGGAGAGTCTTACCCCTCTACAGAGATACAGTCGGTGTATTCTACTGCCCCAGCCGATTGGGTTACAGGACACTCGTTGGGAGAGTCTTACCCCTCAACAGAGATGCAGTCGGTGTATTCTACAGCTCCAGCCGACTGGGTCATAGGACACTCGTTGGGAGAGTCTTAACCCCACTACAAAGATGCACTCGGTGTATCCTACTGCTCCAGTCGATTGAGATCCTTTGCAATTTAATTTTAAACTAAAAGAAATAAGGTACTATTACGGCAACAGTTGTTTACATAATGAATAAGTTGCCTACTAATTAAAGTAAATTAAAATAAATGTTGAATTAAGAATATATGAATTCAAAAGTTGACAGGTAATTCGTTAGAAGAAGAGTCATAGAAAATAACTTGTGATATGATAGACAAGAACTGACCCCCGGCTGACCTTTTTAGCTGTTTTCTGATTGGTTGGTTCAGTCGTGAGAACGGGTCATTTAGGTAGTAGACTGTTCGCCAATGGTCAGGGAGACCTGCGTTCAATCCCAGGTCGCGTCATACCAAAGACTTTAAAAATGGTACTTGATACCTCCTTGCTTAACACTCAGCAATATAAGGTACGTATCGAGGTTAAGGTGGAGCAATCCAGGGAAAGGAGTATCGCCCTCCTCTACACCTCAGTGTAGTAGCTATTGAAAATGGAGCCTTCTGGTCGCCCTCGACTACGGTCGCCAACTTTACTATTTAGAAAGTAGTCCAGGCGCCGTAACGAACGTACGCCTAATATGACTGTTCTCCAACCGTACGTTTGACCCAGTAATTTGGGTGAATGAAGCCGTCGAAAGTCAAACATAGTCTGTGCGTCCATTTATACGAACAGAAGCAGATACAGAGACCAAGATCAAGCCAAAGCCACCCGAAGAAGTCCCAGATAGAAGATAGGAGAATCCGACCAGATAGATAAGAAAAAGAATAAGGTGTACACAACACAATGAAAAACAAGACTTCATGCAAATTCTTCAGCAACTGCTTGTCTCTCTGGCTTGATTAATCCATATTTACCGACCCCACCCCCAGGATATGACACAAGGTCAGTTTTTAAGCAGAGTTTAACAGGTTTGAATTCAGAGTTTTCCTTCTCCTAGACGAGTTGCCTCACCAAGGCTGAAGAACCTAGTCTGCCCTACTATTTTACCCATAGCTGGAAGGAGAATAATTGGATTCATACCTTTCCCAAGGGTATCAGTGCGATATGAAATACAGTCAGTCTAGTCCAGGATTTGAACTCGTGTCGCCGTGTCCATTTCCTCCGACGATAACCATTACACCACAGGTACCTCCTGGCTCGATTAATTGCCGACACACGTAGACTGACAACATTATACGTGTTCGTTGCCATACCAGCAAAAAAAAATTGAGTTTGTTATGGATATTAAAAAACTAACCCTTTCAATCCAGTCAAATCCATTTCTTTCTATTATCAATTAAAATTTGCCAACCTCCTTGAATTGTTTAGGTATCTTTTTGATACTACTATACACATGCCCGTGTACATACATACATGTTACCTATCTCCCCGCCACAGACATACATCCATTTGCATGCATATATATATATATGTATACATTTTCTTTAAGAAAAAACAAAAATTTATCCATTGGATCTGAAGAAGTCCTGTTTTTTTTTTTTTGTGTTATTGATATTTATCAATACTCATAACAGGATGGAAATAAATTTATAATCCTAATGTGACCGATTTTTGCTTTTTCTTAAAGAAATTATTGCTCTGTGATGTTAGTCACTTTGAGCTCTTTACCAGGAAAAATTTAAACGTTCTAGTGGAATGAATTTGTCCTGACGGAATTATTCCCGACTCCGGTTTATCTGGACTGAATAATATATATATATATATATATATATATATATATATATATATATATGTTGTATACTATGCGTATACATATACAAATATAAGCGGGAACATAATCAAACATAATTTACGAACTTCAATAAACGAACGAACACACTTCTTTATAAAAATATGTATCTTCTACACTTTATTCTCGATGTTTCTGTCGTGTATGAGAGATGAGTGGAGACAGGGACAGACTGCTATATTGACCCAACTTTTTCTCTTGACCATAGGAGCACTTCTTCCTTATCTTAGCTAGGGTTGCTCAACCTGGGGTCGCTGAGGGCCACAGCCCTCAGTCTGCAAGCTGGTCCTCACTCTGGCCTTCCTGGGTACAACTGACTCAACTGCCGCTGGCACCTGCTTATATTCTTTCATAACACCCACTTGCTTCCGCCTCTTCTTCCACTTATTTGCACAGGTGCATCTCTGATTGACGGCTCGGTCAAGGGTTTATATATATATATATATATATACTCTATGTCAGCCCAGTCAGCTGGGGCTATTGTATATGCTGACTGCATCTTGGCAGATGGGTAAGATTCTCCACAATGATTGTCCTGGATATGACTCTAAATCATTTGATGATGTTCCGATTCTAGAGTTTTAGGGAATGTTGAGTACCCCCTCACTGTTATTACTCCCAGGTCTACTCGGACCTGGAGTGAGAGTACTTGTAAGGCTCTTATCTTTGGGTCAAGTAGAACTATCAAATCATTTACTAAATTTGAAAGTATTTAACTTGGTGCAAACAAATATCTGATATGAAATTGAATTATTAGTGTTTAAAAACAATACCTGAAACCACTTAACTATGTGCAAACAAATGAGCTCTGGCTCGTTCAAAAACCACGTTACCTACGAACTATTAGTTTACAAATCATGTATATTTTAATATATATGTGTAAAGAGGATTTGGCATTAAATAACCTACAAAGGTTGATATGCCATAAAACCCAACCAAACTGAATCATATGTACTTAATATATATGTATAAAAAGGATTTGGCATTAAATAATCTACAATGGTTGATATGCCATAAAACCCAACCAAACCAAATCCTATATATTTAATATATATGTATAAAGAGGATTTGGCATTAAGTAACCTACAATGGTTGATATGCCATAAAACCAAACCAAACCAAATCATAAATATCTAATATATATGTATAAAGGGGATTTGGCATTAAATAACCTACAACGGTTGATGTGCCATAAAACCGAACCAACCAACATTACACCCTGCGCCTATATTCATACTTATTCATATAGACATGCTTACACCTATGCATCTTTATACCAAATATGTGCACCGACAAACAAAAGAGTTTATATTGTCAAACTGTCAAAAATAGAAAAAGCATTGAAAAAGACACCTACACACAAAAGCATTATTGTACCTAAATATGTGCACCCAGAGGCAGTAGAGCTTATAGAATGTTTAACTCGTGTTTTTTGTCGGTTTTTCTCGTGCAATGGCCGATCTTAGCTGCTTCATTTCCTTGGAAAATCTCTTTACTTGTGTTTACATATTTCTTTATTCAACTTCTGACTTCTACATTGCCACCCACATGAAACCGGGAATTAGCACTTCGAACAATAATGGAAAATACGTCCTAACGATTTTTTACTCATTCGCGAGTCTCTCCTACTTCTGGAAAACTTCGAATTACGATTTGGACAACGAAGACAGTGATGAGCGTAGTTAAAATGGTGATTGTGCCGGTATGACATCACATAAAAAATATCCAAGTCCCAAGTACTCACAAATTAATCACGACAACAATGCCAATAAATTCAGAATATTCCTTTTTGAACTTTGAAAAATATGTTGCATTGCTCGTGGTATTTATTTAGCAATATATTCATCCGGAAAAGGTTATTTTGAGTAGCCAAGGGAAAAGAAGTACCGGTTTTATGGAAGAATTAATAAATAATTATTGAAATCCCCGAGCTTCATTGACTATTCCATAAAACCTATAATTTTTTCGTTGGTATCTTATATATATGTGTGTGTGTGTGTGTGGAGGGAGGGAGAGAAAGAGAGAAAGAAAGAAAGAGAGAGAGAAAAAAAGAGAGAAAGAAAGAGAGAGACAGAGACAGAGAGTAGAGGGGAGGGAGAGAAAGATGGGATCATAAGTATCGAAACTGACGATTTCAGATTTTTTAGACGAGTAACTTATATAATGAAGTTATGATATCAAAATGTCTTCATTGTTGTCAACTGCTGATTTGAAAAATTTATTAAGCAATATCGGCACTATTTAAGGAAACGTTTTTGGCGAAACATGAAATAGTGAAAGTCATGTACACTCTATACTCTCCAGACCCCTGAAGCTTAATTTGATTTTCCTTTTTTTTTTAAACTGAAAATCTATCTCAGGGAATAAAACTACAGGACGTGGAAGAGAGTAAAAGAAATACGACCCTATTAAAAAAGGATTTCCATCGTGGACAAGTAACAATCTAAATTTAAAAACTCGATCGAAAAACTACAAATATCCAAAATCTTTCAACGTTCTGGGAAGAAATCATGGATTTTACAGAAAAAAATAATAATAAGATCTTAATCTAGAAAAATGGCCGTTGATCGGGCGGGAGCAAGTGTTCTGGTAGAAAATCCCTGATAATCCTTATATTGAAATGAACTAATCTTAATAAATCTTACAAGACGAAAGAAAGAAAACAAAGATTGCTAGACAGAACTTTGTGCTTTTTCACGAAACAGGATATATATATATATATATATAGTTTGCTATGTTTATTAATAAAGAATATTTATTATTGAGCATATATACCAAATGTAGAATAATGTACTCAAAGTCAATGTCGTTGGTAACGCAGTTTCTCGTCTATGCCAAGATTAACGCATTGGGGAGAAAGTGACAGTTGCCAAACACCGTTGATCGAGTCTACGCTATCCTACTTTATATATATACGTTAGATCAATGATATTGAGCACTCTTTATTAATATACATAACAAACAACATTATCAATATATATATGTATGAATTAAGTCTAAGAAATAAACTATATTATATCAATATATTCTAATAGAATGCTCAATATGTGGCTACAAATGAATAATGATATATTAAAAAAAATTACATACAGAGCAAATTATATCATTAATATCAAGTAAAACTCAACAGATGTAATCTATTATAATTTTTTACTGATTTATAATTCATTGAATGTCAAACTTAAGATATAATGTATTCCCCAGTATAACAGTTAAAACTCCATCGAAAATTGTCCGCCATCTGAAGAAACGGTCTTGAAAGTCTTGAAAGATTGTTGAAATAAATTCATAATGGATTACATCTGTTAAATTTTACTTGATAATAATAATGATATATATATATATATATATATATATATATATATATACTAACCTATTGGCGTATTGGTCCCGGATGTGGTAGGGCTTTTTTCTCCTAATAAACTAGATATTAAAGGTAGTGTTCGGTTGATTTTATTTATTTATTTTTTTATGCAAATTTTTCAGCTGAGTAGGTTTTTCGTTAATAAAATTGTGTTTTCTCCGAGTGTCGTCAGTCGGTACTAGATTCCCTGATGACCCGAAACTTTAATAGGATAGGCCCGACTCACGATTTAATTTTTGTAATTTATATATATATATATATATATGCATAGATGCACCACTTGGACGCTGACAAAACGGCTGGAGAAGAAGCTAGACGGCAATTACACAAGAATGTTGCGAGCAATATTGAATAAGTCCTGGCGGCAACACCCCACAAAGCACCAACTATACGGCCACCTGCCTCCCATCACAAAAACTATCCAAGTTAGACGAACCAGACACGCAAGACACAGCTGGATAAGCAGGGACGAGCTCATAAGTAATGTACTCCTGTGGACCCCCTCATATGGCCGAGCAAAAGCAGGACGACCAGCTCGAACATATATACAGCAGCTATGTGAGGATACGGGATGTAGCTCTGAAGACCTGCAAGAGGCGATGGACGATAGGGAAAAGTGGCGAGCGAGGGTCAGGGATATCCGTGCTAGCGGCACGACATGATGATGATATATATCATCATGTCGTGCCACTAGCACGGATTTCCTTGACCCTCTTTCGCCACCCGTCTCTATCATCCATTGTTCCCAACAGGTCTTCTATGTTACATCCTGTATCAGTACAGGTGCCCGTGGTGTAATGGTTATCGTCGTAGGAAATGCACACGGCGACACGAATTCAAATCCTGGACCTGACTGATTGCATTTCACATGGCACTAATACCCTTGGGAAAGGTATGAATCCAATTATTCTCCCTCCAGCTATGGGTAAATAGTAGGGCAGACTAGGTTCTTCAGCCTTGGTGAGGCAACTAGTCTGGGAGAAGGAAAACTCTGAATTCAAACCAGTTAAACTTCGGTTGAAAACTGACCTTGTGACACATCCTGCCCGAGCGGAGGGGTTGGTAAATAGGATCAGTACAGAGCCGTTGTACATAGGTTCTAGCTGGTCGCCCAACCCTTGCTCGTTCGTCACAATTAACTTTTTCTTACAATTAGATGATTAAATTAAAAACAAAAAATACGCTCGGTTGCATCAATTTATCCCAAGCCAGACGTGTAGTGATAAGAGGAATAATGATCTGAAATGTTTACTGTATAATGTCTGATCTATCTGATTGATATTTACCACTAGACTTAGTGCATTGATAAGAAAAATCGATAATCATTGTGTAAAATCAAAACCTTTTTCATCTTTAGGCTACGTATTTATTAATGCACTTACATATATGAATATACATTTCATATGCTGAACTTGATTTCTCTGGTGGTCTTATCTGGGAAAAAGGCCAAGATGTAAAGTTTTCTTTTGATTCTAGAACCTCAAACGTGTAAGATAGAAATGTGAACAGACTGAACTTTACAGAAAATAAGTAACTCATAAAACATGGCGGACAAAGAAAATTAAATCGTGTCAGTCGTTGGAAATGCTTAGTCAGATTTGAAAACCGTCCAGGATGCTAGAAAACTGTGTAAGGCAGCCGAGTCATGTGTGCAAAAAATAACATTCCATAGACTGTTTGACTGAAATAGTAAGACAAGATAGTAGTTTCAGTCCGTAAATAGTAATTCTAATTTCAAATGGGGAATGTGTTTGCAGGAGAAATATTTTGAGTAATTAAATCCTGATTATTATGTAAGAAACTATGGTTAAATACTAGAATAAGGCAAAATCATTTGACTGAATTGGATTTTTTGTTTATTAAACAATGCATTTAGAGTAATGAGGAATAGGGTTTTTTGTTTTTACCTTTGGGTAAACCACGTGGCATTCGTGGTTAGAATTATCCTTGAAAATTTAGTTTGCTTTGGAAGGTTGAGTCGATTGCTAGGCTTCTGAGGTGCCACATTAGGCGAATGCCAACGAGGCCAAGTATTTTTTTTTTTTTCGTTTGCCGCTCACGAGTCTTAATTCATATTTACCAACCCCTCCGCTCGGGAAGGATATGACACAAGGTCAATTTTTAAGCGAAATTTAACAGGTTTGAATTCAGAGTTTTCTTTCACCTAGACTAGCTGCCTCACCAAGGCTGAAGAACCTAGTCTGCCCTACTATTTACCCATAGCTGGAGGGAGAATAATTGGATTCATACCTTTCCCAAGGGTATTAGTGCTATGTGAAATGCAATTAGTCTCAGCCAGGATTTGAACTCGTGTCGCCGTGTCCATTTCCTACGATGATAACAATTACACCACGGGCACGCATGAGTCTTAATTCGTGCGCTGTCCCCACTATGAAATGGGCTTGTGTTGCATTCTGACTTAGCGAGAAGTCGGATACATACCAGAATAGGAATTCATTCTAAATACGGTCATGGGAGTAGTGGCTAAAGTACTGCACATATTCTTTTTAGTTCTTAGGCAAGGTCTAAGTACTTGTCTCTCTTTTCGATTTCTTTGAGTTTAATTCTGTGGTCCGCCGGGACGGTAAAGTACACTATTCAGCAGGTTCTCATTCTTTTTCCTTAATTTGTACTAGGTCTGGTCTTCTGGCCGGGATTAAGTGATCTGTTTGTATCAGAAAATCTCGGAGAATTTTCTGCGTCTCATTCTCCAGGACGGATTCTGGTTTATGCATATACTGTTTGTTCAGTCGCGCTATTACATTCACTTTTTAGACTCATACTCTTAGGAAAGGAATGAACTCTCTTATACCCCCAACTATGGGTTAAATAGCATCGCTTACGTTCTTCTACAATGGTGGCTTTACCATTAAATAATCCACGATGATTGCTATTAAACGAACCAAATCAAATTAAACCAAACCTAGATAGTTTTGTGTTAGATTCAATTTAGTCTGAGTAAATCAAGAGTGTGTGGAAATGAAAACTGAAAGAATCGTAGATTTTACAACTACTGTATTTTACACTTCAAAGAAGACTGTGTTAGTTTCTATTTATTTATTTATCTATTCGTTTATTTCTATCCGATTGATTGATTGACTGATTAATTTTAACGGCATGTCAACCTGTCTGGCGTTATCTTATGCCAAGAGGTTAGGAAACTGCGTACATTTTACCCTTATATTAGGTGTCTCAATATACATGGGACCCATGTGATTGCCCTATTATTTCTGCCAACTCAGTAAATGTATATATACCGGGTGTCTCAATATACATAGGACCCATATTACTGCCCTATTATTTCTGCCAACTCAGTAAATGTATATATACCGGGTGTCTCAGTATACATATGACCCATATTACTGTCCTATTATTTCTGCCAACTCAGTAAATGTATATATACTGGGTGTCTCAATATACATGGGACCCATGTGACTGCTAATATCTCTAATAATAATGTTGTGTTCTTTTTTGTTTGAAATTTGAAAATAGCATAATATAACAACAATTAATCCTCAACCACAATGCCTTTGACAAGAGAGGGAAAATATTTTGCCCCAGTACTTATTTGAAGACAAAATCATTCAAGAACGTCTCAAAATAGATGCAGCCCATCAATATGATAATGATTCATTATTGAGACAAAGTAAAGTTGGCAACCTAGTCGAGGATGACCCGAAGGCTCCCTTTTCAATAGCTACTACACTGAGGTGCAGGTGTGGGCACTACTCCATTCCCTGGGTTGCTCCACTTTGCCCTTGATTATTACCTTATATTACTGAGCGTTAAGCAAAGCGGCATCAAGTACCATTTTATGAGTCTTTGGTATGACTTGGTTTCCCGGGCCGTTGGCGAACGCTCTACTCATTAGGCCAATGGCCCAGTTATTGAGACAAGAAACTCAAAAAAAGATTACATGTCCTGGAAGCTGAGATAATAACAATTAAAAAAACATTGATTTGATGTCTTTCTAGCCCAAAGGATGCATTTTTTACAGGACGTGTTCCAAATGACCGCCATTGCGCTTGTCTTAGTAATTAATCATTATCATCTTGATGAGTTACATCTATTTTAAGACACCTTGTATATTCTGGTATATTACAATGATTATATTTTTCAACTCTTCCCTCAACTATAGACAGAATCATTGAAAACTGTCTCAAAATATATATAACTCATTAATATGATAATGATTTTTTACTGAGACAAGAAACTCTAAAAAAGATTGAATATCGTGGAAGTTGATATAATAACAATTAATAAACATTGATTTAATGTCTCTCTAGCCCAAAGGATGGATTTTTTACTCGACTAACAAACCTACACGAGTGAGTTCGAGTCTCATTGGGTGCCCCTTTCATATGGCCTTGTGCCATATCTAAGCAAAAAGCTTAGTAAATTTCCCCCTACTAGCGCACGGCATACCTAAAGAAACCGTAGCGGCAATAACTATTCTCTATAGAAACACTAAAGTAAAAGTACGATCACCAGATGGAGACACAGAATACTTCGACATTGTAGCAGGAGTACTACAAGGGGACACGCTGTCTCCGTACCTCTTTATCATTTGTCTAGACTACGCACTTAGAACATCGATTGACAAAATCAAAGAGAATGGCTTCGAACTGACGAAGAAAAGAAGCAGAAGGTACCCCGCAACAACAATTACCGACGCCGACTACGCCGATGACATAGCGATACTGGCAAATACACCTGACCAAGCCGAAACACTACTACATAGTTTGGAACGAGCAGCAGCAAACATAGGCCTCTATGTTAATGCACACAAAACGGAATATATGTGCTATAACCAAACGGGGGACATCTCCACTCTAGAAGGAAACCCTCTTAAACTAGTAGACAAATTCACTTATCTAGGAAGCAGCGTCGAATCAACCGAAAAGGACATCGAAACGAGGTTAGTGAAAGCATGGACAGCTATCAATAGGTTATCGATTATTTGGAAATCAGACCTAACCGATAAAATGAAACGCAGTTTCTTCCAGGCAGCGGTCACATCGATACTGCTATATGGCTGCACTACATGGACGCTAACAAAACGGCTGGAGAAGAAGCTAGACGGCAATTACACAAGAATGCTACGTGCAATCTTAAACAAGTCCTGGCGGCAACACCCCACAAGACACCAACTGTACGGCCACCTACCCCCTATCACGAAAACTATTCAAGTTAGACGAGCCAGACATGCAGGACACTGCTGGAGAAGCAGGGACGAACTCATAAGTGATGTACTCTTATGGACCCCCACACATGGCCATGCAAAAGCAGCACGACCAGCACGAACATACATTCAGCAACTATGTGAGGATACGGGATGTTGTCCTGAGGACCTGCCTAGGGCGATGAACGATAGGGAGGAGTGGCGAGAGAGGGTTAGGGATATCTGTGCTACCAGCGCGATATGATGATGATTGATGGGTTGCGTCTATTTTGAGATACCCTGTATTAGCTTGTTTTTTTTTTTTTGTAGTTTCTTCCAAGATTTTTTTTCTTTTTAGAACACGGTTATACGATATCAAGTATCTAATACAAATAATTTTCAAACATATTTATTTGACCTATACATGGGAGTTTAACAGGTTCAGAGCGGACCTGGGAGTGATGGTAATAAAGGGCAACTCCACACTCACTGGATCTCAAGTCCCACAATCAAATATAGTTCAGTGTCATACTCAATACACCTCTTTCGTAGGGAGCTTACTTTAGTCAGTATATTCTAAGCCCTAGCGAGATAAGATTATAATGACAGACTTCGCGAAGTACTGTTTGAAATTTCAACTCCTTGATTCATTCGTTCGTTATTTGACAGACAATTTTAGAAGATTAGATTTTTATCAATACATTGTGACTTTTCTTTATTTTTTATTCGTATCTGTTTAATCATATTTACCCAACCCCTCCACTCGGACAGAATATGACATAAGGTCAATTTTTAAAGCGGAGTTTAACAGGTTTGAATTCAGAGTTATTCCTTCTCCTCGACTAGTTGCCTCACCAAGAACCTAGTCTGTCCTACTATTTACCCATAGCTGGAGGGAGAAGAATTGGATTCATACCTTTCCCAACGGTATTAGTGCTATGTGAAATGCAATCAGTCTCGTCCATGATTTGAACTCGTGTCGCCGTGTCCATTTCGACGATAACCATTACACCACGGGCACCTCCTCCTTAATTAACTTATTTATTGTGAAATGATTATTTGAAACTTTCCAGACAATACCATAAAAGGAAAAGACAATGTCCATAAGTTTAGTGATGAATGAATTAAAATTAATCTCCCCCTTGGACTCGGATATTTGAAGAGAGAAATCTTTTGGTGATAGTTATTAATAATGTTTTTCTTTAAAAAAAAAAAACATCAAGCATCATCGTTTAAGTTTTAAATGTGCTTTTTGTCATAAAGTTCCAAAATGGTCAAATGATTATTTCAGGTTGGTTGGTTTCTTTCTTTAATGGCATATCAATTTTTATAGGTTATTCAATATCAAAGCTATCTTTGTAGAAGAATAACCGTGACACAAGTCAATCCATAGTTGGGGGGATAAAGAGTTTCACACCTTTCCCAAAGGGCATTAGTCTGAAAGTGAACGTAATAACGAGATTGGAGTCTGAAACCGCACACAAGAAAATTGCAGTCCGGCACGTTAGGTAATACACCGTGGCAACTTTCCCCCTCCGATATTTTTAAGGATGAACAAAGTAGAAAAATGATTAGTTTAAATTCGAACAACTTAATTATCGTTCGTTAGAATAACAGAAACCATTTGAAATCTTGATCATCTTCATTTATTAAAATTATTGCATTGTTTTTTTTTTAAAGGAGAGCCATAAAACGAAAGTATGCTGAAAAATCCTTGGTCTAACCATAAGAAGAGAACGACCTTTTTTTTTTTTTAGATTTCATTGCGTTTTAGAAGGATTAAAGAACCTACCAAACAATGAACCAAGTGTGTTTATGCAAAATATTGTGTGTTTATGTAGAATACGGCCCGGGAGACCTGGGTTCAATCCCAGGTCGCGTCATACCAAAGACTTTGAAAATGATACTTGATACCTCCTTGCTTAACACTCAGCAATATAAGGTACGTATCAAGGGTAAAGTGGAGCAATCCAGGGAAAGGAGTAGCGCCCTCTCCTACACCTCAGTGTAGTAGCTATTGAAAAGGGAGCCCCCGACTACGGTCGCAAACTTTACTGTTATGTAGAATACTGTGTTTATGTAGAATAATACGTGTTTATGTAAAATATTATCATATTTACCCAACCCCTCCGCTCGGGAAGGATATGACACAAGGTCAATTTCTACGTGGAGTTTAGCAGGTTTGAATTCAGAGTTTTCTTTCTCCTAGACTTGTTGCCTCACCAAGGCTGAAGAACCCAGTCTGTCCTACTATTTACCCATAGCTTGAGGGAGAATTATTGGATTTGTACCTTTATGTAAAATATTATGCGTCTATGTAGAATACTATGTGTTTATATAGAATACTTCGTGTTTGTGTGGAATAATATGTGTTTGCAACGTATCATCAACAGAAAAGGACATCGACACGCGGCTAACGAAGGCATGGACAGCAATCGATAAGCTATCGATCATATGGAAATCAGACCTGACCGATACAATGAAACACAGTTTCTTCCAAGCAGTGGTCGTATCCATACTGCTGTATGGATGCACTACTTGGACGCTAACTAAACGGCTGGAGAAGAAGCTAGACGGCAATTACACAAGAATGTTGCGAGCAATACTGAACAAGTACTGGCGGCAACACCTCACAAGGCACCAACTACACGGCCACCTGCCTCCCATCACGAAAACTATTCAAGTTAGACGAGCCAGACATGCAAGTCACTGCTGGAGAAGCAGGGATGAACTCATAAGTGATGTATTCCTATGAACCCCCACATATGGCCGGGCAAAAGCGGGACGACCAGCTCGAACATACATTCAGCAGCTATGTGAGGATACGGGATGTAGCCCTGAAGACCTGCTAGAGGCGATGAACGATTGGGAGAAGTGACGAGAGAGGGTATGGGATATCCGTGCCTGTGGCACGACACGATGATGATGTAGAATAATATGCGTTTATGCCGAATAATATGTGTTTATGTAAAATAATGTGTTTATGTAGAATATTATGTATTTATGTAGAAGACTATGTGTTTATGTAAAATAATGTGTTTACGTAGAATAATATGTGTTTATGTAAGATATTACGCCTTTATGTAGAATAATATGTCCGTTTCATAACTCTAGGCTATTTTCTTCTTGGTTTGGCCAAGAACTGTCCAGCAGCTTCTTCCGTGTCTAAAAATGAAGCCTACCGTATTTTCAGGAATAGAAGACACACGCCTTATAAAGATAATTAGCAGACTCCTTCAAACAAAAACTTCTTCAATCTTTATAAGCTGTCTATCTAGAACTTCGTAGATGTTATCATGGTCCTAATATCGGCATATTGAACGAGATGTAATATTATCAAAGGTTTATTAAAATTTTAAAAGTGCGTCTCGTACGCCGGTAAATAAGGTAATTATTTAACTCTGATTCAGAAGTTCACTGCAAAATATATTTCCGTTAAATTCAATGAAATATGCCTAAAAACATGTATATAATGACCGTACTCTAATACGATAAGAGATGATACCGAGATTAATGGTGGGCGTTCAAAACTATACATTACTATTGTTCGTTTCTTTTTTGGTTTCTTTGTTTATTGGCATAACTACCCAGGTTAGTTATTTAATGCCAAAACCATCCTCAAAGAAGAATACAGTGATACTATCAAGCCCATACCTGGGGTCCCATTATTCAAAATTGTAACGATAGTACTACTATTTAATTCATAACTTTGAGAATCGGGTTATTCCTACCTTTCCCCAAGGTATTAGTTCAAAAGAGAACATAATATCGCGACTGGAGTTCGAACTCGCTTACTACGATGTCGCAAATCCAGTACGTTAGCTTCTACGCCTCGAAGACTCCTGATAAATTTTAATTTTGACATATATGTTTTATGTTCGGAGTGAATCTCGCCGGAAAACGTGATGGTGCGAGAGTCTCGTGACACATGCGCAACGAGCTTTCTCGGGGCGCTGTTTTTTTTTTTTGTTTTTTTTTTTCCTTTTGGGTTCGAGAGGTGATGAGGGGAAGACGCAGAGACAGAGAGGAGGGAGTCACGGTAACCTAGGGATGTAAAAGTCACCGAACTGAAAACACATTCTTTTCTTCTGCTGCACTGGTTTTCACGTGAGTGGTCGTTCACCATATATTTTCTTGTTTGGCCATTTAAGTCTACATTGTAGCGGCTGTGTGTATGTTGTGCTCACGGTGATATTTATGTGCGTTTGCCGTTCAAAGACGTCAGGGGTATTTAGACTTGCAAAGGTCGGACCCTAGGTTTCGAAGTCTAGAAGGAAGAACGCTAAATTACGCATTGGACCTAAATTGCTTTCACTGCAAGGAGGAAAAACTTCAAATTAGTTGCTGTATTGTTTCCTCACGTTTAATTTAATTCACTACAACGTATTTAAGAGTTTGTTTTTCAATACAGTTGTCTTTCAATGCTTCTGTACAAATTGGTTCAATAAAAATATGTAATGTCTAAAGATGTTTTCTTTTTTGCCATTTTAAATTGACTTTTACATAATAACGGCAGCAGCCGAACATCTAATCATTTTAAATGTTAATAACATCGGTTTTATAACAGACCATTTTTTTCTTGCCAAATACGGTTTACTGAAATAGATTTAAGGGTGGATTTATTCATTTACACGCGTATAAATTCACCTTAAGATAATTATTTACTCAGTACACACAAAGAATTTATGTGTGTGAGTATAATCTTCACAGGATAATAAGCCTATTAATAGGAACTCCATACACACATATAGTCTTTATTTGAAATTTATAGGAACCAAATGTCCTTATGAATTTTTATTCTATATTTTGTATCCATTCTAGTTTCATTTCATTGCAATATCCTCTTTCAAATTCAACATCCAAAAATTTTATTCATTTTCAGAAGAAAAAATATTGAAGACAATGAATACAACATACGAAAGAGAAATATAATAGTTACACAATTGGCCAAAGACGTTATTTGTCTCTGCCTTCCAACCGACTGGACTTGACACAAGGTCGTTTTATAGTGAGAGTTAAGGGAGAGCTCTGTCGGACAAGCTCGTTTCCTACTGGTCTATGCTCGTCATCGGCTCACTTAGTGCAATGTGAACCAGAAGAGCCTGTTCGGCGTAGACTCACTCGGTATATAACGTGAGTCCGGCATGTGTGCCTGTTCATAGCTTCAACTAGACCTAAGTGGTCAAGTGCTAGTCCTATGCTGTGCTATCAATGAAGCTTACTCACTCGAAGGTGGCCCAGAAGAAGCCGGGGGCCTTTCGGCATCGAATCTGACATTGATATTGGATATCTCATCCGGAAAGAATGCCAAACGGTCCAGCTAATAGTCTAAAGACAATTTACTATTTTCAGGTATGTCAGGAGCTGGTTAACGAGCTAGAGTAGCAAATAATTGGTGGTCAGTTCCATTCCACTGGATGCCTTGCGTTACAGCTTTGAAAACATCTATTTACGATGATATAAAAACATACGAGTACTTATTTATTTTCTTCTTCTTCTTCTTTGAAGCAAAGAAGGTTTAAGAACAAACAAATCCCTTTGGCGGGGGATAGGTCTTCATTTGTTTTAAACAACAAAATAAAAACACCAGACGTTCGTAGTGGAATGGCTATCATCCGAAAAAATGGACACGGTGACCTGAGTTCAAATCCTGAAGAAAGAACATTGCATTTCATAAAACGTTAATATTCTTGGGAAAGGTATTATTCCAACTGTTTATTCTCTCTCTTGCTATGTGTAAACAGCTGGGTAAGGAAGGACAAGGCTTTTTTTAACCTTGTTATGGCAACCACTCAAGGAGAAGGATAACTTTGAATTCAAATATCTTAAAACTCCGCTTAAAACTGACCTTGTGTCACATCCTGCACAACAAAAATAAAAACATAATATGAATATATATTGTTATCCACAGACAGACTGATTCGTCGTATCACAACTCTTCAGTGTGGCTTGACACGTAGGATGCTTCGAGCTGGGATTGAAATCCGCCCAACTTTACGTTAGACTTATTATCTCACCCCTCAGCCTAAGTCAACATACGTCAGCTCGCCAATTATAAGGTATTATGTAGCAGCTTTCGTTTGTTTATATTTTGCCTTTCCGGATACCAGAGTGCTCAATTCATTCGAAGAGCTTTGCATTACGCGAGTGGCAGCTGTTAATTCCTTTATCAGAGTGCTCAACCCCCGGGGGAAAGCGTATATATATTTTCGCTCACGCAAATCCAGAAATTCCGACGTTATGAAAACATTATTTTACTCTGTATATAACTCGTGTGACTAAAAGAAAGGATTTTCCATTACTCAGTTTTGAGAAAAGATTGTTAGTACGTTGCAAAAAGCTTAGTTTTCATTTTCACAGTTGACTGGATTTGGATTAAGGCATATATACATATATATATATATATATATACAAAATAACCTACTCTAAAAATGCTCAAGTCTTTTTCCAATATGTATTTTTCTATTTATTTTTTGCGTCATTTTTGTATAATTATTAAATCTTGATTAAAATTTTGTCAATTTGAGACTGTGAAATTATATATTTAGTTAGTAAATATATTACTTTATATATATATATATTGTCATCTACAGACAGACTGTTACGTTCTATCAGAACTTTTCAGTGTGACTAGACATACAGGACGCTCGAAGCCGGGATAGAAACTCATCCAACTTTACGTTAGACTAAGTCTCAGACCACTCGGTCAACAAGCGGACTACGTTGGCTAAGGGAATTTTTAAGGTATCTATGTAGCAACAGCAGCAGCGTTCGTTTGTTTACATTTTAATACCCCATCGGCTACCAGAGTGCTCAATTCTTTCGAAGAGCTTTGCATTATGCGAGCGGCGGCCGACAATTCCTTCGCCAGAGTGCTCAACCCCCATGGGTTAATACTGAGAGACGGGAAATCAAATATACAATCTGTTCCTTCTCCTCTTTATATATATATATATATATATATATATATATATATTCTGTGGTACGTACCGAATGTTATGATAGCTTTAAATAGAGCGTACATGATAAGTTCTAAAATTGACTTTTTTTATCTCGTCTTGTCAGAAAACACAGGTACAAAAAGCAAACAACACAAATGTCTATATTTTTTGTGTTTGCTTTTGTCACGGTGTTCTCTGAGTAGATATGATCTCACTCTAAGCCAAGTTGGGCGCCTCGGTTGGTGTAATAGTTAGCAATCTAGTACTAGCAAACTTTTAGGAGTGAGTTTGATTCTCACTGGGTGCTCCATTCATGCAGCCTTGTGCCACATCTAAGCAAAAAAAAAAAAAGCTTTGTAAATTACTCTAACTCAAGTTTAGTAAGTAAAGTAAACTTGGCGACGGTAGTCAAGGGCGACCCGGAGGCTCCCTTTTCAATAGTTACAACACCGAAGTATAGGAGTGGGCGCTACTCCTTTCCCTGGATTGCTCCACTTTGCCCTTGATACGTACCATATATTGCTGAGTGTTAAGCAAGGAGGTATCAAGTACCATTTTAAAGTCTTTGGTATGATGCGACTTGGGATTGAACCCAGGTCTCCCGGACCATTAGCGAACAAAGGGAGCCTTCTGGTCGCCCTCGACTATGGTCGCCAACTTTACAAGTGTAATATCTGTTCCTAATTATAGTCAAAAGTGCCAGGAAGCGATATTTTGATTCTAGCCAGGGTACACAGATGCTACACTTTAATCCTGGGGAAATCTCTTTATAAATAATTCCCATCATTGTGACATGAACCATGCTAGAACGGTTATAAATGTAAAAACAACATGTATCTTTCCAGGCAAACGTATGTGTGTGATGTATTGGCGGGGGGTTTTGCGTGTATCCGGCTTTGGATGAACATCTGCTTTGTGACTTACTATTTACATATATATTCATTAAATCTATGTCAACTCAGGTTAGTGTAATTAAATAGTTATTAACTGAAAAATTAATGCATAGACCAATTATAAATGTCAAAAACTAATTATTTATCTGCTTTAGTGAAAATATCAATATTTTTACGGCCGAATTTGCGATGCGAATTTTCATGAGTTATAACGTTTTTTCACAAATTTACTTTTTTCGTTTAATTTTACTTTCTAAAAATCTAAAATTTTATATGACTCTTTCTATTAATCTCTTCGTTTTTTTATTAAAAAATGAAAATCCTATCTATATTTTTATTTCAATCTATCTATCTATCTATCTATCTATCTATCTATCGTTTTGTTTCGATCTATCTATCTATCTATCTATCTATCTATCTATCTATCTATCTAAGTCTGTTCAAAATCTATCTATCTATCTATCTATCTATCTATCTATCTATCTATCGTTTTGTTTCTATCTATCTATCTATCTATCTATCTATCTATCTATCTATCTATCTATCTATCTAAGTCTGTTCAAAATCTATCTATCTATCTATCTATCTATCTATCTATCTATCTATCGTTTTGTTTCTATCTATCTATCTATCTAAGTCTGTTCAAAATCTATCTATCTATCTATCTATCTATCTATCTATCTATCTATCTATCTATCTATCGTTTTGTTTCTTTCTATCTATCTATCTATCTATCTATCTATCTATCTATCTATCTATCTATCTAAGTCTGTTCAAAATCTATCTATCTATCTATCTATCTATGAATCTATCTATCTATCCTTCATGTATATTTTTTTTATTTTAGTAATTCATTTTTACTTTCTTAAAAGCCACCTTCAGTGGCCATTAAGCATGTCATAGAATCATATCCTTTTAATTAAAATTTTATCATAACAAATTATCAATCAATAAATAGGAAATGGACATTTACTTAGCTTAGTTTGGTATCTGGTTAGGTGTATGGGTCAGCCAGTGAGAATCGGAATCACAAGTAATGAGTTGCTAGCCTAGCTCACTCAGGATTGCACTATGGGAGGTGCCCAATAAATGGTAAATAGCTTATAATAAGCCTTTGATAGTAATCTTACCAGAGAAAAAAATGAATGCAGACCCCTGACAATTATTAAGTACGTTGGCAATTGGAATGGAAATGGCTTTAACCTCAAAGCTAGAGCATTTCCATGTTACAGTAACTTACACATAGAATCAACGTATTAGAATTTCGTGTCAACGTTATCTTTTTTTTGGGGGGGGGGTCTGAATTCATTAATTTATTTAATTTTATCTTATTTTATTGGTTTATTTTTTGGAGAGGTCATATTTTTAATATTCATTTTTAATATATCATGTGAGTGTTGGTGCTAAGATAACTTAATACCCCAAAAACATAAGCCAATCCTTTTTTTTTTCACTACCGAATAACATGACGAGATAATTAATGTACATGTTTCGGAACAGACATTTTGTTTGTTTGTTTGTTTGTTTTTGTTTTTTTTTTTAATTTTTGTTGTTGCTGTAGATTTTTTTTTTTTTTTTTGTTTAAGTTTTTTTTTCCTACAATCAAATTTTTTTTTTTTCTAACTTATTGAAGAGAAATTTCATGTCTTCTTATCAAATAGAAAATTTAAGTACGCACAAAATGACCCTCTTTTTTCCCTCCTTGACCCCCCCCTCTCCCCTCCCTCTGATCCCCCCATATATATATATATATATATATATATAATTTTAACATCAATTATCGTTTTTATTAGATTCAGTCGTTCATTATATATACCGCATTAGAGGGTGACTGTCAAAATTGTTAACTGCCATCTTTAATTGTTATAATTTACATAAAGCCCGGCACAACTCGTTTAAGAAATTATAAAAATAATTTTTTATCCATCATAAATTTTTTTTTTTAAATTAAAAACAAAAAACAACCATTTCAGAGTAATTTGATTAAAAAATGTATTTAACGACAACTGATAAAGATTTCTTAAGTTTCAAGATTTTTGGCTGACTTATTCTTAATAAGTCTGTCTTTATAAAAGTAATTAATTTTAGTTAAAAAAACCGACGAAGTGATTCCGTGGACTTGTTTCTTGATTGTTCCGCTTCAAAAATTTGGGCAAATTTTCGATATAAAGAGAATTTAAACATTTGATACATTCAAAACATCGTCCAATCTTAATCTTTGGTGGCCCTGTTGGCTGGAGCTGTAGAATACACTGATTGCACCTCTGCAAAGGAGTAAAATAAAACCATCCCAATAAGTGTTTAAAGTATTACACTAAACTAGATAAAATGGTGAGGCTTCAGTCCTGGACTTTTAGGGAATGTGGAATACTCCTTCGTTGCCATTACTCCCAGGTCAATTCTGACCCAAAGTGGGAGTACCTGTTATGGTCTCATCAATGGATCAAATGGAACTGTTATTTACTAAGAATTATTATTATCATTTATTTAAAACCAAACAGCTGTGTGCAAATTATTTTTATTACATATGAATACTAGATGAATAGAATTAATTATGTCAAATAGCCATACTTGAACCCATTTAACCGTGTGCAAATAAATGATTAATATTGAATTGAACTATTGGTGTTAAATAAGAATAACTTAACCTGTTAACTGTGTGCAAACAAATGATAAATATTAAATAGAATTATCAATGTTAGATAGGAATAATTGAGATCAGTTAACTGTGTGCAAAAAAAATGAGCTCTAATAACTCTTTTAGATTACCTACGAACTATAAGACATAAAACACTATAGCGGTTTCAGGAAATTTGTTATTTTCCCTAACACTATATTTTTTAGACAACACAAATGAATTACGAAACTTTTCTTTAACAACACAACAACGAAAGTTTTTTATTTGCAGCTTTGAATATGGTTTGCTTTTGGTGCTGCAAGACTCGTGGAGTTTAGGCTTGTTAGTGTTGTAGACGAAATGGCGTAGCGAGATGTGATGGCAGCGTGTGTGCTGGACGTGTGAGGAATGTGTTTAAAGTCACCGTGTAGTTTTGTATCTGGTTTTTGGAGGAGAGTCTGCGATATCTCCCTGTTGTCGAGAGCGGAGTTACGCTCGGATCGACATAGCCAATTTTTGGGGTGACATGAAGTGGTGCCTGTGGAAAGCATGCTGAATGCATCCAATTCATATTCAACTGGGATTACTTGTAAGAAATCCATAAATTAGATGGTTCCCTCGTTGAGTGTCCATGTTGCTGCTGCTAGTGTTAAAGCCACAGTGAGATGTCCACACTGGGTGGCTTGTCTAGCGAAAAAGCATCGCTAAGCAGGGACGGTCAGAGGAACGTCTGTTCTGGTCGCCGTCTCACGCCGAAGAGACTGGGTTTGGCCGCTCACCCGTTTTGCTAGCCGGAAATGAAGGTCCGGGCTGAATAGGATAAGTCATCCTGATTGGGTGAAATTCAGTGTCGAATTAAATTGCGCGCCAAAACAAAATACGAGATTTTCCTCTTCTCTACAACACGAACCAAACAACCAAAACATCATCTTTGTTTTAGCTTGGTTTGGTTTGGTTTTATGGCACATCAACCATTGTAGGTTATCTAAAGCTTAATCCTCTTTATACATATATATCAAATATATATGATTTGGGTTGCATGGGTTTCATAGCACATCAACCCTTGAAGGCTATTTAATGGCAAATCCCCTTTATTCATTTCTGATGGAACATTATACACTCAAAACGGATATTATTATCTATTATTTAGTACCCAAATCCTCTGCAACCAAAAATAAAACTGCTTAAATATATATCTAAGAGATGAAATTATTTTTCCACAGCTATGTATTCATATGTTCAATAGAGTGGAGTTTGGTAATAATCACCTAATAATATCCGTTTCGACAGTGTGATATTTTCCAATAAATAAAATCCTGGTTGTTTTGACTTAGAAGAAAATTAAGAGTTTTATTTATCTTTTAATTTTTAAGGAGTGTACTAATGGGTGATACTCTATATACAAACACAAAGAATTTTAGCAATATACTAAATTATAGTAATAAAAATTCTGTTGCTTTGTTGGGCGAAAAAGATTAGATAAAATCGTTTTCTTGTTGTAGGATGATGCTTAAACTGATAGTCGTTGATGATAATGTAGAGATAAATTTCCTATTAAATATTGACCATATTCCCAATTTTTTTTTCCATTTAGATGAATGAAGAAATCTGATGGGATTTACGAAAGAAAATAAAAATGGAAATATTTCCAATTGAAATGTTTGTTTGGTTGGCTGGGTTTTCTGGCAAATCAACCATTGTTAGTTATTTAATACCAAATCCTGTTTTTACATATTAAATATATGATTTGTAAAAGCAATTTTTAGATACACACAGTTAAAGGATCAAGCTGTTCCATTGGCATAATGGTCAGAGTGTTCACCAATGTGTTCAAAATCGAATCATACCAAAGACAAAAATGGTACTTGATGCCTCCTGGCTTAATACTCAGCTTTATGTATGAATCAAGGGTAAGTGGAGCAATCCAGGGGAGGGGTTGGCACCCTCTCCTACACTTCGGTGTAGTAGCTTTTGAAAAGGGAGCTTTCGGTTCGTTCTCGATTACTGTCGGTCAACTTACTAAGGATTCCTATGTATCACTAACAATTCAATTAAACATCAGTCATTTATTTACACACAGTTAAATGATCTAACAGTTCTATTTCAAACAATTCAATTTAGCATGTCATTTGCTTGTACACAGTTTAAATGTGAAACAGTTCTATTTGACCAATAGATAGGACCCTATCAGGTGCTACCACTCCGAGACAGAGTGATTACAATGAAGGGGTACTCCGTATTCCTCAAAGGTCCAGCATTACTGGAGCCTCACCATCAAATTTTTAGTGTCATAATTCAGGACACTCATTGTTGGCAAGGGGTCTGACTCTTCTGCAGAGATACAGTCGGTGTATTCTACAGCCCCAGCCAACGGGGCTGTTATTGAAACAGAACAAATCTTGGAAACATTTGAAACGATTGGAAAGATTGAATTATTTATTCGGTTGCTGGTTATATGTGTTTAAAGGAGACACTTGTGGTTATAACTGTTATCATTGTGCGAAGTGGGCTCGGCTATCCGTGTTCAAATCCTGATTACGGTAGTTTGAATTTCACATAGGCTAACAACGTTTGGAAAGGTGAGAATCTAACTATTCTCACTCTTGTTATTGGTAAATAGTAGGACTGAATAAACTCTTAACATTGGTATTGCAACCCGTCTAGGAGAAGGAAAATTCGGAATTCAAACCAGTTGTAGACCAGGAGAGGGATGGACTTCTGCCCAAGACACTACATGAGTAGTGTTTACACCATCAAACCAGGTTACGGAATAAGTCTTTTTCTTTTATGATCAATAAATATACCTGGTTAATATTACTAGATATAGTACAAAACATAAGATATTAATGATTACTGAATATAGCACGTTAATATCACTAAATATAGTGCGTTAATAATCACTGGTATAGTACGGTAATAATTACTTAATATACTACGTTGATAATTATTAAATATAGTACGTTAATATTACTAAATATAAGTGAGTAAAGTAAAATTGGCGACCATAGTCGAGGGCAACCAATAGGCTCCCTTTTCAATAGCTACCACACTGGGGTGTAGAGGAGGGCGCTACTCCTTTCCCTGGATGACTCCACTTTAGCCTTGATACATACCTTATATTGCTGAGTGTTAAGCAAGGAGGGATCATGTACCATTTTTAATGTATGACGCGACCTGGGATTGAACCCAGGTCTCCTGGACCATTGGCGAACACTCAACCCACTAGACCAATGATACTAGGTTAATATTACTATATATAGTACGTAAATAATTACTAAATGTAGTACGCTAATATCATTAAATAGAGTACGTTAATATTATTAAATATACTACGTTAATATTACTAAATATACTACGTTAATATTTGCTAAATATACTACGTTTATAATTACTGGAATATTACGTTAAAAATTACTTAATATACTACGTTAATAATGACTAGATATAGTACGTTAATATTACTAAATATCATCATCATCATGACGTACGGCTAGCACGGATATCCCTGACCCTCTCTCTCTCCACGTCTCCCTATCATTCATCGCCTTCGGCAGGTCTTCGGGGTTTCATCTCGTATCATCACATAGCTGCTGTATGAATATTCGAGCTGGTCGCCCTGCTTTTGATTGGCCATATGAGGGGGTCCACAGGAGCACATCACTTACGATCTCGTCTTTGCTTCTCCACCAGTGTCCGGCATGTCTGGTTCGTCTAGCTTGTATAGTTTTCGTGATAGGTGGTAGGTGGCAGTACAGTTGGCGCCGTGTGGGGTGTTGCTGCCAGAACCTGTTCAATATTGCTCGCAACATTCTTGTATAATTGCCGTTGAGCTTCTTCTCCAACCATTTAGTCAGCGTCCAAGTTGTGCATCCATATAGCAGTATCGACACGACCGCAGCCTGGAAGAAACTGCGTAGATATAGTACGTTAATAATTACAAAATGTAATACGTTAACCTATTTACCAACCCCTCCGCTCGGGTAGGATATGACACAAGGTCAATTTTTAAGCGGAGTTTAACAGGTTTGAATTCAGAGTTTTCCTTCTCCTAGACTAGTTGCCTAAACAAGGCTGAAGAACCTCGTCTGCCCTACTATTTACCCATAGCTGGAGGGAGAATAATTGGATTCATACCTTTCCCAAGGGTATTAGTGCTATGTGAAATGCAATCAGCCCCGTCCAGGATTTGAACTCGTGTCGCCGTGTTCATTTCCTACGTTAATAACTACTAAATGTAGTACGCTAATATTATTAAATAGAGTACGTTAATATTATCAAATATTTTTAAAATTTCTAAATTTACTACATTGATATAATCAAATATAGCGTTGTGTAATTGTTAGTGATGTCGACAAATGATGCAATAAAGTTACGCATAAAATGTGAAAGGGTTCCATGATAAAATACATCATTTTGTTTTATATTCTATCCCACGGGAAATTGCTAGAGATCTGATCCCTTTCAGATATCAAGGGAAAACTTGCAATGTTAAATTATGATAATGATGAGAAGAAGAAGAAGAAGAAGAAGAAGAAGAAGAAGAAGAAGAAGAAGAAGAAGAAGAAGAAGAATGTTTAATGCACAAAAGTACTTTGGAATAGAATTGAAATGTGGTGACAGTCTATAAGATGATGATATGAGATTCTTCAATCGTAAGTAAAGTGTTGTCTTGGTTATCGGATACATGGAAAGAAAAAAAAAAGATGGAGAGGTGTGGCGAGGAGACGAGTGAAGACAAGAAAAATGAAGATAAGAAGTGAGAAAGCGCTACGAATTAGTCAGCGTATCTTTGTTCTCTCACAAACTCACAGCTGCTTTTGTACTCTGTTACTGCGAAATCCAAAAGAACCCCTCCATGCCCCGCCATATCAACTTAAGATCCCAAGTGAGGCTATCTGTAAAAGTTGTTTGCAAAGAGAACTGTCGTTTCGTATATTTTATATTCTATGTACGTTTTGCGTTTCATTTTTTTTGTTTCCTTTCTTCTGGCCGGAGATAGATTCATTAGGTAAAGCGTGAAGACAGCATGCTTTGTGCCACGTGCTGATGAAAGAGAGACAAAGAGTGCAATTTAAAAAGCATCATCAGCTCCCGCAGACAAAACACGCAAGAGACAATTTTATCGGAATCTCTGAGACAAGAAATGGTCATTATTATTTATTTATGTACTCGGACTAATACTCTCATTTTGGTAGTTATGGTTACAACGTTTCGGCCGTTGTACCCTCTATCCTCCTTCAGGTATTTTTCGTAATCGGTAAACATCAGGGAATTTTGAAATTAACTCTTTATTCAATTTACGGGGGTTGGAGTGTTCTCATTCAACCGTCCATGCTTTAAGCATTGCTGTCGTTGTCTTATTGATGAAATAAAATGTCTGGTTTGAGATTCCCAGAGGGTTGCCGATTCAGGCAGACACCTTAAGAAGACCGGAGAGTATAATAGCCATAATGTTGTGATTATGATATCAAAAAAAGACGGGGATACTAGTCGACTTACATTAGTGAATTACAAGAGACAATTTCAGGCGCTGAAGTGTCTTTGGGTTGGAAGATCATTTATATAATCTAAGCGCCGTTCGGTTCGTTGTTGCATTAACTGTCTACAAAGGAGGAGGTGCCCGTGGTATAATGGTTACCGTCGCAGAAAATGGACACTAATACCATTGGGAAAGGTATGAATCCAATTATTCTCCCTCCAGCTATGGGTAAATAGTAGGGCAGACTATGTTCTTCAGCCTTGGTGATGCAACTAGTCTAGGAGAAGGAAAACTCTGAATTCAAACCTGTTAAACTCCGCTAAAAAACTGACCTTGTGTCACATCCTGCCCGAGCGGAGGGGTTGGTAAATGATTAACTGTCTACAAACTTGCTTGGTACAGATTTGTTGACGTTAGAAAGTTGTAAACGTTAACATATATGAGGGATAGATCAAGGAAGGTGATTTATATATATATATATATATATATATATATAGTTGGATACAATTAGTCAAAAAGAGGTAGTTATTCAGAGTTTGAAAAATCAGTTTGTGCTTGGTGCCATCGAAATAAAATGGTGAGAAAAGATGAATCAGAAAAAAAATGACTACGACCAAAATAATACAATTTCCACAAAGACTGAACGGATTAATTTTCTTTTTTTTTTTAATTAAAACACCAGATATAAAAACTTCCCAGACGTGTCAAAAATTCTGTTGTAACCTAACAAAAAGGTTACTGAATGAGAAATAACCAAAACGGAGGTTAGAAATAAAATGGAAATCTTTATAATATCAACAAAACACAACACTCGCCAGCGGCGTGAAGAAGGTAAACAACTGTTAGTGGTGTACTACTTAATCAGCATATTACCCACCTCACAATAGTGTTCAACTTATTTATGAGGAATGAGACATAACCATTAATGTTTATAAGTATAGTAACAAATTCGATGCGTTCTGTTTCTGACTTTGCTTCCACAGAGACGACTATGCCATAACAGAAGCAAACAGCTCTTCTTGGATATAGATTTGGATTATCTCTTCACCGACAAGAACGTATCCGGATAATCTCTCTTGGTTATTTCGCCAAGTGTTCAAGTCGATGTCCCAATTGTGTAAAATTTAATTTAAAAAAAAAACACCCATCGTATTTGTCTACGTTCAAAACCCATCCTCCTCTGCAATGATACATTTCTGTTACACATAGATTTGTCAATAGCGACAGATGTTTGAGGAATTTTCAAGTCATCCAGTGAGTTAGACATTTTCATGCAAGGCATGACCTTTAAAACTTACACAACTCCCACTCTACTTTTTATGCTCTCCCTTGTGTAGCTTCTGTAAATGAAAACCTTACTATTGATCATTCTCTTTGTCTATAAAAAAAAAATGATGTCATTTATAAGTAAACAAGTAAAACTCAAGTGAATCTTTCCCGGTAATCAACCATCCCTTGCCTGTACGAATCATAAGCTTATACTCGCAGAAAATGTCTGTTGAAAGATTTTATCTCTGATGCAGGGTTAGCGATGATTGCTTCTTTTGGAGCAGAGCAGGAGATTTTTGATATGTAAAGAAACGAAAGCTATTCATTGAGTATACTTTCAGAATATGAATGTGTTCACACATATAGAGATGTTCGTGGGAATATGCCACTGGCTCTGTATGCGTGCGAGCGTGCAAGTACGTGTGTGTGTGTTTAGCTACATCCCCTCGGCTGTTTTATGCAACCCGTAGTTTTTTAAAGGAAGTGCCCCAAGCGTGAACGCATCGGAAAAGCCAAAAATGTCCCTGGTTCCCACAACCATAGTTATGAAGGCGTCGGTGTACCCCGACCCTCCTACATTGCTGTAATAGCGAGGCTGCCACAAGGTTGAAATCCTAGGGACCAGACTCGATTCATTTTGTTTATTTAGCTAAGGAAGATGAACATATACCAATTCCTGCCATAAGGCTGGATGTTCGTGGAGAGGCGTATGTGGTGATGTGCGCGCGCGCATGCGCCATAGTGTACTTGTATGCGTATCAAGGCCGTCTTAACAGCAATAAACTGGGACCCCCACCATCCACCTACAAGAATAAAAATGTAAACAGTCAATAAAATTAAACTTAGAAATTCATTGGTACTTTCAGCAGAGATAATTTTTAAACAACAACAACAAAAGCCACGCTGTAAAACAAAGATTAATCAAGGTACATCAAAAATCAAAACTATAAACCATGAAAAAGACAAATACGTGATTCCTTCAATAAGTTTCCAGACTTTTTTGGTACAGACATTTAAATTTGTCGTAGACTCTTGAAAATTCAGTATCTTATTGCTATACATCTTATGAGATGACTGACCAATTTTTAGGATTTCAGCTTCAAATGAACAGCTACAGCAGCAATTGGAATACACCCTACTAAATCTTGATTGTCACAGCTGGTGAATTTCAAAAATGCAATCTGGACATGAGGATACTTTAGAAGAACGATATGCAATAAAATTCTGTTTTAAACTTGGAAAAAATGCTGCCACAGAAACGTATGGAATGCTTCAGACTGCTTTTGGATTATCTTGCATGAATCGAGCATTAGTTTTTGAGTGGCATAAGAAATTCAAGGAAGGCAGGGAGTCTGTGAGGGATGATGAGAGGTATGGGAGGAGTAAGGAAGTCAATACACCAGAGTTGATTGGCCAAAGGGTTAGGGTTAGGGTTACTATGTTGAGGTTTTAAGGGAGTTCAGGAAGAGATTCCGCCGGAAGAGGCAAGCACTCTTCAAATCGAGTCAGTGGCATTTCCACCAGGACAATGCACCAGTCCACAACTCCATCCTTGTCACAGACTATTTGACCAAGATGGGCATCAAGACAGTTCCTCACCCTCCCAATAGTCCAGACCTTGCTCCCTGTAACTTTTGCTAATTCCCTAATCTCAGAGGCTGTCGTTATGAGACAGCTGAGGAGATGAAAGAAGCTGTGACGAAGGTCATTGACACGCTCACACAAGAGGACTTCCATGGGGCCCTCGAGAAGTCGTTGGAACAGTACAACAAGTGCATTGCAGCTGAAGGAGATTACTTCGAAGGAGACTAGAGTTTCATGTGTGTACTATCAATAAAAGTGCCCATCCGAAAAAAGTCTGGAAACTTATTTAATCATCCTCGTATATGATTTCTTTTGGTTTGGTTTTATGGCATATCAACCATTATAGGTTATTCAATATCAAATCCTCTTTATACATATATATTAAATATATATAATTTGGTTTTGTTTTGTTTGGTTTTATGGCATATCAACCATTGCAGGTTATTTAAGGCAAAATCTTCTTTATACATATATATTGAATATATATGACTTTTTAACATTTTTTGCCCAGTCGGCTGGGGCTGTAGAATACACCGACTGCTTCTCTGCTGAGGGGTAAGACCCCCCAATGAGTGTCCTGGATATGACACTAAACAATCTGATGGTGAGGTTCCAGCAGTGCTGGAGCTTTGGGGAATGCGGAGTACCCCTTCATTGTCATCGCTCCCAGGTCCACTCTGGCCCGGAGTGGTAGCACCTGATAAGGGTCCTATCTATGGGTCAAATAGAACTAACGGCATACTTATTACATATAACTGCTTGAATAGTTTGAAATGGAAATGTTTTTGACAATTAAACTCTGTACTTATGCTAAACTGAATTGTTTTAAATAGAACAGATTATTTACATAAAAATGGATTTGGCGTTAAATAACCTACAAAGGTTGATACGCCATAAAAACCAACCAACCAACCTTTTAACATTTTGTTGATAACATTCTTAAACGAGCCCTTAGATCTTTTTGCACACAGTTAAATTGTTTTAAGTATTGCAATATGACAGTCACTATTTAACATCAGTCATTTGTTTGTACACACAGTTTGTTCTATTTGACCCATAGATAGGACCCTAACAGGTGCTACCACTCCGGGTCAGAGTGAACCTGTGAAGAAGGGCAATAAAGGGGTATTCAACATACCCCAAATCTTCAAGGCTGTAGCCTTGCAATCAGAGGGTTTAATGTCATATCGAGACACTCTTTGGGGGTGGGGCTTACCCCTCTGCAGAGATACAATCGGTGTATTTTATAATCTCAGCCGACTGGGCTACCTCTTATTTATGTGGCGCAATCTAATCAGTAGGGTTATATGATATGATATCTTATATATGGATATGATATCTTATATATGATATGATATTATATATCGATATATTATATGGCATTGTACATAATGAAAAGATAAAAGTTTGAAGGTGTACATGAAATAAAGGAAAGAATTTTAATTTGGGAGTTGTTGGAAAAGAAATAGTACCCGAAATGTGAATATAGAATTCTTTAAAAACTAACGTTTTGAGAGTTTTTAATAGAAAATTATTTTCTTTTCGATTATTAAGGAAATAATTCTATATTGATATTTGTTCTACTTGAAAAGTGGGGGATTTAAGTTTGCATTAGATTTTGACCAATTGAATGAAGAATACTTTTACTATATGAAAAATAAATTTTAAACCAAGAAACGGGAAACTGTGCGTTTTTTAAAAATATTATTATTTATTTTTAAGATATAAAAAACGTTTGATGAAAAAAGAAATTTCTATTTTTATCACTTGTATTCTGATTGAATATAAATGTCAGGAAAAAATTTGTTTCAGGAGAAATAAAAGTTTGGTATATCATTAACATTAACAATTTTGAGAGCAATATTGAACAAGTCCTGGCGACAACACCCCACGAGACACCAACTATACGGCCACTTGCCTCCCATCACGAAAACTATACAGGTTAGACGAGCCAGACACGCCGGACACTACTGGAGAAGCAAGGACGAGCTCGTAAGTGATGTACTCCTATGGACCCCCACATATGGCCAAGCAAAAGCAGGACGACCGGCCCGAACTTACGTACCGCAGTTATGTGAGGACACAGGATGTAACCCAGAAGACCTGCCGGAGGCGATGAATGATAGGGAGAAGTGGCGAGAGAGGGTCAGGAATATCCGTGCTGGCAGCACGACATGATGATGATGATGATATCATTAACAGATGAAACATTAAATATTAAAAAGGCAGTTTAAAAGTATTATTATTTCATTATTTTTATAACAAATTAATAATAAATTTAAAATAATTATTCCATTGAGTTTTCTTAATTTTACATTAAAAAAAATCATATTAACATGCTTATTTTTCTTTTTCCAATATTAAATACAAAGAAATGAGCTATTGCAGATAAAATTTTCCATACATGAAAAAGCTGAGTGTTATTTTTTTATCCTTTGTTTGTGTGTGTGTGTGTGTGTGTGATTGGCTAATAATTTTTGCGGGAAACTAAATCGCACTTTAATAGCTATATGTTAAGCTGACGAAGAGAGT
This sequence comes from Sepioteuthis lessoniana, assembly GCA_963585895.1. Taxonomy (NCBI): domain Eukaryota; kingdom Metazoa; phylum Mollusca; class Cephalopoda; order Myopsida; family Loliginidae; genus Sepioteuthis; species Sepioteuthis lessoniana. The sequence goes on along the minus strand of OY757932.1, from coordinate 13,507,878 downwards.
GTCTGTCATTAATTTTTACCTGATATTTGGATTTCAACACCACAGTAAGTGACATAGTTATCAATATGAAGTAATACTTTTATATAAATCGATTTATAAATGGTTCTAGCAACTGATTTCATTAAAAACATTTTTAAAGTATCTTGTAATACCATTTCTTAATTTACGTAAGTTCAAGTTGGTTAAGGTCGTCAATTTTTGATAAAGTTAAATCTTTAAATGTATCAAAAATCATTTAGATGTGTGATGTTATTTAACTTTTAATACAGATGATTATGATATTACTATCTTTCAAATAAAACTATTTTCAATTTGTTTTAACTGAAAAAAAACAAATTTTTATAAGTACCGAATATATCATATTCTCTTTGAAAGAGTTGCAATTGTTTAAAGAACTTAGTTCCTTCTTTCTTGGCTTTCTTAAAAATCTACTCGTAAAAACAAAATTTAAAGAAGTAAAAGAAAAATTTGTTAAATTTTATTGCTTCTTAGATGATTTGCTGAAGGGTGCGACGCGCAGGGTTACATGGTGCAGTCGTACAATGTCTAGATAAAGGGATTAAACACTTAAAATGTTAAAATCAAATAAACCCATTTTATTGGTTTTAAAAGCCTTCAAACATTTGCAGGTGCCACGTTTCAGAGGTGAGGGAGGATTAATAAAACTTCAGAAAAAAAATCTGAAATTCAGAATTTCACTATATTTATAAAGAAGACCTGACATTGGCATAATGCTTAGAGTGTTCGCCAATGGCCTGGGAGGCCTGGGTTCAATCCCAGGTCGAGTCATATCAAAGACTCAAAAAATAGTACTTGATGCAACCTTGCTTAACACTCAGCAATATAAGTTAAGGATCAAGGGTAAAGTGGAGCAATCCAAGGAAAGGAGTAGCGCCCTCCCCTACACCTTGGTGTTGTAGCTATCGAAAAGGGAGCCTTCAGGTCACTCTCGACTACGGTCACCAACTTTACTTTACTTATATAGAAAGACGAAGGACTTCTAACAAATTGTTTCTTGAAGGACTTGATTGTGAAACGTTTCAATAGTTTCTTCGTCAGTATCATTAGACTTTTACAAACTAACTCGTCAGTTGAAAGAATTGCAATTTATTCATTGAGTAAAATAAGCAATATGATGAAACCGCAATAATTCTTTTGATTAGTTTTGTTCTATTTTTAATGGCATATCAACCTTCATGGGTTATTTAAGGCAAAAGCCATTCTTGTAGTACAAACAGTAGTGGCACTATTTAGCCCATAGCGGGTGGGGTGATAAGGTAGTTCATGCCTTTCCCAAGGGTATTAATTCGAAAGTGAACGTAATGACGCGAATAGAGTTCGAACTCGCATACTACGATGTCGCAGTCCAGCACGTTAGTCCCTACGCCACGGGGGACTCTCTCCAATTTTTTCAAGTACAGGTTCCGGCAGAATTATCTCTTGGTTTTGAAACGTAATTAAAAAAAAAAGGCAATATAGATCTTATTCAAATTTTAATTTAACTAGAAGAACGAAGATATTCACCATTTTGTTTTCTTATTGTCATTGGTTTATTTTAGAGATTCTATAGTCCAAAAGGTTGCTCTCACGAACTATTCACTCTTGAAGCCACGACCAAAAACCTTACCCTGAATTTTTTCGGCTCTCGCATAGTCATTGCCTTTGTTATAGCTGCGATTTCATGACGATGAAAATCGTTCAGTGCTTCAGTTGTCTGCAGCTTTCATTCAAAGATTTGAGCTTTCAGGTATCCCCAGAGAAAGTAAACGCAAGGAGGAGTGGATCTAATCGGTGAGCTAGCCACAGGAAATCATATGTAGAGTGATGAGACACACTGGAAAATCAAAACAACAAACACACGATGCTCACCATTCAACACCATGATGAAAACTGAAATGTCATGGCTGCTCCTTCCGTTCATTGACCGCTACTTGCGCCTGCGCGGCGACAGTGTTAAATCCATGAGATAATTCTGCCAGATCCTGTATTTTGAAAAGGTTATTTGGTAACAGGCAAGTCTGAGAGTGCTTCCTGTTTTCATTTGAGTTTAAAACACTCTGAAATTTTGCACAGATCAAGTTTCCTTTTTGTTTTGTTTTGTTTTTGTTTTTTGGTGGGGGTAGTTAGAAATAACGTATCATTACGTTAGATGAATTCTGTTCTTTGTTGAGGCAAGGTGAGTGGAATAGATTAAACTTCCGATCATAGGAAAAGATAATCTCTTAGAAAAATGGGTAAAACGAAAGTAAAATAATATCGATGTTGTAAGTGTAAGAATAATTAAATGACGCCTTAACATAATATTGTATATTAACGAAGAAAAATTGCATTAAAAAAATTCTTATTTAATAAAATCAGTTTTGGAATTTAGATCAGATTTATATTCATTAAAGACATTAAAAAAATCAAATTACAGCATCTTTTTATTGAGGCGGAGGAACTGTCAAAATAATTTCTTTTAAAGCCTTATTTCATGAAATGTCCAATTGCTGATATGTGAGTGTCATTAGCCGAAGAGGCGCCGTTTGTACGGACAACTGAGACGGTGAAGAGTCATTTATAAGTGGGGGGTTGTTTTACAAGTCAAGAGCGGAAACACTGACCAATTCCTATTATAGAAACGACAATAAAGTGTAAATTTTTATATATGTATAGTAATTGGATATTTCCACAGTCATGAGACGCAAAATACTTTTATAAGCTGAAATCTGGACATGGATAAAATAATAAAATGGCTGGATCATTTGGCAAGATCCCAATAAGAAAAATGTGTGGTATATTATCATTTTGAAAACCTCAGAAAATCCCAAATAAAGGTTCATTACGAAGAGGCAAAGCCAGAGGAAAACAAAAATGGATGGTTTCCCGAGAGATTTTGTGCAACGACACTTATTTTTAAAAAATGGAAATGTTGCGTCTAAAAACAGGAAAAAACGTTGCATTTCTGGAATTTGAAAAAAACAAACTTTAACAACAAACCTAAATTCATTTTTGACTGATTGATTGATTTTACGGCATTTCAATCTGTGAAGGGTTATTTGATGCCTAGAATTAAGAGAATCGCGTTCACAGTTTGTGTACTTGTTTTTTAAGAGTTTGTTTTACTGTAATTTCTTGGTGTGGGGGGGGGGTCACACGGTGTTATCGAATTTGAATCATTTTTACGATATATTTGACCCAATGATGAAGCCTTAACAGGTACTTCCATTCCGGCTCTAAGTGGACCTGGGAGTAATGGCACATTTCTCAGATCACCAGAACTAGTGCCACGCCATCAAATGCAGAAGGGAAAATTCATCTTTGAATTTCGATTTAGAATGAAGGAATTAATTAATCCCATGTAATTTTATTATAATTTCCAGCTTAAATTTTAATTTGGATTTGCGAAATCAAGAAGATTAATACGAAGTTCTCATTTTCCGATCACTACTTTCTGATTGGAAATGACTTTAGACTTATTTTTTGTTTTTTAAACTTCTATAAAATGATGCCGTTACTTATTGAATTTCAGTTGTGATCATTTTATACTAACCTTGTGATCATTTTAAACTCACCTTGTGATTATTTAATCCCAGCCTTGTGATCATTTTACACGAACCTTGTGATCATTTTACACGAACCTTGCGATCATTTTATCCTAACCTTGCGATCATTTTATACTAACCTAGTGATCATTTTACACTAACCTTGCGATCATTTTACACTAACCTTGTGATCATTTTATACTAACCTTGTGATCATTTTACACTAACCTTGTGATCATTTTATACTAACCTTGTGATCCTTTTATACTAACCTTGCATGAAGGTGAGAAAATGTTGCATCAATTTTGGCAATAGATCCTTCTACAGACAAACACTCAAATACAATTAGTGTGTATATGTGTGGAGGGGGAAGTAAATTTATGCACACGCATATACACGTATTTTATATTCATTAAAACAACTGACGTTGTGTCGCATCCTGACAATAGTGGATCATATCACATTAAAAGAAAGAAATACTAAGTAAAGTGCTGCTTGAAAAGAGGAGCGTTTTCTCTTTCGTTATTCATTCCTTACCGTTAAATATATTCATAATCAAATATATAAATCGTGGGGAGAAAATTCGGTCTCATAAATTTGGTCTTTGATAATTGGTTCTCCAATATGCCCTTATTCTAAATCACACACAAGAAAGTTATCGGTCTAACATAGTAGGAAATTAACCCTTTTTAACATGAAATATTCCAGAATGTTGAGCTGCAAGAAGAGCATGTAAGCTTCATGGCACTATGTTTTAATCTTCTGGTTGTTTGATTCCATAAACCTAGTCCTTGTGGCGTAGTGGCTAGCGTGCTGGGTTTCGACCGCCTAGAAAGTGAGTTCTGTCCCTAGTGTTGCTATTACGTTCATTTTTTGGACTAATACCCTTGGAAAACCTATGAGACATCTTACTCCTCTCAGCTATGGGTTAAATAGTACCATTACTGTTCTTTTGCAAAGATGGCATTGGTATTAAATAACCCACGAAGGTTGATATGCTATTAAATAAAGGAACCGAATCAAGCTATTTAAAACTTATTCTAGTATAAATGATAAAAAGGTTAATAAGATATTGGCAGTTTTAAGGCCAAATTTTGCGCAATTTAATCTTTAGAAACTAAATTTCTCTTGCCTCAATACTGATTATATTTCATTTGCAACTTTTTAACGTAAAAGCTGTTAATATCCATGGGGTCTCACGAGACTGGCTCTATGGATCTGAGCCTGGATCTCGGCGACTCAGACCTAGGCAAAGGTTGTACTGAAAACCAGCTGTTGCCCATGCTGAGGGTCAACCCTCTTCACGACACTGGCGTTGTCCAAGAGAAGAGCAATATGTATTTATATGACTCCCCACTTGGCCAAAATGTGACACATGGTTGGTTTAATGTGGGGTGCCGCGCATGAAACGGCCCTCACGCAAGGCAGAGCAACAATTGCTTATCTTCCATCGGCATTTTTTCTTGAAAGGCGCCCTTACTCTTTTAGGCAAGAGGACAAGTGCTGCTTTTTGGGGAGGCTCCTTGGAACTAAGCTATTGTTAAATTCTCCGCCCCGCCCTCGGATACGAGGGTCAAGAAAGTATAAAGGAAGGGCAAGGGGCAATACAATTTGGCATCAATATTTCTTCCAGAGTTACCAAAACGAGACTGAAAATAACGTTTTAATAACTCTTGAAGAGCTATTAATTCCAAAGTGACTTTTTTTTTATCATTTTGCTATTTTAACAGAAAATATAGAGGACTGTCAGGAGGCACATTTCGTAAGAAATGAGCGGTGCGAGGTCAAATTTTGAACGAGACTATTTACATTTCACCTCATGCTAATGTCCTTTGGAAAGGCATGAACCTGTCTCCCTCTAGTTATGGGTAAAGAATTGGCAGACTGATCTCTTGAGTCTTTTTAAGATAATCTAGGAAAAGGAAAATTCTGGATTCAAATCCTTACTTAAACCCGGAGGTGTAGTCACTTCACCTACAAAGAAAAAAGATAAGAAACTGAAGACAAATGAAAAAGAAAAAAGAGCCTGAAGAAACGCTGATAAGGAAGAAGACTGATGTATAGAAAGTTATGAAAGAAGAAGAAAAAAAGAAAATGAAAGGCCAATTGAGCGAGAGAGAGAGAGAGAGAGAGAGAGAGAGAGATTGGTTAAGAAGTCTAGACTATCTAGTTATTACTTGTGGGAATATCATGGATATATTCTAATTTCTAAATGATTCTTCTTATCAGAACAACAGGATTCCCCATTATTCTGTTGTCAAGCCAAATTGTGTGACATATATATATATATATATATATATATATATATATATGAGTTTTTATGCCGCTCGCATAAGGCAAAGCTCTTCGTACGAATTGAGCACTCTGTTATTTGGTTAGGTATAAAATGTAAACAAACGATCACTTCTACTTATACCTTATAATTCTCTAGCTGACGTGGTACGCTTGTTGGCTGAGCGGTCTGATACTAAAACTAACGTAAAGTTGGGCAGGTTTCGATTTCAGCTTCAAGCGTCCTACGTGTCTACCCACACTAAAGAGTTGTGATACAACGAAACAGTCTGTCTATGAATGACAATATATATATATATATATATATATATATATATATATTGTGATTATATATATATATATATATATATTCTGTGTGTCTTATAAGTAGTATGATTAATCTGAGAACTAATTTATTGCAGACTTTTTGTCCTCATCTTGGTAGTTTTTGTGTTGTTTCTTCTTCACTACGTTTCGGCCAAATTTCACCTCTGGCCTTCTTCAGGTGATTAACCGCGACCTCGGATAGGAATGCTGAGTCTTGTAACCGTATCCCCAGTAATTACTGCCTTCCATAGTTGTTGTCTATCGCACCACGTTTTTGACCAAGTAAACCTCTGGCCGGTATGGGTAGGAATTGAAACCGCTATCTTCTGATAATGCTCTCCTGGAACCGTAGAGACTCAACGCCTCTATCCTCTGCGCCACGGGCCCCTTCGGTTACAAGACTCAGCATTCCTATCCGAGCTCGCGGTTAATCACCTGAAGAAAGCCAGAGTTGAAATTTGGCCGAAACGTAGTGAAGAAGAAATAACATAAAAACTACCAAGATGAGGATAAAAAAAATCTGCAATAAATTTTTTTTAAAAATTAGTTCTCAGATTAAGAAGCCTCAAATTCACCTACCTAGGAAGCAGCGTCTCATCAACCGAGAAAGACATCGACACACGACTGACGAAGGCATGGACAGCTATCGATAGGCTCTCGATCATATGGAAGTCGGACCTAACGGATAAAATGAAACGAAGTTTCTTCCAGGCAGCGGTTGTGTCGATACTGCTATATGGATGCACCACATGGACGCTTACGAAGCGGCTGGAAAGGAGGCTGGACGGAAATTATACAAGAATGTTGAGAGCAGTATTAAACAAGTCCTGGCGACAACACCCCACGAGACTCCAACTATACGGACACTTGCCCCCCATCACAAAAACTATACAAGTTCGACGAACCAGACACGCAGGACACTGCTGGAGAAGCAAGGACGAGCTCATAAGCGATGTACTCCTGTGGACCCCCGCACATGGATGTGCAGGAGTGGGACGACCAGCACGAACCTACATACAGCAGCTGTGTGAGGACACGGGATGTAACCCTGAAGACCTACCGGAGGCGATGGATGATAGGGAGAAATGGCGGGAGACGGTCAGGGATATCCGCGCAGGCGGCGCGTCATGATGATGATGATGATGAGTATGATTAACAATATAAGTATTAGTTTTATAAGTATGATTAAGCGACATACCAGATAAAGAAATCTTCTATCCATGTATTTATCTATCTATTTATCTGTCTATCTATCTATGTCTGTGTTGGGGGTGTATTTTGGCAAGTTCTTAAGAAGTCCTCGGGAATTCATACAACCACTTCCTTCTGTATTAGCCTCTTATATGAATCTGTATTGCAACTCAGAATACGAGTAGCCACTTCCTAAAGCAATTCTTTTTGCCTATAATTCACAAATTTTTTTTTTTACCATAATTATATTGTCTTAAAGTATTTCTTTTAGAAAAAGCAGCGAACAAATACTTTGAAGCTCTTGAAAAGTGGAAATAATGATTTTAAATCAGAGTATGTAACAACTCGTTCGGCAATTATTTATTTTACAACATTAGTTCCGAGAAAAAAAGATTTCTGCATAAATTTTCAAATTGGGTTGATGATTGTAAATTATTGATTTCTTTTATTGATGATAAATAGCATTGGCTGGCTCAGTTGTCTGGGGCTGCAGAATACACCGACTGCACCTCTGCAGAAGGGTAAGACCCCCCCCAATCAGTGTCCGACTGCATCTATGCAGAAGAGTAAGCTCCTCCCTGAACGAGTGTCCTGAATTGACGATAAACAATCTGATGATGAGGTTCCAGTAATGCTGGAGCTTTGGGAAATGCAGAGTACCCATTTATTGCCATGGCTCCAAGGTCCACAGTGGCTCGGAGTGGTAGCATCTGATAGGGTCTTATTTATGGGTCAAATAGACCTAAACCGTGATTTCGAGTGTTTACTGTTCTTGAATTTAAACTGCGTACTTATGCTAAACTGAATTATCTGAAATAAAAATGTTTTGACATTTAACTGTGTGTTGTCTAGTCGGCTGGGGCTGTAAAATACACCTACTGCACCACTGCAGAGGGTTAAGACTCCCCCAATGAGTGTCTTAGATATGACACTAAACAATCTGATGATGAAGTTCCAGTCATGCAAGGGGGTGTCCTGGTGATGTAATGGTTAAAGCGATGGACTGCGGAATCGTAGTACGCGAGTTCGTACTCCAGTCGCACTATTACGTTCACTTTCGGGCAAATACCCTTGGGAAAGGTATGAACCCCCTTATCCTCAAAGCTATGGGTTAAATAGTACCACTACTGTTTTTCTAGGAGAATGGCTTTGGCATTAAATAGCCTAAAAAGAGTTGATATGCCATTAAACAAAGAAGCCAAACCAGTAATGCTGGAGCTTTGGGGAATGCAGAGTACTCATTTATTGCTATGGCTCCAAGGTCCACTGTGGCTCGGAGTGGTAGCACCTGATAGGGTCTTATCTATGGGTCAAATAGACCTAAACCGTGGTTTCGAATGTTTACTGTTTTTGAATTTAAACTGCGTATTTATGCTAAACTGAATTATCTAAAACTGTGTTGGCATTTAACTGTGTGTTGCCTAGTCGGATGGGGCTGTAGAATACACCTGCTGTATCTCTACAGAGGGGGAAAAACCAACGTGTGTCCTGGATATGACACTAAACAATCTGGGTGGGTTCCAGTAATGCTGGAGCTTTAGGGAATATGGAGCACCCCTTCATTGCGATCGCTCCCAGGTCCACCCTGATCCGAAGTGGAAGCACCTGATAAGGTCCTATCTATAGATCAAATAGAACAAAACTGTGTACTTATGCTAAACTGAATTGATTGATATAGAACTGTTTTGACATTTAAACTGGGTACTTATGCAAAACTAAATTGTTTAAAATGGAACTGTTTTGACATTTAACTGTGTGTAAACTAAAACTATACTTATGCTAAACTGAATTGTTTGAATTAGAACTTTTGGACTAAACTGAATAGCTTGAAATAGAAATGTTTTTGACGATCAAGCTGTGTCCTTATTCTAAACTGAATTGTTTGAAATAGAACTGTTTATGTGTATAAAAATATATTTGGCATTAAATAACCTACAAAAGTTGATATGCCATAAAACCCAAACAAACAAACGCTGTCACCGAAAGATCAAGATTTGCCTCTGTACTGAACTAAAAACGCGAAGTAAATACAGAAACAAAAATTCATCTCAAATGGATAAAGTGTTTTTCCTTTGTCCTCTTGGGTGTTCACTGTCTCTTTTCCTGGAACGCAGGAGTGGGGAAGGATATATTAGGAATATGTTCTACTGACAACGTTGTTACACGATAGGTATTCTACATGTGGAAGTGTTGGTACTGTACACGCTGTTATTTACTGTGTAATTAATACAACTAACTGTTGTTCCTTCGCCCTCAGTGAAAAGAAACTTATCTAAGGTTGTACAAAAGGACTGTTGATACGAGGGCATGAAGAAAGACTGTTGATCGGAGGGGTGTGCAAAAGAACTGTTGATCCAAGAGTACATAAAAGGCATTTTGATCTGAAGGTGTGAAAAAGGACATTTGATTCAAGGGTGTACAACAGGATTGTTAATCTTGGGATACAAAAAAAGAGCTTTTGATTCAAGAATGAAGTGTAAAATGACTGTTGATCCGAGGGTGTGTAAAAGTACTGTTGATCTGAGGGTATGCAAAAAGGCTTTTGATCCAAGGGTGCAGTGCAAAAAGACTGTTGATCCGAGGGTGACATGTAAAGGGTCAGCGCACCCTTCACTTACCCAACAAATGTTCATGTTTGTCTGTATATTTAAATTACTTGTTGATCATCATATAAAAAGTCCGTATAATTCATGACAACATTTAAAAGAACGTTTTTCATAATGTTTAGTAAGTTTCCTTGAATTTAATTGTTAACTAATTTTTTTGTTGGATATCTTTTAAAATTCCAGAAGGATTTTTTAAAGAAGAAAAAACTGATGATTTGTTTGATTGATTTTAATGGCATATCGACCCGTCTAGAGTTATTTTATACCTAAAGGTTAACAAATAGCGTCAGAAGAAGGAAAAGAAGAAGCAATGTTTGTATTATTCGAATGCTTTTCTAGTATCACGCTCCTTCTTGGTTAAATCTGTTCAAAACAAATATATTTTTCAATATATTTCAAATAACAGGTTCTTCTCGTATAAAATTCAGTAATTGTTAAATTAACTATTTTTATTAAAACCAATTGCTTATAACAGATATCGTATTAAGGCGGCTTGTTTTTTATTAAAAATATCTTTAAATTCCCCTGCGTCTAATATGCCATATGTAGGTTTAGAATTTGTTGATAGACCGCCGAAATTTGCTACCTGGTAACTCCTATTAGCTTAGGCTTTAGAGTAACTTTCATATGCCTATTGTCACTATTCAAAAGGCTATTATGCAGATTAAAAGTGTTATCATTGATAACAGAGCCTTTACGGTATGACTAGATGGAGATTTGGTGGGATATAAAATATCACAAGAAATTAGGAGAAATATTTATTAATTTTAATTTGTTTGAAGCATTAGGCTTAATAACATATAGAAAAAATCCAGTTTCTTTAAATAGAATACAAGGTGACAATCTGATCACAAAGATGAAAAAATTCTAACGTTAACGCGGGAAAGTGATACCAAAATACCATCGTTATTATTTCCTCGTTTACATTCAAAATCGTTATACAACCAATGTTCATTTAAAAACAAAGATGAAATTCTGTCGTCCGGAAGTATTTTTTGTCATTAAAAATAATGACTGTAACAAAAAAAGCCCCCCCCCAACCCTCTAATCTATGGCGTTACTTTGTGTTTAATTTGAATATATCCTATTGTCTCAAATAGACTACAAGGCGGAGCTTAAAGTACCCTGAATAATTCCTCTGTAGAAGTAGATATAAGGGATGTACATATATATGAACAGCTATATATTCATATCTTTGGAGGTGCCCGTGGTGTAATGGTTATCGTCGTAGGAAATGAACACGGCGACACAAGTTCAAATCCTAGAGGAGACTGGTTGCATTTCACATAGCAAAGGTATGAATCCAATTAATCTCCCTCCAGCTATGGGCAAATAGTAGAACAGACTATGTTCTTCAGCCTTGGTGAGGCAACTAGTCTAGGAGAAGGAAAACTCTGAATGTAAACCTGTTAAACTCCGCTTAAAAATTGACCTTGTGTCATATCCTGCCCGAGTGGAGGGGTTGGGTAAATATATATATATATTCATATCTTTTTACAGTTTTCAATGCTATAATTGCTATTGATAACAGTTTTGGTTGTATAATGTTACGCTTGTTCACCAGATGGAGACACAGAATACTTCGACATAGTTGCATGAGTACTACAAGGAGACACGCTAGCCCCATACCTCTTTATCATCTGTCTAGACTACGTGCTTAGAACTTCGATCGACAAAATCAGAGAAAATGGCTTCGAGCTGACATAGAAAAGAAGCAGAAGGTACCCCGCAAAAACAATTACCGACGCCGACTACGCCGATGTCATAGCGTTACTGGCGAATACGCCTAACCAAGCCGAGACACTACTGCATAGTTTGGAACGGGCCGCCGCAGGCATTGACCTCCATGTCAATGCACATAAAACTGAATATATGTGTTACAACAAAACAGGCGACATTACCACACTAGACGGGGCCTCTCTCAAACTAGTAGACAAATTCACCTAGCTAGGAAGTAGCGTCTCATCAACCGAAAAGGACATCGACACACAACTAACGAAAGCATGGACAGCTATCGATAGGCTCTCGATCATATGGAAATCAGACCTGACCGATAAAATGAAACGCAATTTCTTCCAGGCAGCGGTCGTAACGATACTGCTATATGGATGCACTATTTGGACGCTAACTAAACGGCTGAAGAAGAAACTAGACGACAATTACATAAGAATGTTGAGAGCAATATTGAACAAGTCCTGGTGACAAAACCCCACAAGACACCAACTATACGGCCACTTGCCTCCCATCATGAACCAGATACGCAGGACACTGCTGGAGAAGCAAGAACGAACTCATCAGTGATGTACTCCTATGGACCCCTGCATATGGCCAAGCAAAAGCAGGACGACCAGCTCGAACATACATACAGCAGCTATGTGAGGATACAGGATGTAACCCTGAAGCGATGTAACGCCAAAAGCGATGAATGATAAGGAGAAGTGGCGAGAGAGGGTCAGGGATATCCGTGCTAGTGGCACGACATGATAATGATGAGCTAGATATATAGATATATAGATAGATAGATAGATAGATAATGAGCATATTGAGATAGATATGAAGAGACTGACATAGATAGATAGATAGATAGATAGATAGATAGATAGATAGATCTAAAAAAAATTGGGGTCGTGAGTTGATTTTATCTCTTTTTTTAAATCTTATATTTTCTCTCAACTTTTGTTACTTTACAACTTTTATGCATTGAGAACTATCACAGTTCTTCTTGTTTTCTGTGGGGGGTTTAAAGATTTTTTTACTGCCGTTTAAGATTTTTATCGTCTATCAATTCTAATGGTGGATTTTTTTTATGTAAGCGATCATTTGCAATATCATCTACGCGCATGCGTGCGTTCGAGTTCTTAAAAATATGCATGTTATGGTGTACAGAAGCGATTGACGATAGACTTTAGTGATCAACCGTTGGAAACTCGCCAGAACTGGGGTGGGGACAAACTTGTTTGGACATAGATAGCGGACTTTTGTAAGAGAGAATGAATGAATATCGTGGTCGAAAGAATAAGACATCACCATGAGGAAGAAAAATGAGTTCCGCCTGCTTGTCGGTTAGCGGACTCGAGGAAACAAGTCTCTCGTCATTGTTTCTTATAATAAGGATAATGATAATACTTGCGTCAAATTAGCAACGTCATGAGTTTCCCCCACTTATCTGTTTTTAATAATCATCACTTTAAGTGAGGAATCTGAATGAGCGAATAATTCAGATTCAGATTCACCACTTAAAGCGATGATAATCATAAGTAAAAAGTGGAGACATTACTAGATTGTCTGCTACGCGTTTATTTTATATATATATATATATATATATATATATATATATATATATATAGAGAGAGAGAGAGAGAGAGAGTCCTGGGGGGGGGCTAAAATAGTTATTGTCGTAGGAAATGAACTAGTGTCCTAAATTCAAACCTGGACGAGGCTGTGTGCATTTCACATAGCACTGATACCTTTGGGAAGGGTATCATTAGGGTATCATAAGTAAAAAGTGGAGGCATTACTAGCTAGCCTGCTATGTGTCTACTTTATATATATATATATATATATATATATATATATATATATATATATATATATATATATATATACAGGATGGAAATAAATTTATAATCCTAATGTGACCGGCTTTTGTTTTTTCTTAAAGAAATTATTGCTCTGTAATGTTAGTTACATTGAGCTCTTTACCAGGAAAATTTAAATGTTCACTGTTGCATGTTTTTTTTTTTTTTGTTCTGATGGAATTACTCCCTACTCCGGTTTAACTGGAGCGAATAATATATATATATATATATATATATATATATATATATATATATATATATATATATATATGGGTATGAATGGGTATTACTGGTATATATACCAGTAATACCCCATTCAGCGTCCGAAGACAGTGGGTGTGGATCATTCGCGTATAGAATATATAAGGAATATCATATAAATCTATGTGAGTGCTCGATATATGACTATTGTTATGTATCTTTTTCCCTCCAGGTTTATATATATATATATATATATATATTGTTATGTATCTTTTTCTATTGTTATGTAACTTTTTCCCTCCAGGTTTATATATATATATATATATATTGTCATCCACAGACAGACTGTTTCGTTCTATCAGAACTCTTCAATGTGGCTAGATACGTAAGACGCTCGAAGCTGGGATCGAAACCCATCCAACTTTACGTTAGACTAAGTCTCAGACCGCTCGGGCAACCAGCGTACCCCGTTTGGCTAAGGGAATTTTTAAGGTATTATGTAGTAACAGCAGCAGCCGTTTGTTTACATTTTTATACCCTATCGGCTACCAGAGTGCTCAGTTCTTTCGAGGAGCTTTGCATTATGCGAGCGGCGGACGAAAATTTTTCACCAGAGTGCTCAACCCCCATGGGGGAGCGTATATATTGTCATCCACAGACAGACTGTTTCGTTCTATCAGAACTCTTCATTGTGGCTAGACACGTAGGACGCTCGAAGCCGGGATCGAAACCCATCCAACTTTACGTTAGACTAAGTCTCGTTTTGTTAGAGTCCATGTAGTGCATCCATATAGCAGTATCGATGCGACCGCTGCCTGGAAGAAACTGCGTTTCATTTTATCGGTTAGGTTTGATTTTCATATAATCGATAGCCTATTGATAGCTGTCCATGCTTTCGTTAACCTCGTGTCGATGTCCTTTTCGGTTGATGCGACGCTGCTTCCTAGGTAAGTGAATTTGTCTTCTAGTTTAAGAGGGGTTCCGTCTAGAGTGGAGATGTCACCCGTTTGATTATAGCATATATATTCCGTTTTGTGTGCATTGACATAGAGGCCTATGCTTGCGGCTGCTCGTTCCAAACTATGCAGTAGTGTTTCGGCTTTGTGTTTCGGTAATTGTTTTTGCAGGGTACCTTCTGCTTCTTTTCTTTGTCAGCTCGAAGCCATTCTCTCTGATTTTGTCAATCGATGTTCCTAGTACGTAGTCTAGACAAATGATAAAGAGGTATGGAGCTAGCGTGTCTCCTTGTAGTACTCCTGCTACAATGTCGAAGTATTCTGTGTCTCCATCTGGTGATCGTACTTTTACTTTGGTGTTTCTATAGAGAATCGTTATTGCTGCTACGGTTTCTTTAGGTATGCCGTATGCTAGTAACCCTCGGGAAAATATGAATCCCTTTATTCACCCATCTATGGGTTAAATAGTATCACTGCTGTTGTTCTAAAAGGATGGCTTTGGTGAGTCTTACCCCTCTGCAGAGATGCAATCGGTGTATTCTACAGCCCCACCCCAACCAGTCGCCTGGGTTTTACAAATAGATAAATCTGGATCCTTTCTGTCAAAAATCCTTAATCCCCCCCCCTAAAAATGATCACCAAAACAAAACGGATTTTCTGCTTGTTCAAATATTTATGAGCAGTATTGCTACAAGGCACAACTCATAATAGTAATACAAAATCTATACAAAGGCCCTATACAAATGCTACAAGATTGGTATTATTTTACCAAAGGTTTTCATTTCTTTAATCCTTTTATTTTGCTATTTTAAAACAGAACAAAACTAACGAAATTAAAGCAAACATGAAGAGCATCTGGTCACAAGGGATTTGTTTATTTAGCCGTTCATTAGGCTGCCTGCTTATGTTAATGAAAACATGAAGACGAGAACACAGGACCACAAAAGGGTGGAGTTGGCTCCTTACACTGAACCCCACAAATTTTCAAAGATGGCAAAATATCTCTTGGGCATATGCTTCATCAAACAGACGGATGTAGATGCTGTTGACTGCAGAGAATCTATCCCGCGTTATATCCCAACCCCGGATATCCCAGGGTGTGTCAGGGAAGAATTGCTAGCAGAAAATCGACAAATGAAAGTGAATTAACGTCTGCTTTACATAATGTGATCTAGTAATAATAGTCTAATGAATATTCGTACATTATTTTAAGCAGAATCGCGATTGCTGCATTTTTATAAAAGATTAACTATATATATATATATAGTGGTACTTTGGTTATAAAACCATTCTTAAGTCGAACAATTCAGAGTTCGATAAAAAAAAATTGCAATAAAAAATTCCTCAGTGATCGAACAAATTTTCGGGGTTCGAACACTCGAGTCGATCTGATGAAAA
Organism: Sepioteuthis lessoniana; assembly: GCA_963585895.1. Classification (NCBI taxonomy): domain Eukaryota; kingdom Metazoa; phylum Mollusca; class Cephalopoda; order Myopsida; family Loliginidae; genus Sepioteuthis; species Sepioteuthis lessoniana. The sequence continues at coordinate 13,491,826 of OY757932.1, read as the reverse complement.
CGGAAAGTGCGACAATGACTGCCGAGGCAATCCGAACGAGTCGAAACGAGCAGAATTGTTTCAGTTTTAAGAAAAACAAAAACCGGTCACAGTTTTCTTGTCCTGATTGAATTACACCCAACTCCGGTTTAACTGGACCGAATAATACTTATATATATATATATATATATATATATTGTTATCGATAGACTGACAGTTTCGTTGTTTACAACTCTTCACTGTGGCTAGACCCGTGAGATGCTTCAAGTCGAGATCGAAACCCGGCTGACTTTACGTCAGTCAGATATCCTACTCCAGAGTCACCTCAGCGTAGGTGTATGAATTTTTGCGTTTATCTTTTTTTACATATATGTTATCGGCTACCAGAGTGCTCAATGCATGAGAAGAGCCATAGCATTTCAGCGTATGTGGTACTATTTACCAACCCCTCCGCTCGGGCAGGATATGACACAAGGTCAATTTTTAAGCGGAGTTTAACAGGTTTGAATTCAGAGTTTTCCTTCTCCTAGATTAGTTGCCTAACCAAGGCTGAAGAACCTAGTCTGTCCTACTATTTACCCATAGCTGGAGGGAGAATAATTGGATTCATACCTTTCCCAAGGGAATTAGTGCAATGTGAAATGCAATCAGTCTCGTCCAGGATTTGAACTCGTATCTCCGTGTTCATTTCCTACGGCGATAACGACTACACCACGGGCATGTGGTAACCGACAAATTCCCCATTCGAGTGCTCAAAAGCCAATATAAATGTTAAACGTTTTATTTCAAATTAACTGCGAGAAAACGAAGTAGAATCTCCCGCTAAACTATCAGACAAGCTTCCTATTAAAAATTTTCATTCCAACACCAAACAAAATCAGTGAACTGAGAATTTTCGCTCCTTTTTCCTCGTTTCTCTTTCAATTAAGACGCTGAATTCAGCATATTTCAAATGACGCAAAATACTTTACAATCAGCACTAAATCAATTTTGCGAATTGTTCAGTGAAAGAACACTAGACTTAGGATTTTGTTTGTTATCATCTGCCGACAAAATGAAAGTAAATCTATTCCTACAAATTTGAACTGAAAATGTATTTCGAACCTGAGACTAGTTTTTGTACTATTTTATCCAAAATGTATAAATAAGTTTTAAATTCTAAATATTGCTAAGAAAAAAACCAAAGCAGTACAAAGCAACCAAATTTAGCTCACCTTTTATTATCTATCTATCTATCTATCTATATATATATATATATATATAAATTCATAGGGGTTTATAGATTTATATAGGTCTCTTTTTGCATATATATATATATATATATATATAGACTAACCTACTATCTACCAGCATTCACGGTTACCAGGCAAAAAGAAAAAAAAAACTCGCCAGGAACAAGAGATACAAATATCTCAAATCACCGCCCGGGGGAAAAAAGAAAAAATATCATAGGACAAAAAAAAAAGAAAAGACCAACTTCGTCACACCAGTTTAAAAAAATCAAGAGATATGCAGTCAGTTGGTCAAAAGAAAAATAAAACCCACCGTAAAATGCCGCAATGCTACAATTACAAGAGTGCTCAATACGAGGTAGGGCCAATTACAAAAATTAACTTAATCGCGATTTAGTTAATTCTATATATATATATAGAGAGAGAGAGAGAGAGAGAGAAAGAGAGACTGTAATCTATATTGGCTGTTTTCAACCTCAAATTAAACGTGTGAAGTCTCCTGATGAAAGAAAGAGTATAATATTCTTCGCCGAAATGAATTCATAATGACAATTTAACCAGGTTTGAGTTTTCTTCTAATTGCATTGTATACGCTCTGTATTTGAGTTTTATTATATAAACCTGGATAGGGAATATATAACAATAGCACTCCTATAGATTTATATCAAATTCCTCATATATTCTACACGCGAATAATCTACACCCATTGTCTTCGAACGTTGACTATATATATATATATATGATTAAGAAAATAAGGCAGAGCCATCTCCACTCTAAATGGCGGTTGGCTGAAACTAGTAGATAAGTTCACGTACCTCGATAACAATATCTCATCTACTGAATGTGATGTCAATATGTGCCTAGCAATAGCGTGGACTGCTATCATATGGAAGTCTGATGTATCCCATAAAATGAAATGGGATTTCTTTCAAGCAGAGGTCGTGTCAATACTACTTTACGGGTGCACCACATGGACGCTGACAAAACGTATTGAGAAAAAGCTAAGCAAGAACTGCACAAGAATGTTACGAGCTATACTGAACAAATCCTAAAAGCAACATCCTACGAAACAACAGCTGTACGGCCACTTACCTCCTACCTCTATAACCATTCAAATAAGACGAATAAAACATGCAAGATATTGCTGGAGAAGCAACGATGAACTAATAAGACACCTTATATAGACACCTTTACACGGATGTGGCAGTGTTGGGCGGCCAACAAGAACTTACCTACAACAACTCTGTACGGACACAGGGTGTTATCTAGAAGACCTGCTGGGAGCGACAAACGATAGAGAGGAATGGAGAGAGTGAGAGAGAGAGAGAGAGTGAGAGAGAGAGAGTCAATGAAATCCGTGCTAGCAGCGCAACTTGATGACGATGATGATTATCTTACATTTCCGAGTTTCAGATTTTCTATCGTCAGGAGAGTTGGTCATCCACGTAGATTTATTCCTTATATATTATCATTTTACTCATTTAAGAGCTTTTTACAACAGTGTTAGCTGATAGTTTTTTTACTAGAGTCTGAATAATCACAAGTCTCCTCAAGACACCAGGACTCTTCTCAGTATTCTAGCCGATCTTAACAACGCTGTAGTTTCGATGGTCTCCACTCGTCCTCTCATTTCCATGTCCTTCAGTCTCTGTACCAATTGTGACGGCAAATTGAACTAAAATCCCAAAATGGGACTTTATTTTTCGCACGTGTGAAGACGGGGCAGGTTGGCACTTGATCCCCTACAGAAATAAGTCCTGTTCAGAGTTCTTTTCTCAGGCAGATAAGAACTGGCATATTACGTGAGGGAATAATTTAAGGCCAGACTGACCGCCGCTGGCAAAGGGGTCCAAAATTTCACACTATCACACACCCACCAGGTCGCTTTCTTCTTTCCCCGAGATAATGGAAGAAAGTGAGCCTATAGGTCTTAGTTGTAATAATATTAATACTGCTATAGTGGTAGTCGGTAACTCCGGTTTCCCGTGTGATACTTTAGGGATTAATAGGACAGTTCTAAGCAAGATAATATAAGGCGAATAGAAGCTGAAAGGAAAGCATGGAATAATAACATAGACCACATGGTGAAATTAAAATACACAAGTTCTTTACTACGGTTATATACATATATATGTTCAAAGTGTCAAAAATATATAATAGGATAGTCCATGAATATAAATGTCTTTTCTTGGCTTTTATCCTTTTTCAAATTGAGAGAGAGTGGTAAACAAAGTTTGGGTGTAAAGGGAAAATGTCCCAAAGTTACTTATCTTATTTTTTTGACGGGGTTCCACTGGAGAATTTCTCTTCTTTCACGGGCTAGTAGACTTTGTATTGCTTTTAATGCTGGCTTGAGAGATTCAGGTCTCTCATGTCTCAGTCTTTTGTCTTTAGCCCGGAGTGAAATGGCTATCGTCCGTCTGCCACGAGACTTGTCCAAAAAACTAGCTTTTTTTGTCTTTCTTCCGTTGAGGGGAAGGGGACCCCACTTCCGTTTGAGGCTCCCGCCAATCATTTGGCTTCATTTTTCTCCTTCCCCTTCCGATGTCCGGCGACCCAAGGTCACTTAAGTGCAAACATCTGTGTGACCCATAATCATTTCTAACGGTCACTTTTTGACTGCTAGATAATTTTAGTTCAACAGGGGAAGAGTATCATTCCCACTCCTCGTCTCTGTGAGCCATCACGTGACACCTCCCTGCTTAAGAGAAGAAAGGGAGATGAATAGAAATACCATAGAAAAAAAAAAGGCAAATCAATTCACTGTTCTTTCTCCTTTTCTTTCACTTTTTTTTTTTCTCACTTTACTTTTCTTTCATCCCCTTTCTTCTTCACGCTTTGACGAATTCTTTCCTTTTCCTTTTTTTCGTCCTTCCTAATTTTCTCTATAGGGGAAAACAATTTCTCTTCTCTTTCTTTCTCTCTCTCTCTTTTCTTTTTCTTTAATCTTGTTTTCCTTTCTTTCTTTTCCTCTCTCGGCTTTTGGCCGTATCATATTTCAAACCTTGAGGAGGTAAGTCCTTCTTTCTTTCTTCGTCATTTTTGACGACTTTATAATTTTAATTGTCAAGCTCTGGGGGAAGAGACTTCCTTTTCTTTTCTCTCTTTCCCCTATTCGTCACTTGTTGACGAACCACTTTCTCGTCCATCTCATATTTCAACATTGGGGACGAGAATTCCTCATTTTCTTTAGTTTCTCTCTCTCTCTTTCTTTCTCTCAACAACTATGAAAGAATATTCTGCTACTACATTTTCGTGGGGCGTTAGAGAAATAAACTTGGGTACTTTTTTATTAATTTTTCTAAGCCCTCTCTTTCTGAAACGGACAATTGGCCTAATTTTTCCTCGAATTTCTTCAGCATTGCTGAGTTCTCAATTTTTCGAGGTTGGCCTTCTTGACGGACATATCTCTTCAATTTGTTTGTGTGACACACTTGTGTCTTCTTCTTTCCTTCGTTGGTATCAATTCTGTATGTCCTCTTGTCTATTCTCTGTGATATTACGTAGGGACCTATATATCTTCCACCACAGTGGGGTCCTTTATTTGATGATAGTAGCAGGACTTCGTCGCCCTTTTTGAATTCTTCCTTCTTAGCCTCTCGATAAGTATTAGGGAATTTATTCCTAATACTCGTTGGACCTTCATCCTTTTTCCGACGACTGGTCCTTTTATCTTCTTGTTTATTGAGGGGTGGAAGGTTCACTTCTTTTCTTTCCACCTTCTCACTCTGTGAGCGACTATGTCGTTTGTGCCGCCCACGTGGCTCAGCCGCCATCTTGTCTTCCTGTTTGGCATTCATTCTCGCCATCTTTTTTTCTTCATTTTTGGCGCTCATTTTCGCCATCTTTTTTCCATGTTTGGAGTTCTTTCTCGCCATCTTTCCATCTTCATTTATGGCGCTTATTTTCGCCATCTTTTCCGGGTGACACTTTTTTGTTCTTACTTCATTTCCCAGTATGAGGGAAATTCCTTTCATAGGTAGTTTGTCTACCACACCAACTTTAATTGGTCCATCTTTCCACTGGGACTTTAGGGTTATTTTACACAGCGGTATTTTTACCCTCTTTCCGCCGATACCCTCTATCATCACAGTCTCACGTGTTGCTTCTATTACCCCTTTAGGTAATTTATTTCGTAGAAGTAACGACTGAGATGCTCCGGTATCTCGTAAAATTGAGACTTCCACTGGTCCTCCGTGTGGGCCTCTTATCATCCCTTTTTTCGTCCAGGGTCGATAGGACTGGTTTCCTCTAGGTGTTGTTACAGCTCCTTGAGGTTTTCTCGGCTGGGTCTGGTTTCTTTCAGGACCTTTTCCAAGCTGACACCTTATGGCTATGTGTCCAGCCTTTCCACACTTGTAGCAGACCACTGTTCTGCTGCTACTTTGGAAGGTCCTATTTCCTTCCTTAGGTCTTCCTTCAGGACTTAATTCAGCTTTGAATTTCACTTTACTTCCCGTGTACGGTTTTTCCTTTGTTTTTCGGTGTGTGAGGATGTATTCGTCTGCTAGTGCGGCCATTTCATAGGTCACGTCAGTTTTTCTTTCACTTAGGTGAACCCTGACTTCTTCTGGCACACAGTTTAAGAATTCTTCAGCTAATATTAGCTGCCGGAGTTTCTCAGCATCTCCGTCTATCCTCTTAGAGTCACACCACTTATCCAGCGCGTTCTCCTTTTCTCTCAGAAATTCCACATAAGACTGGTTTTCCGTTTTTCTCTGTGTTCGGAATTTCTGTCTATAAGCTTCTGGAACCAACTCGAAGCTTTTTAGAACCGCTGCTTTCACCAAATCATAGTCGGCGCAATTTTCTGTCGGCAGAGTTGCATATGCTCTCTGTGCTTTTCCTGTCAGCACAGTTTGGAGTAGCATCGACCAGCATTCTTTCGGCCATCCAAGATTTAGCGCGGTTCGCTCAAAATGTGCGAAGTATCCGTCCACGTTGGCTTCTTCAAATTTTGGGACTAGCCTCGCTTGCTTCGTTACTTCGAAACTGTCATGGCTTCCTTTGCGTCCTCTTATTGCCAAGTCGACTTCTCGCAGCCTTGTTTCTTGCTGAATTTTTATTTTCTCCAGTTCCATTTTATTTCTCTGTAGTTCCATTTGTGCTTGTATTTTAATTTTCTCCAGTTCAATTTCTTCTGGAGTCATTCGTATCATTTCCGTTGGTAGCTCTTCTAATACTGCTTCCTCGAAAACATTTTCGTCGACCATGTGTCTTGCTATTTTTATAACGAGTTCATGTTTCCTCATAGAATTTTCAACATTTAACTCAAGCTTCTCGCCAATTTTTATTATCTCGCTTTTTCTCAGCCTCTCCAACTTTTCCATGGAGGGTTCTTTTAAAAAGTTCTCTATTTTGTCCATTTTTTCTTTAATTTTTCCAAACAGTTATATCAACAAGTAATTTGACTGTTTCAACAATATTCCTTTTTTTTTTTTCACGGTCTCTCAGGGTAGATTTAAACGGCAGGAATTGTCACACGACTACTAGCAATAAATATTATTAATAATAATCAATCCCGGACGTGAGCCCCCATTTTAGGTCTGTGACGGCAAATTGAACTAAAATCCCAAAATGGGACTTTATTTTTCGCACGTGTGAAGACGGGGCAGGTTGGCACTTGATCCCCTACAGAAATAAGTCCTGTTCAGAGTTCTTTTCTCAGGCAGATAAGAACTGGCATATTACGTGAGGGAATAATTTAAGGCCAGACTGACCGCCGCTGGCAAAGGGGTCCAAAATTTCACACTATCACACACCCACCAGGTCGCTTTCTTCTTTCCCCGAGATAATGGAAGAAAGTGAGCCTATAGGTCTTAGTTGTAATAATATTAATACTGCTATAGTGGTAGTCGGTAACTCCGGTTTCCCGTGTGATACTTTAGGGATTAATAGGACAGTTCTAAGCAAGATAATATAAGGCGAATAGAAGCTGAAAGGAAAGCATGGAATAATAACATAGACCACATGGTGAAATTAAAATACACAAGTTCTTTACTACGGTTATATACATATATATGTTCAAAGTGTCAAAAATATATAATAGGATAGTCCATGAATATAAATGTCTTTTCTTGGCTTTTATCCTTTTTCAAATTGAGAGAGAGTGGTAAACAAAGTTTGGGTGTAAAGGGAAAATGTCCCAAAGTTACTTATCTTATTTTTTTGACGGGGTTCCACTGGAGAATTTCTCTTCTTTCACGGGCTAGTAGACTTTGTATTGCTTTTAATGCTGGCTTGAGAGATTCAGGTCTCTCATGTCTCAGTCTTTTGTCTTTAGCCCGGAGTGAAATGGCTATCGTCCGTCTGCCACGAGACTTGTCCAAAAAACTAGCTTTTTTTGTCTTTCTTCCGTTGAGGGGAAGGGGACCCCACTTCCGTTTGAGGCTCCCGCCAATCATTTGGCTTCATTTTTCTCCTTCCCCTTCCGATGTCCGGCGACCCAAGGTCACTTAAGTGCAAACATCTGTGTGACCCATAATCATTTCTAACGGTCACTTTTTGACTGCTAGATAATTTTAGTTCAACAGGGGAAGAGTATCATTCCCACTCCTCGTCTCTGTGAGCCATCACGTGACACAATCTTTTGGTAACTGTAATGAGCGCACCAATTACTGTTGATATCACCATGACTTTTATGTTCCATAGTTTTCTGAGTTCTCTAGCAAGGTCTAAGTACTTATCTCTTTTTTTTTATTCTTTCAGAACAGTAAAGTCCACTATTCGGTAGATTCTCTTTTTTATGTTAACCATCGCTTGATTTGGTTGTCAGGCCGAGATTGATCTTCGTATAGAGTTATATTGATTTTACGATTTAGAGGCACTTACGGCGTTATATTCAAGCCAAATATTCAAAACCATTATATATATATATATATATATATATATATATATCCACACACACAGTTATGGTTAAAATTTCATGCTAAAAGCGTTTTTAGCACGTAAAATCTTTACAGTGTTCTATCTATGCACAAAAATTTTAAACAATATCACAATATTTTTCTTGTATAACGTTGGATAATGATAAAAACAGGATAAAGCCCACAACTCTTAGTTCCACGTTGTCGATACTCAGATGTGTTGAATGTAAGCTCACTTAAGAATCTTTTTCCTATTTATTCATTTAAATTTAATTTCACATTCAGAAATTTCTATCGCTATTTAGCGTAAACTATTATAACATTGTATATATATATATATATGTTATAATATATATATATATATATATATATATATATATATATATATATATATATATATATATATCTGTGTGTGTGTGTGTGTGTGTGTGTGTGTGTGTGTGTAAGTACAATGCAGTTGCAAAATTATTTAAATACTGTTATCATTTTTGAGGGCACAGGTTAACTAGTTTCAACATATTTACCTTAAAATGGCTTTTTCTATTTTAAAGATTCGGGATGATCTAGTGATATGGTTTTAATAATTATTTTGATAATTAATAATAATGGTACCAACCTGACAATCGATACAAGATTATCTGTTGGAAACATATAGAAGCCGGGACTGGCGTCAATGGAGATAGCTTTCAGGGTATTCACTCTGCAGAGCCTTGACTTGACTTGACATAATAGGAACTGCTATAAAAAGAGGGAGGGTAGGACTCTCATCGAGTCTGCAGAAAAGCCACTAGGTATGATATTTATCTGACTTCCTCCCAAGTCAGACTGGACAAGAAATCATGTGATTGTGGAAGCCACTCACAAATTGAGACACATGCATGGCCGTCATAGAAAAACGATTGATCTCATCGGTATTCCCCTTTTGAGGCACTTCAGTTGCCAAGCGATAAATTTAACCCTGATTTGTTTGGGGCAAAGTCCCGTGGGACCAAGGGATTAACTCAATATCATCCACCCACGAACGCTATTTGAGGCAGAAAAGCCAAAATGTTGGTTTGGATTAAGAGAACAAGCCCTCGGATTGGTTTGGTTTGGTTGGGTTTTATGACATATCAACCCTTGTAGGTTATTTAATGCCGAATCATCTTTATACATATTATATATGATTTGTAAACGCATAGTTTGGAGATTATATTTTTAAACGAGACAGAACTTATTTGTTTGCATACAGTTAAATGGTTATACATATTATTTGTACTTGAACAGTTTATTGCAAATGTTATTTTAAAATGAGTCAGAGCTAATTTGTTTGCACACAAGTTTTCATCTGTTTGCATTCACTTTAATGATTTCAAATATTGCTATCTAACATAAGTAATTTTATTTGTGCATAGTAAAACGGTTTCAAGAATCGCTATGTAACACTAACAATTCAATTTAGGCACTCAGTTAAAGAGTTTCAAGTATTGCTAATCAACATTAATAATTCAATTCTTTCAGGTGCTACCACTCCGAGTCAGAGTGTACCTGAGAACTATGGTAATGAAGGAGTACTCCATATTCCCCAAAGCTCCAGCGTTACTGGAGCCTCACCATCAGATTGTTTAATGACATATCCTCGTTCGGGGAGGGGCTTACTCTTCTGCATATATGCAGTCGGTGTATTCTACAGCTCAAGCCGACTGGGCTGGCCTCGGATTGTATCTTCTGTAAAGTGATCATCTCCACATACCTGCGTGAAGGAGTCTGATAAAAGACCCGAAACCTCTTATGAACCCAGAAATATCATAAACAATACATTCCAACTCATCTATATATCTTTATCAATAATAATGTCGTTAAATTTGCAGTTGATATGATTATCAGTTGGAAGCGGCGTTCCTGTCTAGACTACAACAACTTTTTAGGCGATTAGAATCTCGGTGTCAGGACTTGGATAGATGTTTTCCCGTAACTTATTCGTTCGTAGAAGTGACATACCGAGTATTTCTCCTCATGGCATCTGTCAGGGCAATTAACTTTACTTAGCAGTTTCACATCTCCTTTCCAAGTAACATGTGATAGACTATACTGGGTTACAGGGTACCTGCTTCAATGAATGACTACAATGAGTGTTCTATAAACAGTAACAAAAACAAAGAATTAGAGAAATTTCGTGCATGTAAACCCACTGGAGCCAAACAACGTTAAATAATTTGCGTGGATATATCTGTATAGAATTCCGATTTACACACTTAAAAGCCATCTTTGGGAGCGTTTGAGCTTGATGTCGATACACTCCCTCCCTATAGAATTTATTTTACTATTGGAACTGAATAAATAAAAAAAAGGTCTCTATAATTTGCGGTTAATAGTTATTTCCCCTAAGAAATCATAATAATCAACATGAGCGTGAACAGAGACCCAACATTATTATTGTTATTATTGTTACTCCTTTTCGAGTTTTTCACACCAGTGTTAGCCGATAGTTTCTCATAGGAGTTTGAGTGACAGCAAGTCTCCAGGACTCTTCTCGGTATTCTGGTCGATTTAATAATGATCTTGTTTGGATGGTCTTTGAGTCTTCTAGTCCCTTAATCGGTCCTTTGGGGATTATTTCAAGTGCTCCAAGATAATTGGTATCACCGTCACTTTCAGGTTTCCTGTTTTTTTTTTCTTTTTTGTTCTCTAGCAAGGGACTTGCAAGGTCGACAATTTTGCAAATTCTCTTTTTTTTTATTGATTATTATTAGGTCTATTGGCCTAGTGGTAGAGTGTTCGCCAATGGACCGGGAGACTGGAGTTCAATCTCAGGTTGAGTCATACCAAAGACTAAAAAAATGGTACTTGATACCTCCTTGCTTAACACTCAGCATTATAAGGTAGGGATCAAGGGTAAAGTGGAGAAATCCAGGTAAAGGAGTAGCACGCTCCCTTACACTTCGGTGTAGTAGCTATTGAAAAGGGAGCTTTCGGATAGCCCTCGACTACGGTCGCTAATTTTACTTCTGACCGAGATTAGGTGATTCGTCTGAATGTCAAAGTCCCATAGGAGTTTATGTGTGTTCTTTTCTTGGACAGATGCTGGGTTGTGCATATACCATTTGTTCGTATGGTCAAATGTAAATTTCTTGCACATCTCCCAGTGGATCACCTTGCCGACCCAGTCAAGTCTAGTCTTCTACGCTAATTTGCTACATTCGCTTATTATGTAATTGAAGGTTTCATCTCTGTCACTGCCTATTCTACATTTGCTATTTTGTTGCGTCTTATCTATTCTGTTGCGTCTTATATATTCGCGCTTTGATATGATTGGTTCTCACGGTGTTGTTTTGTGCTGCTATTAGGAGAGATTCTGTTTCTCTCTTTAAGTTTCCTTTTCTTAGCCAGGTCCAGGTTTTCTCGTGCGAGATGTTGTTTATTAGTCATTTAAAACGCCCATAGAGTTGTTTTTCTTCCCATTTTTGTTTCCAAGTTATTGTCATTCTGTTGTCCATCGTGTTGTCAGTATCGTTTCTGATGGCTGTAATTAGTCCACCTTCGTATTTTTCTATGTAGTCTTCGAGTCGTTGTATCGATGCGTCAACGCTGTCTTCAATGCTGGCAATCCTGTAAACCATATTTTAAAACTTTATTAGTTATGTTAGAATAAAAAATGGTGTTAGAAACGCACGCAAATTTTGATATGAGTCAGCAATTAGAATAGTTATGAACTCCCGTATCCCCACCCCAGCTAAATAGGATTAAATTTTATCACTGTTCTTCATCTACATGAATGGCTTTGGCATTGAATAACCTACGAAGATTGATATGCCATAAAACAAAGAAACTGATCGATTTGAATAGAAACGCTGCAGGGAACACGTGATCTAATGGATTTCATTCACTAAGCTTAGCTTAGTTTAACACAATGTTAGATGCATGGAGCACTCAGGTTAAATCGAACTTAGAAACAATTGTTCTCTTGCCTAACGATGCGACCACACGTGATATAAGAGGCTTTTTTTCTCAATATTATTAAATCTATTATTCGATAGAAAAGTAAGCTATACGTAGTATTATTTTCGTTTTCACGTCTTTTTTGCGGGGTGGGGGGTTATTCTGAAGCTTTAGGACACTGTGTAAGACATACTTTCACCTTCTGTTCCTACTTTTAGTGACAGCAAAATAGAAAAGTGATGTGTTCGTTATCTTAACCCTTTGGGTTTTGATAAGATATTCAGAGATCTTAAAACGAAGGAAAACTGATATAAGCGAAAATCTGTCTGTCTCTTTCTCTGTCTCTGTCTCTGTCTCTCTCTTTATATATATATGTGTGTGTGTGTGTGTGTGTGTGTGGAAAGAAAGAGTGAGTGAGTGAGAGAGGGAGAGAGAGAAAGTGAGGAGAGAGAGCTAAGTTATCAAACAATCTGTCTCGAAGGACGGACTGAACTTTTTGATGAGCAAAGCGCTATCAGCTGCCAACTAACATAGACATATCAAATGCACACTCCTTACGCCGCACCTTACAAAATGGTGGGGCGATTGATAAGGTTTTTACAGTTTATGACATCTGATAAGGAGACTAGAAGAAACTGATGAAATATATGAACGTAAAACCTGATGATGGACAGACGAGCAAAAATATGAAGAAAAAAAAATTATTTGAGACTATCTTCTAGTTTATTCCTTTAACCTTGTAAAAGTGAGTAATCACTTTATATATATACTTGAACAATTTGATTTTATGTACTGTTATGTCATTTAACCGGACATTGGAATAATGGTTAGAGTGTTCGCCTGAATAGCCCAGGAGACCTGAGTTCAATAACCAGGTCGAGTCATACCAAAGACTCAGAAAATGGTACTTTATGCTACCTTGCTTAACGCTCAGCATTATAAGGTAAGGATCAAGGGTAAAGTGGAGCAATCCAGGGAAAGGAGTAGCACCCTCTCCTACACCTTGGTGTAGTAGTTACCGAAAAGGGAGCCTTTGTGTCATCCTCAACTACAGTCGCCAACTTTACTTTTTTCACTTATAAAGTTACTCGATATCTTTTTTTATCAGAAGAAAATTTTAGATCTTAATACTATTGTAAATATTTAACGTAACATGAAACTATCAATATATTAAAATACTCTTTAAATCCTTCACTAATCTGATACCCTTCTAGGTTGCTTTCTCTGCCACATCATCGCAAGGAAACCATGAAGAAGGGGCTGACCAAAAGCAGACTTACTGACCATCGTAAACCTTTCCTGATTTGATCGCAGCAACAGAAAAACGCTCCGATAAAATCGAGATATCTCCATTTATTTATATTTCAGGCAAAGTCCAGAACTTCTACAAATTAGTAGAGGAATTAGAATGATAAACAAAACCCAGTTTTATGCCATGTTTTATTTATCACAACATTCAACGATGCCGAACTTAAACAAAGAGGCAAATGTCTCTTTGTAAGACATCGAATATGTGGATACTTTCTCAACCTCGCAACTACTGATGTAGACTGCGACTTGAAGCTGTTTGCACAGTCGGCTGGGGCTGAAGAATACAGAATCCATTTCTTTTATGCAAAGTACCCCTAGTTATTATTGTAGTAAATATTTATGCGTTCCCCCAGAGGTATGGAACATAGTACACGGACCTTTTTAAATAATTTTGGGATCCCGCCCACAAGTTTGCGTGGATAAGGGCAAAAATTGTCGAGTTTCATCAACATATTGTCACCAAAGATCTCTTTAACTCCCCCTCTCTCTCTCTCTCTCTCTCTCTCTCTCTCTCTCTTTCTCTCTCTCCTTTAATACAAGGAGAAAGAACCGTCTGAGTGTAAGATTCCTGAGAACACAGAGTTATAGTCCCTAATGACAAGAATCTATGTCCGAGACGTATGATGTAAAATGGGCACAAATCAAGTCGATTTTTTTTTAATTTGATAATTGTACGACTCTGTAGAGTAATGTTGTGGCCACCTCCAACTTTCTGAGATCCTGATGCTAAGCTGTGTGACCGGCAACAAAAGGTCAATCATGAGAACTCTCGCAGTAGATGCGAAAAATAGTCACAAAAAAAAAGTTGAGGATTTTTGAAAAGGGTAGGTTTGTTGGCACCGGGCTTTTTGTCCCGGTGACTGGACTCACAGATAACAAAATTTACTAGGCACTGGGTCTTTTTGGCCTAGTGATTGGACTTACAGACGATAAAATTCACTTGGCCTTTTTGCCTGGTGACTGGAAAACTGAAAGGCTGGCCCCAGGGAGCGTTTCCTGGACAATACCAGCTTTGCAGGGGGTAAATTCATTGCTCAGCGTCTGAGGCTCCACAATAAGGGAATGCTGATGGGATCAAGCATTTTTTGCACCAGCCGTGCATGTGTCTCGATTCGTGCATGGCTCCCCTCATTAAAATGACCTTGCGTCAAATCCTACCTGGTGAGAGGTTACATGAATAACTAGTTAGTTGGTTACCGGAAGTAACGATTGAAACTATCGGAACCAACAAAACAGCCCCCAAACCTATTGGGTGGAGGCTACAATTTCTCAAACAATAGATCTTTCTTTCATTAACGCAAGAAAATAACTTAACGTTCTCTTGTTTGTGATACAAGTCTAAAAAGAAGTTATAACATTAGCAATAAAGAGCGTGAGATTTTTCTGTGACCGCGTGTCTGACTTTCTTCTTTTCCTGGAGTAAGCTCATCATCATTTCTTTATCTCATCTTTGTCAGTTTTTTTTTCGAGACCCCTTCTTTGTCTTTTTTTTTTCTTTTTTTTTTTTGAGTGGAGTGGGTTAATTAGGATGTAATTTTTTTTTTACAGTTCTCAACAAAGAATAACGAAAAGGGAAAACTGATCCCACCGACCTTTATACATATGACTTGCGAATGAAATAATCAATGTAAATATTTATAAATGGTAAAAAGATATAAAAGATGAAATAATTAAAAGATTTAAACTAAATAAACGAAATGGAACATCATATACATATATATATTTACCAACCCCTCCTCTCGGGTAGGATATGACATAAGGTCAATTTTTAAGCCGTTATTTGATATTAAGTATTCCAATCTAGTTAGACGAACCAGACATGCAGGACACAGGGACGAACTCATAAGAGATGTACTCTTATGGACCCCCACACATGGCCGTGCAAAAGCAGAACGACCAGCACGAACATACATTCAGCAGCTATGTGAGGATACGGGATGTTGTCCTGAAGACCTACCTAGGGCGATGAACGATAGGGAGGAGTGGCGAGAGAGGGTCAGGGATATCCGTGCTACCAGTGCGATATGATGATGATGATGATGATGATGATGATGATGATTCCAATCTACCGGGTCATTGGTCTAACGAGTAGAGTGTTCGCCAATGGTGCGGTTCAATCCTGCGTCGAGTCATACCAAAGACTCAAAAAATGGTTCTTGATGCCACCTTGCTTAGCACTCAGCACAATAAGGTAAGGATCAAGGGTAAAGTGAGCAATCCAGGAAACGGAGTAGCGCCCTCCTCTATACCTCGGTGTAGTAGCTATTAAAAAGGGAGCCTTCGGGTTGCCTTCAACTAAGAGAGACAACTTTACTTTTACTTACTTATTCTAATCTCATACAAATAATTTACACACAGATCTATTTCATCCACAATCGGGACTCTAACAAGTACAACCACTCCGGGTTAGAGTGGTTCTGGGAGTAATGGCAATGAAGAGGTACTCCACACTCATCAGAGTTTTATAACTGGACGCTCACCACCAGAAGCAATTTAGTGCCATATCCAGGACATCGCCTTTTGGGACAAAAAAAACGCTTATCTCCAACTGGTTTTATACATACGATTCAGTACTCTCTCTCTCTCTCTCTCTCTCTCTCTCTCTCTGTCTTAAGAGTGGATCAAACATGCTTGAAGGAACCTGCCGAGGTGATCGAACAGTAATTTATTTGGAGGAGGGGTGAATCTGACTCTTGGGGATGTGTAATCGAGTTTCAGGTATTTGCGGAACGATATTTTCTTCTTTCACTCATATCATCTGGATGCTTCTTAAATTTTTTCACTAAAGAAAACATCCGCAATTGTTTTGATATTCTAAAATGAAGTGTTTTCCTTATTCTTTATGTTTTTATTTTTCGATTTAGAAATAAAACTTTTTGGTTTTTGTTGTTGTTTTTTGTTGTTTTTTTATTACTATTTTCATATTTTGAGAGTGTTAGCCGATGGTTTCTCACTGGAGTTGGAGTGACAACAAGTCTCCTCAAGTTTCCAGGACTCTTCTCAGTGTTCTAGCTGATCTCAACTATGTTGTAGTTTGGATGGTCTCCACACATCCTCTTATTTTCCTGACCCTGTACCAATCCTTTGGTGACTATACCGAGTGCACTAATTACATCTGGTATTACCGTCACTTTCATGTTCCATAGTTATTATTATTATTATTATTATTATTATTATTATTATTATTATTATCTCCATTGGAGTTTTTCACATCAGCGTTAGCTGATGGTCTTTCACGGGAGTTGAGTGACAGCAAGTCTCCTCAATGTTGTCGTTTGGATGGTCTCCACTCGTCCAACAACTTCCAACTCCTCCAGTTCCTTAAGTAATCCTTTAGTTACTGTACCAAAAGCACCAATCACAATTGGTATAATTGTCACCTTCATGTTCCACAGTTTTTTTCAATTTTCTAGCAAGGTCGAGGTATTTATCGTTCTTTTCATATTCTTTCAGTTTTATTCTGTGGTCAGCTAGAACAGCAAAGTCGACAATTTTGCAAATTCTCTTTTTTGTTGATGTTGTCGTTGTTGTTGATTATTATAAGGTCAGGTTTTCTGGCCGAGATTAGGTGATCCGTTTGTACGTCAAAGTCCCATAGGAATTTATGTGTGTCATTTTCTGGGACAGGTGCTGGATTGTGCATATACCATTTGTTCGTAATTATTATTATTATTATTATTATTATTATTATTATTATTATTATTATCTCCATGGGAGTTTTTCCCATCAGCGTCAGCTGATGGTCTTTCACTGGAGTTTGAATGACAGCAAGTCTCCTCAAGTCTCCAGGACTCTTATCAGAATTCTAGCCGTTCCCAATAATGTTGTTTGGATGGTCTCCACTCGTCCAACAACTTCCAACTCTTCCTGTCCCTTTAGTAATCCTTTAGTTGCTGTGCCCAAAGCACAAATCACAATTGGTGTAATCGTCACCTTCATGTTCCATAGTTTTTTTTTCAATTCTCTAGCAAGGTCAAAGTACTTATCCTTCTTTTCACATTCTTTCAGTTTTATTCTGTGGTCAACCGGGACAGCAAAGTCGACAATTTTGCAAGTTCTCTTTTTTTGTTGATTATTATTGGGTCTGGTCTTCTGGCCGGGATTAGGTGATCCGTCCGTTCGTCAGTATTATTATTATTATTATTATTATTATTTTAGTGTTTTTAGCCGATCCTTTCTTTGTCTAACAACATAAATTATGGGAAGAAAATTTGGAACCACAAAGTAATATCGGAAATTCCATACCCCATAACTTGCTTTACTATTTGGCAGTGCCTTTACCACTTTGGCTATACGCATTGTTATTATTTGATACCTGATATCTACAAAATATGTTATTAGAGTAACACAAAAAACATAGAGAAAAGAGTTTGTTTGTCTGTCCTCTCTAGACAGCCAAAATGTTTTGTTGTGGAGCAACTAAATTTGGTGTGCATATTTATTGAACCCAGGAAAATAAAAATGTCGATCTTCACTAAAAAAAAAAAAAAAATGTTGGTTCTCGTTATAGCAATAATCATCGAGAAGCCATGTTGCTGCAAGACATAATCGTACAGAATTTAAATTTGAAAACTTCAAAAGAAAAAAAATAATCAATTGTTTTCATATTTAATAAAATATTAATACTTCCGTTTTGTTTGGTGAAGATATAAAATAATTGCATAGTATTATTGCTCCGACCAAATTTAACAACACGGACAATAAAGAAAAATATCTTTATATCAACAAATCTCTTAATCTCGAAATATCTACAAAATTTTAAAAAATTTTCTGAACGATAAGAGTTTCATAAGATGTTAACTAAATCAAAACAAAATATGAATTTCATAAGATAATATGAAAATAGAATTGATAAATCTTGTCATTTGGATTTATATTGTAAAAAATTCTGTTTGAAATTGTTCGATGGTGATTTTAATTGATAAGAATTCAGTAAAGATTACAAACATATTCTCGGTTACAAACAGATTCAAAACAACAAACAGATTCTCGATAACAAACGGATTCAAAACAACAAACAGATTCTCGATAACAAACGGATTACCGATTACAAATGGATTCTCGATTACAAACAGATTCTCGGTTACAAACAGATTCTCGGTTACAAATGGATTCTCGGTTACAAACGGATTCCCGATTACGAACTGATTCTCGGTTACAAACAGATTCTCGGTTACAAACGGATTCTCGATTACAAACAGATTCTCGGTTACAAACGGATTCTCGATTACAAACAGATTCTCAGTTACAAACAGCTTCTCGGTTACAAACAGATTCTCGATTACAAACAGATTCTCGGTTACAAACAGATTCTCAGTTACAAACGGATTCCCGATTACAAACGGATTCTCGATTATAAACAGATTCTCGGATACAAACAGATTCTTGATTACAAATAGATTCTCGATTACAAACGGATTCTCAATTAAACGCGAAACTCGTGGTTTTCTCCATATTATCAGCAGGGCTTTAAATACACTGACTGTATCCCCTGCAGATAGGTAAGACCTCCTCTAAAGAAAGGGGACTCTAGGTATGGTTCCAACCAGCATCTGATGGTGAGACTCCAGTTCTGGAGATTTGTGGAGTGTGGAACAGCCCTTCATTTACATTATTCCGAGTATTACTCGGCACTGGACTGGTAGTACCTGTTAGGGTTTCATCTATGCGCCAAGTAGATCCGTTTAAAAATTATCCCTATTTGATAGGACTGTGTGCAAAAAAATACCCTTATGAAACAACTACACAAAAAATGCAAATATGAACGTACAATGAACGTGATTCCCTAACCGCTTGGCATGAAATAACCCCAGGCGGGTTGATATGCAGTTAATTTCAATCAATCATTCTTTCTCAAAGATTCAGTTTAGCTTTGATGAAGAAGCCAGTTGAAAACGAGTCTTTGATTTTCGGTTGAGAATAAATGAAAAGTTTACTTTCTTTAATGAAATATTAATTAAAATACCATGACTAGTACGTTTTAGTGATTCAATTAATATATCATCAGTTCCTCTATTTATATAATCTAATTCCAGCCCATGAGGTTAGAGTCTATGCAGATACATAACGCCGACTTGGAGGTTCCCGGTGGTGAAATGGTTATCGTCGTAGGAAATGAACACGGTGACTCGAGTTCAAATCCTGGACGAGAATGATTGCATTTCACATAGCACTAATACCCTTGGGAAAGGTATGAATCCAATAGTTCTCCCTCCAGCTATGGGTAAATAGTAGGGCAGATTGATCATATCCTGCCCGAGCGGAGGTGGTTGGTAAATAGGATAACGCCGACTTGGGAAGACGTAGCCCTAGAGGTGGTCGTGTCCCCTGTAAGGTAAAAACGTACTTTCAACATACATTAGATCATGTGGTCACGCATTCTTACCATGACTGGTTGATTTGGCATCACCTATGTGTGGCATGGACTGGTGGCCCATTGGTAAAAGCTCGGTTTCTGCATTCTGGTGTTGCTGGTTCGATCTCTAGTGGTGATGATCTCGGTATGCGCTAATGATGAGACCCAGTAAGGTCGTTACACTTGTTCAGTATTCCGTATGTCGCATATGGGTGTTTGCCGGATTTTCTAGTCATGGTAATTTAATTAGTATAATATCAATTCCTCTGTTTATATAATTTAATGAAATATATGCCTTCACGAGTTGTCTGAATTTTTGAGACGAAGCTTGATGATTTTTATTATTAGTGGTTTTCTGACTATTGTCTTTATCTTATCATTTATTGTTATTTCCATAACGTTTCGGCCGATATGTCCTCCGGCTTTCTTCAGGTGTTTGCCGAACTGGGGAACCTACACTGAACTTCGAACTATGTCCTTTATTGAATCCATTGGGGGCACCTATTCTGATTCCGTTAACCATAACCCGGTACAAGTGTTAAGAATCCCTGTATTATTTCTCGCCTGCAGTCAGGATTGAACCTGCAACCTCCAGATGACTGTCTCCTTAGAAGCCTAGGAAACCAACGCCTATAACCGTTACGCTTTCCGTGTAGGTTCCTGAGTTCGACATATACCTGAACAAGGCCGGAAACGTTGTGGAAATAACAATAAAGATGAAGACAATTGTCCGAAACCCTTAAAGATAAAAATAAGCCTTCATGTTGACGTGCATTTACGCGTACGCACGCGCATGCGCGAACGCAAGCGTGTGTGTGTGTGTGTGTGTGAAAACAAATTTTGTCTATTACACGTTTAATGTAAAAATTACACAGGAAATATTTTTGAGTGTCACACAGAATCCTTTTTTTCCTGTTGTTTACAAGTAACTACGTTTGATTAAAGTGTAAGCGATAACAAAAATTACTCGCGTCCCCTTTAAAAAATCCAGTTTGGCTTATATTCAACCTTTAAGTTTCTGAAATTATTAGATAATCCCTACGGATATAGAAAATTAGTACTCTATTTCTGTATGTCATACCAAAGACTTTAAAAATAGTACTTGATACCTCCTTGCTTAACACTCAGCAATATAAGGTACGTATTAAGGGTAAAGTGGAGCAATCCTGGGAAAGGAGTAGCGCCCTCTCCTACACCTCAGTATAGTAGCTACTGAAAAGGGAGCCTTCTGGTTGCCCTCGACAATGGTCACCAACTTTACTTATTTCTGGTTTGGTTTCGTTTGGTTTCTCTGTTTAATGGCATATCAACCTTTGTTGGTTATTTAATGCCAAAGCTATTCTCCTAGAAGAACATGTATATGTATATATTATGGGGAAAAAAGAGTCATCAAAGCAAATGCTGTTTACGTCCGTGAACTGATTTTTTAAAGATATCATTTATGTCTTGTAGTATACCACGTATCGCTTGGGCAACTTAGCAGTTCTTGCTTAATAAGGATGACTAACTGACATAATGAAATCAGACCTGACCGATAAAATGAAACGCAGTTTCTTCCAGGCAGCGGTCGTATCGATACTGCTATATGGATGCACTACTTGGACGCTAACTAAGCGGCTGAAGAAGAAGCTAGACGGCAATTACACAAGAATGTTGCGAGCAATATTGAACATGTCCTGGCGGCAACACCCCACAAGGCACCAACTACACAACCACCTGCCTCCCGTCACGAAAATTATACAAGCTAGACGAACCAGACACGCAGGACACTGCTGGAGAAGCAAGGACGAACTTATCAGTGATGTACTCCTATGGACCCCCGCATATGGCCAAGCAAAAGCAAGACGACCAGCTCGAACATACATACAGCAGCTATGTGAGGATACAGAATGTAGCCCTGAAGACCTGCCAGAAACGATGAATGATAGGGAGAAGTGGCGAGAGAGGGTCAGGGATATCCGTGCTAGCGGCACGACATGATGATGATGATGAACTGACATATTCAATTTTTTAAATCCAATTGTAATAAATCATTGTATTTTTGCTATGTATTTTCATTCAGTTTTTGGGATCTTTCTGAATAACTGATTGGTTTGTTGATAAATCTTATTCAAATAAGTCTATTTTCTACCCTAAAACTGATTGCTTTCTTGGCTCTTTAAATCACAGCTTGGGTTTATAAAGGAAACTAGTTAACTCTAGTAATTCTAATGGTATATTTTGAAAATCAAACAAATCTCAAATTTAATTCCTGAATTTTTTGGTAGTTTGTAAAAAGTAAGTAAAGTTGGCAACTGTAGTCGAGGGCGACCAGAAGACTCTCTTTTCAATAGCTACTACACCGAGGTATATGGGGAGAGGGCTACTCCATTCCCTGGATTGCTCCACTTTACCCTTGATACGTACCTTATATTGCTGAGTGTTAAGCAAGGAGGCATCAAGTACCATTGGCGAACACTCTACCCACTAGGCCAATGAGCCGGTTTAATGAAAATGTCCATTTAAGACACACATGGACAGTCACACGACAATCCAAAAATCATTTCTCGTTCACTTTTTTCTCTGTCCTTTAAACAGTAAAAACAGTCTTCTTACGGTCAGATTGTACAGTCTGGCTATTATGATTTTTACTACCCTCTATTTCAAGTGAGACTTTTTTTCTGTTTATACCCCTTCCACGTACTCTTTTCAATAATTTTTTTATGTATATCGTATATATATTAAATATTTCTGTGTGTGTCAATTAGCTTATCTTATCTTGCCTACTGTTTATTCAATGTTAGTATATCGCTGATATATTAAAGCTAATATTGGTCCCTAATGATTGGAGAATCGACTAAATATCCTCCCTACCAACGAAAAACCCAGTATAGTGTCAAAAACGTAGTTACTTGTAAATAACAAGGAAAAAGGATTCTGTGTGACACTCAAAAATATTTCCTGTGTAATTTTTACATTAAACGTGTAATAGACAAAATTTGTTCGGTTCATTTTGTTTTGACACACACACACACGCACACACACACTTGCGCTCGCGCATGCGCGTGCATACGCGTAAACGTACATCAACATGAAGGCATATTTTTTTTTATCTTTAAGGGTTTTCGGATAATTGTCTTCATCTTTATTGTTATTTCCATAACGTTTCGGATAATAACCTAAATTGCTCAAATTATAGTTTTATTTAATAAAAGCAAAAAAATTCGGAGAACCTCCAATATCGCTTTCATCAACTATCATTTTTCTCACTCACATCTAATATCATAATAATATTCATTTGTCATTAGACAAAATTAGCTTGGTTTGAGTAAATATGACGGTCCGGTCTTTTGTCCCGGGCAACACTGGAAACTCCTGCTACGTGATAAATGAATGAATAAGAAATATGGATGAATAAATAAATAAAACCTAATTTTATGCCTCGTTCACCATACATCCCAACATTCAAGAATATGAAATATGTGAGTGGATTTAACTACCAATTTCTAAGTCTGTGTGTGTATAAAATGTATATTTGTCATTACATGGAAAATCAAATACCTGTTTATCTCAAGATATATTTGCGTGAAAATGTTCGTATGTATGTGTGTGTGTGCGTGTGTGTATGTATGCTGTTCACATGAAAGCTCTATTTTAATGATAAAATCTCATGTAGACGTTTTTTGTACACTATTCTAGATTTGTAAGATGATGTACGACTAGAAATTTCAAACTATGTTCTCTTTTTGAAGATTATCCAAAAGATTATAAAAAAAGGAACAAAAAGAAAACCCCACAAAACTGCGCCGAGAAAGAAATCGCTTGGATCTTAAAATCTACCCAAGTCAATGACGTAATAATTCATTTGTCTGAAGCAGACGTTTTCAGAGAGTTTTGACAAATAATTTTATTCATATGAATATATATCTTTATTTAGTCATCAAAGGCTTTTGTTAATTTTTATTTTTTTATCTTTCTTTCTTTATTTCTTTCTTTCTTTATTTTTGCGATCTTTAAATTGTTGGAGCCAAACAAGGAATTTCAGATGGAATAAAATAATAGTCTTAAAATGCCAACTCTGAAGAATTCTCATCACGTAGAAGGAAATAATCAATCGACTTCCTTACCCCCACCCAATTTTTGTTTGTTTTTGTTTTTACTTTTTTTATTTCTGATTCAACGTGACATTCAAACGAGCTAATTGCTCACTGTAGTAGTCTTGTAAATAGTTTGTTCCGGTTCCAAGAAGTGGCATTGTTCTTCTTCACTGGTCTCCTAACCTGGTTGGGCCGTAAGGGTGCCACTCATGTAGCGTATCTTGGGCAGAAGTAACCTGGCAGAGCCTATCCCTCTCCAGGTCTACAACTGGTTTAAATTCGGAGTTTTCCTTCTTGACTGATTCCCATACCAAGGCTAAAGAGGTCTGTCTGCCCTACTATTTTCCCATAACTGAGTCGGGGAGAATAGTTGGATTCATACCTTTCCCTTGGGTATTAGCGCTATGTGAAAGGTAAACAGCCTCGCTCAGGTTTTAACTAGGATAGCTGAGTCCACATCCTACGACGATAACCGTTACGCTACAAGTGCCTTGTTTTGACACGAATAGATAACGACTGAATCAATAAGAGTCTGCGTTCTATGACGATAACCATTACTTTAAGAGTGCCTTTAAATGGCAATACAAAAAATATTTTATTTTCTTGATTTTAGTTTGGTTTGATTTGGTTTTATGGCATATGAACCATTGTAGGTGATTTAATGTTTATATATATATATATTGAATATATATGATTTGGTTTAGTTAGGTTTTATGGTATATTAACCATTGTAGGTCATTTAATGTCAAATCTTCATCATACATATATATATATCAAATATATAGGGTTTGGTTTGGTTATAGGGCATATCAACCATTATAGGTCATTTAATGCCAAATCCTCTTCATACATATATATATCAAATATATAGGATTTGGTTTGGTTTGGTTATATGGCATATCAACCATTGTAGGTCATTTAATGCCAAATCCATTTTATACATAAATTGAATACATGATTTCTTAACACATTTTGAAGATAAGATTTTTAAAGAAGCTTGAGCAAGTTTTTTTTTTTTTCACAGTTAAATGGTTTCACTTAATTTTAAACAATTCAGTTTAGCATAAGTACAGTCTTTTATTTACTGAGTTAGTCATTGGTTTAAATACAGTTTTTTTATTTACACACAATTAAATGATTAAACTGTTCTATTTTAAACAATTCAGTTTCGTATAAGTACACAGATTTTGTTTACACACAGTTAAAGTAGTTGATTTCAAACAATTCAGTTTAACCTAATTACAGTTTAGTTTTATTTGACCCATAGATAGGACCGTATCCGGTGCTACCACTCCGGGCCAGAGTGGACTCGAGAGCGATGGCAATGAAGGGGTACACCGCATTCCCCAAAACTCCATCATTACTGAAGGCTCACCATCAGATTGTTTAGTGTTATATCAGGACGCTTGTTGTGGGAGTTTTACCCCTTTGCAGGGATGCAGTCGGTGTATTCTACAGCCCCAGCCGACTGGGCCATTTATAATGTTGAATAAGAAAAAGACAATTTTTTAAAAAGTAAGAAAAAAGAAAACACTGATTGATCTTCTTTCCTGTAAGTTTATGTGGGACCTGTTTTTCAACATTCTAGATATTTTTTAAAAATTTGTAAATGGCGTATTACAATTGACTGATTACACCAACGAATAATGGTTATCGTCTCAGGAATTGGACACGGCGACACGAGTTCAAATCCTGGACTGATTGCATTTCACATAGCACTAATACCCTTGGGAAAGGTATGAATCCAATTATTCTCCCTCCAGCTATGGGTAAATAGTAGGGCAGACTAGGTTTTTCAGCCTTGGTGAGGCAACTAGTCTAGGAGAAGCAAAACTCTGAATTCAAACCTGTTAAACTCCGCTTTAAAAAAATCAACCTTGTGTCATATCCTGCCCGAGCGGAGGGGTTGGGAAAAAAACTGGAGGTGCCCGTGGTGTAATGATTATCGTCATAGGAAATAGACACGGTGATACGAGTTCAAATCCTGGACAAGACCGATTGCGTTTCACATCGCACTAATACCCTTGGGAAAGGTATGAATCCAATTAATCTCCCTCCAGCTATGGCTAAATAGTAGGACAGACTGGATTCTTCAGCCTTGGTGAGGCAACTCGTCTAGGAGAAGGAAAACTCTGAATTCAAACCTGTTAAACTTCGCTTAAAAATTGACCATGTGTCATATCCTGCCCGAGCGGAGGGGTTGGTAAATATGATTACACCAACGAATAAAATGTAGGCAAACTTCAAAAGTACTAATGAAATTTCCCAAACATTACGCAAAAATGAGGCAGGGAATTTTTTTAATCAAACCTTATGATATCAATTTGAAGAAATTTAAACCTTTCTACACTATCATCTTGCGTTATGTTCCTCGCTCGTACCTTACTCTGTGTCTATATTGACATATACACAAGCACACGCCAATGAAATAAAGAAATGAACAAAGTCCAATCCCCATGCTACTCGTGTTGTCTCTTAAACGCCCAACACCCTTGAATGTCGCTGTAATACTATCACCCGGACACACGAAGCTATTTATTCAATTTCATTTCCTCTTATCATATTAATACTGAAAATGTCATAGTTTTTAGTCACGTCAAGTGGCCTTCTTTATTTAGCTAATCTGATACTTTGTCAGTAGCCAGTCACAAACTAATGCTATCTCATAAAACACACACACACACACACACACACAAACACATACATTTATATTCATATTAGTAATAGAACATTATACAATATCATTATGATGCCTCAAGATTCCAGTGACGGAGAAGAATATCTCCTCAATATGATTTGAAATACTTTGACTTCATTTATTTTTCTTATCCGAATCTTATTTAAACTTTCAAAAGCCGTAGAAAAATGGATCAGCTAAAAACATTACGGATTACATTTTTGAAATAACAAAGGAAGGCCTAAAAAAAATTATCTTTAGATCCCAATAAGGTCACGAGGATTTGAAACATGTATTTCTTATAACCTATTTGAAGAACTTAAACCCTTGCATCGCAATCAATTTGAATCTCCAGAGGAATTTCACAAAATATTCCAACTAAGTCTCTTCAAGGATCTATAAGTTTATAAACATCGTCGAGACGAAAAACAAGGTTTTTCTAAAGAATGGATTCTATTTTTATTTTATTTTATTTTAATTTTAATTTTTATCTTTTTTTTGCGACTGGAAAATAAGTCCTGAGAAAAAGGTCATAATTTTCTGTTTAGAAAATGTTTAGTATGATATATATGTCATAGAATGCAAACTCAACTGATACTAAAGGTCTTGAAGGTGAGACAAGCGACACACTGATGAGAAATTGATTATGACAGTCTGAAGTTGCAGAAGAGCCGGAAAAAAGACAAATGTAGACCCCGAGAAGTCAAAAATCAAAAGAAGAATTAATCCACAAAAGCTTATTTGCACTATTTACATGTCCCGGACTATTTTCCCATCAATCTATAGAGATAAACTGTACTCATTTCGATATACAGTGTCTTGGACAGTTCAAGGATGAAATAACGAAAAAGTACATAAACTGATTCGGTATATTCAAAGGCATTGAGAGTAGAATGAGAACACAATGGATTGAATAAAGTGTTCGGTTTGAAATCCCCTTAAGATTACCGACTATGACAAAAAAGACAAAATAATGCGATAAGAACAACTTAGGTCATAACAACAATTGATAATACTTAACAGATTAAGCAAATGTAGATTTAGTGATGAGAGAGATGAAACAGTTAATCACATAAGCCAATAAAGCAAACTGACACAAAAGGAATACAAGCGTAGACATGACTGAGTAGGAAAGGTGATTCACTAGGAATTGTACAAGAGCTTAAAATTTTGCCATGCTGACAAATGGTATATGTACAAACCAGAATCTGTCCAAAAGATGAGACGGGTAGAATTTTCTGGGTATTTGGATACAAACGTCTTGAAGAAACACCTACTTGAACAGTCCACAAAAGTCTGGAAAAGAGACAAGAAGAATCAAGACTACCCAATCCAGCATTGCCAAAATTGGCTGGGGTACTTAGAAGAGATCAAGAAATATGGGGAGACTTACTATGACTCAGATTCCAATGAAGAATCAAGTGTTAAGGCTGATGTGAAAAACTTGGTAAATCAATAATAATAATAATTATTATTATCATTATTATTATTATTCTCAGCATAACAGAGACATGAAAAAAGTATGGAAAAGGATATGTCGGTGATACCAGTAGTAATTCATGCGCTTGGAACGATTTCGAAAGGCTTGGTAAGGGTGCTGGAAGAGTTAGAAATCGGTGGGAGAGTCGAGACCATCCAAACTACAGCATTGTTGAGATCGGCCAGAATACTGAGAAGAGTCCTGGAGACTTAAAAAAAGCTTGAAGAGACTTGCTGTCACTCAAACTACCGGGAAAGACCATCAGCAAACGCGTGCGTGAAAAACTCGCAGGAAATAATAATAATAATAATAGTCACCAAAGGATTGGTACAAGAATTGGAGGACTTGGAAATAAGAGGACGAGTAGAGATCATCCAAACTACAGCATTATTGAGATCGGCCAGAATACTGAGAAGAGTCCTAAAGACTTGCGGAGACTTGTCGTCAAACTCCAGTGAGAAACCATCGACTAACGCTAGTGTGAAAAACTCAAAAAGGGGTAAATAAGCGAATGCTGCAAATTAGCACAAAAGAGGATAAGGCTAGACACGACTGGTGGGATCCACTGGGAATTGTGCAAGAAATTGACCATACAACCAAATAGTTTATGCATAACCCAGAATCCGTCCTAGAAATAAAACGTACAAAAAAATTCTTTGGGATTTTAAAATACAAACGGATCACCGAATCTCGGACAGACGACAAGATCTAATGATGGTCAACAAAACAAAAGAAAACCTGCCAAATAGTAAACTTTGCCGTTCCGGCAGGTCACAGAGTAAATTCAAAAGAAAGCGAAAACAGAGATAAATATCTAAAACCTTGCTCGAGAACTAAAAGACAAACAAACTATGGAACAGGAAGATGACGGTGATGCCAGTTGTAATTAGTACACATGGAACAATCCGCAAACAATTGATAAAGGGTGTAGAAGACTTAGAAATCTGTGGACAAGTGGAGATCATCCAGACAACAGCATTATCAAGATCGGCCAGAATACTGAAAAGAGTCCTGCAGACCTGAGGAGACTTGCTGTCACTTAATATCCAGTGAGAAACCATCAGCTAACGCTGGTGTGAAAACTCTCAAAAGAGTAAAACCACAATAATAATAATAATAATAATAATGTCGTGCCGCCAGCATGGATATCCCTATCGTTCATCGCCTCTGGCAGGTCCTCAGGGCTACATCCTGAATCCTCGCAGAGCTGCTGTATGTATGTTCGAGCTGGTCATCCTGCTTTTGCTCGGCCATATTTAGGGGTCCATAGGAGTACACCACTTATGAGCTCATCCCTGCTTCTCCCGCAGTAATAATAATAATAATGGATATTTCAAGTGACAAACAAGCGAAACCTCATACGAGAAAACATGGGCATGTCTAAGGAAGAGGAGCCTTAAGAGAGAAATTGGATTTCTTCTGATAGCAATAACATAAAACAACGCCATAAGGAGTAATCATGTTAAAGCTAAGATAGACAAGGTGCAACAAAATAGCAGGTGTAGATTATGTGGTAACAGAGACGAAACGATCAATCACATAATAAGAAAATGCATTAAATTTGCTCAAAAAGAGTATAAGACTAAACAGGATTGGGTGGGAAAAGGGATCCACTGGGAATTGTGCAAGAAGTTTAATTTTGACCATACGAACAAATGGCATATGCACAACCCAAAATCTGTCAAAGAAAATGAGATGCACAAAATTCTTTGGGATCTTGAGATACAAACAGATCATCTAATCTCGGCCAGACGACCAGACCAGATTGTCAACAAAAACAAAGAAAAAAGGAAAAAAGATTTTCCCGAATAGTGGACTTTGTCGTTCCGGCTGACGACAAGGTAAATCTGAAGGAAATCAATAAGAGAGATAAGTACCTTGATCTAGCTAGAGGACTGAAAAAACTGGAACATGAAAGTGACGGTGATACCAATTGTAATTGGCACGCTCGGTACACTCACCAAACAATTGGTACTGGGACTGGAGGACTTGGACATAGGAGGACGAGTGAAGACCATATAAACAACAGCATTGTTAGGATCGATCAGAATACTGAGAAGAGTCCTGGAGACTTGAGGAGACTTGCAGTCACTCAGACTCCAATGGAAAAACATCAACTAACGCCGGTATGAAAATCTCTCAAATGAGTAAAATATTAATATTAATAATAATAATAATAATAATAGGGACTTTAACATACAAACGGATCACCTAATCCCGGCCAGAAGACCAGACCTCATAATGATTAACAAAAGAAAGAGAATCTGCAAAATTGTTGACTTTGCTGTCCCGGCGGACCACAGAATAAATCTGAAGGAAAGTGAAAAGAAGGATAAGTACCTCGACCTTGCTAGAGAATTGAAAAAACTGTGGAACATGAAAGTAACAATTGTGCCAATTGTGATTGGTGCGATAGGCACAGTAACTAAAGGATTATTAAAAGGCCTGGAGGACCTGGAAGTTGGCGGACGGGTAGAGACTATCCAAACGACAGCATTGCTGAGGACGGCCAGAATCCTGAGACGAGTCCTGGAGACTTGAGGAGACTTGCTGTCACTCAAACTCCAGTGAAAAACCATCAGCTAATACTGATGTGAAAAACTCTAGAGGAGTAAATGATAATCACTTCTTTATATCCTGAAAAATGTTTATGACTAATGTTCAATAAATAATACATATTCATGCAGATGAATATTTAAATGTCACACAATGTCTAAATTGAAATATCTCAAAATGTATTAAAAATGCATGCATGTGTGTGGATTTGAGTGAGACCTTTACGAATTGAAGTTAATCTGAAAGTCGAGACAAAAAGGATGGCGATGGAAAAAAGAAAGGATGAAAGAAAAAAAAAAAAGTCGAAATAAAGAAAATAAATCTTTAAAAAAGAAGAAAAGAAAAAGAAAGATAGGAAAGACGAAACATATGAAGCTTCCTTCGCAGTACAACGCATAGCTATGTGTCTGTCAGAGTCACACAAATTTCAGTATTTAAAAACGATGTCTTTTTTTTTTTTTTACATAAGGAATGTAAAATGTGACGTATGAAAAAGCCCCATTACGAATTCCTCGCTTAAGATCAACGTGTAAAATATTTTCTTTCTTAATAATTTTTAAAGTATTCCAAAAGAAAGAGACATAAAAATTTACACAGCTCAAGACTTTAAACACTGGTCACGTTTTTGACGCCTATACGTATATAAAAAGTAATATATATATATATATATATATATATATATATATATATTGTGTATGTGTGCGTGTGTGCGCATGTGTGTGACGCTTTTCAGAGACGTTACTATGACAACGACACTTCGAAATGAGCAACCTTCCAGTTAACATGACAACAGAATCTTTAAAAGGTTAAAGGCGAATAATAATAATAATAATAATAATAATAAAACTGACGTGAAAAACTCTCAAGGAGTAAATAATAATAATAATAATAATAAATTTCTTCTGATAGCAGCACAGAAGAACACGATAAAGACTAACTATATTAAAGCAAAAATGGACAAGATACAACGAAATAGCAGATGTAGTTTCTGTGGAAATGAAGCAATCAATCACATAATATGCAAATGCATTAAATTAGCACAAAGTGAATATAAGACTAGACACGACTGGGCGGAGAAGGTGATCTACTGGGAACTGTGCAAGAAGTTTAAATTCGACCATACGAACAAATGGTATATGCACAACCCAGAATCCGTCCTAGATAATGAGACGCACAAACTTTCTGGGATCTTGAGATACAAACGGATCGCCTAATCTCAGCCAGAAGACCAGACCAAGTGACAGTCAAAAACAAAAACAAAAAAAAAAACAAAAAAAAACAGAACCTGCCGAATAGCGGACTTTACCATTCCGGCTGACCACAGGATAAAACTAAAAGAACGTGAAAAGAAAGATAAGTACCTAGACCTTGATAGAGAACTCAAAAAACGATGGAACAGGAAAGTGACGGTGATGCCAATCGTAATTGGTACGCACGGTACAGTCACCAAAGAATTGGTACAGGGACTGAAGAACTTGAAAATAAGAGGGCGAGTGGAGACCATCGAAACTATAGCATTGTTAAGATCGACCGGAATACTGAGAAGGGTCCTGTAGACTTGCTGTCACTCAGATTCTATAGGAAAGCTATCAGCTAACTCGGGGGTGAAAAGTTCTCAAAAGAGTAAAATAACAACAACAACAATAATAATAACAATAATAATAATAATAATAATAATAATAATAATAACTGAAATTAAAATGCATTTAATGATGCCAATAAGTAAAAACTTATGATAAAAATGAAAGCATTTAACTGAGTTTAATTCTGTAAAATTCTAAAGTGTGTTGACAGAAAATAAGATAACATCAATCTGAATATGAGTTACACATAGGTAATACAACGGGATTGCAACGAATGAATATAAACAGTTTAATACGTAATGAATGAATGTATACAGTTTAATACGTAATGAATGAATATAAACAGCTTAAAACGTAATGAATGAATGTATACAGTTTAATATGTAATGAATGTGTATAAACAGTTTAATACGTAATGAATGAATATAAACAGTTTAATACGTAATGAATGAATATAAACAGTTTAATACGTAATGAATGTATATAAACAGTTTAATATATAATGAATGAATGTAAACAGTTTAATACGTAATGAATGTATGTATACAGTTTAATTCGTAATGAATGAATATAAACATTTTAATCCGTAATGAATGAATATAAACAGTTTAATACGTAATGAATAAATTTATACTGTTTATTACGCGCACCGGTACCAAGATTAAGGGTATATCAACTGTAATCTGACCTCATACACAATCTATATCCAGGTCAAAATCGGCCGCATCCCTAAGTATGCTAGAATTTTATTTTCCATTAGTATATATATCTGGGAATTGTTTATAGGTTAAAAACGAATTCGTATAAAAAGTATATTTTGAATTTACACAATGCTTTATCAATGTTTTTATATTCTAATATTTCCAAAATATTTTCTTTTTCAGACCAAAAGTGAAATCCGCGAACATCTCCAATCAAAGTGTTACATCTCCTGTCTTCTTGCGGAAAATATCGTCTCACGTAATTGACCACCAATTCTATCTTCAAGCAACATTGTCAGAGGATATTTTCAATGTTTTATCTGGATTTTATCAACTCCTTGTCGTCTGTTTCCAAGTAAATAATCTCGTTGGATTCAAAGGCCCTCAAAAACAATCGTGCCGGATCTTACGAGTAGAAAATCAATTTTAAAAGTAGGAAATAAAAATATACATATATATAGATTGATAGATATTTTAAATATCTTAAATCGACCGAAGTTGTTTAAAAAAAAAAGGAATTTATCTCAAACTTGTCATCGATTTTTATTGATATTCCACATCGTTAAATTTTGAACCAAATCTCACCGATAATGTCGAATTCTAACTGCAGTGACCAGTGCATTCTGGAAATGAAAAATACTGAAAAATTTGAATTATATCTTCCAGTGATCATATTTATTGGTTGCACTTTTGCCATTGGTACAGTTGGTAACATTATAGTACTAATAGTCTATTGCCAAAAGACGCGGAAGACCTCATCTCATTTCTTTATTCTCACTTTAGCTATTCTGGATTTATTTGGCTGTTTCTTTGGGATGCCAACGGAAATAGCCGATCTACGGAATCCTTATTTATTTGATGCACCATCAGCTTGCCGTCTTCTGCGGTTTACTCTCGGTATTACGACAATTAGTTCGGCGATTATCTTGGTGGAGGTTGCCTTCGATCGCTATTATCGAATCTGTCGTGTTGGATTGCAATATACACTACGCAAAACGAAATATCTTTGTATTGTGGCAGTTATTATTGGTCTGCTTTTGTCATGGCCGGCGTGTGTTCTCTTCGGAC
This sequence comes from Sepioteuthis lessoniana, assembly GCA_963585895.1. Lineage (NCBI taxonomy): Eukaryota > Metazoa > Mollusca > Cephalopoda > Myopsida > Loliginidae > Sepioteuthis > Sepioteuthis lessoniana. The sequence goes on along the minus strand of OY757932.1, from coordinate 13,458,024 downwards.
GGAAACGTGTCGAAGTGATGCCAGGAATTTTCGGTTCGGACTGTTCCACCGATGACAGTGTCGATAAGAAATACCCAACAATATATTTCGGCATTCTGCTTGTGCTTTTTGCCCTCTGCGCCACCATCATCTTTGTGCTTTACGTCAAACTTTCTCTTGAAGTTCGTCGTCGCAAAGAGATTCAGTGGCATTTTAAGCCCACCCTAACGATAACTCAACAACCACAGCAACAAGAGCAAAACTGCGTGGTGAGCATACCATTACAAGGGGATTCCGAGGAGCAAAGTAGAGACCTGTCAGACGAAACACCAGACGTGAACAAACGTCGCAAATGCAGTTCGGTCCCCACGAAAGTACAACGTCAGGGACAAAAGATCCATGTCGGTCGCACCACTGCCATGTTGTTCGCTGTTTCTGTTATTTTTGTGATTAGTTATTTGCCGATCTTAATAGTAATGGTTGTGAGGAACATATGGACAGATTTCGAGTCAATTTTGACCCCTGGGCAAGAACTACTCTACAAGTTTTGTCTGAAATCGTACTTCTTGAACAACGCCGTCAATCCAATTATCTACAGTTTCATGAATATGAATTTTCGCCGCGAGATACCGCGTTCCTTATCCAGTTGTTTTAGAAAATGTCCGTCACGGTAACACAATGATTGAATCACTAAGGAAAGAAAAGAAAATTGCAAAGATGAAGAGAGAGAAGTAGAGGACCAATTCGTGATGTGTATGAGCTTGTATATATGTGCACGTTTATGTGAACGAGAGTGGGAGAGAGAGAGAGAGAGAGAGAGAGAGAGAGTAAAAAGGTAATTCACTGAAAATCAAAACAGAACTAAAATGAACTTTTAAAATTGGATAAGATGATTTAAAGACTTTTGAATGGCAACCCGGCCATTTTCTGTTCAGCCTGTTTTTTTAGGCTTTTTCTCCCAATTTTGAAGTGATTAGAGATGTTGCTATTTTCATCCTGAACATTAGTGAGAACTTTTGCAACAGAAACCTTGGAGAAGTCAATATTGTAAGAGATCTGGATTTAAGTGTCTATTTTTCATAATTTCGGTCTGAATTTCTTAAATGAAGAACTATCATAATCATTATGCACCGATTTAATAATTTTTTATAGTCGTGACGTTTCAGTTGTTGTTCACTTCCGTCTTCTTCAGGTGCCTGTCATATTCAGGATCGTTGAAAACGTACCCTTTATTCAATCCACGAGGTAGATAGTTCTCATTCTGCTTAAAGGAGGTTATCTCGTACCAGTTAATTTTTTGTTTATTTAATCAGGGTAGATCGATTTAACTGATCATACTCCTAATTGTGAAACTAACTGAAGTTAAGCAGCGAAGAACTGGTCCAATATTTAAATGAGTGACCATTTAGAAAAAGTAAATACAACCCAAAAGCTACATGTCAAATTTAGCAAAGTTTTGTAAATAAAAACTTTTACATCCACTAAACCATTGTTTAGTAATTCGGTTGGTGTCATGTTAGAGACTTAAACCTTAAATCTGTCTTTTCCCAATCAAAAACTCTTATATGATGTTAATTTCTATGCTGAACCTACTGAACCAGTTAGAGACTAGCATGCGCACTATTTCTTTCAGTCGCCTTATTCTCCGATGCTGTTGTCAAATAAGGTTTGATTTGGGTTGATTTCTTTCGTTTAATGGCATATCAACCTTCTTGAGTTATTTAATGACAAAGTTATCCTTGTAGAAGAAAGACAGACAGACAGACAGACTACCAGGACAGTTTGTTGGTTTGGTTTCTTTTGTTCAACGTCATATCAACCTCTCAAATACGGCAGACATTCTGAAGAAGGCTGAAGAAGGCCGAAACATTGCGACAATAACAAATTAGATGAGGACAACAGTTCGAACAAATCAGTGCATAATAAATGTTTTGAATAAATGTTTTCAAAAAATGTTTTAAATAAACTAAAAAACTTAATCAATGTTTGTTTATTGACATGTAAACAATAATAACAACTTGGAGATTGTAGCTCTATTTATATAACCTTTCTACATATTTATATACAAAAACTTGGTATATATTTGTGCAGAAAACAATTAATTTTTGAAATGATAAAACAAGAATGACATATTGAAAAGAAAAATGTAATAAACATTCGCTGCTACCTCCTAAATTGGTAGTGGAGAAAAAAAAATCAATTCGAAGTCTATCTTATTGGCAATACGATTAGATGATAAGCAATCATCGCTATTTTTAAAAGCTTATCTCATTTTGGATTATCCCTTGCTTTTACTAAAAAGATTTGATCCAGAGAGCGCAAACGACGTATTCTGGGGTAGATGATCTATTTATCCCTACCACTAGCGAACACTCACGTATATTCAACTGTTCCCAGGGATAAAAATTAAAAACTTGAGACTGTTTCATGCTTAAAGATAAAAAACAAGTGACAAATGCTTTGAATGAAAAGCAGAATTTTTTTTTCTCGATTGGAGAATTTGTTATTCATAGTCAGGAAAATTCCTATGAAAATGATGTTCAAAATATTTTTAAAATGAATTCTCATCATTATCTTATCCCAATGCATTATTCCAATTTGAAAAGGGCACCTCTGGTGGTGTAACGGTTAGCAAGCTAGACTAGCAAACCTACACGAGTGAATTCGAGTCTCATTGGGCACCCCATTCAAAGCAAAAAGTTTTGTAAATTACTATTCCAATTGGAAAATAAACCTCCTCATAAAATATCCAATCACAGGCATGAAAACAACATTTTAAGAATCACTTCAATTCTTCATTTGATATCAAAAAGAGACTCATTTTGTAAATAGTGTGTTCCGTATCTTTTCTTTCGCTTTTTTTTATATTTCATTATTTCTACATTACATTATAGTAGCAATCAAATTGTATCAAGCCGATTTTATTGATGTATCACAATATTTATTGATGTCATTCAAAATAAAAAAATTCTTAAATACTTGATGTCAGTTTATTTTTAATCGTTTCTTTTCAGTCGTGCTTTTACGACATTATAAGCGGCGGTGTCCTCGTGGTGTAATGGTTAAAGCGATGGACTGCGGAATCGTAGTACGCGAGTTCGTACTCCAGTCGCGCTATTACGTTCACTTTCGGGCAAATACCCTTAGGAAAGGTATGAACCCCCTTATCCTCCCAGCTATGGGTTAAATAGTACCACTACTGTTCTGGGGATGTCCTCGTGGTGTAATGGCTAAAGCGATGGACTGCGGAATCGTAGTACGCGAGTTCGTACTCCAGTCGCGCTATTACGTTCACTTTCGGGCAAATACTTTTTGGAAGGGTATGAACCCCCTTATCCTCCCAGCTATGGGTTAAATAGCTCCACTACTGTTCTTCTAAGAGAATGGCTTTGGCATTAAATAACCAACAAAGGTTGATATGCCATTAAACAACAAAGAAACCAACCGACACTATAAGCAACGTGTTGTTATTGGCTTTAACAGACAAAAAATGTGTTACTTATGAATAAAGGAAGGCTCTCGTTGAGAGGTTTCTTTAACAAAAACAATTATCAATAGGAAGCCATGTAACTAATGAAGCCATGTAACTAACAAGATGTAACTAATACAGAATTGAAAATTTCAAGCCTCAAAAGAAAGAAAAAAATTATTTGTCGTACTAAAATAATTCTTCTGATTTAATCAAATGTCAGTAATTAGATTTATGAGTAGACCTTCAAGTGGACTGCAGCTTTGATGCAAGGGGTTTCGAGTTCTAGTCGTGCTATTATGTTCACTTTCGGGCTAATACCATCGAGAAAAGTATTAACCCTCTGATCCTCCCAGCTATAGGTTAAATAGTATCACTGCTGTTATTCTACTAGGATGGTTTGGTTTGGTTGGGTAAGATTGGGTTTATTGCATATCAACTTTGGTAGATTATTAAATGCCAAATCCCCTTTATACATATATATTGAATATATACTTGGTGCCTTCAATAAGTTTCCAGACTTTTTGTACAGGCATTTAAAATTGTCGTAGACTCTTAAAAATTCACTATGTCATTGTTATACCTCTTATGCGATGACTGACCAATTTTTATGATTTTAGATTCAAATGAACAGCTACAGCAGCAATTGGAATACACCCTACTAAAGCCTGATTGTCACAGCTGGTGAATGTAAAAAATGCAATCTGACAATTTAGAAGAACAATATGCAATAAAATTGTGTTTTAAACTTGGAAAAAATACCACAGAAACGTATGGAATGCTTCAGACTGCTTTTGGAGCATCTTTCAGGAATCGAGCATCAGTTTTTGAGTGGCATAAGAGATCCAAGGAAGGCAGGGAGTCTGTGAGGGATGATGAGAGGTGTGGGAGGAGTAAGAAAGTCAATACACCAGAGTTGATTGGCCAAAGGGTTAGGGTTAGGGTTAGGGTTAGAGTTAGGGTTACTATGTTGAGATTTTAAGGGAGTTCAGGAAGAGATTCCGTCGGAAGAGGCCAGCACTCTTCAAATCGGGTCAGTGGCATATCCATCAGGACAATGTACCAGTCCACAACTCCATCCTTGTCACAGACTATTTGACCAAGATGGGCACCAAGACACTTCCTCACCGTCCCTGTGACTTTAGGTTATTCCCTAAACTCAGAGGCAGTCGTTATGAGACAATTAAGGAGATGAAAGAGGCTGTGACGAAGATCATTGACATGCTCACACAAGAAGACGTCCATGGGGCCTTCCAGAAGTTGTTGGAACGGTACAACAAGTGCATTGCAGCTGGAGGAGGTTACTTCGAAGGGGACTAGAGTTTCATGTGTGTACTATCAATAAAAATGCCCATACGAAAAAAGTCTGGAAACTTATTTAATGATCCTCGTACCTATGATTTGTAGATACATTTTAAACGAGCCTGAGCTCATTCTTTTATACATAGTTAAATGGTTTTAGGTATTTCTATCCACCACGAATATTTCTTTTTACTATTAATCAAGTTTGCGCATAGTTAAATGGTTTCACGAATAGTTATGTAACAGTAACAGTCATTGTTTCAACACAGGGAAGTGGTTACAAGTATTGATATTTAACACTAATCATTCTATTCAACAGTATTCATTTATTTGCACACAGTTAAATGGTTCCAAGTATTGTTATGTATCACTAACAATTCAAGTAAACATCATTTGTTTATAAACAGTTCTATTTGACCCATAGATAGAAGCCTATCAGGTACTACTACTCTGGGTCAGAGTGGACCTAGGAGTAATGGCAATGAAAGGGTACTACGCATTCCCCAAAGCTCCAGCATTACTGGAGCCTCACTATCTGATTGTTTAGTGTCATATTAGAACACTCATTGGGTGGGGTCTTAGGTTTCTGCGAAGATGCGGTCGGTGTATTCTACAGTCCCAGACGACTGGGCGTGTTCTTCTACAAGGGTAGCTTTGGCATTAAATAACCCACGAAGATACCAATAACTAAAGAAACCAAAAGAATTTCTTCAAGCTGGGAATATAAAATAATTACATAGCATTATCGCTTAGTTAGGGCAAACATTATCGCTTAGTTAGGACAAACAATGGATCATTTGAGGGAAGAAAATCAATTTTTAAAATGTGTTATAAGAATATGAGGCCATATAAATACTTACATTTACTAAGAATAAAAAAGTTTAAAAAATACAAATACTGTCACCAATCATTAATTAATTAATTTTGTCATATTTAAAAATAAAGATATTTTATCCTTGGCCTAATGAGTCGAGTGTTCGCCAATGGTCCGGTAGACCGGGGTTCAATCCCAGGTCGAGTCATACCAAAAACTCAAAAAAAAAGTACTTGATGCCGCTTTGCTTAGCACTCAGCATTATAAAATACGGGTCAAGGGTAGCGTGGAGCAATCCAGGGAATGGAGTAGCGCCCTCCCCTACATCTTGGTGTAGCAGCTATTGAAAAGGGAGTTTCGGGTCACCCTCGGCTACTTCAGTGAATGCTTTCTTTTGGGGGGGGGATTTTATCGCATACACAGCGAGCGGGAGTTTCGACGAGATATAAATCATGTTTTCTCTCTTTAAAATTCTATTTTTCCTATCGTACATATTACGTATTGTCTTACGAAAATCATTATCTTATATTGGCCCAGCGGTTAGGGTGTTCGCCAATGGCCCGGGAGACCTGGGTTCAATCCCAGGTCGAGTCATACCAAAGACTTTAAAAATGGAACTTGATACCACCTTGCTTAACACTCAGCATTATAAGGTACGGTTCAAGGGTAAAGTGGAGCAATCCTGGGAATGGAGTAGCGCCCTCCCCTACACCTTGGTGTAGTAGCTATCGAAAAGGGAGCCTTCGGGTCACCCTCGACTATGGTCGCTAACTTTACTTACTTTACTTATAAATATACTAAATTTATCGTTAGAGACTTTTCGCCAATGGCCCGGGAGACCTTCATTCAATCCCAGGTCGAGTCATACCTTTAAAAATGGTACTTGATGCTGCCTTGCTTAACACTAAGCATTATAAGGTAAAGATCAAGGGTAAAGTGGAGCAATCCAGGGAATGGAGTAGCGCCCTCCCCTACACCTCGGTGTAGTAGCTATTGAAAAGGTAGCCTTCGGGTCACCCTTGACTGAGGTCGCCAACTTTACTTTTATTCCTACGTGAACGTCTTAAACAATTCCGACATCAAAATTCCAACGTACATTTTCTAAACCTAAGATGAATTAATTGTTTCAAATTCATCTGATTAAATGTTAGTTTAATTATTAAAAACTTTTGTATAAAATAAGAATTTATGAAGAGTTTATTCACTGAATTAGACATAAAATACATCAATTGTTCCCATTGATTGCAACATAGTTTTATTAAATTGACTTCACACTTGATTTTTATCAAAAAAATTATCGGTAGAAAAACTTATCTGTAGGAAAGAAAGATTTTAACACAACTTGTTGTTTAGACGAATTCAGCTGAAATGATAAGGTCTTGAAAATGACAAAAGATTCAATGCTTCGATTAAGAATCAATAAATACAGAAATTTTAAATCTTTGATAAATCAATGCTTTCAAGAGGTCACCAAAATGGCTGGGCGGTAAGTTATCGGTCTAACGTAAAGTTAGGTGGTTTCTATCCCAGTTTTAAGCGTCCAGCGTGTCTAGCCACACTAAAGAGTTGTGAAACATCGAAACAGTCTATCTGTAGATTACTATATACATAATTGGATAAAACTCAACAAACAGTTATTGGGCTATTATAGATTTATTTCAGCAGGCCACTCCATAGGAGGAACCAACTTTTTCAGATACCCATCACACTGCAGAGAGAAGATTTTTTTTTAAATTATAAAAATGTTCTTTCAATGGATTCTTACTCGTTTAAAAACAAATAAACAAATAGATAAAAAGGCGGGGGACAAAAAAAATGGGCCAGAAGTTGGTGTCAAAACCGGATGTAATGTCATTGTTTTATGTCATGTATCCTGAAGTATCTAAAAAAAAAATTAACACAACTCACAAAACTTTCAGCAACTAAAATCTCGTCAATAAATTAACCTATTTTATTTAAGAAAAAAATCTATTTATTCATTTATTTATTAAGGAAAACGTGGCGATATATATATATATATATATATATATATATATATATATATATATATATATATATATATATATTATTTTATAGTATTGAATTAATTTAGAGGGCTATTGTAATGCGAAATAAGAGTCTAATTAACTTCAAAGTGAAATTTTATCTTCGGAGACTTTTTTAATTAATGGACACGATGTTGGAAGTTCATTTTTTTTTAAACCTTCAACATCGTGTTCATCTATAAAAAGAAAAGTCTCTAACGATGAAGTTTTACTTTGAAATTAATTAGACTCATAAAATTATTATTTCGCATTGCAATATCCCTCTAAATTAATTCAATACTATAAAATGAAATAATTTGCTTCAAGTAAATTACAAAATACTTATATATATATATATATATATATACATGTGTGTGTGTGTGTGTATAATTTTCATTAAATGAATAGATATGCTCCGTTGTCAGTTTATTTTTCGTCACATCTTTTGAAGCGTATCAATACTTTCAAAAACTATTCAAAAACTTACTCAAAAAAAACTTTTCCTGAGAAAAACGTTTCTGCCGACGTTGACCAAAAATCAGAACTTGTTTAGAACAGATAAAAATAAATAACTACAAACAATATTTTGAGTGTGATCTTTCGGACAATTGTCCAAATCTTTATTGTTGTAAGTTGAATTACAACGTTTCGGCCGATGTATCCTCCTTCCTTCCTTCTTTCCTTCCTTCCTCCTCAGGTGTCCCTTGTTTATCTGGGCAAAGAAATAATTCAACCTGGGAACACATCTTTAAAGTTTTGACAAAATATTGCACATCATGCCTCATGTCAAAAATTCAGACAGATAACTTAAAAGAAACAGCTATGGTTAAATAGTACGGCAGACTGGGTTCTTCAGCCTTGATGAGGCAACTAGTCAAGGAGAAGGAAAACTCTGAATTCAAACCTGTTAAACTCCGCTTAAAAATTGACTTTGTGTCATATTCTGCCCGAGCGGAGGGGTTGGGTAAATATGGATAACTTAAAAGAAACATGCCGATTTGTCTCATCAGTTTTATTAACACACGTACACACACGCATACACACAAAGGATTCCCAGTGGTGCAGTGGCTAATGTATTGTTCTGCGACATCATAGTGAGCGAGTTCGAAATCCACCTGCGCTATTACGTTCATTTTCAGACGAATACCTTAGGAAAGGTATCAAGAGTAAAGTGGAGTAATCCAGGGAAAGGAGTAGCGCTCTCCCCTACACCTCGGTGTAGAAGCTATTGAAAAAGGAGCCTTCTGGTCACCCTCGACTACGGTCGCCAACTATGGGTTAAATAGTACTACTACTATTTTTCTAGGAAGATAGCTTTGGCTTCAGATGAACCACGAGGGTTGACGTGACATTGAACAAAAAACAAAACAAAACCAAAGACACACACACACACTTACGCGTAGCAGTGTGTCATCTATTGAAAGTGATGTTAATATGTCCCTAGCGAAGGCATGAACTGCTATTGATCATATTTACCAACCCCTCCGCTCGTGCAGGATATGACACAAGGTCATTTTTAAGCGAAGTTCAACAGGTTTGAATTCAGAGTTTTCCTTCTCCTAGACTAGTTGCCTTACCAAGGCTGAAGAACCTAGTCTGCCCTACTATTTACCCATAGCTGGAGGGAGAATAATTGGATTCATACCTTTCCCAAGGGCATTAGTGCTATGTGAAATGCAATCAGTCTCGTCCAGGATTTGAACTCGTGTCGTCGTGTCCATTTCCTAGGCCGATAACCATTACACCACGGGCACCTCTGAACTGCTATTGATTGGCTATTGATCATATGGAAGTCTGACCTATCCGATAGAATGAAACGGAATTTCTTCCTAGCAGCGGTTGTGTCACTATTACTTTACGGGGGCACCACATGGACGCTGACCAAACGTATAGAAAAAAAAGTAAGACGGGAACTGCACAAAAATGCTACGAGCTATATCGAATAAATCCTGGAAGCAACCCCCCTCGAAGCTGTAGCTCTACGGTTACTTACCTCCAATCTCTAAAATCATCCAAATAAAACGAAAACATGCCGAACACTACTGGAGAAAATAAGGATAAACTCATTAGCGACGTTCTCTTATGGACCCTTGCCAGTGTTAGCCGACCAACAAGAACCTACCTACAACTCTGGACAGACACAGGATGTAGTCTGGAAGACCCGCCGAAAGCGATAGATGATAGGGACGAGTGGCGAGAGAGAGAGAGAGAGAGAGGGTCTGAGTAATCTGTGCTGGCAGCGTGACTTGATGATGATGATGATGATGATGATATCACATCTGATTTCCGCTGGTATCGATCGCAAAAAATTTTTGTCTCCCCTAACACGGCATCTAAAACACAACACCGAATGTCATGACTGTTTCTCAGCCTTAAAGCTGGAAAAAAAGACTTTTAATAGATATAGCTTTATATTTTGACCTTTAGGAAAATGTAGCTTTAAAATTTGATTTAACCTAGAATTACAAATTGATTAGTAACATTTCAACGTGTATATAATTCTTTCCATGTTTTAAGACGAAAGATACTTTTTGTTGGTTTTATTCTTAGGAATAGTAGATATACATTCTTTTGGTGCTGAACAGAATAAACAACGAAAAAAACCTGAATAAAGTGATAAAGTTTAATGTCTACTCACACAGCACATCAATGTTTCATGTTCTTTATATATATATATATATATATATATATATATATATATATATATATATACAAATTTCATTAAACATGATAGACATTTTATGCCTCCATATTTTCTTCTGGATCCGTTCGAATTCCCGTATTACTTTTATCATATTCGGGGGGAATTGATATTCTTCAACGGCAAAGACGTCCTTACACGGTAGTAATTTGCTAAAACAAAAGTTACATCACTTTTGTCATAGATTCTCCCCTGATGATGGCCCAAAGTCGGGCAGAAAGTACTAGGGATATATACAACTATGGACAATACATAAATCAATACCCCCCCCCCGAATACGATAAAAGTAATACGGGAATTCGAACGGATCCAGAAGATAATATGTAGACATAAAATGTCTATTATGTTTAATGAAATTTGCATTAACGAAGAAATGCTGCCTATATATATATATATATATATATATATATATTATATATATATATATATATATATATATATATATATATATATATATCAAATTCCAATTGTTTGATACTTCGATGAAAATCCAAATGAAACGTTCTTTACATTTAAAACTAAATAATAAACTATCTAATCGACGGTGTGTAAAATGGCTGACTGCCACAAAAAAAAGGGACGTCCTGATATGACACGAGCTTCATTAAGATTTTATTCCTAACTTGATTAAAAGTTGTTCTCGGCAATAATTGATGTCAATGACGAATCGCAAACAATTTTGAGGATTTATATCATTGAAAATAAATAAATAAGGAAAGGACTTAAAATTTAGCATTAATCGTTGTCTCCCAGAGAAATTATAGTGATCAGAGGGAACGTGAATGGAGACCTCACGGTAGTATGATTAAGTTACAAATAGAATTGTAAATTGCTTTTTCCCTAAGTTAAATTTACTGAGTCGTCAAAAATCTTGCAACGATGTACCATTTTCGCTATGTCACGGTAACATAAGAATAGGAACATTATATTTCAAATTTGACATATGGAATTAGACTGATACTGTCCCAGTGAACGTGTGGGCGCGCTGATTCATGCACAAATACACACACACACACACACACACTCACACATATATATATATATATATATATATATATATATATATATATATATATATATATATATTAGAACTGAGGACACAGTAAGTCAGTTGAAACTTAAAAAACGGACTTATTTTCATAATTCTAATATTCATACATTCTATACCTGCCCAGCTATATCATCAAGCACTACTTTCATACAAAAACATTCTTATTTTGTTCTTCTATCTTTTATATATATATATATATATATATATACACACAAAAAAATCCCTCCCCCGAAAATGATTAATAGATATGACCAAAAGCGTTTAAGAGAAGAACATCGGGTAACTCCTCTATCAACTTGACCCTGACACAATGAAACTCGCAAGAAAGCTCGAGAAAAAACACAATATGATCATTAAAAAGGAAGGTTCCGTAGTCTTTCATCAAACTTATCTAAATAACTTACCCCCAAAATATACACACACACTCTGTCTCCCTCTCCCTCTCTCTATATATATATTACATATGTGTGTGTGTGTGTGTGTGTGTGTGTGTGAAAAGAATAACATTAAACATCCATCGTTATTCCTTCAACACTTAACGTCATCTTTTAAAGTCCTAATGATGCTATATTCATACCGAAAGGTAAAGCGTTGACTTTCCCGCTTAATAAATTCATCACTTTTGGACTACTCTATCAATTTATATATATATATATATATATATATATATATATATATGTGTGTGTGTGTGTGCGTGTGTGTGTGTGTGTGTGTGTGTGCATACACACACACGCATGTGGGTAGGTCAGTATGTCTGTCGTCTAATAATGGAGAAAAGGGCTTCTTTTTTTTTAACAGAATTCAGCTATGTTATGTTACATTCTTACTCGTGACAATTTGACAAACTGTTTCAATGTCATCTCATCTTTCAGGCGTGTAAAATAATCTTTCAGCATATTCACAGTAATGTGGGAATGTTTATATTTACATTTCGGAGTCTGTGTGATACATACATATATATATATATATATATATATATATATATATATATCAGACAACATTCATTATTAGACCATTGGATATACTACGCCAACAGCACAATATATATATATATATGGTGTGTGTGTGTGTGTGTGTGTGTGTGTGTATATGAGACAACATTCCTCATTAGACCATGGGATATGCTACGCCAACAGCACAATATATATATATATATATAGCGAGAGAGAGAGAGGGGGAGAATGGGAAGAGGGAGGGAGAGAATAGGACATGCTTGGCACTGCCGTAAAAGTAAAGACCATCCATAAATGGCCATCTTTTACGGACTCCAACTCATGGACACTCCAGAGTTGACCGACCAGCAAAGACTAACTCTGTTCGAGCACTACATGCTATCGATTGGACCTACCAGGTGGACGATAAGGACGAATGGCAAGAGAGATTCAACAGTATCATAGAATCAACAGCGCTTAGTAACCGTCAGTTTCACGCCGATGCGATCATCAGACCAAGTGCCTATGTCTACGTTATCCTAACTTCGAGCCATATGCTCTATCACTGATATCGAGCACTCTTTGTATATATATAAAGCAAACTATATTATTATTATACTCAATAATATACCACTCCTAAAAAATAGTGAGGCACTTTAGCTTTATTCATTTAATCGATTGTCTTCACTACCCAAACGTAGATACGAGGATAATTAAATAAGTTTCTAGACTTTTTTCATATGGGCACTTTTATTGATAGTACACACAGGAAACTGTAGTCCCTTTTGAAGTAATCTCCTCCGGTTACAATGCACTTGTTGTACCGTTCCAACAACTTCAGGAAGGCCCTAAGGAAGTCCTCTTGTGTGAGCGTGTCAATGACCTTCGTCACAGCCTCTTTCATCTCCTCAATTGTCTCATAACAACAGCCTCTGAGCTTAGGGAATAACCAAAAGTCACAGGGACCAAGGTCTAGACTATAGGGAGGGTGACGAACTGTCTTGGTGCCCATCTTGGTCAAATAGTCTGTGACAAGGATGGAGTTGTGGACTGGTGCATTGTTCTGGTGGAAATGCCACTGACCCGATTTGAAGAGTGCTGGCCTCTTCCTAAGGAATCTCTTCCTGAACTCCCTTAAAACCTCAACATAGTAACTCTAACCCTAACCCTAACCCTTTGGCCAATCAACTCTGGTGTATTGACTTCCTTACTCCTCCCACACCTCTCATCATCCCTCACAGACTCCCTACCTTCCTTGAATCTCTTATACCACTCAAAAACTGATGCTCGATTCCTGCAAGATGCTCCAAAAGCAGTCTGAAGCATTCCATACGTTTCTGTGGCATTTTTTTTTCAATTTTAAAACATAATTTTTTATTACATAACGTTCTTCCCCACGTCTAGATTGCATTTTTTACATTCACCAGCTGTGACAATCAGACTTTAGTAGGGTGTATTCCAATTGCTGCTGTAGCTGTTCATTTAAACCTAGAATCATAAAAATTTGTTTGTTATCTCATAAGATGTATAGCAATAACATACTGAATATTCAAGAGTCTATGCCTTTTTTAAAAAAGTCAAAAAAGTCTGTAAGCTTATTGAAGGCACCACGTATAGATATGCTTCATCACTGATATTGAGCCCTCTTTATTAATAGATATAGCAAGCGATATTAATTATATTTCTTCACACATACACACACACACACATATATATATATATATATATATAACAGAATTATTGATTAGATATAAATAAATATATATGTGTGTGTGCGTGTGTGTATATATATATAGGCAGTCATGAATACATAAATATATATATATGTATATACGTATATATATATATATATATATGTACAAGTATATATATATATATATATATAGGCAATCATGAATATATATATATATATATTATATATATATACATAACAGAATTATTGATTAGATAGGCAGTCATGAATACATAAATATATATATATATGTATATACGTATATATATATATATATATACAAGTATATATATATATATATATATATATAGGCAATCATATATATATATATATATATATATATATATTTCTGTCGGCTTATTTCATCTCTGATCCGTTCAAGTCTTCGTATGAATCTTGATTTTGGGATGGAATGAATTTAGAAAAGCGCCGTATATTTACTTTCGATCCCAACTGGAGCCATTTTCGCGGGAGTGAATTATGAAATGAGAAAACAATGACGACATATCTATTCATATAAAGAATAGGTGAAAGAACAAATGGGAAAAGAATATATATATAGCAAGGGAATATATATATTTATATGTGTGTGTGTGTGTGTGTGTGTGTGTGTGTGTGTGTGTGTGTGTGTGTGTGTGTGTGTGACATGACATCATTAAAATTGTCGGGTAAGTTCAAGGAAAACAATGCTGGCTTTTTTTTATTTGAAACAGCAGTTTGGCATTTATTTGTTTAACCAGTGATATATAGAGACGCAAGAACTAATTCCACATTGACTTATCTGACCGTCAGGAAGAAACTTAAAAGTGGTTTTGTTTGTTGTTTGTTGTTTTTTGTTTTTTTAGTTTTTTCATCATCCGGTAAGTCAGCATTTCTTTTCAACTTTAATTCATCATTTATCGCAAATTGTTAAAGAGAATTTTAATACAAAAGGGCGACCCAAGCGGTCGAGAAATCGGTTTGTGCCCGAGGGCTCAAAGCACCGAGAAACTCAAATATCAAGTCATATTTTAGTGACCTTAAATGAATCAATGTGTAATAGCTACACTACGCTACGAATCTCGACTGTTCTATTGATATAAATCGCTAGCTGTTTTCATGAAAGTTCTCTGCGGCAGTGGAAATAAGCACTCCAATAAATTTCTCTCGGTTTCATTTTTTAAATTCATTTCATTTTATTTTGCTTTTTGCTTTTTTATTTTTTGATACGGAACTTTACAAAAAAAGCGTGGGTTAAGTAACAAATACCTTCTTTTCTCGGGGTGGGTAGGGTGATCTTTTGCATTCCAACCGGGGTATTAACATTCTTTATTATTTATTCAGAATCAGAGACGAAAAGATAAAAAACACATTTTTTCGTCCCCTCCCCGTTCCTCTAAAATACGGTTCTAACAGATTTAATAAAAATGTGATTGCTGTTGACAATTTGCGATGCCGATTTTCTTGGCAGTCATAAAAGTAAAGTTGGCGACCATTGTCGAGGGCGACCAGAAGGCTCCCTTTTCGATAGCTACTACACCGAGGTGTTGGGAATGGCGCTACTCATTTCCCTGGATTGCTCCACTTTACCCTTGATACGTACCTTATAATGCTGAGTGTTAAGCAAGTAGATATCAAGTACCATTTTTAAAGTCTTTGGTATGACCCGACCTGGGATTGAACCACGGTCTCCCGGACCATTAGCAAATACTCTACTGACTAGACCAATGAAATAAATAAATAAAAAGAATTTCTGAATAATTTCCGCACTCATGTAATGTGTGTACAGATACTCTTTGTATTTTTGTAATTAATACAGTTTTTTTTTTAAAAAGCCTCCAAATCAAAAACAGACTGAACGGTTAGATAATGGAGAAGTGCTCGGGGGATCAAAAGATCGAGGAATCCCCAAAAGTCTGTTTTTTAAGTTACCCTCAAATCAGTCCCTGGGTTAGAACTAAAATATCTTAACACTACAAACTACTGGGGTTCTATTTATATTGATATCGTCCGATAGTTACGTTTGTAACGATACTTTGTTGCGCTGTGAATAAATGCAATAGATGTACCTATATATATATATATATATATATATATATATATATATATATATATATATATATAACACCTCAAGATTTAGAAAAGAATTATGCCTGGTTGGATTTTTATGGCGTATCAACCTTTGTAGATTATTTGACGCCAAATCCTATTTATACATATATATTGAATATATAGGATTTGTCTAAATTTCTGAGACGAAGCTTGATGATTTTTATCATTAAGGGTTTTCGGACTATTGTCTTCATCTTTATTGTTATTTCCTCAACGTTTCGGCCGATATGTCCCCCGGCCTTCTTAAGGTGTTTATCGAACTCCGAAACCTTCACGGAACTTCGATTCTTATTCCGTTAGCCATAACCGGGTAGAAGTGTTAAGTATTCTTGTATTGTTACTCGCCTGCAGTCAGGATTGACCCTGCAACCTCCAGGTGATTGTCTCTTTAGAAGCTTAGGGAACCAACGCCTATAACCGTTACGCTATGTATCCTGCTGATTTGTAAATGGCTAGTTTGTACATAACATCTATAAATAAGCCAGAGTTTATTTGTTTGCACACAGTTAAATGGTTAAGCATTTGATTTGTAAGTCAATAGTCTGTAGATAATCTTATCTTTAAATGAATTAGAGCTAATTTGTTTACACACAACTATTACTATTGTTTGCACACAGTTAAATGATTCCAAATATTATCACATGAATAGTAGTTTAGTTTTAATCATTTGTTTGCCCTCAAATGGTTTCAAATAGAATCATATCTGATTTGAATTGTATATATTTGTAAGAAATTGATGGTAAAACGGAATGGATTAAAAGCCAATAATACTTTTAGTCCAGGTGTTGTATATTGACCTCCGACCCGGCCAAGCAGTCAAAATAGGAAATGCACATGTGTAAATAACAGGTTCATCCGGTCGAGGAATATCAGGATATGACCTTGACTGTCGAGGGGTTGAACTGAGTGCGAAATTGTGACGCTCGCAGGAAGAAGAGTCGGCGTCAGATTATTATATAACCCCGGCGACAGGAAGTTCAAGTCAGTTGGAGAGAAGATGCTGGAATGAGGAACATGTCACAGAGAGGCTGGGCCCCAGGCCCCCGGTTGAGCAGCCCAGGAGAACGGGAAAGAAACGCCGTTATGGCCATAAGAGTAGGGGTCAATATGTTGCAGTTCTGTTCAGGCTCCAACTCACCTCTCACACAGTGAAACCTTTAGTAACCCTTTCGAACCCTTTCAAATAAAGTGAGAGGTACTATTTACCAACCCCTCCGCTCGGGCAGGATACGACACAAGGTCAATTTTTAAGCGGAGTTTAACAGGTTTGAATTCAGAGTTTTCCTTCTCCTAGACTAGTTGCCTCAACAAGGCTGAAGAATCTAATCCGTCCTACTATTTACCCATAGCTGGAGGGAGAATAAGGGGGTTCATACCTTTCCCAAGAGTATTTGCCCGAAAGTGAACATAATAGCGCGACTGGAGTACGAACTCGCGTACTACGATTTCGCAGTTCATCGCTTGAACCATTACACCACGAGGACACAAATAAAGTGAGAGGTATATTTTTCTAAAAGACTGTGTCCGCTCGTCTTCATTGCGTCGTTATGTTTCTGCATGCATATGTATTATGTGGCTATACAACACAGGGACCAAAATCGCTGTCAGTTAACCGTAATTTATCTGTAACTAAGATATACACGCAAGAGTACACCAATTTGGTTTGGTTTATTTGTTTGATGGCATATCAACTCTTCACACTACGAATCTTGACATTTCTATTTATATGGATCGCTCGATGTGTCCCATGGTATCTTATAGCACTGGGAATAAACAGCCAAATAGATTTTTCTATATTTTTGGAGGTAGATGGAACATTAGAAACAAATGTCTGAATAAAATTGTATATTCGAATTTCTAAACGATTAATTTCTAAATGTTTGATTACAATCATAATTATATTTTCAATGTTTCGTTGCATTTTCTTAATTTCAACTTGATTCATTTGTAATCTTTTGTTTACACAGTTTTATGATAGCAAGCGTTTCTATCATTTTTATATATTGATACTGAAATATGAACATAACGGAAATACATATTAATATTGCCCAGTCGGCTTGAACTGTAAAATACACCGACTGAATCTCTGCTGACGGGTAGACCCCCTCCCCACAACCACCAACGAGTTTCCTGGTTATGAGACTAAACAATCTGATGGCGAGGTTTCAGTAATGCTGGAGTTTGGGGAATGCGGAGAACCCCTTGATTGCCATCGCTCCCAGGTCCACTCTGATCCGGAGGGGTAGCAACTGATAGGGACTGTTTGACATTTAAACTGAGTGCAAACAAATGACATGCTAAATTGAATTGTTAGAAGTAGAATTGTTTGATCATTTAACTGTGTGTAAACAAATGATTGATGTTTAATTGAATTGTTAGTGATAGATAGCAATACTTGGAACCATTAGACTTTGTTGACTTATGCCAAATTGAATTGCTAGAAATAGAACTGTTTGATAATTTAACTATAGTTAAACAGTCCGGCACGTTAGCCATTACGCCACGAGAACTTCTCCCTAGGTATAATTATGTGTGAACATTTATCACTTTTTTAGAAAGTTCAGCGATTTTTATTTCAGTAATCAAATTTTGCTGCATTCGACCCAAGCCTTTACACTTTTTTTTTAAATCAAAAAGAATAATGAAAGAATAAGGAATCTAAATGAGAGGTTTGATCACGTACAATTACGAGACATTTTCAATTGCCTTCTCCATAATCTCAATTCATGATAATCTAATTACATTACGAGATATTTTCTTTAGACTTCTCCATAATCTATAATAATTTGATTATATTACGAGACATTTTCCATAGTTGTACGTTTCTTTTTTTTTTTCTAAGTAGAGGAATTATATTGTGAATTGAATTACCCTGACCAGAAGTTCCAGTGAACATTTGTGCACAACATACGGAAACATGGTAATTCAATCCACATTATAATTCCTCTACAAACAAAAAGCAAAAAACAAAAAACGTATATCTATATCCTTGCTCTTGAGGTCATAATAATTACGTGGATGCGTATTTCCAATCCACTTGGGAAGACGTGATCCTGGAGGTGACCGTGTCCTCCGTAAAGAGTACGGATGTAACTTGCAAGACACATTCAGGTTAATTGGCTTCGCAATTACCATGACCAGTTAGTTTGGCGTCTCTTGTGTGCGATATGGACTGGTTTCTCAGTTGTAAAGTCTCCGCTCTGCAATCAGTGGTTGCTAGTTCAATCTCCAGTGGTGGAGAACAGTGAATGAGACCTAATAAGGTTGAAAAAGCTGTCTAGTGTTTCCGTATGTCGTGCACAAGTGTTCGCTGGATTTTCTGGTAATTCAATTCACAATTTTCTTTAGCCTTCACCATAACCTCAATCTGTAATAATTTGATTACATTACGAGACATTTTCTATAGCCTTCTCTATAATCTCAATCTATAAATAGTTTTTTAAATGTTTGTTTCCATAATATAACAAGAGCGATACATCATAGCGAGTTTTTTTTTAATATAATAGCGTTCACATGTGCAAACTTCGAGAATAAAGTAATTCCCAATTCTGTTTGCATCTTAATGATTATAATGTAGAAGTTTAGTTTGCACTCACCCCGATCATTATGATTTTCTCTCAGGGGATGACTATTAAAGACTATTTATAAATAGTCTTAACTTCCTCCTATTTACAATTGATGCGAACAAGATTCGTATGAAGAGGTTATTATTTAACGTTGAGTTTAATGGGTGTAGAAAGCAGCCTTTAAGCAAACTATTTTCAATCTAATTCAAGTGATCTCTTGATGTATGTTCTTCTGGATTTTTTTTTTAATTCCAGGAACCAAAAAAAAAAAACCCCTGAATGATGACACTGCTGCCAAATGTGTTCACCATCTTCTTCATTACCCTTGTGTTAAACCCGTTATCTACAATACGAATTCTACGTGAGATTAAAATTTAATCTATTTTTATTATCTTTTTCTGTCTACAAATGGCCCTTGAAAAAAAATGGCGTCTACAGAATAAAATTTAATCTATTTTTTATTATCTTTCTCTGTCTACTAATGGCCCTTGAAAAAAAATGGCGTCTACAGAGTAAAAATTAGTTCATTTACATTTGTAGAAAAACTTGTCAATTACGTCGTTTCGTTATCATTTCAGATTTTCTTTATTTAACTATTTCCAATCGTTTTAGCTTAGAATGTGACATTCACACATTTATTTCCATTCACACATTTGGGTTTAATATGCACCATTGATAAAAAAAAAATGATACTATTATTAGCGTAAGATAAGTAAAGGTTATTGTTGCATAATACAGTAATTGTTTTTGAAAGGCTTCTTTATATATATATATATGACATTTTTATTAGAAAAGGATTGTTACGCTCGCAGAGTAAACAGAGTGTTTATGTATCATGACACCATGACACTAGATTAATAAGACAAGAAAAGAAATACTCTTTATCAATGAAGGGCACTTCTTTCAGTATCTCTTTATTCTCTTTCTCCTCCGTCCTCTTCTTCTTCTTCTTATTATTATTATTATTATTATTATTATTATTATTATTATTATTATTATTTCACCAATATTGGATGGTGGTCTTTTACTGGAGTCTGAGTGCCAGCAAGTCTCCTCGGATATCCAGGACTCTCCTCAGTATTCTAGCTGATCCTAACAATGCTGTGATCTGTAAAGTTTCGATCATTCCTCTGATCTTCAATTCTTCCAGTGTTGTCGTTATTGTAGTTTTTTACAAGCATTTGAAAATTGTTCCTCGTGTGCCAACAGCAATTGGTATTACCGTCACCATCATGTTCTTTTTTTTTTTTAGCACTCTCATCGAAGGCGAACCTATATTATAATAATCCAGCATTTATGTTCCCGGAACACAGAAAGAATATTACATTCTAGCGAGATTTTTTTTTTTTTACAACAGTGGCATTAAAATGTTCTGACTTACAGAATAAGACAGTTTCCAGTCCAATTTACAAATTTGTGAGAATTCTAATTTTTCAAGGGAGATAACTCTTAAATGTTTATTATAGAGTATTGCCTTTTTTATTTGCAATTAATTTTCATATATTGAGCTTAATAACCAGCAAAGTTCACATTCAGTAATAAGATTGTAAGTTAACCTGTATTTTATTTCCCTTCAGATTGTCCTCTCGGTTGGGAAACTTTTAATAAGTACTGTTACAAATTCTTCTTCTTTCCACCGCAAAATTTCCAAGATGCCAACTCGTCTTGTGATGTGAGTAAAATTGACGCTTTATTCCAAATAATTAACTGAATTGATTTGCCATTTAAATTGTCATATTAAACAGAAATTGCTGGTTCTAAATAAAAAAAAAAAAAAAAGAAAAGATATATCAATAATTAACCTCTAAATTAAAACTTTCGGTTGTTAACTCGTAGGTCTTCTTTTGATGTATTTATTGTGGAATCAAGGATGAAGTTCTATAAAAATGCCTATAATTTTTCTCGTTATTATTTAGTCGGCAACAGATGTAAGGCCACTTATCCCCCATCTCATAAAGACGAGCAAGACATGCTGACCATTATAAGGACTAACTCGCAAGTGATGTTCTCTCGTGGACTCCTACACATGGACACACCAGTGTGGGTCGACCAGTAAAAGTTACATTCATCAGCTCTGTGCCAACACCAGACTATCTTGAAGACTCGTCAAATGTGATACACCAACAGAGACAGAGAGACAGACAGAGAGAGAGAGAGAGAGAGAGAGTCAAGGGAATCTTTGCTGTCGGCACGCTTTGATGCTCATCATTATACTACTGTACATAAATCATTCTTGCTTCATGGTTTGGTTGCTTTGTTTTAATGTTTTAATGGCATACCAACCTTTGTAGTTTATTAAAAGCTATCCTTTTAGAAGGTCAGTTAGGGTACTATTCAACCATACCTTAGGGATAAAAGAGTTTATGCCTTTCTTGAGTTTATTTGTCCGAAAGGGAACGTAATAGCACGACTGAAGTTTGCTCTCGCTTACTGCCAGCACATAAAACATTACCCTACCAGGACTCCCTCCTCCACCCTTAGTACTAGAGGAAAGAATCATGCAAAATTTTTGTTGATGTAAGCAAAGTTGGCGACCTTAGTCGAGGGCGACCAGAAGGCTCCCTTTTCAATGGCTACTACACCGAGGTCTAGGGGAGGGCGCTACTCCTTTCCCTGGATTGCTTCACTTTACCCTCGATACGTACCTTATATTGCTGAGTGTTAAGCAAGGAGGCATCAAGTACCATTTTTTAAGTCTTTGGTATGACGTGACCAGGGATTGAACCCAGGTCTTCTGTACCATTATCGAATACTCTACCCACTAGGCCAATGAGCCGGTTTGCTAATATAAAAGTTAACTATTGATTGGTACTTTTGGGGAGGTAAAGACGAACTCATAAGCAACGTTCTTCTATAGACTCCCACACCTGGTGGATCAGTCGGCTGGGGCTGTAGAATACACCAACTGCATCTCTGCAGAAGGGCATGACTCCCCCAACGAGTGTCCTAGATATAACAATAAACAATCTGATGGCGAGGTTTCAGTAATATTCTGAGCTTTGGGAAATGCAGAGTTACCCTTAATTGTCATTCTCCAATATCCACTCTGTCCCGGAGTGGTAGCACTTGATAGAGTCCAATCTATGAGTTAAATAGAACTAAACTGTGTGCTAATGCTCAACTGAATTGTTAGAACTGAAACTGTTTTGACATTTAAACTGCGTACTCATGTTAAATTGAATTGTTAAAAATAGAACTGTTTATTTGTATAAAAATGGATTTGACATTAAATAACCTACAATGGTTGATATGCCATAAAACCAAACCAAACCAAAACCAAACCCACACAGGGACACACCTATGTTGGCCATGCGGATATTGAATTTCTTCGAGAGGAAATGTGATTGACCAATCGGGATGGATTGCGAGAAAGAGTCAAAGGAAACTGTGTTGTTGGTACACCTTGATGATGATGATGACAAGTGGGAGGAAGAGGAGCATTAATTAGTCAATTTATTTATTTATTATACCCCTTATAGCATCAGTAGATACTAAAGAAGGCAGAACTAGCTGCCCACTAAATAAATAAGGCATGGGGAACATAGAAATTATAATACAAGAGGACACTTTCAAATTTGGCATAGCTGACCACACTTAGAGAGAAAATGCGGACACAAACTCCTATAGAATGAGAATTGTATAATAGTGAAATAAGTAGACGAAAAATTGACCGTCACTAAGCGTCGTTAACTTTGTTTCTACAGTCTTCTAACTTATATATATATATATACATATATGTGTGTGTGTGTATATGTGTACTTACCAACCTCTCTGCACGGGTACGATGAGACACAAGGCCAGTTTTTAAGCGGGGTTTAACATGTTTGAATTCAGTGTTTTTCTTCTTTTTGACTGGTTGCCTGACCAAGGCTAAAGAACCCAGTCTGCCCTACTATAATCTACTCATTGCTGGGGGAAGAATAACTGGATTCATACTTTTCCTAGGGGTATTAATGCTGTGTGAAATGCAAGAAGCCTCGTCCTGGATTTGAACTTGTATCACCGAGTCCAATACCTTTGACGATACCCATTACACCACGAGCAATATATATATACATATATATATATGTGTGTGTGTGTGGAAAATAAGTAGAAAACCGAAACACAGACAACTGATTGAATAAATATTCCGTTTTTATTTACCCAAAGACTTCTTCAGAAATAAAGACGAAATAATAATTCAATCCGTTGTCTGTCTTTCGGTTCATCCACTTTTCCACTTATTTTCGTATTTTATCGGATTTTTTCAATCGTTTATTTCTCCATATATATATATATATATATAAGAAAATCTTATGATTCCGAAAACCCCAAAACAACATTCATAATAAGTAAGTAAAGTAAAGTTGGTGACCGTAGTCGAGGGTGACCAGAAGGCTCCCTTTTCGATAGCTACTACACCAAGGTGTAGGGGAGGGCGCTACTCCTTTCCCTGGATTGCTCCACTTTACCCTTGATACGTACCTTATATTGCTGAGTGTTAAGCAAGGAGGTATCAAGTACCATTTTTAAAGTCTTTGGTATGACGCGACCTGGGATTGAACCTAAGTCTCCCGAACCATTGGCGAACACTCTACCCACTAGAACAGTGAGCCGGTTTCGACATTCATAATAAACAGAAATATTAGCTGCAATTCAAAAAAACCTAGTCTTCATAATAACATTTTGATCTGTTATAGAAGTATACATAGGATGTACTCAAGCACTGAGCAATAGAGTCTCTTTACATAAAATCAACATTAAATTACCAGAAAATAAAAAACATAATGTATCTAAACACCTTTAGGAATACATCAAAAGAGACTTGAAAATAATGGCCATACACCAGACTAATGTCTACTCGTTACTCCAGATAAAAGAAAAAACTTCAGAGATAGATTTAAACCAACATCAAACAAAGCCTAACTCCACACACACACACTCACACACACACAGACAAGTTTAAAATATATGTATGTGTGGAGTCAAATGTTTTCTCACACGCATTAAACAACCAATTCCACTGAAAAAACATATATGTATGAGTACATTCATGTGAACGTGTGTATATACTTAAACACGCAAACACACACAGAATATATATATATATATATATATATATATATGTGTGTGTGTGTGTGTGTGTGTGTGTGTGTGTGTGTGTGTGTGTGTGTGTGTGTGTGTGTGTGATTTCAGATCTAATAGGAAATTTTTGAAAAAAGGGTTTTTTTCCTATTAGATCTGATGAAGTCCTGTTATAAATTATTTCAGAGTTTGTTTTTTTTTTTCATATCAATGCTCTTAACAGGATGGAAATAAATTGATTATCTTTATGTGACTGAATATAGTTTTTTTTCTTGAAATAATATTTGCTCTGTGAATTTATTTACATTGAGCTCTCTACCAGGAATATTTAAATATTCGAAATTTAAATAATTTATTTGTCCTGACGGAATTGTTCCCTACTCCGGATTTACGGGCTTGAAGAATACCTTATATATATATATATATATATATATGTGTGTGTGTGTGTGTGTGTGTGTGTGTGTGTGTGTGTGTGTGTGACATGCTCAACCTAATGGCATCTTTATGATTCTAAAATCTATTGCTTTCATTACGCATCATCGAAAGCCATCATACATATGATACTATTATAACCCTTTCTAAATATTTTCCTCTTAGAGGAAGTACTTATTGTATGTCATAGTGTCAGACACTAAAATTTGTTATTAGTTAATATTCGAGCGCATCTGGCAAACTAAAACATTGTTTCTTAAACAAACAGTACACAGGAAATCTCAGTTCAGTATGACCTCTTTAAAAGGAATAAGATCACTGGTGCTCGAAAGAATCATGTTGTACTGATTTTATTGTAAATAGCAAAGCTGTTGTACATTTAATATGTCGAGACCGACTTCCGTTAAGAATGTTTTCTCTTCGTTTCAAAATCAATTTACCAAATTATCATTCACAGCGAACATCTCAGAGGGGAAAATGCTCGAAGTTATTTTATACAGCAATCTTTTTAGTAATTTATTTAGCTTTTTGCTAAGATGTGGCACAGGGCCGTATCAAAGGGGATCCAATGAGACTCGAACTCATTCGTGAAGGTTTGCTAGTCAAGCTCGCGAGCGTCGCTCATGTGTCTACATTCGCTCTGATTGTGGATCGTCTGTATTTTGTGTTGGTAATAAAACTGCGGTAATGAAATTTTCAATACAAATCAGTGAAGAATGAATAGAAGTAACTAGAACGTTTGTAGATTCATCTGATTTTCAAGACAATTCTTTTGTGTACTTGTAAATTTTGTCATTGTAAACTTATATATTGTACGTCTTAAAAAAAGAAACATTAATTAAAATATAAAACCCAAGACAGGAAAAAGGTTAAAAGAAAATAAGTTCTCAATTGGTCAATTTGTTACATTTCAGAATAAAAACTGCTTTTTATGCGGCCAAGTTTCTTCTTTCTTCGTTTGAAGTGTTTTATTTCATCATAGAATTGGAAGCAGACCAACTCCCAATGTTCACCGTCAACTGAAACTGCCGTCTGAATTTTCAGGTCACACACACATACATACACACACACAGACTTTCATACACACATACACACACTTTCATACACGCACACAAACATGCACATACATACGCAAACACACACACACACACTCACTCAAGCACAAACTCACACACAAACACACTCACAAAAACACAAACACGTGTATATATATATATATAGAGAGAGAGAGAGAGGAGTATCGTCCGAAAATAAGTATACCTTTATATATATATATATATATATATATATATATATATATATATATATATATATATATATAACGAGATTTTGTTTGGTGAAACCTACAATTAAAAAAATGCTCAATTCTTAGAAGCGAAAACAGAGCCGGAATAAAGCCATAAAGGTTAAGTTCGCAAATGTAATCAAGTGCTGTAATCTGGTTTCATGTACTTATATGGCTACAATCATAAGACTGCAAATATACATACGTGCTTGATAATTGCTCCACCTTCACAAGTAATTGTTGTCTCTTGACTCTCCGGCATTATCTGGATTGACACCTTCTCTTCGAATAGATCTTCTCAAGTGACTTTTCAAACCAGCAGCAGTCTTGCAATCCTTGAGATTAAGATGACAAACAAACAGCAGAAATTTCTTGATTCGTTTATGAAAGGTTTTGTGCATCGCCATGTGCTTTTTTAAGCCAGACAAAGACTGCAGATGATACAAGTGATATCACCTACCCTCAAAGGAATCGTTTTTTGTTCACATCTCTCATAAGTTTCGATGTGACTGATGTAACCAGCTTTAGAGAGAAGAACACGATCACAAACAACATACCTTTAAACAAACTCCTGAACTAGAGAGTCTAGCATTGTTCTCTTCTTCAGCTGTTGCTTCATCATGGTTTGTATTACTCCCCTTAAAGGACACACATCTTATTTTAAATGTCTTTCTCCGCTTATATCAGTGCTTGCTCTTCCCGACTCACAATATCAATTTTACATACCTGTACATATTATCTAGATACATACGTTTTTAAATTTTCTTCACAAACATTATTTACCTATTTTTTGTTGTTGTTGTTGTTGTTGTTGCTCCCATTGGCCGAGTGGTTAGAGTATTCGCCAATGACCCGGGAGACCGGGGTTAAATCCCAAGTCGAGTCATACCAAAGACTCAAAAAATGGTACTTGATGCCTCCTTGCTTAACACCCAGCATTATAAGGGATGGATCAAGGGTAAAGTGGAGCAATCTAGGAAAAGGAGTAGCGCCCTTTCCTACACCTCGGTGTAGTAGCTATCGAAAAGAGAGCCTTCGGGTTACCCTCGACTACGGTCGCCAACTTCACGTCTAAAGACATACATTTTAGTGTTTCATTTATCTAATTACATTTAACAGCAAACACATTTTATATTGAAGACAAACCCAATATTATTCAAGGTTTTATTTTTTATTTATTTATTTCATTTTATTTTTTACAAAATACAAACATTCTCCAACTAACAAATATTCTGGTTACAAGCTTTGACTGATACAAAAACCATCTGAAAGATACTATACGGTAATTTCTCTATTTAAAAGGTACTCTTGAATTATTTAGACAGAGCAGCAATACTTCCATGGAAGTACAGTGTAACCCGGATATAAGAGAGTTGTCGGGACAGGAGAGTAAGTCTCTTATATCCGTGTTTGGTCTAATTTGTTTTGGTAACACAGGCTCTAATTTAGGACCAGATTTTAAAATCTCTCTTATATCCGAGATTCTCTTATATCCAGGTTACACTGTAGAAGAGTGGCAAGGGATAAACACATGTTAGGAACAATTCAAATGAAATGCAAATGAAAAAATGTACGAATATTTATGATAGAAATATCTTAAATCAATCAATAGTTCATTTTTATATAAGCAAATATTTTTGTATGATTCTTTCCTTAAGGGGTCCTTGTAGCGTGATGTTTAAGGTGCTGAACTGCGATATCGAAGTAAGCGAGTTCGAACCCCAGTCTCGTTTTTACGTTCACTTTCGGACAAATAACTTTAGGAAAGGCATGAACACCATTATACTTAAGCAATGGATTGAATAGCGCCTCTACTGATCTTCTACAAGGATGGCTTTGACATTAAAAGCCCCACAAATATTGATATGTTATTAAAGCAGAGAAACCAAATTATGGAGCATGAAGGATAGTGTTAACCCAATCGGCTGGGGCTGTAGAATACACCGACTGCATCTCTGCAGAGGGGTAAGACACCCCCCCCAACAAGTGTCCTGGATATGACACTAAACAATCTGATGGTGAGGTTCCAGCAGTGCTGGAGCTTTGGGGAATGCGGAGTACCCCTTCATTGCCATCGCTCCCAGGTCCACTCTGGTCCGGAGTGGTAGCACCTTGTAGGGTGTCCTCGTGGTGTAATGGTTAAAGCGATGAACTGCGGAATCGTAGTACGCGAGTTCGTACTCCAGTCGCGCTATTACGTTCACTTTCGGGCAAATACCCTTGGGAAAGGTATGAACCCCCTCATTCTCCCTCCAGCTATGGGTAAATAGTAGGACGGACTAGGTTCTTCAGCCTTGGTTAGGCAACTAGTCTAGGAGAAGGAAAACTCTGAATTCAAACCTGTTAAACTCCGCTCAAAAACTGACCTTGTGTCATATCCTGCCCGAGCGGAGGGGTTGGTAAATAGTACCTTGTAGGGTCCTATCTATGGGTCAAATAAAACTGTTTGATATTTAAATTGTGTGCAAACAAATGAGTTATGCTAAATTGAATTGTTTGAAATAGAACTGCTTGATTGATCACTTGACTGTATGTAAACAAATGACTGATGTTTAAGTGAATTGTTAGTGATACATAGCAATACTTGGAATCATTTAAGTGTGTGCAAAAAATGAGCTTAGGCTCGTTTAAAATTATCAACAAAATGTATTTACAAATGATATATTTAATATGTATGTATAAAGAGGAATTAACTGGCTCATCGGCCTAGAGGGTAGAGTATTTGCCAATGGTCCGGGATTTCAGGGTTCAATCCCAGGTCGCGTTAACCAAAAACTTTTAAAATAGCACTTGATACCTCCTTGCTTAACACTCAGCAATATAAGGTACATATCAAGATTAAAGTGGAGCAATCCTGGGAATGGAGTAGCGCCCTCCCCTACACTTCGGTGTAGTAGCTATTGAAAAGGGAGCCTTCTGGTCACTCTCGACTACGGTCGCCAACTTTACTTTTACTATAAAGAGGATTTGGCATTAAATAACTTTTAATAGTTGATGTGCCATAAAACCCGACCAATGATAGCGTCAAGAATTATTAAATTACAGAAACATCATTATCATCATCGTCAAGGCGTGATGATAGCACTGATTCGCTTGACTCTGACTCTCTCTCTCTCTCTCTCTCTCTCTCTCTCTCTCTCTCTCTCTCTCTCACACACACACACACACACACACACACACACCGCCCGTCTCCATCGGTCTATCACATTTGATGAGTCTTCAAGACGACATCCGGTGTTCGTGCAAAACAGATGAATGTAACTTTTTACATGTCGGTCAACTCTGGTGTGTCCATATGTCGGAGTCCATAGGAGAGCATCGCTTATGAGTTAGTCCTTACAGTGCTCAGCATGTCTTGCTCGTCTTACTTAGATGGTTTGTGAGATGGGAGATAAGGAGCCTTACAACTGCTGCTTTGTGGGATTTGGGAAAAACAGCATATAGCATTTTCGAGCAGTTCCAATCAAGCTCTTTCTCCAGGCTTTTCGTTGTGCAGCCTCACAAAAGTCCTGACACGGCTCAACCTCAAAATAGTTGGACTAATAAACACTATATCCTATTTGTAAATCTGGAAACTCCCGTAATTTCTGCTATGACTACATTTCTCTCTTTCTTTATTCTTTCAATAATAAATAGGCTTTAGTTTTTAAAAGAATATTCCTGTTGACTTAAAAAAAAGTAAAGTGAAATATTCTGTGATAATCGTTGTTCACAATAGAAGAATTTTTCATTTTCTTAAGTGATTTTGAAAAGTAACTCAAAATAATTACAGATTTTATGTTCAGCAGGGTTTGATTTTTTACTGAAAATTGTTTAAATATAATATGAATTCACTCGGTCATCTTTTAAAACACAGTACAGCATTTCATCACCCATCTCACAAGAACAACTAAATTGATCGATATATTCAACACTATTAGATTTAATATCATTCTATTGGAAGGATAAATAATAGCAATGTCAAAATATCTTTCTTGAAATCAAATTCTTATATCACAGGTTCACGGAGGCTCACTTCTAAGAATACGAGGTCCAAACGAACATTTGTTTATCACTGAGTGGCTACAACAATTTTCTCCTTCCAGGTACGTAATTTAGTGTCTGTTGTTATTCATTAAAATACATTTAATGAGATAACTGAAACTTATAGGGAAATGATACAAAATGAAGGGTGGATTTCCTTCAGGAATGTGAGGAATGTACGCAAATATCACCCGTTGTCGTTCCCTCCTAACTTGTGACATATTTTTAAAAAATACTATATGCTAACAATATTGTATAATTTAATTCCTGGGGACTTTTATGGGGGGGGGGCTTTTTTTTTAAAGAAGTTAGTAACAAACATACAATAGTATGATGACATAACAAGAAGAAGACACGTATTAAAATTAATAGAATTCCAGGCAGCGGTCGTATCGATACTGCTATATGGATGCACTACTTGGACGCTAACTAAACGGCTGAAGAAGAAGCTAGACGGCAATTACACAAGAATGCTGCGAGCAATATTGAACAAGTCTTGGCGGCAACACCCCACAAGGTACCAATTATACGGCCACCTGCCTCCCGTCACGAAAATTATCCAAGTTAGACGAACCAGGCACGCAGGACACTGCTGGAGAAGCAAGGACGAGCTCATAAGTGATGTACTCCTATGGACCCCCACATATAGCCAAGCAAAAGCAGGACGAACAGCTCGAACATAAATACAGCAGCTATATGAGGATACGTGATGTAGCCCTGAAGACCTGCCAGAAGCGATGAATGATAGGGAGAAGTGGCGAGAGAGAGTCAGGGATATCCGTGCTAACGGCACGACATGATGATGATGATGATGATGATGATGATGACAATTCAATTAAAAATCAGTCATTTGTTTACACACAGTTAAATAGTCAATTTTCTTTTTGCATTTGCTCTCAAATGTCTACTTTGTAATATGCATGTGTATTATTTTCTTTGTTCTGAGACGTTCTGTGTTGAGAAAAGCATTCGAATTTGTCAAACTTTGTATTGCATGGAACGAAAATTATCAGGTTCGTTCCGGTCGATGTCTGGTTTTACAACTGGTCACTAACTCTTTATTCGTTCTCAGTCAGGAGAAAAAGGGAAGTTGTTCCCTACTGTTCTCGACTGATTTTTTGGCGTCAGCTGAAAGGCTATTTTAGTAAGATGGAATATCGTAATTGTTTTTTTTATCATAGAACCATTAAAAGATCTTCCCGCTCGTCAGCAGCTGTCACCTCGTGGCGGGGGCGCATTAAATTACTATACCAACAACAGTTTAAAGTAAGTTTATTTTAAAATAATTCTAAATAACACTATGGTAATAAATATTCTGTATTTTAATTGAATAATTGAATAAAAGGTTTATTTCGAACAAATAAAAAAATTGCACAATTTTGACTCTTTAAATAATTAAATTAAAATCATTTTATCGGAATAAAGTCGGGGTTTTTTTTAGATATTCTTAAACATGCCGCTATTGAAGAAATATTCAGTTGGCTACGAGTGACATTTGTGTACATCCCTCATATTCTTGAAATTTTTAGGAATTCGCAGTGTATGAGCAATCTGGTCTTACTATTGAGTGAGGTGAAATTCCGTTATTATAATTTCAAGAATTATGGTCGCTTTCAGTGACGTTTTATGTTACCATAACAAAGAAATTTCCCAATAGTCTGTACTGAGACCTGCTTATATGACCGATGAATAAGATATATAGTCTGATTGAAAAATGTTAACACTCTTATGGGAGCACCTTTACGATATAATTTCAAACAGGCTCCACATATTAACCATCCCTGTCAACACATTTTTGGAGGATGAGGATGAGGAGGCGGAGGAGTCCCCGTGCCAATGTGGCTAACGTGCTTGACTGTGTCATCGTAATAAGCGAGTTCGAACTCCAATCACGCTATTACGTTCACTTTAGAACTAATGCCTTTAGGACAGGAATAAACCCCCTTATTCTCCCAGCTATATGTTAAATAATACCATTACGGGTTTTCTATATGGACGACATTGGCATTAAATAACCCGCAAATGTTCATATACCATTAAACAAAGAAACCAAATCATTATTCTTGGAATTTTTCTCAGGTGATTAAAAAGATGTTATTTCTTTGGGAGTTTCGTTTGGTTGGTTTTTATGGTATATCAACCATTGTAGATTATTTAATGCCAAATCCTCTTTATACATATATATTAAATGTATAGGATTTGGTTTGGTTGGGTTTTATGGCATAAAACCTTTGTAGGTTATTTAATGCCAAATTCTCTTTATACATATATATTAGATATATATGATTTGGTTTGGTTGGGTTTTATGGCATATCAACCATTGTAGGTTATTTAATGCCAAATTCTCTTTATACATATATATTAAATATATACGATTTGGTTTGGTTGGGTTTTATGGTATATCAACCATCGTAAGTTATTTAATCCCACATCCTTTTTATACTTCTCTATTGCAAATATATGATTTTGTTTGGTTGTGTTTTATGGGATATCAACCATTGTGGGTTATTTGTTGCCAAATCCTCTTTATACATCTGTATCACATATAAAATTTGGTTTGACTGTAAAATCTTGTATCCAGAGCACTCGTTGGGTGCAGGGAGAAGGATCTACCTCTCTGCAGAGATGCAATCAATGCATTTTTCAACCTTAGCCGATAGGGCTCTCCAGAAAAGCAGAACTGATATTATGTAGACCACCTGGGGAAGATGCCAATAATATATTAACAGTGATGGTGAACAGGCGGAGACTTTAAATAATATCGTGAAGGATCTCCCATACAATTGTTAACATTATTTTGAAAAACCCGTATATATTTAAAGTCATTTTTCTTTTCATGTTTATAATTCGATTTTTACATTTCTAGCTCTCAGTGGTATACGGATGGCCTGGTAAATGCAACAGGGACAAGAATACCCAAGTGGTCAAGTTCTGGTGAAAATATTCCGGAAGATCAACAATATTGGATTGAAGCATCTGAAAAAACCAAAGAAGGCACCAACATTGTTTACAGAATTGAAGGTAATCTGCACTTGACATTTTAAAAATACATTTGGAGCAATTACAAGTCTCACGACAATAAAGAATATCTTAGAAACTTCTTTTTTTTTTCTTTTCGTAATTGGTAGTTTAGTTTCGAAAGAAGCATGAACACAACCGTTCATTGATAATCGGGCATTTGGTCTTCGTGTTTTTTTTTGGAGGGGGGGTGAGGTTTTCATCACTGGCTGTGCACATAACGCGAACTGTACATAAACATGTTATTGAATTCTTTTTGTAGAATTTGATGTCTGGTTCATTGGTTCGGTTTGGTTTTATGGCATATCAACAATTATTGGTTATCTAATGCCAAATTCTCTTTATATATAAAATACGTATGATTTGATTTGGTTGGCTTTAATAGCGTATCAACCATTGTAGTTTATTTAATGCCAAATGCTTTTTATACATATATGTTATATATATGAGATTTGGTTTGGTTGGGTTAAATGGAATATCAACCATTCTAGCTTATTTAAAGTCAAATACTTTTTATACATGTATATTAAATATGATTTCTAAATACATTTTGTAGATAACATTTTTAAACGAGCTGGAGTTCATTTTTTCCCACAAATGGTTTCACTTATTTCTATCTAATACAAATAATTCTATTTATTATTAATCATTTGTTTGCACACAGTTAAATGTCTTCGAGAATAACAATTTAACACTAACAATTCAATTAAACATCAGTCATTTGTTTACACACAGTTAAATAGTCAAACAGTTCTAGTTCAAGCAATTCAGTTTAGCATAAATCATATGTCTGCACTTAGTTTAAATGTCAAAGTTCTATTTGACCCATAGATAGGACCCTATCTGGTGCTACCACTCCCAGCCATAGTGGACCTTGGAGCGTTGGCAATGAAGGGGTACTCCGCCTTCCTACTGAAGCCTCACTATCAGATTGTTTAGTGTCATATACTGAACACTCGTAGGAGGAGTCTCACCCTCTCTGCAGAGATGCAGTCGGTGTATTCTACAGCCCTAGCTGACTGGGCCAGGTTCATTGGTGAAGTATCTGCTGTATTTTGTGTTGAATGTGCAGGTGGGAAAAGTTAGATTTTTTTCCGATAAACGGGATTTGACAGATGTCTAGGAATTAATCTATCTTTAATCTATTATTCTTTCAACCATTCTGGAGGGACTGCGTTAAGAATATCATCTTGGACTTCTACAAAGAACAGCAGCATTCTCGAATGTTGGCAAAGTTCTTGAGTAACTCAAAACCAAACAAGAAGTGATCAGAAAACTGCTTCGCTTCTTTAAAACTAAGTTGGATTTCGTGAAGGCTTTTCGAGGGAAATCAATTAAAATATTGATAGTACATTGATTTAAGAATCGGTTTTATGAGGGATCCTTTGATCTCTCAATCTATCAATCTATCTATTTATCGATCTCTTCCTTTCTCTCTCTCTCTCTCTCTCTCTCTCTCTCTCTCTCTCTTTCCTCATCTTTCTTTTTTTCTTTCTTTCTTAAACTCAATTTCCCTTTTTTTCTCTCTTAATCTTTCACTTTATCTTTTCCTCTCTTTCTCCCGCCTCTCTCTCTCTCTCTTTCTCTCTATCTATCCCTCTATCTATCTATCTATCTCTTCCTTTTTCTCTCTCTCTCTCTCTCTCTCTTTCTCTTTCCTCATCTTTATTTCTTTCTTAATCTTTCACTTTACCTTTCCCTCTTTTCTCCCTCCCTCCCCCTGTCTGTCTGTCTGTCTGTCTGTCTCTCTCTCTTCGATATACAAATACATTAATCTTCCTGTATTTTTAAATTCGAATACTGTATTGAAAATATTCTATAGCTGCAGTAAACATATTTTAACGGAATGGAACTTTATTGTGTCTGTGTATGGCTTCAAGGAAATCTACGGATTAGTGGAGGCTGTAATAGCATTTAAGTAAAACAATATCTTCTTTAAGAAATGCCAAATGTTTACACACACACACACACACACACACACACACAGAGAAAGAAGAGAGTGAAAGATTAAGAGGGAATGAGAGAAAAAAGATTGAGAAAGACAGAAAGAAAGAGAGAAAGAAAGAAAGAGAGAGAAAAAGAAGACAAAAACTAAGCACGGATTAGATTCGGCACAAGGTCTTAAGAGTCACTTGGTGCGGCACAAGGTCTTAAGGGTCATTGGGTGCGGATTGAAATCACTGCTTAATAGAAACTGAGTTACAAGACTAGCTCGTTAACCATTACACAACTGCAAGATTTTTTAAAACTTAGTTTGGCTTAGTGAGAATCGAACTCAATAATAATGATCTGCTACCCGAGCTTGTTAACCATGCCAGACACTTGCTGAAACATACATTATAGTCTTGCCAAAATTTGGGTTTTTTTTTCATTTTTTTAACTTTATTTTTGTTGTTTTTTTAATAAAAAAAAGACTGAAATTTTATATGAAAACCTGAACACGCTTTTATAATATATATATATATATATATATATATATATATATATATATATATATATATATATCGTGTGTGTGTGTGTACGCGAATGCATGTGTATATAGGTGTGTGTATGCGTGTAGACACTTGTGTTTGCGTGTAAATGCGTGTGTGCATGTTTGTACGTGAGTGCGTGTGTGTTCGTGTGTGTATATGCATGTGTGAATGTGGGTGTGTGTGTGTGTGTGTATACGCACATGCGTGTGTGCATACGCGTGTGAGTGTGCATACGTATGCGTGTAGAAACGTATGAATGCGTGTATGTTTGTGTGTGTATGTGCATATGTGTGTATATGTGTGCGTACGCGCATACGTGTGTGCATACGTGTGTGTGTGTGTATGTGTGTATATGTGTATGTAAGCGCATGCGTGTGTGTATACGTGTGTGTATGTGAATGCATGTGTGTGTGTGCGTGTATGTGTGTGTGTGGAAACGTGCTTGCATGTGAATGCGTGTGTGTGTGTTTGTGCGTGAGTGTATGTGTGTGTGTTCGTGTGTATATATGCATGTGTGTATATGTGTGTAAGCGCATGCGTGTGTATATACGTGTGTATACGCGTGTAGACACATGTGAATGCGTGTGTGTGTGTGTGTGTGCCTGTCTGTCTGTGTGTATGTTCGTGTGTGTATGTGTGTGTACGCGTATGCATGTGTGCATACGTGTGTGTGTATGCGTGTAGACACGTGTGTTTACGTGTGAACGCGTGTGTTTGTTTTGCGTGAGTGTGTGTGCTCGTTTGTGTATATGTGTGTGTGAGTATGCACATGAAGGTGTGCATACGTGTGTGTGTGTGTATGTGTGTATGCGTGTAGACACATGTGTGTGTGTGTGTGTGTGTGTTTGTGCGTGATTGTGTGTGTATTCATGTGTATATGTACATGTGTGCTTACGTGTGTGTGTATGCGTGTTGACACGTGTGTTTGCGTGTGAATGCGTGTAGACACGTGTGTGTATTTGTTTGTACGTGATTGTGTGTGTGTTCGTGTGTGTATGTGCATGTGTGTATATGTGTGTGTATACGCAGATGCGTGTGTGCATATGCGTGTGTGTGTGTGTGTGTGTATGCGTGTAGACACGTGGTGTGTTTGCGTGTGAATGCGAGCGTGTGTGTGTGTTTGTGTATTCGTATGCAACCGTTCGTGTGTGTATTTGCATGTGTGTGTATACGTATGTGTATGTGAGTACGCACAAGCGTGTGTGCATACGTGTGTGTGTATGCGTGTAGACAGGTGTTTTTGCGGGTGTATGTGCGTGTGTTTGTGCGTGAGTGTGTGTCTGTATATGTGTGCGTGATTACGCGCATGCGTGTTTGCATACGCGCGTGCGAGTGTGTGTGTGTATGCGTGTAGACACGTGTGTGCTACGTGTGAATGCTTGTGTGTGTTTGTGCGTGAGTGTGTGTGTATTCGTGCGTGTATGTGCATGTGTGTATATATATGTGTGTATGTGTGTGTACGCGCAAGTGTGTCTGCATACGTGTGTGTGTATGTGTATGTGTGTAGACACGTGTGTTTGCGTGTGAATGCTTGTGTGTGTTTGTGCTTTCTTGTGTGTGTGTTCATGTGTAGATGTGCATGTGTGTGTATATATGCATGTGGGTATACGTGCGTGTGTATGTGTGTGCGCGTGTGTACGTGCGTGTGCATGTGTGTGAGTATTATATTTTGAAATACCCTCTCAAAGGATTTAGTTGATTCCATCAGGATAGATAAATAGATAATATATACTTTCTATATTTATCTTCAGACAAAAACGTCGGATGGAGTCTCTCATCTAGTTCTGCGCGTCTACCGTACATCTGTAAAGTAAGCCAAACTGAAGTATACAATATTCTCCAGGAAGACAGAGACTTCAGTAAGTTTGTTTTTTTGTTTTTTTTACTTTTTCTTTTTAAGAAGACAAACAGCAGAATTTACTCATTGAAAAACGATTTTATCCGTTCGTTTTAAGCGCCTTAGTTTCAATCTTATTTTTTTCTAATTGTTAACAAATTAAAAAAAAACAAAAAAACTTTTTATAAAAACTCACCAATGTTTCTCCAATACCATTACACCTCATGGTCCTTTCAGGAGTACCAAGAATATGATGACGGCATCCCCGGGTAGTTGACGTGCCACAAAACCAACCAACCAATTACACCTTATGACCCTCTCGGTAGTGCCAAGAATATGATGACTGCTTCCCCTGTAGTTGACAAACCACAAAAACCAACCAATCAACCAACCAATTACACCTTATGACCCTCTCGGTAGTGCTAAGAATATGATGACTGCTTCCCCTGTAGTTGAGAAACCACAAAAACCAACTAACCAACCAACCAACCAATTACATCTTATGACCCTCTCTGAGCAGTTCCAAAAATATGATGACGGCATCCCCTATAGTTGATATACCACAAAAACCAACCAACAAACCGATTACACTTTACATCAAAAGCTTATAATAACCATTTTTTTAAATTAATTTTCTTTCTTCACATTTGGTAAACAACCACACATTAAAAGGTATTTATATACCGGTTCATTGATCTATTGGGTAGAGTGTTCGCCAATGGTCTGGGAGACCTGGGTTCAATCCCAGGTCGCGTCATAAAAAAAAAAATTTAAATGGTACTTGATACCTCCTTGTTTAACACTCAGCAATATAAGGTACGTATCGAGGGTAAAGTGGAGCAATCCGGGGAAAGGAGTAGCGCCCTCCCCTACACCTCGGTGTAGTAGCTATTGAAAAGGGAGCCTTCAGATCGTCCTCGACTACGGTCGCCAACTTTATTTACTTTATACCCGTATAAAAACGCCAAAACTTGCACAAACTGAAGTATCTGTCTACGGTGGCTTAGAAGTCAAGATTCGGATAACAATTGGTAATTTTACAATCATTGTTGTCCATTGAGAATTTCCACTGATAAGTTAAAAATGGCAATTGTTAATTTAAAAGATAAATCCACAGACCAGAAAAGATTTAATTTTTATTTTCATATGAAATTAATATTGTAATTTTGTAGAGAAATATTTTAAACGTGACAGGGATAACATTTTTTTATCAAAGTATTTTTTTAAATTTTTCATCTGGGTTGTTAGTCCTGAGAAGTTATTATATATCATAATTATATCAAAGAACTACCGATAAACCTAATTCGTAACGATTTATTAAATATGAAAAATCATTTTAGTAAGATGAATATTTTTCTGTTTTTGTTGTTTGTTTGTTTTGTGGGGGATTTTTTAGTAGGACGGTGTGCAAAAAAAACTTTTAAGAACAACTAAACTCAAAATATAAATATGAACGTAAAATGAATGCAATTCCTTAACCTCTAGTCATGAAATAACCCTACACTGAATTTGAAACTGTTGCTATTATTAAAACGTGTTTTTTTATCAAATTGTTAGATTATGGACAGCCATCAGTAAACTTAAACGACATAAAAAGAGGTCCAAACATGACCATCGAACCAGTGGATACTATTGTGTTAAAAACATGG
Organism: Sepioteuthis lessoniana; assembly: GCA_963585895.1. NCBI lineage: Eukaryota > Metazoa > Mollusca > Cephalopoda > Myopsida > Loliginidae > Sepioteuthis > Sepioteuthis lessoniana. The sequence goes on along the minus strand of OY757932.1, from coordinate 13,418,581 downwards.
AAGACAGTTTTTTTAGATTGCGAGTCTGATGGCAACCCACAACCAACTTATAACTGGTATCATTATTCGGCTAAAAAGTGGCAAGAAGTGACAAGCACCAAGCGTTACACGCTAACTAATGGCCGACTGACCATTCACAAGCCTCAGGAAGTGTACGATGCCGGACGGTACCAGTGTTTTGCCCAAAATAAGTTGGGAAGAATTCGTAGCAATGAAGTTAAGCTTTCATTTGGATGTAAGTTTGTTTGGATTTATTTTTGAAGTCACGAAAAAATGGAATTGCTCGAGAGTTTTCATGTTGCGTTTGTGATGGTTTTATAGTCATTCTCTGTCCCATAATAGTTGTTATATTTGAATATAGATTTCAGGTATTAAAGGTTTGGTCAAGTATTTCTTTGTTTAATGGCATATCAACCTGCGTGGATTATTTAATGCCGAAGCTAACCTTGTGAAATAACAGCAGTGGTACTATTTAACCCATAGCTTGGGTGGATAAGGAGGTTTATACTTTTACCCGCTCGTAGGTCTAGTCGGTAGAGTGTTCGCCAATGGCCCGGAAGACCTGGGTTCAATCCCAGGTCGCGTCATACCAAAGACTTTAAAAATGGTACTTGATGTCTCCTTGCTTAACACTCGGCAATATATGGTACGTATCGAGGGTAAAGTGGAGCAATCTAGGGAAAGGAGTAGTGCCCTCCCCTACACCTCGGTATAGTAGCTACGGTCGCCAACTTTACTTTTATACTTTTCCCAAAAATATTTCCGAAAGTGAACATAATAGTGCGATGTTTGTCTCTGACTCCCACCAGACAGGACTTAACACAAGGTCTTTTTTATAGTGAGAGTTTAGGGAGGGGGAGGTCGGACACAAGTTGAGACTCGTGTCTTACCGGTCTATGCTGGTCATAGGCCCACTTGGTGCAAATGGGGTCCGATGACCCTACTGGTCTTAGACTCATTCGATATTTTACGTTGAGTCTGGCACGTATGCCTGCTCATAGCTTGAACTAGACCCGAGAGTCTCATGCAATGACGTCATCGCCCACTTGCAGTTGGCCAAGCCGAAGCCAGGGACCATTTGACCTCGAATCTATCCTTGACTTTAAGCGCCATCCGGCACGAATGCCAGATGGCTTGATAAAAAGTCAGGTGCACCGACCACGAATGGTTGGCGAGTGAACGTAATAGTATGAACTGAGATCGAACTTGCTTACTACGACGTCGTAGTCTAACACATTAACCATTGCACCAATACATTAAAGGTAATAACTATAAGGGGTCAGAGGTTATATTCACTTCTTTTAAGTTTCTCCTTATTTTCTTTGCGAATGTTCTTTATAATCAAAAGCAATGTTTTTTTAATAAATCTAAAATTACATGTTTCAAACATACATAACGGGAATATATATATATATATATATATATATATATATATGGCTCAATATATCTGCTCAGAGTTGGAGCGTACTACCCCACGAACCTTTGACTTGGAGCAGTAAGCCTACTTAGGGGCTACAAAACGGCCGATTTCATATATACTTTATAAAAATTGACATTGAGTACAGTGGGGACCCTATATCTTGAATTCGGTAGATCTGGTGAGATATACCAACTTGTGATCGGAATCGTGAAACTTAGAGTTCTGCGTTATTCTTTTTAACTTTTTACTTTTAATTTTACTAATATATTAGTGCTGTGGGAGCCTTACCCATCTCACCATAATGGTCTCTTCTCACCGTTATTAGTACTGAGAGATTTCGCTGCCAGAGAAGCAGATCAATATCGGTGTTATCCGAACAGTACGAGACTTCTTACCTTTTCTATGTAACTCTATCTTTCTTGTGTAATATAATCTGTTATCTAATATCCGTGTTTGCGTTTTCATTAGTGACCCTTTCCGGGGCCACAACAATTAGCTATACACTTTTTGTGAGAATATGAACATTTTTGAGCATATAAACACTTTTGAATATAACATGAACACTTTTGTTTTAGTTTTAACAGAACAGTTGTATCCTGGATATAACAGTAAAGTACATCTGTTGGTTCTGGAATTCTAGAAAATATGGGGTTGCTCCTTCATTGCTATTACTCCCATCTCCACTCTGTCCGTGGTGATAGTACCTGTTAGGATCTCATCAATGGATCAGATAAGTTAGTTTGAAAGTTATTTGTATTGGATAGGAATACATGAAAACATATAAGTGTGAAAAAATATTATTATTATTATTTTACTCTTTTAAGAGTTTTTCACACCAGTGTTAGCTGATGGTTTTTCACTGGAGTCTTAGTGACTGTAAGTTTCCTCAAGCCTCCAGGACTCTTCTCAGTATTCTGGCCAATCTCAAAAATGCTGTACTTTGGATGGTCTCCACTCATCCTCTTATTTCCGAGTCCTCCGGTCTCTGTACCAATCCTTTGGTGACTGTACCGAGCGCGCCAATTACAATTGGTATCACAGTCACTTTCATGTTCCAGTTTTTTTCAGCTCTCTAGCAAGGTGTCGTTAGCTAATGGTTTCTCACTGGAGTTTGAGTGACAACAAATATTCTCAAGTCTCCAGGATTCTCCTTAGTATTCTGGCCGATCTCAACAATGCAGTTATTTGCATGGTCTCCTCTTGTCCTCTTATTTCCAAGTCCTCCAGTCTCCCGTACCAATCATTTGGTGACAGTACCGAGCACATCGATCACATTTGGTATCACCTTCATTTTCATGTTCCACAGTTTTTTCAGTCCTCTAGCAAGATCTAGGTTATTATTATTATTATTATTATTATTATTATTAAGTAGAATTATTACTGTTAGATAAAAATACTTGAAACCCTTTAAGTGTATTCGAATTATTTGTATTAAGAATAGTTCTTGAAGCTACCTTTGTTTACAAAAATTTAGTTACTTGAAATAACAAGAAATTGTTATTCAACCATGTAATTGTGTTTGAATTATTTGTATTTGATAGGAATTGCAAATAAAATGATTCTAAAAAAACATTTTAATTATTTTTTTAAAAAATGCGCCAATACAGTTAAAATATAGTCATGACTGTAATCAAACAAAGAAATTTATCCAATTTCTGTGTTAAAAAACCACTAACAGAACAGTGAATATATATATATATATATATATATATATATATATATATATATATATATATATATATATATAGTGCCATCCACTATATATATATAGTGTGTGTGTGTGTGTGGTTAAGGTATAAATTGGAAGAATATCATTCATTCAATTTTTTCGGATGTAATATTTTTTCGAAAAATACTTATTTAATGTAATCTGTTGAAATTATTTTATTCCTTTAGATCTGGGGGAATTTTCTAATGTAAAACCTGAACCTGTCTACGTCAATGCTTATCACCCAGCCATGATTGTATGTAGTGCTATTTCTTACAAACCAGGTAAGTTCAGATGATAACAAATACATAGAAATTTTGTTGATTAAGAACAAAATTATTGCCACACAAACGATAGTATGTCATTAAGAATCAGCTATTATTATTCATTCACATCATTTGCATACTACTACTAATCACGATGCTAGTAAAGGTATGAACCCCCTTATCCCCCTCCCTAGTTGTGGGTTAAATATTATCACAGCTGTTCTTCTATTATGATGGTTTTGGCATCAAATAACCCACGAAGGTTGATATACCATTAAATAAAGAAACCAAACTTTAGAGTTTCCATTTTATTTGTATTTGTTATTTACGACCAACAACCAAAAGAACACATGAACAAGATCTTATATCTCACATGAGATTTTACAAGGCACTATATGTAGTGATAAGACTCATCATTATCAACTTGGGCTGACAGCAAAGATTTCCCTAACTCTCTCTCATTCTCCATCCGTTCCTGTCATCCATCGTTCCCTGTAGGTCTTCAAAACTTCATCCTGTATCTACACAGAGCTGATATAAATAAATTCTTGCTGGTCGGCCTACATTGGTACTTATTCATATCAGCTCTACATGTGAAGGGGTCCTTAGAAGAACGTCACTTATGAGTTCGTCCTTGTTTCTCAAACAGCGTCCTGCATGTCTTGTTGCGGCAACATTTCCGCTGGTCACTAATGTTCCAGGTTCTGAGAACCCTTGCTACCCCACGGGACTAAATTCATTTTAGTTTACTTCCATTTGAATTATAAACAAACACATTTGTATGGGACTTCACAATGAATGGTTGACACTAACGATTTCACAATAAATACATAAGAAGAAGGCCGGAGAGTCCAGCGGCTGAAATGTTATGAAAATAAAAACAACATAGACGCAGATAACAGTTCGTCTAATTCAAGGCTTCTCAAATTTTTAGCTTGATATACCCCTTGTAACCAAATTTTATATCTAGTTACCCCAAATAAGTTAATTGAATATAAAAGTATAAAACATCAAATTTACCCCCGTTTAATACAATTTCAATAAGAAAAGAATCAGTAAACTATAAATACAGATGCACCTTTAATTCCTGAATTTTTTTATAGGAAGGATGGGTTTGGTGGGCACTGTGGAGATCACAAATATTAGACTGCAGGTTTGTAACTCTGAATAGGATTAACGAGTCCGGTCGTTTATCCACTTAAATGGCCCGAATGTTTTGAACAGGTTGTATGTGAATAACACATCACTAGGAGCCATCACATCCAATCAGCTATTCTGGTATGTGAGATATCTACCAACAAGTCTACATGATCCAGCGATTTTTGGTTTCTTTGTTATAAAGAGATGGAGAAATACGAGCGAGTCAATTCACCCACAGTAGACCTCTATGGTTTATTTTCCCAGTCAAAATATTTTTCACCCAACTGAGGTCTATATAGACAACTTTAAAAAACCCTGATCTAATTTCGAAAAATGAATCACAATAAACTCTGCTTAACAAAAATCTGACAATATACAAAATAATATTTAAGAAATTTATCAAAAACGTTAAAATCTTAACCTTGCACAACTTTAAAGAACATTTTTTGGTAGGTTTATTTCTGCTTGTTTATTTTTTCAGCCATAAGTTTTCAGTGGATAAAGGCCGACACGAATGATTTTATACGAACTGAAAAGCAAAAGCACATATTCATCTCAGCTAATGGACGGCTTTATTTTTCTGAAGTGTCAAGAGAAGACGCCGGTGAATACCGTTGTTTGGTGACGCTCAAGATAAATCAACCAATAAAACATTTAGAATCTTTCCAATCTCCGAGTCGAATCAGTCATGGGATTCAACTAATTGTCAAACATAGCCGTAAGTAGTACACACCTATATTAGAAGAATTAAAGAGAAAGATGGTTGGTTGGTTGGTTCATTCGTTCGTTCGTTTTACAGCGTATCAACCCTTTTCGGGTCATTTAAAGCCGAATTAAATTTCAAATAATTCAATTTCGTATAAGTATAGTTTTGTTTACAAACAGTTAAATGTCAAAACAGTTCAGTTAAATGTCAAAACAGTTCTATTTCAAACAATTAAGTTTAGCATAAGTACACAGTTTAGTTCTATTTAAAAACAATTTTATTTCAAACAATTCAGTTTAGCATAAGTACGCAGCTTAAATGTCAAAACAGTTCTACTTCAAACAATTCAGTTGAGCATAAGAACACAGTTTAGTATATTTGATCTATAGATTGGACCCTATCAGGTGCTTCCACACCGGGCTAGAGTGGACCTGGGAGCGATGGCAATGAAGGGGTACTCCGCATTCCACAAAGTCCTGGCCTTACTGGAACCTCACCATCAAATTGTTTAATGTCATATCCAGAACACTCATTGGGGCAGAGGAGGTATTACCCCTCTTCATAGAAGCAGTCGGTGTATTCTACAGCCCCAGCCGACTGGACAAGAGAAAAAGATAGATAGATAGATAGATAGATATGAAAAGACATAGATAGATAGATAGATAGATAGATAGATTCTAAGAGTTCATAACTTAGAATTCTCCATGGTCCTCTGCTTTCTCTACAATTCGCATGTTTTACTGCTTCAGTTAGAGTTTGAACTCCTACCAGATATGTGTTGTAGTAGTTAATGTCCCTCGCAGTAACTATAACCAAAATCTTTTAACACTACGAACTCCAGCTGTTTTATTGATATAGCCGACAAGATATGTTCATATTTGTACCTTTAGAAATAAACCTCTAATAGATATCTCCAATGTAATTTTAAACATCAAGTTTTGGAAACAAGTGTCTGATTAAAATTGTACAAGGGTTATTCAATAAATAAGGAGAATTTTGCCAAAAGAGTTGGATGTACTGTTTACAGTTGCATTTTCTCGAAAATCAATGCCAATTGGTCCTTTCATGTCCCACAAGACTGCCAGCATGACCTTCTTTACTGAACGCTGCTCCTGGAAATTTTTCTTTACCAGATAGGGTGGACTTTCTTTTTTACTCAAACTTGCAATCAAAAACCTCTGTTTAGCCCGTTTGTATCCATTTTTTTTTACTGAAATATGTTTCTCTGTACAAATCACATATTATTCTGTGAATTTCATATGGTTTGTACTCCCCATCCTTCAAAAATTTGATGACAGACCTCTGTTCAAGTCTGGAGCACACTGATTTGTAACCATTTTGAATAGTCTCAAAAGAAATATTTTTGCTTAATTAAATAAATTCCGATTAGTGTAATGGTTTGGTTTGGTCTGGTTTTATGGCATATCAACATTGTAGGTTATTTAATTCCAAAACTATTTTTATACATACAAACAGTTCTATTTCAAGCAATTCAGTTTAACATCAGTACACAGCTTAAATGTTCAAACAGTTCTATTTAAAAGAATTCAGTTTTGCATAAGTACGCAATTTAGTTCTATTTAAACCATACATAGGGGCCTATCAGGTGCAACCATTCGGGGCTAGGGTGGAACTGGAAGCGATGGCAATATAGGGGTACTCTGCTTTCCCCAAAGCTCCAGCATTACTGGAGCCTCAACATCAGATTATTTATTGTTATATCCAGGACACTCCTTGGGGTGAGTCTTACCCCTCTGCAAAGATGTAGTCAGTGTATTCTACAGCCGCAGCCGACAGGCCCAGGTAGTGTAATGGTTAGCAAGTTAGACTAGTAAACCTTCATGAGTGAGTCTCACTGTGAGCCTCATTCACACTGCCTTGTGACTCATCTAAGCTAAGAAGTTTAGTAAATTACTAAATGAGAGCGTTTATCGCGTGCAGTTGACGTCATTTAAAAAACGCACCGTCAACTGGGATTTGTTTGAATGTAGAAATCACAGATCAAGTTTATTTGACTGTGAATCACCGGGGCAATAGAACTGTTCATGCATATATATAATGCTCAGTTCTATTTCATATATATATGCAGTTTTTTTCTTTTCTTTTCTTTTCTTTTTTTTCCTTTTCTTTTTGTCACAGAGGTGTTGCAATTGTATTTTCGGTTACTTAGTTTCAATGTCTTAAAGTTTAGAGGTAGATGATACGTGAAAATATCCAACTGTATTATATAATTTTTCACTATATATAATAAAAACCTGGTGTTTTTAATTTAGAAAATTAATTATTTTGGATAAAAATTAAGGCTGTATTCATTTATGGGCGATAATAGATAGATAGATAGATCTAATTTAGGATAGTGTAGACACAGAGTCAACAGCACCTAGAGACTGTCAGTTTCTCGTCTATGTAATTATCAGACCAAGATAAACGAGAAACTGACAGTCACCAAGCGCCGTTGACTCTCGATCTACGCTGTCCTAACTTAGATCTGCATCAGCAATAGTGAGCACTCTTTATTTACAAATATAGGAAACTATATATATATATATATATAATTAGGGAATAAATAAGACCTACTTTTATTCAGACTTTTTGTTGATGGGATTAGTAGGCAAGTTACTCAGCATTTTTTAACAGGATGTAATCAACTGAAGTACATGTTTCACATTTCTTGTTTCTTTAGCACCGAAAGTAAATTGGGGGCCAGTTATACAGAATGATTTCATCGCTGTTTTTCCAACTACACCAAAAGTTGGTCATGATGTTCGACTCGAGTGTTTCGCCCAAGGATCATCCGGTGAAACGTATGTCATTTTCTTACAGTCGATTTTTCTCCTTTTTTTTTTTTTTCAATTTTTTACATCATAATTGTTTTTTAAAAACATCCAGATGATGCAATGTTGCTTGATTCTTGTATCTTTCATAGATCAAATAAAAATAACTGAGAGAAAAGCATTCTAACTAGAATTTTTTTTCAATCTCTTTTATCATCATCATTATTTTTTTTTTTTCTCATTAGCTCTTAACTGATGGTTTTTCACTGGAGTCTGAGAGACAGTAAAAACCTAAAGTCTCCAAGACTCTTCAAAGTATCCTGACTGATTTTAGTAGTGCTGTGGTCTAATTTTTTTTCGATTCTTCTTCTTACCTCCAGTTCTTCCAGTCTCTTTTCCAGGTTCTTGTGGATTGTTCTAAGATCGTTGGGGACATTATTATTAATAGTAATATTATTTCTAGCAAGTTTTTCACACCAACGTTAGCTGATGCTCTCTCATTGAAATCAGTGACAACAAGTCTCCTCAGGTCTCCAGGACTCTTCTCAGTATTCTAGGCGATCTTAACAATGATGATGTTTGGATTGTCTCGATTTGTCCTCCGATTTCCAACTCTTCCAGCCCCCTTTCCAGGCCTTTGAGGACCATTCCAAGTACGCCAATAACAATAGGTATCACCGTTACCCTTATGTTCGATAGCTATCTTTGTTTTCTAACAAAATCCAAGTACTTTCTTTTCACATTCTTTGATTTTTCACTCTGAGATCCGCTTGGACGGTAGAGTCCATTACACGACAAGTTCTGAGAATTCATTTTTTTTTTCAATTTTTATTTATTGTGGACTTTTTGTCCACATCTTGGTAGTTTTTCTGTTGTTTCTTCTTCACTACGTTTCGGCCAAATTTCACCTCTGGCCTTCTTCAGGTGATTTAACCGCGACCTCGGATAGGACTGCTGAGTCTTGTCACCGTATCCCCAGTAATTACTGCCTTCCATAGTTGTTGTCTATCGCACCACGTTTCTTTTTTAGTTAGATTTATTGTTATTATTTACTCATTTAAGGGTTTTTCACACCAACAAATACTGTTGATTTCTCACTGGAGTCTGAATGACAGCAAGTCTCCTGAGGTCTCCAGGACTTTTCTCAGTATTCTGGCCAATCTTAATGATGCTATAGTCAGGATGGTCTCTACTAATCCTCTTATTTCCAAGTCTTCCAGTCTTTTTGTAACATATACATATGCATGCCGAAACAAAATCAACAGTAATGACAAACGGACACTCTTCTTTAGAAAAATATACCTCTCACACTTTATTCGAAAGGGTTGCGAAAGGGTTATGTGTGAGAGGTGAGTTGGAGACTGAACAGACTGCAACATATTAACCCCCAGTTCCTCTGACTGTAGCAGCACTTCTTTTCTCGTTCTGCTGGACTGCTCAACCGGAGGTCCTGAGGGCCCAGCCCTCTGCTGAGAGCTGGTTCTCACTGCCTCGAATTGCAACTCGAACTTCAACTGCAACGGACTCCAACTAACTCAACTCTTCGTGGCACCAGGTTATATAATTGTTTGACGTACACCTGCTTCCTGTGAGCGTCGCATTTGCACCGAATTCAACCCGTCCACGGTCAAGGTTATATCTTGATATCTTCGACCGGATGCACCTGTTTCTCGATTGACGGCGGGGTCGAAGGTCAATATGTTACACCTTTACCAATCCTTTGGAGATTGTCCCAAGTGCACCAACTACAATTGGTATCACCGTCACCATTGTTATAATCATTATTATTAAGTTCAATTATGTCTTTTGGTCATTTTCAAAAAAACTTTTTAATAAAATCGATACTTAAAAATCGTTAGGAGGGGTTCCCCGTGGTGTAGTGGCTAAACTGCTGGTCTATGACGTCATAGTGAGCGAATTCGAACTCTAGTCAAGCTATTACGTTCTCTTTCGGACTAATAGCCTAAGGAAAGGTATGAACTCTCTTATCCCCCCCCCCAGCTATGGGTTAAATACCAGCACTGCTGTTCTTCTATAAGCATGGCTTTGGCATTAACTAACCTACGAAGATTGATATGACATTAAGCAAAGAAAAGAAAAAGATAAAATAAGGTCGTCGACAAAATATTCATTTTTATTCCAAATTCTCGCAATTTTGAGGCCGTAAAAGAAGTTTTTCGCAATGCTTCACAAAACTGGTCTCACTCCTGAGTAATGGAAAATTCCATTGTTATGGCAGCATAAGTGATATATCATGTCACTATTACAACAGAATTTTTTATGGAGGTGCCCGTGGTGTAATAGTTATCGTCGTAGGAAATGGACACGGCGACTCGAGTTCAAAAACTGGACGAGACTGATTGCATTTCACATAGCACTAGTACCCTTGGGAAAGGTATGAACCCAATTATTCTCCCTCCAGCTATGGGTAAATTGTAGGGCAGACTTGGTTCTTCAGCCTTGGTGAGGCAACTAGTCTAGGAGAAGGAAAACTCTGAATTTAAACCTGTAAACCCCGCTTAAAAATTGACTTTGTGTCATATCCTGCCCGAGCGGAGGGGTTGGTAAATATGATTACAATAGAATTTTTCGTTATTCTGTCATGAGACGATGTTGCATGACCAACATATATACATATATATATATATAATTATGTTGTGTTTTATATAAATGTATTTATCAACCCCACCCCGTACGAGCAGGATGAGACACAGTTAATTTTTAAGCAAAGTTTAACTAGTTTAAATTCAGAGTTTTCCTTCTCCTCGAACGGTTAACGCACCAAGGTTAAAGAGCCTAATCTGCCTTACTATTTATCCATAGCTGGAGGGAGCATAGTTAGATTCATACCTTTTCCAAGAATATTAGCGATATGTGAAATGCACACTGTCTCTTCCAGGATTTGAAATCGAGTCGCCATGTCCATTTCCAACGACGATAACCATTACAACACGAGCGCCTCCATTTGGGTTTTAAACGTTGAAAGATAAATAATGTAAAGTGTTGTACATATTTCCCATCGTCTCATAAGGTTTAAAATTCATTCTTTTATCACATTTAATGGCTTAAAAAATATGAGTGATATTTAAGGTTATATTTTTGAACAGAAATGATATGACCTATCATTGGACAAGAGATGACATCCCGTTTTCTTCGCGGGTCAAATTCAAGGATCTCAATCGAGTCATGACGATTGAAAAGGCTACATTCCAAGATGAAGGTGTTTATCGATGTACTGTTTCACGTGGTGCAGATGGCCGCTATGAAAAGGCATATTACTACCTCGAACTTTCAGGTATCAATTCTATTTGTTTATTTATTTATTGAATAACTTCAAAATTAAACGAATAAGCTAATTTTTTTTTTACTGCTTAGTCTTTGTTATTTTAGTATTGGACTATATATTAACAGTAAATTTGTTTTTGTTTTCTTTTTTAAGCTAAACCCTACATGGTTTTTCCGTTAAGGTCGAAATTCCTCGATATCGGATCGGACTTAACGTGGTTTTGCAAAAGCCGTGCTAAACCGGAACCAACTTACACGTGGTTCAAGAACGGATTCCAGCTAAAAACAAAAAATGATGTCATTGTGACTAAAAATTCTCTCCGCATCGAAAACGTGACGAGAGAACACGCGGGAATGTATCAGTGCGCCGCCGCGAACGCCCATGGGACTACTTACAGCAGTGCACAACTATCTGTTCTTGGTAAGATCTGAGAAGCATCATCTAATGGGAATTTTAAAACCTAGTTCAGATTTGACAAACCAGATGCATAGTAAATAACTATAGAAAAAGAGCAAATAGGGCAGTTCACGTGGTGTAAGTAAAGTAAAGTTGGCGACCATAGTCGAGGGTGACCCGAAGGCTCCCTTTTCGATAGCTACTACACCAAGGTGTAGGGGAGGGCGCCACTCCTTTCCCTGGATTGCTCCGCTTTACCCTTGATCCGTACCTTATAATGCTGAGTGTTAAGCAAGGAGACATCAAGTACCATTTTTAAAGTCTTCGGTATGACGCGACCTGAGATTGAACGCAGGTCTCCCGGGCCATTGGCGAACACTCTAACCGCTAGGCCAATGTCACGTGATGTGATTGTTAGTAAACCATTGGCAGTGACTTCGATCCTCACTGAGTGCCCAATACTTCTAGCATAAGTAAATAACCACATATCAAGATTCAAATAATGACAGACGATAATGTAGTCAATGTGCCCTTGTCGAACTCAGGAAACCCTACTGAACTCGAAACCCTTCATAAGTTAGCTTAACACCTGAATCCGGTCATGCTTATCGGAATTAGAACAATATACCCCCGTTGATTAAATAAAGGGTTCGGTTCGAAGTTCTGTGAAGGTTCTAGAATTTTACATGATGGCTCCCGAGTTTGACAAGATTTCCTGAGTTCGACAAGAAACACCTGAAGAAGGCCGAAATGAACATCAGTCGAAACGTTGTGCATATAGCAATAAAGATTAGGAAAATAGTCGGAATACCCTAAATAATAAAAATTATCAAGCTTTATCTGAAAAAGAAATCGAACAAATGATACTGTAGTCATCACTGAATACATGCTTTGTCTTTTTTTTAACTTTGAGTTTAAAACAGTTTAGTTTAAATTCTTATTTATTGTATTCCAGTGTTGATCAGATAATATTTATAAATCAAAAGATGTAATAAGATTAGAATGAACATCTGATTTTACAGGGTTCAAATCATTTGGATTCTATATAAAACAATAAGCAAACACTTTTTCTATTCTGCGCAGAAAATTAATAATCATATTTACCAACCCCTCCGGTCGGGCAGGATATGAGACAGGGTCAATTTTTAAGCGGAGTTTAACAAGTTTGAATTCAGAGTTTTCCTTCTCCTAGACTAGTTGCCTCACCAAGAGCTGAAGAAACTAGTCTGTCCTACTATTTACCCATAGCTGGAGGGAGAATAATTGGATTCATACCTTTCCCAGGGGTATTAGTGCGATGTGAAATGCAATCGGTCTCGTCCAGGATTTGAACCCGTATCACCGTGTCCATTTCCTATGACGATAATCATTACACCACGGGCACCTCCATAAAATTAATAATACACGATTAAATCGAGGTGGCTGATAATGAATCTCTCGTCAGAATTTTCCTAGAACATCAGATTTTCTAAAAAACAAAAAAAAAACAAGCTTTCTTCTTTGTCGTAATGGCATATCAACTTTCATAAGTTATTTAGTGCCAAAGCTATTCTTGTAGAAGAACAGTAGTGGTACTGTTTAACTGATAGCTTGGGGATAAGGAGGTTCATGCCTTTCACGAGAGAATTTGTCTGAAAGTGAACGTGATAGCGTAACTAGAGTTCGAACTGACTCACTACGATGTCGCAGTCTAGCACGTTAGCCACTGGGTCACGAGGACTCCCGCCTCCTTTTCTTTATAATATATATATATATATATATATATATATATATATATATATATATATATATATATATATATATTAGCATCAGTATATATTGATAGTATATTAGTATATGGCATATTCATGTATTTACCCAACCACCCCACTAAATTTTTTCATAAAAATAGAAAATTACATAACTTCAATTACATGACTCCCACCTCTCTCTCTCTCTCTCTCTCTCTCTCTCTCTCTCTCTCTTTCTCTCTCTCTCTCTCTCTCTATATATATTTCTATCTGTATTTATCCAACCCCTCCTCCACGGACAGAATGTGACGAAAGGTCAGTTTTTAATCAGAGTTTTCCTTCTCCTAGATTAGTTGCCCTACCAGGGCTAAAGAACCCAATCTGTCCTACTATTTACCAATAGCCGGAAAAGAACCGATGGATTCATGCTCTCCCTCCAGGACATAAGCGCAAAGTGCAACACAAATAGTCTCATCCAGAATTTGACCTCGGGTCTCCGATTTTATATCCGACGACGATAACTGTTACGTTAACTACTAAACATAACTATACTGATATTTATACTCAAAGTGAATATTATTATATCATTACATTAATGGTATATTTATTATCATATTATTGTTATATTGATAATATATTCATGTTCAAGGAAAATTTAAATGACGATGAGAAATTACCAAATAAATAGAAAATACTTTATTTTTCATAACTTCAGAAATGTTAGATACATTTGTTCTTTCGCTTGTACGTTGTGATAATCTTCAATTGTGAGAACTGGCAGTAGTCACCCATCTCGTCTAGGTTCTGATTATTCATTTCCATCTCAGATATGACCTGATACGATCTCTTAACAAACCCATAGTTTACATTGCCCAAATCCGTGAGTAGAGGATCGAGATGAGATTTCAAAAAGTACATTTTAAGAGAGACCCGGTACCCAGTTTTCCCAATGGCCTAATGGTTAGGGTGTTTGCAAATGGTACAGGAGAGTGGGGATCAATCCCAGATCGAATCATACCAAAGGCACAAAAAATAGTACTTGACGCCTCCTTGCTTAACACTCAGTTATTATAAGGTACAGATCAGGGATAAGGGAGACAATCCAGAGAGAGGAATAGCACCCTCCCCTACATCTCAGTTTTGTAGCTATTGAAAAGGAAGCCTTTGGATCGCCCTCAACAACGGTTAGCCAACGTACATAAATACATTTTACTCTGTAGTTTTCAGTGGTTTGGTGATTCAAGTGATATAAGATTTCCATTAGAATATTTAATTCAACAGCAAATCAATTAAGAACAATTGAGTACATGGATTAAAGTAACTGTTTATTATCGTATGTTGATTACTTCCCTTCTTTTGGTTATTACAGAGTAATCTCCCCTCGTTTTAGTAGTCATCGATAAGATCAAATATTGAAAAGAAAGTTTTCGGGTCGCCCTCAACAACGATCGGCCAACTTACTTATAAGACCCAAAAATGTTCTGCACAACTAACACGAAAAATATCCCACGTCACCAGTTGAGAAGAATTTAATTTACTTCTGAATAGTTTCTTTCAAACATCAATTCTTTGATCTCAAGTCCAATGAAAATACTTGCTTTCAGTTTTTCGTCATTTTTCTGTTGGACAAATTTTACTTTTATGTATAAGAATCCACAACTGTTATTTACTATTTTTTCCACTGAAGTTCGTCCTGGGGACAAGTTTGAGGTAAAGCAGTCCAAGGAAGTTATTTTGCTACTCTACCAGTGGTAGAAACGATACATTGGACTAATTCCTAACAATTTTTAGCATGGATTTGGAATTAGCATATTCGATTTAGTCAAAAACACTGGCTTTTACCTCAATACCAAAATATGTGTTGCCGAGTATAATCAGTTAATATGCCTGTAAAAAAAACTGAAGTGAATATTATCCCAACCAGACGAAATAATTTTGCTGTTCTATTTTCATATTCTTCTCTTTAGCATTCAAACCCAATTTTTATCGGAGCTCAACACCCAAAACCATTTTGGCGACACTCAACGGAAATGCAACTGTCTTTTGCCATGCCGAAGGAGCACCGCAACCAGAATTAATTTGGAGCAAAGGTGGCGTGTCATTGTCTTTGGACAGTGTCGATGAAACTTCTCGAATACGGAGGCTTCCCAATGGCAATCTCCATTTGAGAAACGTGGACTTTAGAGACACTGGAGAATATAAATGCACAGCTATCAACAGGTTTGGAAATGCATCACAAGTTTTACAGCTAATTGTTAATGGTACGTTGACATTTTGCACTGTATCAATAATTTCCTGCCGATTATTCTTGGGAGTTTTAGATTATTCCTACGAGTTTATGACTATTCCTGTAATTTTAAGATTATTCCTGTGACTTTAAGATTATTCTTGTGACTTTAAGATCATTCTTGTGACTTTAAGATTATTTTTGTGACTTTAAGATCATTCTTGTGACATTAAGACTATTCTTGTAAGTTTAAAACTCTAATTTGAATGCCGTACCAAAAGTCTGGTACTTACATCATCCTCATCATCAAATTATTCCTTGCGAATCTTTCCCGCCAGGTGGTTTTTCACTAGAATTTTATTAATAGCAAATTTTCTCAGATCTCCAGGACTCTTCAAAGTATTCTAGCTATCTCTTAACACTGCTGTAGTCTAGATGGTCTTAATTCTTCCTATGATCTCCAGTTCCTTAAGTCACTTTTCCTAGTTTTGGGGGAACGTTCTAATTGGAATCACTGTCGTATTCAAGTTCCACAGCTTTTTCAGCTCTCTGGCAAGATTCAGGTGTTTGTCTATCTTTTCTCTTTCTTTAATGATTTTTCTATGGTCTGCTGAAACGGTAAAAACCACTAGATGTCATGTTATCTACTTTTTGTTAATTGACTCTAGGTCTGGTGTTCTGGTCGGGATTTGTGTCTCAAAGTCCTAGAGTATTTTTGAGTCTCATTTTCTAGGACTGATCTGGTTGGTGTCAATACTGTTTGTCAGCATGGCCAAATATGCGAATTTTCACACTCGGGGTGATTTTTAACTGAAGTCTGAGTAACAGCAACTCTCCTCAGTTTTAAAGGACCCTTTTCAGTATCCAAGACGATCGCACCGGTGTTGTGGTATGGAGGGTCTCAGTTCATCCTCAGATATCCAGTTTCCCATACTCTTTTCCAGGTTGTTCGGCAAATACAATGCGATTTTAGTATAAATTATTCAAATTCTATTCTAACATATTATTTTTATAGTTGTTGTATAAAAGATTGACATTCCTAATGATTAAAGTGTCCTACTTGTTAATATTCTATCACTTCTTTCAGAAATGTATTTGGAAGGTTATATGTAACCCGATGGGTCAGTCGAAGAAATTTATTGACCATAAAAATCAAAATTAACTGCGGTGGATTTTAGAAGAATAAACTCTGTACATTGTAAAAAGTGAAAATTAACGAAAATCGATTCAGATGGCATAAATCGATAATATGTTGTTTTGACCAAAAATAAAATGATAACAAAAATGTATACTGAAAAATGATGAGGAGATTATTATTCGTTGTTCTCATGAATCAGAAACTCTTACAGAAGTTTTGACTACAAGAAAAGGTAAGCAGAAAATTGGCTCAAGAGATTTGACCTGGAGGCAAGAGCTTGTCTATAAACGGTCTGAGAACGACGAATAATTCAGATTATATACATCATGTCACGTCAACATAGAATTGTAATAATTTCAAATAATTCAGGAAACATCAATTTAAAAAAATAGGATGAAAAAATTTAATTCGGTTCTCTTACCGTTATGAATGAATGGTTACAGACGTCATGTCACGTGAACATAAAATTGTAATAATTCCAAATTTGTTGAGTACCCTTCCTTTTGGGTAAAAGTAAGAGTAAAGCAAATGTGAAGGTTGCGACAAACATAGTGGGGTGGAATTGATTGTTGGAAACGAAATTAGAAGATTGATATTTCTTAGCTTCATCCACCACCACTCTTCCGGTGAAAGATATACATAACACAATTGGAGAGAAGAAGAAAGTCCTGCAGAGAGAATGTGACTTGACTACATGAATTTCCCATTGATATGAGACTTGACTTTCTATCAGAATTACCTGGATAAAGAAAGATAATACCAGAATTACCTGGATAAAGAAAGATAATACTCAAGAAAGCAAATATAACCACCATTGAGATCAGGTATTTCTGTATCAATCTCCAAGTGATTGGCAAAGTCAACACCAAACTGTTTACTGGATCTCCTTCATGGGAAGTGGAATCTTATCAATTGATACATACTGCGGACTGGTGACTAAAGAAGCTACTGCCCCAACGCACTGGAGAAAATAAACAATACTTACCGGCTCGGCGGCCCGGCTGGCGTCGGCTAACAAACAAATGCCAATGAGTGGACCAGCATATATGCACGCTAGCATAGCCACTCCAGGGCTCACAGCCAATCAACACACTGGGAATGGACAAAATCACCTGCGCATGATGGAACGCCCCGATGCGCATATAATCTTCCTTTTCTGATGCTTAGGGGATTATTCACTTTCACGCATAATTCAACACGTGAACTACACTCAAGTACCAAACTTTGACAATGACCTTGGTTATATAAAACTCACCTTAAATTTGGTTATACATTTCCTGTGCATGGTCTTAACCCAGATGATGTCTTCTACTTTATATGGTCCCTGAGCAATCCTTGGTTTAGTTGGGAGCATAGTATGGATAACTTACACCTATACTCATGTAACATCAGCCAGGGCTAGAGATGATAAAAGATTTTGTTTCTTTTTTCTTTAATGGCATATCAATTTTCATGGGTTATTTAATGCTGAAGCTATCCTTATAGAAGAATTATTTCACCTGAGGGTAGGTGAGGGGGGTTCATACCTTTCCCAAGAGTATTAGTCCAAAAGTGAGCATAATAGGGTGACCGGAGATTGAACTTCCTTACAATGACAACGAAGTCTAGCACAATAGCCACTAAACCATGGGTACTCTCTACTTCCTTAGTAAACAATTACAACTTCAAGAAAGTTTGTCATATTACAACATTGTAGAATAACTTCAAGGATTGAGAGAAAGCAAATATAACCACCATTGAGATTACTTTACGCCAGGCTGTAGACAACAAAAATAGAAAAACTTAAACTTATACAAAGAATAGACTAATACTTTGTTAACCGGGTCTCTGACTTAAACCTCTCACCTCTGAGAAGGGTTAATGCTTGTACCATTGGTAAAGTTTTTTCTTTCTTTCTAAATATCATGTTTGTTCTCTGTTTGTAGGCGTGGATTTTTTTTAATACTTTCTTAACTGTGTGATCTCATCCGTTTACTCGCCGACCGGAGACTCCGATTAGCGATTGATCTGTTACCTGGATCTAAAAACACAACGAGGCAGATAACGAATTTATCGTGTCATCCGAAGATATATCCGACCAGCGGAACGATCGGTGGATTAGAAATGCAATCACATCCGTGTTTGGCGAGGCCGGGTGTACCGTCACATATATGCCCTAATCATGAACATGAAAAAAGACGTCATGTTTACATTTTTTCGCGTGAGTTTAATCCTATTTACCAACCCCTCCGCTTGGGCAGGATATGACACGAGGTCAATTTTTAAGCAGAGTTTAACAGGTTTGAATTCAGAGTTTTCCTTTTCCTACACTAGTTGCCTCACCAAGGCTGAAGAACCCAGTCTGTCCTGGAGGAAGAATAATTGGATTCATACCTTTCGCAAGGGTATTAGTGCTATGTGAAATGCAATCAGTCTCGTCGAGGATTTGAACTCGAGTCGCCGTGTCCATTTCCTACGACGATAACCATTACACCACGGGCACCTCGCATGAGTTTAATCTTGGTTATAATTTTGCTTTACGACAATGTTCAGTTACATGTTACCAGGATGACACTGCAGAAGCTCATTGACTTGAGATATAAGACTTTGTCACATCCACCATATTCTTCTGATTTTCTCATTCACCATTCACCATTTTATCAAGCAAATGGACACTTTTGTTTTGCCAAAAAACGTTCCGTTTCAAAGACATAATGGAATGCGGTCACGAGGTTCGAATTCGAGTTGTACTATTATGTTCACTTTCGAACTAATACCCTCGGGGAAGGCATGAACCCTTTTATCCCCCCCCCCGTTGTTGGTTAACTATTATCACTGCTGTTCTTCTACAAGGATGACGTTGATATTAAATAACCCACAAAGGTTGGTATGCCGTGGTGTAATGGTTATCGTCGCAGGATATGGACACGGCGACACGAGTTCAAACCCTGGACCTGACTGATTGCATTTCACATAGCACTAATACCCTTGGGAAAGGTATGAATCCAATTATTCTCCCTCCAGCTATGGGTAAATAGTAGGGCAGACTAGGTTCTTCAACCTTGGTGAGGCAACTAGTCTAGGAGAAGGAAAACTCTGAATTCAAACCTGTTAAACTCTGCTTAAAAATTGACCTTGTGTCATATCATGCCCGACCGGAGGGGTTGGGTAAATATGATTAAACAAAGAAACCAAATCAAACCCCGTAAATCGATGCCAGAAATACGTAAATGTTCGCGAATCGCTCTTTAATTCTTTAATTCAGGAATAAATAAAAAAGTTCATTCTAAAATCGGACATCATTTTTCGAACAACCGAATACTATGAGATTTTCCCAGGGATTCACTTATTATTGGTATGATTGTCATCTTTATATTCTATAGTTTGATTGTGTGGTTGTTTAATAGTTTGTTGCGGGGGGTATTTTTATTATTTTTTGTTTTATCCAGTTTTCTGAAAAGTTCCGTGTAGTTATTTATTTTTCGCTTTTCTTTAGTTTCGCTCCGTGATCTGCTAAAACAACGAAGTCCACTTAACTTTTCTTTCCGTTAACTGTAACAAGATCTGGTCTTCCGGGCTGTTTTGGGTGGCCCGTTTTTATCTCAAAATCCTAGACTTCCGTTTTACTGTTTGAGACAATCGTTTACTAAGTCTTTTACCTGAGACCTAAATTAAACGAAGGCGTTTTGTTTTTTGTTTTGTTTTGTTTTTTTTCTTCAGAAACTAAGGAGAATATTAGGCTGAGAGTGTTTTTATATGTGCACAGTGCTCATTATTATGATCTACAGTATTTCAGATGAAGGATTTCCAGAGATTTTCTAAATAATATTTTTCGCTTCTACAACAACCAGGATAGTTTGTACCGCATTCTCGCAATTACTATTTCAAGATCCTTATATTTTGATGGTTTATCAAATTCTTTTACTGGTCTGTTTTTATCAGACGGAATAATTTTGTCTATGAGATAGCATTTATGTTCTTTGAAACCTTTTATGACTATATCTGGTCTGTTGATTTGTAAAATGCGGTCGGTATGTGTGAAGTCCCAGAGCAAAGTAACATCTACACCTTATTTTTATTATCTATAATATTGTTCTCCATATTCCTTCCTGTGTCTGTAAGAATGTTACGTTTTCAGATAACCTACAATTTTGCTTGGATGACGTATGTACTTACGTCACGATTTCTTTCTTCCTTTCTTTCTTTCTTTCGTTTAACAGAAGCAGACGACAGCATTACCAAGTCATGTTTGTATTACCATGACAACAGAAGCTTACATCATTTTGAGTGTAGAACGTTTAAATATATAAAGATAAATTGGTTTTCTTCATATATTTCTCTCTCTCTCTCCCTCTCTCTCTCTCCCTCTCTCTCTCTCTCCTTCCCTCTCTCTGTCATTATTTTTTCTTTCCCTCTCTCTAACTTTCGCTTTATTCTACCTCTCTCTATCTCTCTCAGTACCTTTGATTTTTTTTCAGATATATGACCTCTCTGTTTTTCTGTTCTTTTGTACCAATCTTTCTATCTACCTACCAAGAGAACTATCTATCTAGCTATTATGATTATTATTATTATTATTTACCCCTTGTAAGTTTTTCACCTCAGCATGAGCTGATGGTCTTTCACTGGAGTTTGAGTGACAGCAAGTCTCCTCAAGTCTCCAGGACTCTTGTCAGTATTCTGGCCGTTCTCAATAATGTAGTAGTTTGGATGGTCTCCACTCGTCCGCCAACTTCCAAGCCATCTTTTCCTTTTAATAATCCTTTAGTTACTGTACCAAAAGCACCAATCACATTGGTATAATTGTCACCTTCATGTTCCATAGTTTTTTGGGGTTTTTTTTCAATTCCCTAGCAAGGTTTGCGAGTTATTTTTATACACTAGCGTTAGCTGATGGAGTCTAAGAGACAGAAAGTCTCCTCAGGTATTCAAGATTCTTCTTAGTTTTCTGGCAGATTTTAATGCAATAGTTTGGATGGTCTTGGCTCATCCACCGATTTCCAGATCTTTCAGCTCTCTTTTCAAGCCCCTGGGGACCATTCTAAGTGCGCCAATTACAATTGGTAACACCGTTATTCTCATGTTCCATTGCTTTTTTTCTTTTCGTTCTCTGTCTAGGTCCAAGTACTTGTCTCTCTTTTCGTTTTCTTTGATTTTCACTCTGTGGTCCGCCGAGTAAGCAAAATCCACTAGACGACAGGTTTTCAGTTTTTTGTTAATCCTCGCTAAATCTGGTCTTCTCGCAAGGATTAGATGATCTGTTTGTATCTCAAAATCCCAGAAAATTTTCTGCATCTCATTCGCCGTGAGGGATTCTGGCTTGTGCGTGTACCATTTGGTAATATGGTCGAATTTCAATTTCAAGCACAATTCCCTGTGGATCACTTTCCCCACTCAGTTGTGTCTTGTCTTTGCGCTAGTTAGCTACATTTTCTTAAGTGATTTATGGTATCACCACATAACCTACACTTGCTACACCGTTGCGTATTATCTATTCTCGCTTTAACACAATTAGTCCTTATGGCGTTATTTTGAGTTGCTATTCGTTTCTCACTTCAGATTTCCTTTTCATAACCATGTCAATGTCTTCTTGTATGAGATTTTCGTTCAAAATATCTGTACAGTTGTTTCTCTTCCCATTTTTGTTTTTTGTTATTTATCGTCATGTTTTCAGTGCTGCTACTGGCCGCTGTAATTAATCTTTCTTTGCTCTTTTGAATGTAATCTCTGAGTCTCAGTATTGATGTATCCACGCTATCTTCAATACTGGTGAGTCCTCTTCCTCCTTCTTTTCTTGTCACATATAGCCTGTCTGCGTCATCTCTCAGGTGTAAGACCTTGTGCATTGTCATCAGCTTTCTTCTCCTCTGGTCTATTTGTCTGGGTTCTTTTGCCCATTTTAAAAATAGTTCTGCGTATCTTACAAGGAAGACAGCCAAGATGTTTATCTGTTTGATGAGATTCCTGATGCAGAGTTTGGTTTCGAGAAGCTTTCTCGTTCATCTGAGGTAATCTTTTTTTTTTTCTTTCTTCTCCACATGTTTGATGGTGTCCGCTTCTAATATTCAAAAGTACTCGTAAGTTTCCTTTTCTCCAAATGTTCTGATTCTTTCTTGATCTGGCAGTTCTATTCTTTCTGTTTTTTGTCTTTTTTCGTTTCTCATTCTAAGCTTGGCACATTTTTCTATGCCAAATTCCATTCCTATATCCTGGCAGTATATTCTTATTGTTTGTATTTGAGTCTCCGATTCCTTTTTCATTTTTTGCAAACAGCTTTATGTCGTCCATGTACATTAGGTGATTGATATTTTTTGTGAATTAGTAAGTTTGTATCCCCCGGTGCATTTTCTATGTATGTGATTGAGTGGCATCATCGCTACTACAAATAGTAATGGTAAAAGGACATGGAAGATGTCTCTCAGGATGTTCATCAGTGCTAAAGTTTTTCCTTCGGCTGTTAATCAATTTTTTAAAAATTTTTCCGTGACGAATTTTGTGATTTTGTTGGATATCTTGTACATTTTTGACAAAAGCAGACGACAGTATTCATCATCATGTCACGCCATCAGCACAGATATCCCTGACCCTCTCTCACCCCCCCTATCGTCCATTGCTTCCGGCGATTCTTCAGGGCTACATCCCGTATCGGCACAGAGCTGCTGTATGTAGGTTCTAGCTGGTCGTCCAACCTTTGCTCGTTCTACCTTTGCTCGTCCATGTGAAGGGTTGCACAGGAGTACATCACTTATGAGCTCGTCACTATTTCTCCAGCTATGTCCCGCGTGTCTGGTTCGTCTAACTTTGATAGTTTTCGTGATGGGTGGTAGGTGGCCGTACAGCTGATGCTTTGTGGAGTGCTGCCTCTATGACTTGTTCAATATTGCTCGCGGCATTCTTGTATAGTTACCGTCAAGCTTTTTCTCCATCCGTTTAGTTAGCGTCCATGTAGTGCAACCATATAGCAGTATCGACACGACCACTGCTTAGAAGAAACTGCGTTTTATTTTATCAGTCAGGTCTGACTTCCATATGTCCGATAGTCTATCGATGGTTGTCCATGCCCTTGCTAGTCGCGTGTTGATGTCTGCCTCGATTGATGAGACACTGCTTCCTAGGTAGGTGAACTTGTCTACTAATTTCAGAGAGCTGCCGTTTTGTGTGGAGATGTCACCTCTTTGATTAAAACACATTACGAGACCATATCATAGGCCTTTTCGTAGTCAATCCACGCATGGCTGAACTTTTCTGCTTTTTGCTTTCCTTGAGGATGTGTTGATCAATGTTCAGTAGATCACTAGCTGTTCTTAGGGAAAGTTCGCGGCTTACTTGCTCCTCTTGTTCTCTTGTGACATCCTTTCTGTTCCTTAAGGAAAGTCTGCAGCTTACTTACAAGCAATAGATCTCCACCCTAATCTGCGCTATTAGAATTTTCCACATCATAGGTTGACACATTATCGGTCTATAGTTGCTGCAGATGGTTCCTTTTTGGGGTCTTTCTGGATCAGGGTGGTCTATCCTTTAGTCATCCATTCGGGTGTATTTGTTTCTTTTAAGCATCTACTCAATTCAAGAGTGGATGGGCGTGAATTTTTCAAACCAGAATTCATGTATGCCATCATGGCTGCTCTGTTCTGTCCTGCTCTCTTCTGTTGGCTGTTGACTGCTTTCTTCTGTTCTCTTCTAGGACCTTGTCTTCCCTCGTCTTCTACCGGTCTCGTAGGAGATCTCGCACGCAAGCTCTTTGCGTGGGTTTCGCGCCAAAACAGACAAAGGGATGCTCTAACTGGCACCCACAGCCACACGCATAGAAACGAATGCCACCCATCATGTCCCAATAACGTCTCTGTGTGTAGTCTAGAAAAGAAAACATTTCATTTTCACTTTTAAAAAATTATCATATACATGTATATATATATATATATATATATATATATAACTACAAGCCACAAAAAACAACATTGATTTTTAAATTAAAATACTCTAATATATAAATTCTTCATTTTTTTTAATCCACACGAATGCAGAAAAAATTCTTCTATATTGTAAGTATATGTTCAATAACACTTAACTGGAAATTTTCCTTCGTTACGGGAGCCAATGGGATTAGATGTAGAGGACAAGAAACCGGATGACGTAATGGCTCTCCTGTTTCGATGGGTGCCATGCTATCTTCACTAGATTTATTGAGGAGTATAGGACTGCAGCCACACCATATCAAGGATAGTTCTGTAGATCCAGTTGCAAGTAGGAATTTACCTAATCCCTCCCCCATGGACATAATTCGACACAAGGTCAATTTTTTAAAACAAAGTACAGCCGATTTGAATTTAGTTTTCCTTCTCCTAGGCTGTTTGCCTTTGTAAAGCTAAAGAACCTAGTCTACCCTACTATTTACTCATAGCTCAGAGAAGATAACAGATTGATTTATGTCTTTCCCGGAAGCAGAAGCTCAAAGGGAAACACAAACATACCCATCAAGGTTTGAACTCGGATCACCGATTCCATTATAACGACGGTAAATGTTACGCTAAGCGCGCATTCCTAGTACATAGTTTTTTTATGAGGTGGAGTTGTAAGGGAATGTAGACCTTTTTTCCTTCTCCTAGACTAGTTGCCTTACTAAGGCCAAAGAGCTCAGTTGGCTCTCGTGAAAACACTCTGCACTACAGAATTTTTTTTCTGACTTCACCTTTCATTATCATCATCATCATCCAGGCGTGCCGACTGTACGGAATTCTCTTAACTCTCTCTCTCTCTCTCTCTCTCTCTCTCTCTCTCTCTCTCTCTCTCACGATCCGTCTCTATCGACCACTGCTCTTGGTAAGCCCTTTAGACGGCGAATATTGTAGGTGAATATTTTTGTTCTTAAATGAATAGTTAAAGCGTGAGACAAAGGTTAGTAGACAAATTTTGCTTCACATGTGTATGCTTTCGAAATGATCTTGTTTTATACTTACATTTATCTTACATTTTAGATAGACAGATAGATAGATATTTGCAATTATGTAGCCACTTTCAATATCTTTACTTAATACACCAAAGGATCTATTCAGGGTTTTGATTGATCCTTAGAAGTTGCATTGTTTTTGTTTGTTTGTTTGATTGGTTGGTTTTGTTGAATAATTTATTTTTGGTGATTTTATTTTTGATGTCGAGCGGTCTCTGAGATGATTAGGTGTTTTGAAGAAGAAGAAGAAGAAGAAGAAGAAGAAGAAGAAGAAGAAGAAGAAGAAGAAGAAGAAGAAGAAGAAAGGATAAGGTCTGGTTTGGTTTGATTAGATTTTATGGCATATCAATCATTGTAGGTTATTCAATGCCTAATCCCTTTAATAAAAGTAAGCAAGGTTGGCGACCATTGTCGAGGGTGACCCGAAGGTTCCCTTTTCAATAGCTACCAAGGCTGAAGTGTAGGGAAGGGCGCTACTCCTTTCCCTGGATTGCTCCACTTTATCCTTGATCCATACCTTATAAGGCTAAGTGTTAAGCATGGAGGCATCACGTACCATTTTGTGAGTCTTTGGTATGACTCGACCTGGGATTGAACCCCGTCTCCCGGGCCATTGGCGAACACTCGAACTGTTAGGCCAATAGACCGGTAATCCCTTCAATACATATATATTAAATATATGATTTGTAAACACATTTTTAGATAACATTTTTAAACAAGCCTGAGCTCATTTTTTTTTTTTGCTCTTTGTTAAAGGATTTCATTTATTTCTATTTAATTTGAATAACTTTTTTACTATTAATTATTTTTGCACTCAGTTTAACGTTTTCAAGTATTGCTATGTATCACTAACAATTCAGTTAAACATCAGTCATTTGTGTACACACAGTTCAATGATCAAACAGTTCTATTTCAAGCAATTCAGTTTAGCATAAATACACAGTTTACATGTCAAACAGTTCTATCTGACCCATAGATAGGACCCTATCAGGTGCTACCACTCCGGGCCAGAGTGGACCTGGGGGCGATGGCAATGAAGAGGTACTCTGCATTCTCCAAAGCTCTAGTATTACTGGAGCCATGTCATCAGATTGTTTAGTGTTATATACAGGACATTCGTTGGGAGAGTCTTATTCCTCGGTAGAGATGCAGTCGATGTATTCTGCTGTCCCAGTCGACTGGGCAACAGATTAGGACATTCACTGTGGGAGTCTTACTCCTCTGCAGAGATGCAGTCGGTGTATTCTACAGCTCCAGCCGAGTGGGCAACATATCAGGACATTCACTGTGGGAGTCTTACTCCTCTGCAGAGATGCAGTCGGTGTATTCTACAGCTCCAGCCGAGTGGGCAACATATTCAGGACATTCACTGTGGGAGTCTTACTCCTCTGCAGAGATGCAGTCGGTGTATTCTACAGCTCCAGCCGAGTGGGCAACATATTCAGGACATTCACTGTGGGAGTCTTACTCCTCTGCAGAGATGCAGTCAGTGTATTCTCCAGCTCCAGCCGACTGGGCCACAGGACACTCATTGGGGGTGTCTTACTCCCCTGCAGAGATGCAGTCGGTGTATTCTGTTGTCCCAGTCGGCTGGAACAAAAGGATTTGGGTATAAAGAACAAATATAAACAAAGAACATTTGCTTAATTTCAGAAATATTCAAAGAAGAATAAAAACATCTGAGGAAATCTGTGTGCATTGCTATCCCGCTTATGCAAATGCAGCTGTGGGATCATTTCAAACATGCGATGACAGAAAAGACTTCATTGTTAAAACGTGTCAAGTTACTACCGGCTGAAAATATGACACTGCGTAAAATAAAAGAAAGCCCTAATTGAAATGAGAACAAGTTGTGAAAGAATTGGTTTACGAAAATACTGAGAATATGTTCAACAAAGAATCAACAAAAAAAAAACCTTCATCCGATTAATGATTCTCTCACTGTTGAACAAAGGTTTAGAGTGATGTTGTAATTCACTTCTTTGAAGAAGGTTCTTGAGTTATTGATTTATTTTAATTGCATATCAACTTATCAAAGGTTATTTTATACCTAGAGGTTACAGAATCGCGTTCATTGTACATTCGTATTTATATTTTTTACCTACTTATTTTTTATTTGATTTTTTTTTTTTTTTTTTGGTACAGAGACCTATTGAATACGAATAATTTTAACACGAATCTATTCGGACCATAGATGGAACTCATTCCAGGGAGCTAGGGGTAAAGGCAATGAAGGGGTACACCACACTTCTCTGATCTTCAGAACCGGAGCCCCACCATCAAATACAGTTTAATTTATGCCCAAAATACGCCCTTTTATGCGGGGAGGTCTCACCGAGTAAAGGTTCTTGGATTTTCATTTATCCTGAGAACTGGTTGTCAGCTTAATTCAAGGTTTTGCAATCTTTAATTTTAGACATTTTTTAATAGTTGGGTACATAAAAAAATCAATAATTTTACTTGCAAGACCATAGCATGTGGCAGCCTAGAGATCAACTTTTGTGAGTATATAGGGCCAGCCAGCATGATTGGAGCCCAGTTTGCTAAGGTTCTAGAATACACCAACTGCATCTCTGTAGAGAGGTAAGGCTCCACGCCTAATGAGTGTCCTGGATATGACATTAAACAGTCTGATGATGGG
Organism: Sepioteuthis lessoniana; assembly: GCA_963585895.1. Taxonomy (NCBI): domain Eukaryota; kingdom Metazoa; phylum Mollusca; class Cephalopoda; order Myopsida; family Loliginidae; genus Sepioteuthis; species Sepioteuthis lessoniana. Next base: position 13,390,223 of record OY757932.1, on the reverse strand, counting down.
GCTCCAGCCCTGGAGCTTTGAAGAATAGGGAATACACTTTCATTGCTATTGCACCCAAGTCCACTCTTACCTGCAGTGGTAGCACTTGATAGGGTGCTATCTATATGTCAAATAGAACGGTTTGACATTTAAACAGTGCAAACAGATGACTTGTGTTAAATTGAATTGCTAGAAATAGAAGTGTTTGACTATTTAACCGTGTGTAAACAAATGACTATTTAATTGAGTTGTTAGTGATACATAGAAATACTTGGAACCATTTAACTGTGTGCAAATTAATAATTAATAATCAATAAAATTATAAGTGTTAGAAATAATTGAAACTATTTTACTGTGTAGGAGCAATAACAATACTAGACTGCAAACAAATAAACTCATTTAAAAAAGAAGTTACCTTCAAACTAACCACTTACAAAACATATATGCATATATATTTAATTGTGTGCAAACATGATTAATAGTAAATAGATTTATTTCTGTTTGATAGAAATACTTGAAACTATTTAACTGTGTGCAAAAGAATGAGTTTAGGTTCGTTTAAAAAATGTTATCAACAAAATGTGTTTACAAATGTTTTGGCATTACATAACCTTCAATGGTTGATATGCCATAAAACCCAACCAAACCAAATTATCTAGATTTGATATATCTGTATAAAGAGGATTTGGCATTAAATAACCTGCAATGGTTGATATACCATAAAACCCAACCAAACCAAATCATATATATTTAATAAATATGTATAAAGAGGATTTGGCATTAAATAACCTACAATGGTTGATATGCTAAAAAAAAAAAAACAACCAAAGCAAGTTGAAGTGTTAGCTGTTTGAGACTGTGTTAGTGAGTGAACCTACTGTTCGTGAGACTGTAGAGAGAGAACCTATTCTTAAAATGTTTGAATCCCACCACTGGTCCGACCCCTCTGCCGAGGATACAGTCACTTTACTCTAAGTTCCACCAACTCTACGGGAAGTTTCTCGAGAAAGAACCAACGTAAAAAACTGTTATCATATAATATATCTTAAACAGATAGGAAAGAACATTGTTAACGACACACCTATGCTTCTGACTGATAAGAGTTTTAGCATTGTAAGAAAATGATACGGGAGTTTGAATAGACAATGTACTTTTTAAAACCGGCAATGGGCCAATCGGCTGAGGCTACAGAATACACTGACTGCATCTCTACAGAGAAGTAAGACCCCCAACGAGTATACTGTATATGACACTAAACAATCTGATGATGAGGTTCCAGTAATGCTGGAGCTTTGGGGAATGCGGAGTACCTCCACAGTGCCATTACTCCCAGGTCCACTCTATCCCAGAGTGGTAGCACCTAATAGGGTTCTATCTATGGGTCAAATAGAAATGTTTGACATTCAAGCTGTATACTTAGGCTGAACTGACTTATTTGAAGTAGCACTGTTTGATCATTTAACTGTGTGTAAACAAATGACGGATTTATCTACAAAATGTGTTTAGAAATCATATATTTAATATATATGTATAAAAAGGATTTGGATTTTAAAAACCTACAATAGTTGATATGCAATAAAACTAAACCAAACTAAACCAAACCAAACCAAAAACCGGCAATCGGAAGAGGTACAAGTTCAGAATCTCTTCCGGTAGGCAAGGGGTGACAAGATATGCTTAATCTAATACCCCGAACTGAGAACAGCAGTTAACCAGAACTTTCCGAGGTCACCAGACTTGATCTCCCATCTAAGGGTTGGTGGGGAATTGGTGTTCTACGAATCCCTAATAAAAAAAAAATCTAAGTTTCTCAACTCGCACTCTTTTTAGCGGCTGGGAACACGAAATGACAATCAGTCACGTGGACAAAGAGCGATTGTACCATCCAAAGATACAAAAAGAACTGGTTTCTGCGAGAAAGAAGAAACTAACTCACACATTGTGTACATTATCCATTTCCACAAGCCATCACGGCTTCAGAGAAGAAATAAAACAGAGATGCTAAATCTTGAGGCAAGTTATGTTTTTGTATTTCTCCTCCTCTGTCCGACGACTGGCCATTATTGTATAGCCACATAATACATTTACATCTGCATGCAGAATCATAACGACGACACAATGAAGACGAGCGACACAGTTCTTTAGAAAAATATACCTCTCACTTTATTGAAAGGGTTCGAAAGGGTTACTAAAGGTTTTACTGTGTGAGAGGTGAGTTGGAGGCTGAACAGAACTGCAACATATTGACCCCCACTCTTATGACCATAACAGCATTTCTTTCCCCTTCTCCTAGGCTGCTCAACCGGGAGCCTGGGGGCCCAGCATCTCAGGGATATAGCCCTCATTCTAGCATCTTCTCTACAACTGCAACTGCTCAATCGGGGCCAGAGGGTCCCCTCTGCTGGGTGCTGGTTTTCTCTACCGCATCTTATATCCAACTAACCTGAACTTCCTGCTGCCGGGGTTATATAATAATTTGACTCCCACTCTTCTTCCTGCGAGCGTCACAATTTCGCACTCAATTCAACCCGTCCACGGTCAAGGTTATATCCTGATATTCCTCGCCCGGATGAACCTGTTATTTACACAGGTGCATTTCCTATTTTGACAGCTTGGCCGGGGTCAATATGTTACAGCCATCTTCAACATCGCCGTCGTCGGTGACTTGGCGTCAAAATACCTACAATGTATCTCCGACTTTTGATCAATCCAACTTCTTGCAAAACCAAAGCTTAATTATGATTGATGAAAGATTAGGGATACCCACCTTTGCCTTCCATGTAATTGGCAACTGCCAACAAGTATATCATTAAGAAGTGCACGGATTCCTTGACTCTCTCTCTCTCTCTCTCTCTCTCTTTCACTCTCTCTCTCTCTTTCTCTTTCACTCCCCTCTCTCACCCTCCCTCTCTCTCTCTCTCTCTCTCTCTCTCTTTCACTCACTCTCTCTTTCTCTTTCACTCCCCTCTCTCTCTCTCTCTCTCTCTCTTTATCTATCTATCCGTATCTATCGGACATCACTCTTAGTAAGCCCTCCAGATGGCATCTAGTGTCCGAACAAAAATGATGAATTTAATTGTTTGCTGGTCTATCATCACTGCTGTGTGTATGTGTCAGAGTCCGTAGGAGAAAGTCACATTCTTCTCCAGCTGTGCCCAGCGTGTCTTGCTCGACTTACTCAGATGGTTTATGTGAATGGAAGGGAAGTATTCGTACAACCGCTGTTTTGTAAGGTGCTGCTTCTAGGATTTGTTTAAAAAATCATTTAACATCCTTGTCTAATTCCCAACCAACTTTTTCTCCAGACGTTTCGTTAAAGTCCAAATATTGCCACCATACAGTAGTACAGAGACGGCTACAGCTTCAAGCCTACAAGATACTACGAGTGTAAATATGCCTTTTTGGTAGCAAGATCACTCTACAAGGTGGAGACTTCATACAATTTTTATCTGTACTTTCGCATGCCCCGCAAGCTGCTTTTATTTGTATTTATGTTAAGTACTCTCATCTTTGTATGCATTTTAAACAATATGGGTTCACACAAAACTGATATTATAGAGAAGACCAGAGAGACTGCAAACTGTTTACATAAAAGTGGAAATTGAATCATTTCAGTAAAAAGACAGGTCTTTACCTATGATGATGTGGAGATATCAGACATAATGTGTGTTGAATCATTATTATCATCATGACGTACCGCTAGCACGAATTTCCCTGATCCTCCTCCGCCACTCGTTTCTATCGTCCATCGCTCCGGGTATGTTTTCCAGGTTACAACCCGTATCAGTACAGAGCTGTTGTAGATAGGTTCTAGTTGGTCGTCTAACCACTGCTTGTCCGTGTGAAGAGGTCCAAAGGAGCACATCCCTTATGGGTTCGTCCTTACTTCTCAAGTAGTGTCCCGCATGTCTGGTTCGTCTAATTTGGATGGGTTTTGAGATGGGTAGTAGGTGGCCGTACAGTCGCTGTTTTGTGGGATGTTGCCTCCAGGACTTGTTCAGTACAGCTCGAACCATTATTGTGTAATTGCATCAAACCTTTTCTCCATACGCTTAGTCAGCGTCCATGTGTGTATCCATATAGTAGTATTGACACTGCTCCTGCTTGGAAAGAACTGCGTTTTACTTTATCGGATAGATCAGGCTTCCATAAGACCGATATCCTATTGATTGCTGTCCATGCCTTCGCTAGTCACGTATTGATGTCATTTTCGGTAGATGAGACGCTGCTCCCGAGGTAGGTGAACTTGTCCACTCGTTTCAGAGAGACATCATTTAGCGTGGAGAATACAACACAGAAAGAGGAAGCACACTTAGCGTAACGGTTATCTCCCTAGGAAATGGAATCGTCGACTCGGGTTTAAATCTTGTTTGCATTTCATTTCGTGCTAATACCCTTGGGAAAGGCATGAATCCAAGAGGCAGAAAAACATCAACGTTTAGTCGTTCTGAATTTAAGCTTCTTGTCATTCAAAGGAAAGTAATAAATATATTACAGCAGTTTCTAACCTCTTAGATTTTTAAGGAAGCCTCTTCTTTTCCTTTCTTCTTATTCAACAAGTACCAAGAGTAAAGATAGCATTAACCTTCCTTTCAGTTGAAGATGAAATCCCTGTGTGTTTATCTAAAGTTTTAGCCGGAATTAAGTGTACGAAAACACAAAAACAGGTTTTTCATGTAAGAAAAAAATTTATTATCTAAAATTTTAAAAAATAGCATTGCTTTGGACTATATAACCATATTTACCAACCCCTCCGCTCGGGCAGGATATGACACAAGATCAATTTTTAAAGCAGAGTTTAGCAGGTTTGAATTCAGAGTTTTCCTTCTGCTAGACTAGTTGCCTTACCAAGGCTGAAGAACCTAGTCTGTCTAACTATTTACCCAGAGCTGGAGGGAGAAGAATTGGATTCATACCTTTCTCAAGGGTATTAGTGCTATGTGAAATGCAATCAGTCTCGTCCAGGATTTGAACTCATGTCGCCGTGTCCATTTCCTACGACGATAACCATTACACCATAACCTTTACATTACTATATAACGCATTAGTTCATCTTATGACTTTACAGAGCCCAGTCGGCTGGGGCTGTAAAATACACCAACTGCATCTCTGCAGAGGGGTAAGACCCCCCAACGAGTGTCCTGGAGATGACATTAAAGAATCTGATGACGAGGGTCCAACCTTGGAGATTTGGGAAATGCAGTGTAACACTTTGACCCCGAGTGGAAATACCTGATAGGGTCCTATCTATAGATCAAATAGAACAAACTATATATGCAAACAAATGACTGATGTTAAATTGAGGTTGTTATATAGCAATACTTGAAACCGTTTAACGGTGTACAAAAAAAGAGCTAAGGATTCTTTAAGAATGTTATATCCAAAATGTGTTTACAAGTTATATATAAATTCAATATATATGTATAAAGAGGATTTGGCATTAGATAACCTACAATAGTTGATATGCCATAAAACCCAAACCAACCAAATCATATATATTCAATATATATATATATATATATAAAGAGGATTTGGCATTAAATAACCTACAATGGTTGATATACCATAAAACCCAACCAAACCAAATCATATATATTTGATATATATGTATAAAGAGGATTTGGCATTAAATAACCTACAATGGTTGATATGCCATAAAACCAAACCAAACCAAACTAAACTTATGACTTTTCAATTTTGTCTGTGGAAAAGGCATAAATTCTCCCTTAGCTATAGACAAAATAGCAGCTTATTTAGAGTTTTTTTGGTCTTGTAAAAATAGCAATACATATTACTAAGGGATACTCCCCTCTTCATATTTAGTACATATAATTCTAAAATAGAAACCTCTGCACCTCATATTGTAAAAGATTACTAATGATTTCTTCTTTGATAGTTTTGACAAAACAAATAATTCAATCTTTGTCGTTTTTGTGAAATGACTTCCCATGACCAGAAACTCCGGCGAACACTTGCATGCGACATACGGAAACACTGGACAACAGTTTCGACCTTATTAGGTCTCATCAGCACTGTATACCGTGATCTCCTCCCTCCACTCGAACCAGCGACCACAGAATACAGATCCGAAATTCTACCATTGACCGCTAATCCACATCGCACAGAAGCGCTGTCAAATTAACTAGTTATGATAATTGCGCGGCCAATTAACCTGAAAGTGTCTTGCAAGTTACATACGTGCTCTTTACAGAGGACACGGTCACCTGATGAGACCTAAGAAGGTCAAAACAGCTGTCCAGTTTTCCCGTATGTCACGCGCAAATGTTCACCGGATTTTCTGGTCATGGTAATTCAATTCACAATATAATTCCTCTACTTAAAAAAAGAAAAGAAAATGTTTGTCGTTTTTCTTTCACTGTTTTTTTTTTTATTAAGTGTTTCATATTTTGATGGCTATTCTCGAGGAATATAATTTTAAAAATGTGTCCCATTCTTCTGTCCAACAATAGTCGTTACATTTGCATATATATTTCATACATTAAATGTACCAATGGGACAAAGGCTGCAAGGAACTAGTACATCTGTCCCATAAGATTCCTCCCATTTGCATATATATTTCATACATTAAATGTACCAATGGGACAAAGACTGCAATGAACTAGTACATCTGTCCCATAAGATTCCTCCCATTTGCATATATATTTCATACATTAAATGTACCAATGGGACAAAGACTGCAAGGAACTAGTACATCTGTCCCATAAGATTCCTCCCATTTGCATATATATTTCATACATTAAATGTACCAATGGGACAAAGACTGCAATGAACTAGTACATCTGTCCCATAAGATTCCTCCCATTTGCATATATATTTCATACATTAAATGTACCAATGGGACAAAGACTGCAATGAACTAGTACATCTGTCCCATAAGATTCCTCCCATTTGCATATATATTTCATACATTAAATGTACCAATGGGACAAAGACTGCAATGAACTAGTACATCTGTCCCATAAGATTCCTCCCATTTGCATATATATTTCATACATTAAATGTACCAATGGGACAAAGACTGCAATGAACTAGTACATCTGTCCCATAAGATTCCTCCCATTTGCATATATATTTCATACATTAAATGTACCAATGGGACAAAGACTGCAATGAACTAGTACATCTGTCCCATAAGATTCCTCCCATTTGCATATATATTTCATACATTAAATGTACCAATGGGACAAAGACTGCAATGAACTAGTACATCTGTCCCATAAGATTCCTCCCATTTGCATATATATTTCATACATTAAATGTACCAATGGGACAAAGACTGCAATGAACTAGTACATCTGTCCCATAAGATTCCTCCCATTTGCATATATATTTCATACATTAAATGTACCAATGGGACAAAGGCTGCAAGGAACTAGTACATCTGTCCCATAAGATTCCTCCCATTTGCATATATATTTCATACATTAAATGTACCAATGGGACAAAGACTGCAAGGAACTAGTACATCTGTCCCATAAGATTCCTCCCATTTGCATATATATTTCATACATTAAATGTACCAATGGGACAAAGACTGCAAGGAACTAGTACATCTGTCCCATAAGATTCCTCCCATTTGCATATATATTTCATACATTAAATGTACCAATGGGACAAAGACTGCAATGAACTAGTACATCTGTCCCATAAGATTCCTCCCATTTGCATATATATTTCATACATTAAATGTACCAATGGGACAAAGACTGCAATGAACTAGTACATCTGTCCCATAAGATTCCTCCCATTTGCATATATATTTCATACATTAAATGTACCAATGGGACAAAGACTGCAATGAACTAGTACATCTGTCCCATAAGATTCCTCCCATTTGCATATATATTTCATACATTAAATGTACCAATGGGACAAAGACTGCAATGAACTAGTACATCTGTCCCATAAGATTCCTCCCATTTGCATATATATTTCATACATTAAATGTACCAATGGGACAAAGACTGCAATGAACTAGTACATCTGTCCCATAAGATTCCTCCCATTTGCATATATATTTCATACATTAAATGTACCAATGGGACAAAGACTGCAAGGAACTAGTACATCTGTCCCATAAGATTCCTCCCATTTGCATATATATTTCATACATTAAATGTACCAATGGGACAAAGACTGCAATGAACTAGTACATCTGTCCCATAAGATTCCTCCCATTTGCATATATATTTCATACATTAAATGTACCAATGGGACAAAGACTGCAATGAACTAGTACATCTGTCCCATAAGATTCCTCCCATTTGCATATATATTTCATACATTAAATGTACCAATGGGACAAAGGCTGCAAGGAACTAGTACATCTGTCCCATAAGATTCCTCCCATTTGCATATATATTTCATACATTAAATGTACCAATGGGACAAAGACTGCAATGAACTAGTACATCTGTCCCATAAGATTCCTCCCATTTGCATATATATTTCATACATTAAATGTACCAATGGGACAAAGACTGCAATGAACTAGTACATCTGTCCCATAAGATTCCTCCCATTTGCATATATATTTCATACATTAAATGTACCAATGGGACAAAGACTGCAATGAACTAGTACATCTGTCCCATAAGATTCCTCCCATTTGCATATATATTTCATACATTAAATGTACCAATGGGACAAAGACTGCAATGAACTAGTACATCTGTCCCATAAGATTCCTCCCATTTGCATATATATTTCATACATTAAATGTACCAATGGGACAAAGACTGCAAGGAACTAGTACATCTGTCCCATAAGATTCCTCCCATTTGCATATATATTTCATACATTAAATGTACCAATGGGACAAAGACTGCAATGAACTAGTACATCTGTCCCATAAGATTCCTCCCATTTGCATATATATTTCATACATTAAATGTACCAATGGGACAAAGACTGCAATGAACTAGTACATCTGTCCCATAAGATTCCTCCCATTTGCATATATATTTCATACATTAAATGTACCAATGGGACAAAGGCTGCAAGGAACTAGTACATCTGTCCCATAAGATTCCTCCCATTTGCATATATATTTCATACATTAAATGTACCAATGGGACAAAGACTGCAATGAACTAGTACATCTGTCCCATAAGATTCCTCCCATTTGCATATATATTTCATACATTAAATGTACCAATGGGACAAAGACTGCAATGAACTAGTACATCTGTCCCATAAGATTCCTCCCATTTGCATATATATTTCATACATTAAATGTACCAATGGGACAAAGGCTGCAAGGAACTAGTACATCTGTCCCATAAGATTCCTCCCATTTGCATATATATTTCATACATTAAATGTACCAATGGGACAAAGACTGCAATGAACTAGTACATCTGTCCCATAAGATTCCTCCCATTTGCATATATATTTCATACATTAAATGTACCAATGGGACAAAGGCTGCAAGGAACTAGTACATCTGTCCCATAAGATTCCTCCCATTTGCATATATATTTCATACATTAAATGTACCAATGGGACAAAGGCTGCAATGAACTAGTACATCTGTCCCATAAGATTCCTCCCATTTGCATATATATTTCATACATTAAATGTACCAATGGGACAAAGACTGCAATGAACTAGTACATCTGTCCCATAAGATTCCTCCCATTTGCATATATATTTCATACATTAAATGTACCAATGGGACAAAGGCTGCAAGGAACTAGTACATCTGTCCCATAAGATTCCTCCCATTTGCATATATATTTCATACATTAAATGTACCAATGGGACAAAGACTGCAATGAACTAGTACATCTGTCCCATAAGATTCCTCCCATTTGCATATATATTTCATACATTAAATGTACCAATTGGACAAAGACTGCAAGGAACTAGTACATCTGTCCCATAAGATTCCTCCCATTTGCATATATATTTCATACATTAAATGTACCAATGGGACAAAGACTGCAATGAACTAGTACATCTGTCCCATAAGATTCCTCCCATTTGCATATATATTTCATACATTAAATGTACCAATGGGACAAAGACTGCAATGAACTAGTACATCTGTCCCATAAGATTCCTCCCATTTGCATATATATTTCATACATTAAATGTACCAATGGGACAAAGACTGCAATGAACTAGTACATCTGTCCCATAAGATTCCTCCCATTTGCATATATATTTCATACATTAAATGTACCAATGGGACAAAGGCTGCAAGGAACTAGTACATCTGTCCCATAAGATTCCTCCCATTTGCATATATATTTCATACATTAAATGTACCAATGGGACAAAGACTGCAATGAACTAGTACATCTGTCCCATAAGATTCCTCCCATTTGCATATATATTTCATACATTAAATGTACCAATGGGACAAAGACTGCAATGAACTAGTACATCTGTCCCATAAGATTCCTCCCATTTGCATATATATTTCATACATTAAATGTACCAATGGGACAAAGGCTGCAAGGAACTAGTACATCTGTCCCATAAGATTCCTCCCATTTGCATATATATTTCATACATTAAATGTACCAATGGGACAAAGACTGCAATGAACTAGTACATCTGTCCCATAAGATTCCTCCCATTTGCATATATATTTCATACATTAAATGTACCAATGGGACAAAGGCTGCAAGGAACTAGTACATCTGTCCCATAAGATTCCTCCCATTTGCATATATATTTCATACATTAAATGTACCAATGGGACAAAGACTGCAATGAACTAGTACATCTGTCCCATAAGATTCCTCCCATTTGCATATATATTTCATACATTAAATGTACCAATGGGACAAAGACTGCAATGAACTAGTACATCTGTCCCATAAGATTCCTCCCATTTGCATATATATTTCATACATTAAATGTACCAATGGGACAAAGGCTGCAAGGAACTAGTACATCTGTCCCATAAGATTCCTCCCATTTGCATATATATTTCATACATTAAATGTACCAATGGGACAAAGACTGCAATGAACTAGTACATCTGTCCCATAAGATTCCTCCCATTTGCATATATATTTCATACATTAAATGTACCAATGGGACAAAGACTGCAATGAACTAGTACATCTGTCCCATAAGATTCCTCCCATTTGCATATATATTTCATACATTAAATGTACCAATGGGACAAAGACTGCAATGAACTAGTACATCTGTCCCATAAGATTCCTCCCATTTGCATATATATTTCATACATTAAATGTACCAATGGGACAAAGACTGCAATGAACTAGTACATCTGTCCCATAAGATTCCTCCCATTTGCATATATATTTCATACATTAAATGTACCAATGGGACAAAGACTGCAAGGAACTAGTACATCTGTCCCATAAGATTCCTCCCATTTGCATATATATTTCATACATTAAATGTACCAATGGGACAAAGACTGCAATGAACTAGTACATCTGTCCCATAAGATTCCTCCCATTTGCATATATATTTCATACATTAAATGTACCAATGGGACAAAGGCTGCAAGGAACTAGTACATCTGTCCCATAAGATTCCTCCCATTTGCATATATATTTCATACATTAAATGTACCAATGGGACAAAGACTGCAATGAACTAGTACATCTGTCCCATAAGATTCCTTTCATTTGCATATATATTTCATTCATTAAATGTAACAACTGTTATGGGACATAATAATCATTCTTTTATTATTGTCTTTATTATGTTACTTAATTCTTTCTAGACGCAATGGTGATGAGCAGGAGTCCACAGAATACGGAGGTCCTGCTTAACGAGACAGCTTTTCTTGGGTGTGATGTCTCCTACAACCCGAGATATGAGACGGTTTATCAATGGCTGTTCAATGGTGTTCTTATCAATTTGAATAATCATCCTTATTATAGTTTGGTAAGAGCCAATGTTATGGCTAGTCAAAAACTTTTCTCCTTTTATTACTTTTATAAGAATAAAAATACCGGACATTGGCCAAATGGTTAGTGTTCGCCAATGGCCCGGGAGACCTGGGTTTAATCCCAGGTCGAGTCATACCAAAGACTCAAAAAATGGTACTTGATGCTACCTTGCTTAACACTCAGCATTATAAGGTAAGGATCACGGCAAAGTGAAGCAATCCAGGGAAAGGGGTAGCGCCCTCCTCTACACCTTGGTGTAGAAGCTATCGAAAAGGGAGCCTTCAGGTCACCCTCGACAACTACGACTTACTTTATAAGAACAAAACTTAATTTGACGTTCCTAAAATTTTAACGGATGGAAAGTTAAGGTGAGTCAAACTGAACCAGCTTTGGCGCACGGTAATACTCAAGGCATAAGTTGAAAACGAATATACTATCAATGTCCTAAAAAATAATCTCGCTAACTACTGCAAAGTCGGAGGGCTTTCATTTTTTTTTTTTTTTTCTTTTTTTGCGAGTGGTGGGAGTAATAATTCAGCAGGTACAGTCAAGTCATGTTGAAAACATCGGTTCGCGCTAGATCAGTGATAAGGATTTACCTTCCATCTCAAAACCATCCAAGTAAGACGAACAGGACATGCAGGATACTGCTTGATCCTATTTACCCAACCCCTCCGCTCGGGCAGGATATGACACAAGATCAATTTCTTTAAGCGGAGTTTAACAGGTTTGAATTCAGAGTTTTCCTTCTGCTAGACTAGTTGCCTTACCAAGGCTGAAGAACCTAGTCTGCCCTACTATTTACCCATAGCTGGAGGGAGAATAATTAGATTCATACCTTTCCCAAGGGTATTAGTGCTATGTGAAATGCAATCAGTCTTGTTCAGGAATTGAACTCGTATCGCCGTGTCCATATCCTGTGACGATAACCATTACACCACGGGCAGGATACTGCTTGATAACCAAGGAAGAACTCAGAAGTGATGTTCTTCTATGGCATGAAATAACCTGGAATAGTTGATATGCCATAAAAACCAACCAAGCCAAACCAATGCAATAATAATTACTCTAAAATATACATCCACGTAACAGAAATGAGAATTATCAATTATATTTTTTATATAAGATAAAAGTAGAGTTGGCGACCTTAGTCGAGGGTGACCGGAAGGCTCCCTTTTCAAAAGCTACTACACCGAGGTGTAGGGGAGGGCGCTACTCTATTTCAAGATTGCTCCACTTTACCCTTGATCCTTACCTTATAATGCTGAGTGTTAAGCAAAGAGGCATCAAGTACCATTTTTGAGTCTTTGGTATGACTGGACCTGGGATTAAACCCCTGTCTCCCGGACCATTCACGTGCCTCAGTGAATAATGATTTTTTATATAATCTAATAAAATTGATAATGTTCTCTGAAAATTTTCACAGGGTTTTGTAGAGAAAAATATTCAGTGATGGTTTAAAAGATTTATCGATTTAAACAGTTTTATTTTGTCCGAGTCGTTAGTTCTAACTAAAAATTGATACTTTGTAATTCTTTTATCTCTCCAGCTTGAAGAACTGCCAATAAATTTGATTAGTAATGTTTCATTAAGTTATTGAATTATTCTAGTAAGATTGATATTTCATTGTTTTTTGGGTTTGTTTGTTTGTTTGTTTTATTTTGTTTTGATTTGTTTTGTTTTTTTGTTTGTTTGGATTTTTTTTACTTTTTTTTTAGTTGGGAAATTTGAATTCAATAGAATTAAGTTAGACTTTGCATAACATGCCGTCCCGTGGGTTATTATTTATTTTTAAAGCCCCCCACCCCCGCTCTCGATGAGAGCGTTAGTTCGTCATGGGGAAAATATCAACGTTCAAACCTTCGTCTGGGTCAAATAAATAAGCGCGTAAAAATTTCGTAGCTCTACATGAAACCGTTTTTTTGGGGGGAAGGGGGGCACCTCCGGTGGGGTAATGGTTAGCAAGCTAGACTAGCAAACCTTCACGAGGGAGTTCGAGTCTCACTGGGTCCCCCATTCATACGGCCTTGTGCCACATCTAAGCAAAAAGCTTAGTACCTAGCTTCTAAATACAGGACGATGGCGCCTCCGGTGGGGTAATGGTTAGCAAGCTAGACTAGCAAACCTTCACGAGGGAGTTCGAGTCTCATTGGGTGCCCCATTTACTCGGCCACATCTTAGCAAAAACATTAATAAATTACATCAAACCTTTCCAAATTACAAGTACAGAATACGTCATATTGAGTTTGATATATACATATTGACCCAACCCCTCCGCTCGGGCAGGATATGACACAAGGTCAATTTTAAGCGGAGTTTAACAGGTTTGAATTCAGAGTTTTCCTTCTCCTAGACTAGTTGCCTCACCAAGGCTGAAGAACCCAGTCTGCCTTACTATTTACCCATAGCTGAAGGGAGAAGAATTGGACTCATACCTTTCCCAAGGGTATTAGTGAAATGCAATCAGTCTCGTCCAGAATTTGAACTCGTGTCGCCTACGACAATAACCATTACACCACGGCCCCTCCATACTTACACCACAGTCACATCCATTAAGTTTGATATATAAGTAGATTGAGAAAATTGTTCAACAAATTTACCAAATAAGTAAATGACAAAGACTTTATAATGAATGACTGTAAAATATGATAAAAGTTTTAGATATAAAATCTGTTGGTTATTTTGTGTTGTGTGTGTGTGTGTGTGTGTGTGTGTGTGTGTGTGTGTGTGTGTGTGTGTGTGTGTGTGTGTGTGAATTGTGTATAACTTTGTTCTGAATATTTCAGGATGTATTTGTCTCTTTGTGTGTTTACGTTTGTGCTTCATTGTGTGTGTGTGTGTGTGTGTGTGTGTGTGTGTGTGTGTGTGTGTGTGTGTGTGTGTGTGTGTGTGAATATGGGTGTGTATGTGTACGGGGGTTTGTGTTTCTGTATTGTGTCTGTTTACGTATGTTTGTGTGTATGTGTAGCGTGTGTGGGTGTGTGTCTGTGCTCGCTTGTGAGTTTGTATACATGTGTTTTTGCTTCTGTATGTGTGAGCGTCTGGGTGCTTGCGTGAATGTATGCATATGTTTTTGTGTTCTTGTAAGCGCGTGAGTGTATGCGTGTGTATGTGTGTGTGTGTATGTGTGTGTGTTTGTGCTTGTCTGTGTATGTACGTGTGTTTGTATGTCTTTATACGTGTGTGTATGTGTGCTCGTTTCTGTATGTATATGTGTGTGAGTGTGCGTGTACGCGCGCGCGTTTATTTGTATGGATGCTAGGGTGTACGTATGTGTATATACATGTGGGTTTGTGTGCACGTGAGTACGTGAGTTTGTACGTGTGCGTGTATGCGCGTATGTACGAGTGTCTATCTGTGTGTGTGTGTGTGTGTGTGTGTGTGTGTGTGTGTGTGTGTGTGTGTGTGTGTCTTTTTGTTTCTGTAAATTTGTGTGTGTGTGTGTGCGCGCGCGCACGCGCAAGCGCGTTTCTCTCTGGATATTTATGTGGCTGATTGCTGGTGTGTATGTATGTGTATGCACATGTGCGTGAGTGAGTGAGTGAGTGAGTGTGTGTGTGTGTGTGTGTGTGTGTGTGTGTGTGTGTCTATCTCACTGGATGAATTTTGTGTTTAGAAGGAAGCGAACCAAAAAGTTTAGCGACAATTCTTCGATGTCTTCGTAGATAGTTTGATGTTTTCAAAATACTAATAAAGTATGTTTACATTCTACAGAAATGTGTTAAAATGTTTCTTCCTTTTCCACAGTCAACAGAAGAATCAAATAATGGACTCCTGATCAGAAATGCCAAGTTTTTCCACACTGGCCTTTATAGTTGCAGCGTGAAGAGCACAATAGACCAAGTCTCTGCGGACGCCTTCCTTACTGTCAAAGGTTGGGGTTATTTTGTTACTTCTAAATACATAGAAATAGAATTGCAATACCCAGAAAAATTATGTCGATTTTGACCTGAGTAAAGTATGTGCGTGCTACGGAGTAGGAGATATGCTGATAAAATTTTCGAAGTCTTCGCTGTCTGTACGATCGTCTTCATGCGACAATACTGACCTTCGTAAACTTTCAAAATACAGTGTATCAATTAGGGGTCTGATTACTGTTCATTCACCCCTTATTTGAGAACCTGTGTACATAATCTTCTGTGTATGTAACCATTGGCTGTTATCTGGCTAGCACGCTTAATCTTTGTTAAATTGAAATACATATTTAAAAAAAAACAAAATCCTTTGAATGACAAGTTCTTCTCTTCTTTGCCCAGTCGGCTGGGACAGTAGAATACACCGACTGCTTCTCTGCAGAGGAGTAAGACCCCCCCCCCAATAAGTGTCCTGTATATGACACTAAACAATCTGATGGTGTGGTTCCAGCAGTGCTGGAGCTTTGAGGAATGCGGAGTACCCCTTCATTGCCATCGCTCGCAGGTCCACTCTGGCCCGGAGTGGTAGCACCTGATAGGGCCCTATCTATGGGTTAAATAGAACTAACAGCATACTTATGCTAAACTGAATTGTTTGAATAAACTGAATAGCTTGAAATAGAAATGCTTTTGACAATTAAACCATACTTACATTTAAACTGCTTATGTTTAACTGAATTTACACTTAACTTAAATGTTTTTGGCTATCAAACTGTGTACTCAGGCTAAACTGAATTGTTTTAAAAAGAACAGATTACTTACATAAAAATGGATTTGGCTTTAAATAACCTACAAAGGTTGATATGCCATAAAACCCAAGGAACCAACCAATAATCTTCTTTTCTAGTCAATTAACACTGGGTTTAGTTTTCTGGTCGGAATTAGATGCTCCGTTTGTATCTCAAATTTCCAGAGAATTTCCTGCGTCTCATTTTCTATGATAGATTCTGATTTGTTTATATACCATTTGTCAGCATGGTCAAATTGCACAATTCCCAGTCGATTACTTTTCCTACCCAGGCATTCTTTTTTCTTATAGCCACTTTATCATATTTACCAAGCCCTCCGCTTGGGTAGGACATGACACAAGGTCAATTTTTTAAGCGGAGTTTAACAGGTTTGAATTCAGAGTTTTCCTTCTCCTAGACTAGTTGCCTCACCTGTCCTACTATTTACCCAAAGCTGGAGGGAGAATAATTGGATTCATACCTTTCCTAAGGGTATTAGTGCTACGTGAAATGCAATCAGTCTCGTCCAGGTTTTGAACTCGTGTTGCCGTGTCCATTTCCTACGACGATAACCATTACACCACGGGCACCTCCTTATAGCCACTTTATGCGAGTTTACTTTATTCATTTATTACTTTTCCCACTTGGCTGGGGCCGTAGAATACACCGACTGCATCTCTGCAGTAAGACCCCTCCTCCCCGAACGAGTGTCCTAGATAAGACACTAAACAATCTGATGGTGAGGTTCCAGTAATGCTCGAGCTTTGGAGAATGCGGAGTACCCCTTCATTGCCATCACTCCCAGGTCCACTCTGGCCCAGAGTGGTAGCACCTGATAGGGTCCTATCTATGGGTCAAATAGAACTAAACTATGTACTCATGCTAAACTGAATTGTTTAAAATAGAACTGTTTTTACATTAAAACTGCGTACTTATTCCAAACTGAATTGTTTGAAAAAGAACTAAACTGTATACTTATGCTAAACTGAATTGTTTGAAATAGATCTGGTTTGAGAAGCAGGGTCGAACTCATAAGTGATGTAGTCTTATGGACCCCCACATATGGACGAGCAAAAGCAGGACGACCAGCACGAACATACATTCAGCAACTATGTGAGGATACGGGATATAGTCCAGAAGACCTACCAGAGGCGATGAACGATAGGGAAAAGTGGCGAGAGCGGGTTAGAGATATCCCTGCTGCTAGCACGACATGATGATGATGATGACTTATGCTAAACTGAACTGTATGAAGGAAAACTGTTTTGACATTTAACTGAACTGTTTTGACATTTAATTGTAAACAAAAACTATACTTATACTAAAATGAATTGTATTAAAATTAATTCAGCATTAAATGACCCTAAAAGGGTTTATAGGCCGTAAAATAAAACAACCCACCAATCATTTATTACTATTTCACTCCTTTCAAGTTTTTCTGATCATGGTTTGCTAGTCCCTTTTTATGTTCTTCTTTATCCCCTTCAAACTTTGTTGTCTTCAATTTGATTTCACATCCCCCATTGCGATCTTTGGGTTGCAATTCAGAACCTCTCCTCTACCCTCGAATAGTCGTGGGGGGTGTCCTCGTGGTGTAATGGTTAAAGCGACGGACTGCGGAATCGTATTACGCGAGTTCGTACTCCAGTCGCGATATTACGTTCACTTTCGGACAAATACCCTTGAAAAAGGTATGAACCCCCTTATCCTCCCAGCTATGAGTTAAATAGTACCACTACTGTTCTTCTAGGAGAATGGCTTTGGCATTAAATAACCTAAAAAGAGTTGATATGCCATTAAACACCGAAACCAAACCAAACCATCGAATAGTCGTTACATTCAAAGTTTTCACACTCCTCACGATAATCTGCTAATGTGTAATTTGATTATATCATTTCAAAATAGATTCACTTTACTTAATTATAACAATAAAACTTTTGTTAATTTATATTACGTAGAAAAATGTACCGATACCAACTCATGGTTCGAACACTGATCTCCAGCCAACAAACACAAGTGTTGAAATGGATTGTGCTACTGGTGTTCACGTGACTAGAAATGATGAATATATGAACGGGTCAGACAGAAGTCTGACAGGTGGATGTATGCAAAATAGATGCGAAATGTAACATTGTTAGTTAGTATTAGTTATCTAAATTTCTGAGACGAAGCTTGATAATTTTTATCATTAAGGGTTTTCGGACTATTGTCTTCATCTTTATTGTTATTTCCATAACGTTTCGGCCGATATGTCCTCCAGCCTTCTTCAGGTGTTTGTCGAACTCGGGAACCTTCACGGAACTTCGAACTGCGTTCAATCCTGACTGTAGGCGAGTAACAATAGTGGAATACTTAACACTTGTACCCGGTTATGGCTAACGGAATCAGAACAGGCGACCCCCGTGGATTCAATAAAGGACGTAGCTCCAAGTTCCGTGAAGGTTCCCGAGTTTGACAAACACCTGAAGAAGGCCGGAGGACATATCGGCCGAAACGATGTGGAAATAACAATAAAGATGAAGACAATAGTCCGAAAACACTTAATGATAAAAAAAAAACTAGTAAGTATTGTTTAGTATTCTATACTCAGTGGTTAGCATTGTACGAGAGTGAAGAAGTTTTAAGTATCGACCGAAATTACCCTCCATCATGGAACATTACAAAAGTGGTGATAAAAGAACAGTTCCGAACATTATAAAAAATATATAGTTATCATTTTGCTATGAAGTTAAAATAGGACCAAAGTTCAATTTGTTGTGTGCGCCAAGCAAACTAAGTAAGTAAACTTGGCGACAGTGGTCGAGGGCTACCCGAAAGCTCCCTTTTCAATAGCTACTACACCGAGGTGTAAAGGAGGGCGCCACTCCATTCCCTGGATTGCTCTACTTTACCCTTGAAACGTATCTTATAATGCTGAGTGTTAAGCAAGGGGGTATCAAGTACCACTTTTTGAGTCTTTGGTATGACTCGACCTGAAATTGAACCTCAGTCTCCCGGGCCATTGGCAAACACTCTACCACTAAGCCAATGGCCAAGCAAACTAATCATGTTTTATTTTCCGTCTATTGTTTTGATAATCTTAAAGATTTAGACGTACTTAAATTCTGAGTTAATGATAGATTCTAAAATTGTACCATAGCCAGATACTGATATGCGAAATGGACATAGAATGTTCATATATATCTAATATAGAACATAGGAATCTCGAAATTCGAAAAACACGTAACGACTTCTCAGTTCAGGTACGAAACTTTATTACCTTTGAGTTTAAAGGTTCTTCGACATAAGGAGAGAGATACACATTCTTTCTATTCTGGCTTTTTCATCTGCCCCCTTCCATCTCGTGCGACACCTGCCCAAGGCCTCCGCGAGCAAGCGAAAGTCAACCATCTTCCCCCGAGGCAGGTCTCAACTCTACTAACTGACTTTTTCAAAATCCCAAAATCCTCCACGCACTTCCGGTGCGAGACGTCATTCGCACTTGCTATCCCCGTTTCTCATCTGGGCTATTGTGACATCTCTGAGTGACACGTCCGCCCCGCGCACGCGCGTGTGAACAGCTGTGTTAATGTTGCACCTAAGTAACCCATATATGAGCTAAGATATAACAAGTGTTAAACTACCGAATAAAGACTCAGGTATTTCAAATGTTAGTTTATCAAATGGAATCAAAGGGAAAAATTGCCATCTAAAAAACTTTTTGGACATTTTTCTTTATATCTATTTTGTTCATTCAATTTGAATCTGCAATAGGGGCTACACAGATATTTTTACTAGATCAAGAGATATATTCATAAAGGCGTTTTGCCCAGTCGGCTGGGGCTGTAGAATACACCGACTGCTTCTCTGCAGAGGAGTAAGACCCCCCCCCAATAAGTGTCCTGTATATGACACTAAACAATCTGATGGTGAGGTTCCAGCAGTGCTGGAGCTTTGAGGAATGCGGAGTACCCCTTCATTGCCATCGCTCGCAGGTCCACTCTGGCCCGGAGTGGTAGCACCTGATAGGTCCCTATCTATGGGTTAAATAGAACTAAACCGTACTTCTTTCACTATACTGATTTTTGCATTTAAACTGCGTATTTATGCTAAATTGAGTTGTTTAAAATAGAACTGTTTTGACATTGGAACTGCGTACTAGTGCTGAACTGAATTGCTCAAAGTAGAACTGTTTTGACGTCTAAACTGTGTACTTATGGTGAACTGAATTATCTGAAATAAAACTGTTTGACATTTAACTCTGTGTATTGCCCAGTCGGCTGGGGCAGTAGAATACACTGACTGCACCTCTGCAGAGGGGTAAGACCCCGCCCTAACGAGTGTCCTGATATGATACTAAACAATCTGATGGTGAGGTTCCAGCAATGCTGGAGCTTTGGGGAATGCGGAGTACCCTTTCATTGGCATCGCTCCCAGGTCCACTCTCTCCCGGAGTGGTAGCACCTGATAGGGCCCTATATATGGGTTAAATAGAACTAACAGCATACTTATGCTAAACTGAATTGTTTGAGTAAACTGAATAGCTTGAAATAGAAATGCTTTTGACAATTAAACCATACTTACATTTAAACTGCGTGCTTATGCTAAACTGAATTATCTGAAATAGGACTGTTTTTCGACATTAAAACTGTATTTACACTTAATTGAATTGTTACATATAACTGCTTGAATCGTTTGAAATGGAAATGTTTTTGACCATTAAACTGTGTACTTATGCTAAACTGAATTGTTTTAAATAGAACAGATTATTTACATAAAAATGGATTTGGCTTTAAATAACCTACAAAGTTTGATATGCCATAAAACCCAACAACAACAACATAAAGGCATTTTCTTAACACTCACGCACACGGTGGTATTTTTTTCTGTGGGAGGATTATTAAAATAGAATGCAGGAGTTTGCTATTGCGGTTGACAGTTTCCTTTTAATTCAGACGTTAAAATTGTGAGAATCAAACAAAGGATGACGTTTCTTATTCAATCACAGGAATTCACTTTGTCTGATCAATTCCAACCACTTAGAAAAACAAAGCAACAGGGCTCAGATAGAATCTTATTTTCTTTGACGTCTTCCAAACGCGCTGGTTTTCATGGTTAAAGCAACGCAATCATGACGTATACTTAAACCATGTGACTAGATTACATACTTTGTTTTCATTTGACCACGTGTAACACCCACGTGTTATATTGAACACGCTACAATTATCTTGTCTGGTGAATCCATATTGTTGAAAAGATTTCATTCAAATATCACCTGGGATATTGTTTCTTTCTTTTATCTATTAATTGTTCGAAACGAATGCGTTTTGGCAGACACGGAATAATTTTCGATGATAAATATGGGAAAAAATCAATTTCAATTTTTCCTGATTAATTCTATTTATATTATTAAAATATTATAATTCAAAATAAACATCTTGTTTAAGTACTCATTGTTTTTGTTTTTCATTATTTTTCATTCTTTTTGTATGTTTTTTTTCATTTTTTTTTTTGTTTATTTTCGTTTTTTTTTGGGTGGGGGGTCATGCTTTTTTGTTTGTTTGTTTTTAGGAGGCTTTTTTCGTAGTTTTTATTTTCTATTTTCATCCTTTTTGTGTGTTTTTCATTATGTTTGTTTTTCCATCATCGTCTTCCTTCTTTTTCACTATTTTTCTTTTTCATTCTTTTCGGGGTTTTTTTCATTATTTTTTTTTTCATTCTTTTGGGGTCTTTTTTCATTAATTTTATTTTTCATCTTTTTTTTTGTTTTTGTTTTTTATTATTATCTTTGTTAATTTTTCCATTAATTTTTTTTTTCATTCTTTTTGGGTTTTTTTTTATTTTTCTTCATTCTTGTATTTTCCTTATTTCTGATTTTTCATTATTTTGCTTCTTTCATTTTTTTTTTTTTTCATTATTTTGTTATTTCATTTATCTTATTTTTTCGTTATCTTCTTTTATTGTTTTTTGTCAAGTAGTGAAACTACAACTGAAGTGACAATAAGTTGCCGTAATTTAAGGTATTAAATTCTCATTTCTCCCTTCTTTCCTCTATTGTTTAGGGCCACCTGGTGAACCTTCGGGTCTTTATGTAGAAGAAGGAAGTATTGGAAGATCTTCAGTTCAACTCCGATGGTTTCCTCCACCTGATAATGGCTTTCCTATCAAGTTTTATGTGGTCTACGCGCGCACTAGTTACAAGCTGAACTGGCAAGTGTTTGTCAAATGTAAGCGTCTGAGCTTATTCAATTGGGTTGTCTTTCTTACACTTTTATTAATTGATTTTAATAAAATTGTTTAAATAGACGAAGATTTTGGTTAGTAAAATTAGACATTCAAATCAGCACGTTTCTTTTTCGTATTGATACATTACAAATACTCAAGTCGTCATTGTATTATTATTTTCAACATTTGCTTATTTATTCGAATATAAAGCGATCCCATTTTTTGTAGCTACAATCATTAACATATTTTATCCTCTAGTATAATGTGCTGCGGTAGTTATTTGTATCTCTTAAGAAACCGATGTAATATAATGCAAATTTTAAAACGCCTCTTCTTATAAAGAATCTCAATTGGTTTGATATTAATTTGTTCATCAGTCACAGAGAAAGAAGAGAATGGTATTAGTATATCCATGAAGCATTTCAAAAATAAAGGAAAAATGAACAACATTTCTATATTCCTGCTATATATTGACCCTCGACAGAGCCGTCAATCAAGAGATGCACCTGTGTAAATTAGCGGAAAAACAGCGGAAGCAGGTGGACGCTAAACAATAATATAACCAGGGCACAGACGGCTTGAGTCTGTTGGAGACAGGATGCCAGCGTGAGAACAGCTTGCAGACCCACAGTTGAGCAACCCAGCCAAGATGTGAAAGAAGTGCTGCTATGGTCGAAGAAGAACTTGGGGTTAATATAGCAGTCTGTCTGCGTCTCCAGGCTCATCTCTCACACACAACAACCATCACCCTTTCGAGAATAAAGTGTGAGAGATTATATTTTTATAAAGAAATGTATTCGTTCATTCATTGAAGTCGTCATTGTCTTTGAGTATGTTCCGTGTATATTTATATTTGTGTACGCGAATTATAGTATACAACATTCTGACAACCCGATACCCGACTCTTTATATTCGTATATCTCAAATTAAACTTTGTTCTTTCATCCTCTATATCGCAACACGAAATGTTCAAACAGTGTCAGTGGAATTTAAGGGAAAAAATAACAATTCCTTTTATCTTTTGACATTACCAATTTTAAATTGACTTGTTAAATTTTAGTTTAAATTTAAAATTAAAGTTAAACAAAGTCAAGTTAAAATGTATTTTTAATTAATCTCCTTTCCTATACAATGAAAAATCAAAATTCTGCATATTTGTGGGTTTGTTACCATAATATAATTTTTTCATATGTTAACATATTTAAATTTGATTATGATACAATCTGCTAAGATTTATAATGCTCGGCTTCTCAACCGTATTGTAGTGATACAGGAAGGAACTATATAATCTCCCTTACTTTTTGAGGACGAACTTTTCCCCTTTTGTCTAGTTTACTGGTAGGTGGCCATTTTAGCCGTGGCTACCTCCAAGACCAGTTCTTAGTTGAATAAAGCTTTTCTTCAAGCTCATCTGATTGACTTCTTCAATTGATTAATTGCAAGCTCTAACAAATCATTTATTACACGTATCAAACCTGAAATCGAGAAAATACTAAAGAAAAATCAGAACGGGTTTCGGAGAAATCCACTCCTAACTTCACATATTCTGACTATCCATCGAATCATCGAAGGAGTGTGAGCAAAAAAATCTCCAGGCAACACTATTGTTTGTATATTTCTCAAAAGGCATTTGATTCCATACACAAAGGAATGATGGAGCAAACACTACAAGCATATAGTCTTCCCAAATAAACTGTTTTTTCAGATACAGTGATGCTTTATGAAAACACGAAAGCAGTAGTTCGCTCACCTGATGGAGACACAGACTTATTCGACATTGTTGCTGGAGTTTTGTAAGGAAACACGAGGATCATTAAAAGTTTCCAGACTTTTTTCGTATGGGCACTTTTATTGATAGTACACACATGAAACTAGTCTCCTTCGAAGTAATCTCCTCCGGCTGCAATGCACTTGTTGTACCGTTCCAACAACTTCTGGAAGGCCCCATAGAAGTCCTCTTGTGTGAGCGTGTCAATGACCTTCGTCACAGCCTTTTTCATCTCTTCAATTGTCTCATAACGACAGCCTCTGAGCTTAGGGAATAACCAAAAGTTACAGGGAGCAAGGTCTGGACTAAAGGGAGGCTGAGGAACTGTCTTGATGCCCAACTTGGTTAAATAGTCTGTGACAAGGATGGAGTTGTGGACTGGTGTATTGTCCTGGTGGAAATGCCACTGAGCCGATTTGAAGAGTGCTGGCCTCTTGTGACGGAATCTCTTCCTGAACTCCCTTAAAACCTCAACATAGTAACTCTAACCCTAAGTCTTTGGCCAATCAACTCTGGTGTATTGACTTCCTTACTCCTCCCACACCTCTCATCATCCCTCACATACTCCCTGCCTTCCTTGAATCTCTTATGCCACTCAAAAACTGGTGCTTGATTCATGCAAGATGGTCGAAAAGCAGTCTGAAGCATTCCATACGTTTCTGTGGCATTTTTAAAACAGAATTTTATAGCATATCGTTCTTCTAAAGTGTCCTCATGTCCAGATTGCATTTTTGAAATTCCCCAGCTGTGACAATCAGGTTTTGGTAGGGTGTATTCCAATTGCTGCTGTAGCTATTCATTTGAACCTGAAATCATAAAAATTGGTCAGTCATCTCATAAGATGTTTAGCAATAACATACAGAATGTTCAAGGGTCTACGACAATTTTAAATGCCTGTACAAAAAAAATCTGAAACTTATTGAAGGCACCACGTACATTCGCATCATATTTGTTTATAATCTGACTAGGCTTTTACGTACTTCGAACGTCGATAGACCTAATAAAAGAAAATGGCTTTCCGCTAAAAATAGCTTTACTCTATCTTTCGATAAGAGAATCGACTCGGCAAAGATTCGCTTGAATCTATACAGAAATAAGACATAAGTAGTTAAAGTTTCACAACATGACTGGTCTTCACTCACCTGACTAGATTACGTATTTCGAACGTCAATAGATCTAATAAAAGAAAACGGCTTTACGCAAGGAAAAAAAGCAAGAAGCAGACGATATCCTGCTGAAACTATAACATGCAAACTATGCAGATGATCTAACATTTCTTGCGAATAGACCTGTCCAAACCGAATCCCTACTGCCTAGACTAGAGCAAGCAGCAGAAGGCATTGGTCTCCACGTGAACGCAAATAAAACAGAGTACAGGGTGGAACGATAAAATTGTCGTCCTAAAGAAAACAACACTACAGCTTTATTTTGAAACTTTTATTGAAAAATCAATTCAGGTAACTTGATTATGTAGTAGAACTGACATCTATTCAATGTAGCCGCCTTCAGCCTAAATCACCGCCTCGATACAGATCCGGAACTGGGAGCATGCCTTTTCCACAAGCGCCAGTGGGAGCTCGGCGAATACTCGGCGGATAGCGGCGATCAGGCTTGCTTTGGTGTTGTGGAAGGTCATGTTGGTAATGTTCTCGACGTATGACCAAACGAAATAGTCCAGCAGGTTCAGGTCGGGGGAGGAGGGGGCCAGTGAGAGAAGGGTACAAAGTCGTAGCACTCCTTCTAAAGCCAAGCCACCCAGGCTTGTGGGCCGGCGCCGAATCCTGCTGGCACACCCAGGGTCTGCCACCGGCCACCTGATTACACCAGGGGATCACTACACTCTTCAGCATATCCAGGTATACTTTGGTGTTGACTTTCAAGCCGACTTCGAAGATGTGAGGTGGCATAATGTGGCCCTCACTTGAAACCACACCAAAGACCATAACCGTAGCTGGAAACTTTGTTTTCATCTCCCCGGGCAGGTCCCTGTTATTCGTGGCAATCCAGATTTGCATTTTGAGGGTGCTGGCAATGGTCCTGTTGTTGAAACTTGGATCGGTTAAGTGCATGAATTGTACAGCGGCGCATCTCCGATCTCGCTCGTTGAACATTGTGTCACTTTCAGACATGATAGAAGGCTCCTATCGCTCTTGGGATTTATAAACAAATGGCCAACTAGTAGATGGTTTGCAACAAACAAAGAAAACTGGTTTTCATTAAACGGAAATGGAATCATGTCGTCTTTTCTAGGGTGACAATTTTATCGTTCCACCCTGTACATGTTTTAAACGAGAAGGGGCCATCTCCATTCTCAGAGGCAGTCCACGCCTAAAATTAGTAGACAAGTTCACATACCTTGGTAGCAATATCTCATCGACTGAAAATGATGTAAACATTTCTTTTTCTTTCTTTTTTCTTTTTATTCTATTTCTCCCTTTTCTTTCTTTTTTCTTTCTTTTTTTTTCTTACTTTTCTCCTTTTTTGCTTCTTTTTCTTCCTTTTCTCCCTTTTTTCTTTTTTCTTTCTTTTTTCCCCTCGTTTTCTCATTTTCTTTCTTTTTTCTTTCTTCTTCACTTTTTTCTTTCTGCTTTTTGCGTTTTCTTTTTTTCTTTTTTCTTACCTTTATCTTTTTTTCTCTCCTTTTTCTTATTTATTTACTTATTCATTCATTCATTTTAATCTGTATTCTACAACTTCTCTTGCCTTCCAACAGCCATCCAAGTGGAAAGTTTAAATATCTGTGAAAGAGGCAACGTTATGGCAAATATTGAAGGGCTAAACTCTGACCTCAGCTATCAATTTAAAGTGCAGGCTGTGAATAATTACGGAACTGGAGGCCTCAGCATCCCTTCTGGTGGGTAAAAAAAATGAATTTTAAAAAGTTTTGTAAATCTTTAAAAAATCAAATAATATATTTATAAGATAAAGAAAGAAAAGGACAGTTTGGAAAATCAGATTGACTACTGGCCTTGTGTCATCAAAATGGAAATAATTTTATTACTATAAGCGAATCTACGTTAAAGGGAGAAAAGTGTAAATAAAAAAAAATCCTAGTATAATATTCATTTTGATTGTATAATGTTCCACTAGAAATAATAAAATCCTGGTATCTTTGGTTTAGAATAAAATTAACTTTTACAAAAAAATTGTTAGGGGTGTATTTACTCATGGGTGATAATGTAATATTTGATAATATCCATTTTGATTGTATAATGTTCCACTAGAAATGATAAATCCTGGTATCTTTGGTTTAGAAGAAAATTAACTTTTTATCAAAAATTGTTCAGAGTGTACTTATTTATGAGCGACAGTTTTAATTCAAGTATTAATTTTATTGTGGGCTTTTGTCCACATCTTGGTAGTTTTTGCTGTTTTTCTCACTACGTTTCGGCCAAATTTCACCTCTGGCCGTCTTCAAGTGATTAACCGCGACTTCGGATAGGAATGCTGAGTCTTGTAACCGCATCCCCAGTAATTACTGGCTTCCATAGTTGTTGTATAAAGCGTGGTGCGATAGACAGCAAGTATGGAAGGCAGTAATTACTGGGGATGTGGTTACAAGACTCAGCATGCCTATCCGAAGTCGCGGTTAATCACCTGAAGACGGCCAGAGGTGAAATTTGGCCGAAACGTAGTGAGAAAAACAACAAAATCTACCAAGATGAGGACAAAAGTCCGCAATAAAATTAATACTCAGATTAAGAAGCCTCATCTAAAAAAGGATTCCCAATAAAGACAGTTTTAATTTATTCATGTTTTTTTTTATTTTCATTTTTTTTTTTTAGTAGATATTTATTCATGTATGTCATTTATTCTATTTGCAGGTTATTACCGAACAAAGAGTGCTCCTCCATTTATAACCCCAAAGTTCGTTCATGGGGGAGGAGGAAAAGTTGGTACTTTAGTCATTAGATGGTCGGTAAGTCATCAGAGATCATTAACTATATACAGAAAATAAAATATTTTTTGCATATGTCAATATTCCAGTCAATTTTATCCTCCCTTTTAAGTAAAGAAGAATTTAAGGATTAATATTTCAGAAGGAACAGACTTTATAATTTCAGTAGACAGATGAATACGAATGATTACGAGAAAAGATTGCCTCGGCTCATTGGCTAGCGGGTAGAGTATTCACCAATGGGCTGGAAGGTCGCGTCATACCAAAGATTTTAAAAATGGTACTTGATACATCCTTGCTTAACACTCAGCAATATAAGGTACGTATCAAGGGTAAAGTGGAGCAATCCTGGGAAAGGAGTAGTACCCCCTACACCTCGGTGTAGTAGCTATTGAAAAGGGAGCCTTCAAGTCACCCTCGACTACGGTCGTCAATTTTACTTTACTTACGAGAAAAGGAATTGTGATTTGACCTTTTTTTTAATTCTTATTTTTGGTGGCAAAGTTTCAGAAGAGTTTAGTAATAAGTAAGTAAAGTTGTCTCCCTTAGTCGAGGGTGACCAGAAGGCTCCCTTTTCAATAGCTACTACATCGTGGTGTAGGGTAGGGCTCTATTCTATTCCATGGATTGCTCCACTTTCCATTTGATCCTTACCTTTTGATGCTGTGTTCTAAGCAAAGCAGCATCAAGTACTATTTTTTAAGTCTTTGGTATGACTCGACCTGGGATTGAACCCTGGTCTCCAGGACCATTGGCGAACACACTATTCATTAGACCAGTGGCCCGGCAGTTTAGTAATAAATAATATTAATTAGTGAAATGACTGAGACATACTAGATTAACTACCACTAGATTGTATAGGACTTTACACTCCTATAATTTAATTTGGGCGGTATGCCACTTGTTCCCACGACAAAAATGGCGGACGCACACATATTCGGTCTCGGGAAACCATTGGTCAGGAGAACCACGTGACCTGCTTAAAACTACGTCCGCGCGTAAATTTCTTCCTGCGTTTAGAGCCACTTCCAAGACACGTATTTTCTATAAATACGTCGTCTTCAAACACTCTTTCTCTTTTTTACACAATTTCTTCGCAGCGGCAACACACTCCTTCCAGTGTGACTCAACAGACGTCAAATACCAACATCATGGATGGGCCTCACAGACATTCAAAATATACATTGACTCTGAGACTTTTTCAGTCTCAGAGAAACCGACTGTTTCCAATCATAAAAAGAAAGACATTTTAAATATGTAATCCTTTTGTTGTTTAGTGGTGTTAGACACACACACACACACACACACACACACACACATATACACACACGATTATTTTATTAATAGAATAGCGATATTTTTTTTTGTATCAATGTAAGTTTTATTATAATATATAAATTTGTTTTATTCGTCACCTTGTTTTGAATATTCCTTTTGTCCGCGCCGTTTCATATCCTTCACTCATTGGCTTCCTTCATTTACTACTTTTTTCCATGTGCCTTATTCCAAGCAAAACTTATATAAAACTTCTTTAACATTAAATTTTGGGGGACCAAACTTACAAACCAAAATAACATGTCCCCCTACAATTGACTAATACTAGATTGACTAATATAGTTAATGGATATGTCAATAATGTTGTTTTGTTGCATCAATTTTAGCCTTTGGACCCTTCAGAACATTCTGGCCCCGGAATTGGTTACAATGTGTTTTGGAGGCTGAAAGGCAACGATGGAAAATGGTCCAAGGTTTGCATGTTTTCTAATTCTATGAACACGATAAATGCTTTATACTCAGCATGGAAAATGTTGGTTTCTTCATGAGAAAGAAAGTAGATTTCTATCAGGTTCGCTTCAATCAGTTTTTCTTTTGGAAGTAAAAAACAGATCTTTTATTAACTTTTAAAGGATAAGCTAAGGAGAAAGATTTATTTCCTTATTCACAACTTAACCCTTCTTTCATTTATTCAAGTGCTTCTGTCTTTAACACTGAGATTGATTGATCGATTGATTGATTTTAATAGCATGTCAACCCATCAAGGGTTATTTTCTGCCTTGAGATTAAGGAAGTGCATACATCATACATCTATATCTACATTTTTTGTATAGTTTCTAGAGTTTTTGCACATGATTATGATGTCAAGTTTTCTTACTTAATACAAATAATTTGCTCATAGTTGTATGATTTCAAGTGTTCCTATCTAATACTAATAATTATATAGTTTCAAGTAATTATTACAATTTGATAATAGTCATTTGTTTGCACAAACTTATGTGCTTTCAAGTAACTAATAATAATCCTTTGTAAAGAATTATAGCTTCAAGTAACTATTCTTAATACAAATAATTTGCACACAATTACATGGGTTCAAGTACTTCAAGCATTTATATGGTTTCAAGTAATAATACTTTATTTATATAGTTTCAAGTAATAATACTTTATTTATATAGTTTCAAGTAATAATACTTTATTTATATAGTTTCAAGTGATAATACTTTATTTATGTAGTTTCAAGTAATGATATTTATATAGTTTTAAATAATAATACTTTATTTATATAGTTTTAAGTAATAATACTTTATTTATATAGTTTCAAGTAATGATATTTTATATAGTTTTAAATAATAATACTTTATTTATATAGTTTCAAATAATAATACTTTATTAATATAGTTTCAAGTAATAATACGTTATTAATATAGTTTCAAGTAATAATACTTTATTTATATAGTTTCAAGTGATAATACTTTATTTATATAGTTTCAAGTAATGATATTTATATAGTTTTAAATAATAATACTTTATTTATATAGTTTCAAGTAATAATACTTAATTTATATAGTTTCAAGTGATAATACTTTATATAGTTTTAAATAATAATACTTTATTTATATAGTTTCAAGTAATAATACTTTATTTATATAGTTTCAAGTGATAATACTTTATTTATATCGTTTCAAGTGATAATACTTTATATAGTTTCAAGTAATAATACTTTATATAGTTTTAAATAATAATACTTTATTTAGATAGTTTCAAGTAATAATCCTTTGTAAAAAAAATTATAGCTTCAAGTAACTATTCTTAATATAAATAATTTGTACACAATTACATGGCTTCAAGTATTTCAAGCATTTTTATAGTTTCATGTAATTGATAATAATAATGATAATAATAGTAATCCTTAGTAAAGAATTATAGCTTCTAGTAATTATTCTTGATACAATTAATCTACAGTTATATAGTATCAAGTATTTCTGTCGAATACTAATAATTTTTGAATAGATCTATTTGAGTCATAGATCGGACCCGAAGAAGTACTACCAATCTGGGTCAGAGTGGACTGGGAGTAATGGTGATGAAGGGTTTTCCAAGACCCCCTAGATTTTTCTGCAATAAATTAAAAGATTAATTTTGATTCCCTCTTCGTGTTACCGTTATAATTGTAGGAAATAGGATTAGCTATTCGATTTCCAATCTCATGATTCACCAATGGACCCTGTCCAGCAAAGCAGACTTTAGGCTATAAGGTCCCCAGCTTCGGCTGGGCCACCTTCGGGTGGGCTAGATGCATCAGAGTTACCAGGGCTAGAGCCTCGGCTCGTGCCCGACTTCCCCCTACCCTAATCCCTACTTTAATCGACCTTCGGGTCATTGACCTTGTGTCAAGTCTTCTCTGGTGGGAGGCAGCGACAAATATTGGCAATTCGATTTCAAATCCGGTCGGAGTTGACAAGTTTCACTTCGCGTTAAAACCCTTGTGAAAGGCATGAATCCATCTGTTCTCAGCCCAGTTATGGGTAAATAGTAAGGCAGACTAGGTTCTTTAACATGAGTAAGGCAACCAGTCTAAAAAACGAAAACTCTAAATCCAGTCCGGCTGTACTCCACTTACAAATTGAATGTGTTTCACATCCTGTCTGTGGCAATGGAGGAGTCGGGTAAATACGTATTTTATATGATTGATTGGCCGGTGCCTGAGGTTCCCCTCAAGGAGAATGCCGAAGAGGTTTGCAGCGCATCTTGCTTTATGCCGACCTTTAGCAAAATCCTGGCCTGACGCAGAGCTAAATAATTACCAACACAGCGTTACATTTATCATCGAACGAAACGAAATCGGTGACCCAAGTTCAAATCCCAGACGAAGCTGTTTGCATTTCACTTTGTGCTAATTCCCTTGGGAAATGCATGAATCCAGCTTCCACCTATGGGTAAATAGTGGGACATACCTGGCTCTTTACCCAGAGATAAGCAACCACTCTAGGAGAAGGAAATCTCTAAATTCAAACAAGCTTTACGGTTGGGGCAGCAGAATACACCGACTACATTTCTGCAAAGGGGTAAGACTCCCCAAACGAGTGTCCTGATATGACACTAAACAATCTGATGGTGAAGTTTAAGTAATGCTGGAGCTTTGGGAATACAGAGTACTCCTTTATTGCCATCGCTTCTAGGTCCCCTCTGGCCCGGAGTGGTAACACCTGATAGGGTCCTATCTATGAGTTAAATAGAACTAAACAGTGTACTTATGCTAAATTGATTTGATTGAAATAGAAATGTTTATATGTATAAAAATGGATTTGGATTAAATAACCTACAATGGTTGATATGCCTTAAAACCAAACAAAACAAAACCAAGCTTTGTTCGCTTTGAAATTGACCTTGTGTCACGTCCTGTTTGTGGCAGAGGGGTTAGGTAAATGCATATCCACATGGAAAAGGAAACACATCACGTGATACAACTGGTCATTAACATGAATAATTGCTCGGTTTATTGAAGTTTTATGCACTTCAGTTTATTCGGTTCTTGTTAATATATTTAAATCAAAAATATATTTTGTAGAATTATTTATTTATTTATTATGCTAAACGATAAGATAAATGTAATTCTTGTTATTTGCTTTCGTATTCCTTGTAGAAGGTGTTGAAGGAAAACGCTGCTTTTTTCGTGGCCTTTGTCGGTCGAAATTTCTACCTTGAGTATGAGGTCAAAGTTCAAGCATTCAATGATTTGGGAGTTGGACCAAATTCAACAACGCATATCATCCATTCAGCTGAAGGAAGTAAGTCTCCTTTAAAAGTAAAAGACGTCTTTGCTTTCACACACATTTCCAAGATTATCAGATTGACGATAACGTTTTTAACCTTTACTATTTTACTAGTTCATTTCTGTCGTCAAAATTGAAAACAATATTTGCAGAATATTTTCAAGAATATCACATTGACGATAACATTTTTAACCTTTTTTGTTTTACTTTAGTTTTGCCGTCAAAAATGAAAACAATATTTGAAGAAATTTGCTATTTTATCATATTTATACGAGGGTCATTCAATTCGGTAAATTTTGCCAAAGGATTTTGTAAAATGTAGGACTTTACAGTTGCAACTTTTTCAAGGAAATCAATAACGAAGTGCATTTTCATATTCCAAAAGTTTGTCAGCATGACCTTCTTTACGGCGCCTGGAACTTTTTCCTTACCAGAGAGTCAGCGTGTTTCCGCTGTCTTTTCGACTCAGGCTTGCTGTGATAAACCCATGTTTAGCCCATTTTAAAATATTTTTTGATTAAAACATGATTCTCCATACGCATCGCACGTTCTCCAGTAAATTTCACATAGTTTGCGCCAAAATGTTCAATCCTGGAATACACCACTGAATTTGCCGCCATTTTTAATTGTCTCAAAAGAAATATTTTTGCTAGATTAAAAGAATTTTTGCTATAAATCAATTTCAAACAACGCAGATTTTACATTTATGGAAATGAATTTTTAAAAAAAAATGTATTTTGATTTTTTTCAAAAATTCCCCTCATTTATTAAATGACCAACTTCACCAATGGTCTGGAAGACCTGGATTCAATCCCAGGTCGCGTCATACCAAAGACTTTAAAAATAGTACTTGATACCTCCTTGCTTAACACTCAGCAACATAATGTACGTATCAAGGGTAAAGTGGAGCAATCCTGGGAAAGGAGTAGCGCCCTCCCTTACACTTCGGTATAGTAGCTATTGAAAAGAGAGCCTTCTGGTCGCCCTCGACTACGGTCGCCAACTTTACTTACTTACATATATATAGGGTGTTTCTGAAAATTCGGTATCATTTCGTAATCTAATAACTTGACCAATTTTTATCCAAATTATCTGAATTTTAACAGAATGTGTAGAAACAATTCAAAATTCTGTTAAATGTTGTATGATTTTTTTTTTCTTTTGAAGTATAGAAATGTCATTCACTGGAAAAGAAAGAGCATTTAAACATTAAACATCGAATGTTATGTATTTTCCACAAATACTATTAAAATTTGAGAACATCTGAAAGAGAATTGGTCAAGTAATTAGATTGATTTAGTCATTTTATGGCATATCAACCACTATGGATAATTCAACGACAAATCCTGCGGAGCTGACGCACTTAAATTAAAGTTGTCAATTTTAAAATTCAAGCTATGAAAGACGAAACGCTAAGTGCAAAACGGTATTTGTCTTGCCTCCCACCGCATGACACAAGGTCATTTTATAGTGGGGGTTGAGGAGAAAGAGGTTGCACACTAGTCGAGACTCGTGCACTGTTGGGCAATGCTGGTCATTAGATCACAAAGTGCAATGTGAACTATGCTAGCTTTTTTGCCAGGAGACCGTGCTGGTTATAGCTTCACTTGACCTGAATGTCTAGTGCAATGCTTATCATTGAACTTTCGACCATCCAAAGGTGGTCCGGCCAGTGCCGGGGGCCAAGAAAAGTCGTAAAATGTTGCTAAGTGCCGTTATTTATCCTACGCCCCACCAGCGTATGAATGTGGCACAAGGCCGTTTTTAAGGTGGGTCCTGTCGCAGGGCCGAAGCCCAACGCGACAGGCAGTTCCAAAAATGCCTCGGACCCCGTCGGCATTCCCCTTTTTCGTGGCGCCTCAGGCGCCGGGCGATAAACCCAACCCCTTAGGGTTAAAGCTAAGTGCAAAACAGAAATGAATGTCATTATGGAAATGTAACTTCACCGGGACATTCCATCTTCATGATTAAATAATAATGAATTTTTATTCTATTGCTGTTACGTCATTGGAAGAGTCCATTACATAGAGATGGGGAATTCCGGTAAAATCCCTCAGAAATGTGTAAAATATATATATACAAAAAATTCCTGGCTTTTCAGCTGGGCCGTCAGGTATTCGTGCCAGATGGGGTATCCAAGATCAGTGTCAGAATTGAGGCTATATGGTTCCCAGCTTCGGCTGAGCTACCTGAGCTGCATTGATTGCATAGCCAAGCATTTGACCGCTTTGGTCTTGTTTAAGCTCAGAACAGGCACACGTGCCGGACTCACGTAATACATTGAGTGAGATCAAGTCCAGTGGGCTCATCTAGCTCACACTGCACTAAATGAGCCAATGACCCACATAAGTCCAGCAGGGCTTTAGCCTCGGCTCGTGCCCGACCTCCACCTCCTCCTCCTTCCCCAAAAAACACTTTTAAAAAGACCTTGTGTCAAGTCCTGTCTGGTGGGAGGCAGAGACAAATATCATATATACACAAACTTTATCTCAATAAGATTTCGCTTCTACAAGAAAAACTAAACAAAAAGCTTATAAAATAATCAAAAAACTTATAAGATAAACATAAAACTTATGAGACAAACCTTGCTAATCCTCTTTAATAAAACATGCATCAAAGAAGCATTTCAATCGACGCAAAAATTATATATATATATAATTTTCATTCTACGAATAAACCTGCTACATTGCCAGTTTATTCTTTTTCTCTATTTTATGCCATATCAATTCTTTTTTTAGAACTATTTTCAAAACTTTCTAAAAAAAACTTTTCTTCGCAAAAACGTTTCACTTTACGATGACCTAGGGTCGGAGCTAAGTGAAAACAATCAAAAAATGAATAATACAAAGGAAATATTCCTATGTTTTATCACTTTTGATCACACACACACACACACACACACACACACACACACACACACACATATATATATATATATATATATAAACGTTTGACTTTTATATATATATATATATATATAAATAATCGTTTGATTTATCCAACTTTACACACACACAGACACCAACTCGGCCGCACACACACACGCACGCATACACACACACACACACACACACACACACACATATATATATATATATATGTGTGTGTGTGTGTGTGTGTATGTGAGTTGCAGTGTGACGAACCACCCCCACGAGAATGGATTGATCAAAGTATATATATATATATATATATTGTATTTTATCTATGTGGATTAGATGATGTTAACGGCTATATATTATTTCAAAACTATACTTATTTTTCATACTTAAGTTATAAAATGAGAAAAATATTAATATAAACTCTATATATAAAATATATATGAATTTAATATATATATATATATATATATATATATCGAGAGAGAGAGAGAGAGAGAAATACCAATATAAACTCTATATATGAATTTAATACATATATATATCATTTAATATATATATATATATATATATAATGAGAAATGTATGAATAAAAAAATACTTATATAAACGCTATATATGAATACATATATATATATATTAAATGAGGAATGTTTGAATAAGAAAACTATTAATATAAACTCTATATATGAAATATGAATTTGATACATGAATTTATTAATATATATATATATATATATATATATATATATATATATATATAATGAGAAATGTATGAATAAGAAAAATATTAATAGTAATAAAGAAAACATTAATCAAGAAATGCTGACTTATCTCTGCAAGAAAGAAGGAAATGTCAATGGGGTCAAAAGGAGGCGCCCATTCGTGTACCAACAGACTCCATGATATTTAAGGAAGTGACCTCTCTCTCTCTCTCTCTCTCTCTCTCTCTCTCTCTCTCTCTCTCTCTCTCTCTCTCTCTCTACTAATCATCTCTTGCTTACTGTCTACTTCAAATCAACTAATCCCATTGCTTGAATCAAGATGAAGCTCCTAAAAATTAAGTAGCATATTCTTCTATTGTCAACTCTTGTATTACAATGTAAATTGCAGCATTAAAGTCAAAATAGCTTATAAGTCGACCTCAAGATTTTTAAATCAAAATTCTGTGTTAAACTTATACCTACTGTATAGGAAGACCCCTAAATATACTTTAGGTTATTGGTAGGCCCAACACCGGCTCATTTACCTGATGAGTAGAGTGTTCGCTAATGGTCCGGGAGACCTGGATTCAATCCCAGGTTGCGTCATACCAAAGACTTTAAAAATGGTACTTAACACTCAGCAATATAAGGTACGTATCAAGGGTAAAGTGGAGCAATCCAGGGAAAGGAGTAGCGCCCTCTCCTACACCTCGGTGTAGTTGCTATTGAAAAGGGAGCTTTTTGGTTGTCCTTGACTAAGTTCGCCAACTTTACTTTTACTTATTGGTAGGCCCAAACTTACCCAGTCGGTCTAAATCAGAATAGGCTATGAAAATCGTTATTTAAAATTTTGTGTTATATAAGTAATAATACCAATGTGTATATATTCAATAAACTATCACTAAGTCACATTAAATTGTCTTTACTACAATAGAATATGGTGTACGTAATTTTTCTCTCAAATCAGCCATAGATGAAACGTGAAAATCTTACACATTAGAGCTTATATTCATATGAATTCACAACTTTTGTGTTATAATGAAATTGCGTAGTAAACAACTCACTGTAGTTGTCTGACTGGCCGTCTGGGTGCGTCAGCGGATGGAAACTGTGTGATGTTGTGTTAATATAATCCTTGATTTGTATAACAAATTTTATTATTTTTCATTAGTCTGTGTTAATTTGTTAAAAATGTCCACCAAACACGAGTTTAAGTTAGAAATGTTTGTGGCAGTCAACTGGATGGTTGGTTGGTTGGTTTCTTTGTTTAATGGCTTATCAACCTTTGTAGGTTATTTAAGGCCAGAGCTATTCTCCTAGAAGAACAGTAGTGGTACTATTTAACCCATAGTTGGGAGGATAAGGGGGTTCATACCTTTCCCGAGGGTATTTGCCCGAAAGTGAACGTAATAGCGCGACTGGAGTACGAACTCGCTTACTACGATTCCGTAGTCCATCGCTTTAACCATTACACCACGAGAACACCCCTAGTCAACTGGAGTTATTGTGAGTGATGTATATCGATTGTTAGGAGGACTGTTCCACTGGTTGACCCCTCTGTAGTAAAGGTTTGGATTTTAACACTGCCGTATAAGTTGATCCTTTTTTTTTTTTTTTTTTGTAGAGATTTTTTCAAGCTTAAAAAATCGACTTGTAAGCAGCAATTTACAGTATTTTTACGAATGTATAATACATGTATATTTTTTCTTACAAAATTGATCTCTCTAACAGTGAATCTAATTTGTTATCTTTTTACTTCTTTTTATCACTCAACAGGCCGATCTGTATCACATCGTTTGTATAAGATTTTTCTTTTTAGACGGCTGAATTTTATACCTTTTTTCTTATTTTCATTGATATTTTTTTATGATTACAATTAATCTTCTATTATATTTCTTCTTTGTAGTGCCAACAGGTGTCCCTAACAACGTATACGCTGAGACGTACAATGCAACAGCCATGGTGGTGACCTGGGACTCAGTTCCTGATATACGACGAATAATGAAAGGTCATGTCAGAGGCTACCAGGTAAAAATCAATTCTATTTTGCTATCAAACTCGAATGTTTTCCGATATATCTGTTAGTGTTGAGGGTATACTTGAAGAGATTCAGTTTTCTATTCATGTCGAGTTAATTCATTTAGAGATGGATAATGATTTATGGAGATTAAGGAGAGATATATGGAGATTATGGAGAGATTTATGGAGATTTATGAACATTAATGGATATGTCCCATTTCTCATAAATATGCTGAATACAATTGTCAAGGGGAGTAATTATGCTGACAAAGTCGGCGGTTACTCGGTCGAGGCTGCCTGACGTGGGCGCCGGAGAAGTCCAGCATTCATATCACGCAGCCGATCCTCCTCGAGCCTCAGGGGCCGTCTCCTTTAGGCTCTAACCCTCCTCGGAAGGCTAGGTTTATTGCCTGGCATCAGAGGTGCTCGTTTAAGGGGAATGCCGATGGGGCCTGAGGCATTTTTAGAGCCGCCGGGGGTGTCTAGACTACCGCCCTTCGCTGGAACCCACCTTAAAAAAAGCCTTGTGCCGTACTCGTCCGGTTGGTGAGATGTACGACAAATACCAATTATGCAAAGTAGACACCACTAGCTGAGGATAGGCGCCTCTGGTGGTGTAATGGTTAGCAAGCTGGGCTAGCAAACCAACACGAGTGAATTCGAGTCTCATTGGGTGCCCCTTTCATATGGCCTTGTGCCACATCTAAGCAAAAAGCTGAGTAAATTACCACCACTAGCTGAGGATACTTTTTCGCTGCCAGCGAGTGTTGTTTTTTGTTAATGTTATAAAGATTTCTATTTAATTTCCAACCCCTGTTTGGGTTATTTCTCTCATTCAGTAACCTTTTGTTTGGTTACAACATAGATTCATAAAGATTATAGAGATTTATGGAAATTGTGGAGATGTATGGAGATTATAAAGATATTCCTCTCTTGTAGTAGCAAATAGTAATTCTTACTGTAATAGAGTGGTGTCATTAAACCAGAGAGAATTGCAGCAATATTCACCAACTGGGAAGTTTGACCGATAGAGCCGATCCTATGGGATCAACTGAGTTAGTGTACATCATGTCACATACATTAACAACTTAAAACCTGAGAGAGGCGCGCTTAGCGTAGCGTTCATCGTTGTAGGAAATGGAACCGTGTTCAATTCCAAGGCGAGGCTGTTTGTGTTTCACTTTGAGCTAATGCCCTTGGGAAAGACATGAATCCATCTGTTTTCTTCCCGGTTATGATTAGCTAGTAAAGCAAACTGGGTTCCTTAACCTTGATAAGATAACCAACCTAAGAGAAGGAAAACCAGGTTTAATTCACTTAAAAATTGACCTTGTGTTACATCCTTCTCCTGGTGGAGGGGTTTGGGTAAATAAACACATTGAAAGAGAGTACTGGCATGGATCTGTCTAGGAAATTGGCTATGAGAGAAAGTGTGGAATAAGTGTGGGACAAGGAGTTTTTTGTTGGGTTTTTTTTTTGTCTCGGCTCGGATGAAAACTGAGTTATAGTAGTAGCCATACGATTCTTTTTGTTATACGTGAGATCCAAGATATTTTTATATCAAGTCGTTGAGATAGTTTGGTGATATAAAATATGAAAATGAACCCAGCAACATAATTGAAATATTTATATCTAACAACAACAAAAAAAGGCTGAAGAGTATCAAAATGTAACTGTCACTCAATGTGAAAAGTTCAGCGTTCAAATTCGATGTATTTATCGCTTGACGATGAGAATAAGACGGTAACACAATTTCTCAATAAAAAAAAAATCAAAGTTGGCTTTAAAATTGCACAAATTCTGGTATGATATTTGTCGCTGCCTCCCACCAGACAGGTGCATAAATTCTGGTATTGTTGTTATTTATTAAACTTAGTTAAGTTTTTCCTATTTACCAACCCCTCCGCTCGGGCAGGATATGACACAAGGTCAATTTTTTTAAGCGAAGTTCAACAGGTTTGAATTCAGAGTTTTCCTTCTCCTAGACTAGTTGCCTCACCAAGGCTGAAGAACCTAGTCTGCCGTACTATTTACCCATAGCTGGAAGGAGAATAATTGGATTCATACCTTTCCCAAGGGTATTAGTGCTATGTGAAATGCAATCAGTCTCATCCAGGATTTGAACTCATGTCGTCGTGTCCACTTCCTATGACGATAACCATTACACCACGGGCACCTCATTTAGTTAAGTTTTGAACGCAGGTTTTAGGTTGCTTGCAATACAGTGTAACCCGGATATAAGAGAGTTGTCAGGACCGGAGAATACGTATCTTATATCCGGGTTTCTCTTATATCCTAGTTTGGTCTATTTTATATACATTAACACAGGCTCTAATTTGGGACCAGAGAAAATCTCTCTTATATCTGGGTTTCTCTTATATCCTGGAGTTCTCTTATATCGGGGTATCTTATATCCGGGTTACTCTGTACATGCTGTTTTTAGGAGGTTTGTCGGGATTAAACAAAAAAGTAAAGATTTAAAAAATAAAAAAACAATAGCATAAAAATATAGAAATTAAATAAATACAAAAAAGATAATTTCCCGGGAGGCTTCCGACAAGAATCGTAATCCGCGCATGCTTGAAAAAGATTAACTTCCTGGTGCCCAAAAGGAAACTCTCGGTCAGATTTTTTACACCGTCCTGCCGGGTAGACAGTTTTTTCCTGGTTTGGGAAGAACGTTCCCCGCTACGAAATAGTTGTAGACTTATGGAATAAAAGCTAAGTTTTAAAGTATCCCTGTCTTTGTTATTTTTTTCTATTCTAAGTTCATAGGTAGTTTCGACCAACGGTGGGAGGATAAGGGGTTAATGGGGTGAGAAGAACCAGGAGTCAAACACAAACCTCAGAATCATACATCACAGAACTTAGCAATTAACTAACCACTACCACGAAACGACCCTTCTTCTTAAATCCCATTGGTTATATATCCAAGTACTGAACAGGTTCATTGCGGTTAAACTTTGGTAATCAAGTGGAAACTTGTGCTTTAAGCACAGCTTGACCTTAAGTCAGATTCTGATTTTGTTGAGAAGAAAAAAAATTACAAATAACAAAAGGATGAGTAAATTATGCTGTTAAAATTATCCCTAAAAATTACAAATACCAATTGCACAACCGGAAGGTTATCTCTGTAAACCCCGATCTTTGAATAGTAAACATATCCGGTAATGGAAGGTAGAAAATGTATCCGAATCATTTTCATCAAAAGTTGCCTCATTAATCTCCTTTGCTATATATATATATATATGTGTGTGTGTGTGTGCGTGTGTGTGTGTGCGCGTGCACGCACGTGTGTGTGTGGGCATACATGTGTGTGTGTGTGTGTGAATAAGATGTTTTAATAATGACTCGAATCCTTTGTTAGCACACAACCACATATCAATTATTCCAATTTGATACGAATATAAGATATATGGGTTCAAGTATTACTAAATAGTAATACTTGAAACTATATATATATATATATATATATATATATACAACAATCATCAGGCAGTTAAGTTTTCTTAACTGCCTGATGATTGTTGTTTTGCAAAAAACTCCATGAAACCCAGGGGTCGCAGTCTAAATTCCGTGAATTAAATATACATATCTAATATATATATATATATATCATCATCATCATATCGTGCTGGTAGCACGGATATCCCTGACCCTCTCTCGCCACTCCTCCCAATCGTTCATCGCCCTAGGTAGGTCTTCAGGACAACATCCTATATCCTCACATAGCTGCTGAATGTACGTTCGAGCTGGTCGTCCTGCTTTTGCGCGGCCATGTGTGGGGATCCATAAGAGTACATCTCTTATGAGTTCATCTCTGCTTCTCCAGCAGTGTCCTGCATGTCTGGTTCGTCTAACTTTAATAGTTTTCGTGATAGGGGGCAGGTGGCCGTACAGTTGGTGTCTTGTGGGGTGTTGCTTCCAGGACTTGTTCAGGATTGCACGCAGCATTCTTGTGTAATTGCCATCTAGCTTCTTCTCCAGCCGTTTTGTTAGCGTCCATGTAGTGCATCCATATAGCAGTATCGATGTGACCGCTGCCTGGAAGAAACTGCGTTTCATTTTATCGGTTAGGTCTGATTTCCATATAATCGATAGCTTATTGATAGCTGTCCATGCTTTCGTTAGCCTCGTTTCGATGTCCTTTTCGGTTGATTCGACGCTGCTTCCTAGGTACGTGAATTTGTCTACTAGTTTAAGTGGGGTTCCTTCTAGAGTGGAGATGTCCCCCGTTTGGTTATAGCACATATATTCTGTTTTGTGTGCATTAACATAGAGGCCTATGCTTGCTGCTGCTCGTTCCAAACTATGCAGAAGAGTTTCGGCTTGGTCAGGTGTATTTGCCAGTATCGCTATGTCATCGGCGTAGTCGGCGTCGGTAATTGTTGTTGCGGGGTATCTTCTGCTTCTTTTCTTCGTCAGTTCGAAGCCATTCTCTTTGATTTTGTCAATCGATGTTCTAAGTACGTAGTCTAGACAAATGATAAAGAGGTACGGGGCCAGCGTGTCCCCTTGTAGTACTCCTGCTACAATGTCAAAGTATTCTGTGTCTCCATCCGGTGATCGTACTTTTACTTTAGTGTTTCTATAGAGAATCGTTATTGCCGCTACGGTTTCTTTAGGTATGCCGTACGCTAGTAGGATTTGTTCCATCTTTCCTCTGTGAATGGAGTCGAAAGCCTTGGTAAAGTCGACAAATATTAATGTCGCTTGTAGGTTCTTTGCCCGTACAACCTTCAAGGATTGAAGGTGTACGGGCAAAGAACCTGAAATATATATATATATATATATATATATATATATATATATATATATTATTATTATTATTATTATTATTATATAATAGCTCTATCCTAGATATTTAGCACTAATAACACATGTTATATTATTTTTGGATCGACACAAACCCACAAAGTGATTTACTGACAACCAACACTGTTATAATATATATGTATACATGCATACGTAACGTATATATATATATATATATATATATATATATATATATATATATATATATATATATATATATATATGCATGTATGTGTCTGTGTCTGTGTGTCTGTGTGCGTGTGATACTAATAATTTTTAAACAGATCTAATTGACTGTATAGATTAGACTCTAACAGGTACCACTATTCTGGATCAGAGTGGACTCGGAAGTAATGGCAATGAAGATGTACACCATATTCCTCAAAGATCAAGAGCTAGAGCCTCATCATCAGATGCAGGTTTAGTGTAATATTCAGAAC
Organism: Sepioteuthis lessoniana; assembly: GCA_963585895.1. Taxonomy (NCBI): domain Eukaryota; kingdom Metazoa; phylum Mollusca; class Cephalopoda; order Myopsida; family Loliginidae; genus Sepioteuthis; species Sepioteuthis lessoniana. The sequence continues at coordinate 13,345,924 of OY757932.1, read as the reverse complement.
AATTTCATACTCAGGAAATATTGAATGTAAACTAAAAAAGGCAGCACAACGAAATATGTTCGATAATCAGGATGTAATTCCAAAATTATCTACAGCCCGGTCGGCTAGGGCTGTAGAATACACCGACTGCATCTCTGCCGAGGGGTAAGATCCCATCCCCTAACGAGTGTTCTGGATATGACACTAAACAATCTGATAATGAGCTCTGGGGACTGCAGAGTATCCATTTGTTGTCATCGCTCCCGGGTCCACTCTGGCCAGGGGTGGTAGATCATGATAGGGTCCTATCAATAGGTTAAATAGAACTGTTTGACATTCAAACTGAGTGCAAACTAATGATTCACGCTAAATTGAATTGTTTAAAAAATAAAATTGTTTGATCATTTAACAGAGAGTAAACAAATGACTGATGTTTAAATGAATTGTAAGTGATACATAGGAATACTTGGAACCGTTTGACTGTGTGCAAACGACTAAGAAATGTTAAATAGTATTATTAGTATTAAATAGAAATACAAGAAACTCTTTTAACTGTGTGTCTAAATTGATTTATTGGTATTCCACAGCAATACTTGGAACCATTTAACTGTGTGCAAATAAATGAATAGTGTTGAATAGAATAATTAATGCTAAATAGCAATACTTGTAAGCACTTTACAGGCTGCAAACAAATGATTGATATTAAATAGAATTCTTTGTGTGGGATAGCAATAATTGAAACCATTAAACAATCTACAAACAATAGCTATATTAGTGTACAAACAAATTAATTCTAACTCATTTAAAAATGAAATTACCAACAAACTAATCATATTTACTCAACCCCTCCGCTTGAGCAGGATATGACACAAGGTCAATTTTTAAACGGAGTTTAACAGGTTTGAATTCAGTTTTCCTTCTTCTAGACTAGTTGCTTTACCAAGGCTGAAGAACCTAGTCTACCCTACTATTTACCCATAGCTGGAGGGAGAAGAATTGGATTTATACCTTTCCCAAGGGTATTAGTGCTATGTGAAATGCAATCAAACTCGTCCAGGATTTGAACTCGTGTTGCCGTGTCCATTTCCTACGACGATAACCATTACACCACGGACACTTCCACAATTACCGACAAACTAATCTTTAACATATCATGCATATCTCTTTAACTCTGTACAAACAAATTATTAATAGTAACTAGAAATATTTATAAAACATTATTTGAAACCATTTAACTGTGTGCAAAAGTATGAGTTTATGTTCGTTCAACAATGTTATCAACAAAATAATTACAAATCATATTTATTTAATATATATGCATAAATAACCTACAATGATTAATATGCTATGAAACCTAACCAAACCGAATCTTATATATTTATTATATATGTATAAAGAGGACTTACCATTAAATAACCTACAATGGTTGATATGCTATAAAACCCAACCAAACCAAATCATTTATATCTAATATATATGTATAAAGAGGATTTGCTATTAAATAACCTACAATGGTTGATATGCCATAAAACCCAACCAAACCAAATCATTTATATTTAATATATATGTATAAAGAGGATTTACCTTTAAATAACCTACAATGGTTGATATGCCATAAAACCAAACCAAACCAAATCATATATATTTTATATGTCTGTATAAAGAGGATTTGCCTTTAAATAACCTACAATGGTTGGTATGCCATAAAACCCAACCAAACCAAATCTTATATATTTATTATATATGTATAAAGAGGACTTACCATTAAATAATCTACAATGGTTGATATGCTATAAAACCCAACCCAACCAAATCATTTATATCTAATATGTATGTATAAAGGGGATTTGCTATTAAATAACCTACAATGGTTGATATGCCATAAAACCCAACCAAACCAAATCATTTATACTTAATATATATGTATAAAGAGGATTTGCCTTTAAATAACCTACAATGGTTGATATGCTATAAAACCCAACCCAACCAAATCATATATATTTTATATGTCTGTATAAAGAGGATTTGCCTTTAAATAACCTACAATGGTTGATATACCATAAAACCCAACCAAACCAAATTATATATATTTTATGTCTGTATAAAGAGGATTTAAAATTGAATAACCTACAATGATTAATATGCCATAAAACCCAACCAAACCAAATCATATATATATTATATATATGAAGAGGATTTGGCATTTAATAGCCTACAATTTGTTTCACTGATACGAGCAACGACAATAAAATGATAAATTGATAATGAGATGCCTTTCAGTTTCAAATTTCTCTCGGCTTGGCTTCAAGGACTAAGATTTATGAAGACGTTCTTTGGCCAGTGGCTGATAAGGTCTATGCGAGATAGACATTACCTGTACCAGCGGCTGGTAAGGAAAGTCTATGCGAGATAGACAGGACGTGTCCCAGCGGCTGGTAAGGAAGGTCTATGCAAGATAGACAGGACCTGTCCCAGAGGCTGGTAAGGGAAGGTCTATGCAAGATAGACAGGACCTCTTCCAGCGGCTGGTAAGGAAGGTCTATGCGAGATAGACAGGACCTGTCCCAGCGGCTGGTAAGGAAGGTCTATGCGAGATAGACAGGACCTGTCCCAGAGGCTGGTAAGGAAGGTCTGTGCAAGATAGACAGGACCTGTCCCAGCAGCTGGTAAGGAAGGTCTATGCAAGGTAGACAGGACCTGTCCCAGCGGCTGGTAAGGAAGGTCAATGTGAGATAGACAGGACCTGTCCCAGCGGCTGGTAAGAAAGGCCTATGCAAGATAGACAGGACCTCTTCCAGCGGCTGGTAAGGAAGGTCTATGCGAGATAGACAGGACCTGTCCCAGTGGCTGGTAAGGAAGGTCTATGCGAGATAGACAGGACCTGTCCCACAGGCTGGTAAGGAAAGTCTATGCAAGATAGACAGGACCTCTTCCAGCGGCTGGTAAGGAAGGTCTATGCGAGATAGACAGGACCTGTCCCAGCGGCTGGTAAGGAAGGTCTATGCGAGATAGACAGGACCTGTCCCAGTGGCTGGTAAGGAAGGTCTATGCGAGATAGACAGGACCTGTCCCAGAGGCTGGTAAGGAAGGTCTATGCGAGATAGACAGGACGTGTCCCAGCGGCTGGTAAGAAAGGTCTATGCAAGATAGACAGGACCTGTCCCAGCGGCTGGTAAGGAAGGTCTATGCGAGATAGACAGGACCTGTCCCAGCGGCTGGTAAGGAAGGTCAATGTGAGATAGACAGGACCTGTCCCAGCGGCTGGTAAGAAAGGCCTATGCAAGATAGACAGGACCTCTTCCAGCGGCTGGTAAGGAAGGTCTATGCGAGATAGACAGGACCTGTCCCAGTGGCTGGTAAGGAAGGTCTATGCGAGATAGACAGGACCTGTCCCAGCGGCTGGTAAGGAAGGTCTATGCGAGATAGACAGGACCTGTCCCAGAGGCTGGTAAGGAAGGTCTATGCGAGATAGACAGGACCTGTCCCAGAGGCTGGTAAGGAAGGTCTATGCGAGATAGACAGGACGTGTCCCAGCGGCTGGTAAGAAAGGTCTATGCAAGATAGACAGGACCTGTCCCAGCGGCTGGTAAGGAAGGTCTATGCAAGATAGACAGGACCTGTCCCAGCGGCTGGTAAGGGAAGGTCTATGCGAGATAGACAGGACCTGTCCAAGCGGCTGGTAAGGAAAGTCTATGCGAGATAGACAGGACCTGTCCCAGCGGCTGGTAAGGAAGGTCTATGCAAGATAGACAGCACCTGTCCCAGCGGCTGGTAAGGAAGGTCTATGCAAGGTAGACAGGACCTGTCCCAGCGGCTGGTAAGGAAGGTCAATGTGAGATAGACAGGACCTGTCCCAGAGGCTGGTAAGAAAGGCCTATGCGAGATAGACAGGACCTCTTCCAGCGGCTGGTAAGGAAGGTCTATGCGAGATAGACAGGACCTGTCCCAGAGGCGGTAAGGAAGGTCTATGCGAGATAGACAGGACCTCTTCCAGCGGCTGGTAAGGAAGGTCTATGCGAGATAGACAGGACCTCTCCTAGAGGCTGGTAAGGAAGGTCTATGCGAGATAGACAGGACCTGTCGCAGTGGCTGGTAAGGAAGGTCTATGCGAGATAGACAGGACCTGTCCCAGAGGCTGGTAAGGAAGGTCTATGCGAGATAGACAGGACCTGTCCCAGCGGCTGGTAGGGAAGGTCTATGCGAGATAGACAGGACCTGTCCCAGAGGCTGGTAAGGAAGGTCTATGCGAGATAGACAGGACCTGTCCCAGAGGCTGGTAAGGAAGGTCTATGCGAGATAGACAGGACCTCTTCCAGCGGCTGGTAAGGAAGTTCTATGCGAGATAGACAGGACCTGTCCCAGAGGCTGGTAAGGAAGGTCTATGCAAGATAGACAGGACCTGTCCCAGTGGCTGGTAAGGAAGGTCTATGCAAGATAGATAGGACCTCTTCCAGCGGCTGGTAAAGAAGGTCTATGCGAGATAGACAGGACCTGTCCCAGCGGCTGGTAAGGAAGGTCTATGCAAGATAGACAGGACCTCTTCATGCGGCTAGTAAGGAAGGTCTATGCGAGATAGACAGGACCTGTCCCAGCAGATAGTAAGCAAGGTCTATGCGAGATAGACAGGACCTGTCCAAGCAGCTGGTAAGGAAGGTCTATGCGAGATAGACAGGACCTGTCCCAGCGGCTGGTAAGGAAGGTCTATGCGAGATAGGACCTGTCCCAGCAGCTAGTAAGGAAGGTCTATGCGAGATAGACTGGACGTGTCCCAGCAGCTGGTAAGGAAGGTCTATGCAAGATAGACAGGACCTGTCCCAGAGGCTGGTAAGGAAGGTCTATGCGAGATAGACAGGACCTGTCCCAGCGGCTGGTAAGAAAGGTCTATGCGAGATAGACAGGACCTGTCCATGCGGTCGGTAAGGAAGGTCTATGCAAGATAGACAGGACCTGTTCATGCGGTCGGTAAGGAAGTTCTATGCGAGATAGACAGGACCTCTTCCAGCGGCTGGTAAGGAAGGTCTATGCGAGATAGACAGGACCTGTCCCAGCGGCTGGTAAGGAAGGTCTATGCGAGATAGACAGGACCTGTCCCAGTGGCTGGTAAGGAAGGCCTATGCAAGATAGACAGGACCTGTCCCAGCGGCTGGTAAGGAAGGTCTATGCGAGATAGACAGGACCTGTCCCAGCGGCTGGTAAGGAAGGTCTATGCGAGATAGACAGGACCTGTCCCAGCGGCTGGTAAGGAAGGTCTATGAAAGATAGACAGGACCTGTCCCAGCGGCTGGTAAGGAAGGTCTATGCGAGATAGACAGGACCTGTCCCAGCGGCTGGTAAGGAAGGTGTATGCAAGATAGACAGGACCTGTCCAGCGGCTGGTAAGGAAGGTCTATGCGAGATAGACAGGACCTGTCCCAGCGGCTGGTAAGGAAGGTCTATGCGAGATAGACAGGACATGTCCCAGCGGCTGGTAAGTAAGGTCTATGCAAGATAGACAGGACCTGTCCCAGCGGCTGGTAAGTAAGGTCTATGCAAGATAGACAGGACCTGTCCCAGCAGCTAGTAAGGAAGGTCTATGCAAGATAGACAGGACCTCTTCCAGCGGCTGGTAAGGAAGGTCTATGCGAGATAGACAGGACCTGTCCCAACGGCTGGTAAGGAATATCTGCGAAGTTGCATTTACCGTTGCAGCACAGCCTCTTTTTCCTCCACACTGACTCGACGAAAAGTTCCCGAAAAGTGAGGCGATTTAGTGATGACTTACCGCTATCTTTTAGTTGTCAGCCGGAGATGTCCACTATCAATCGTGAGTGCTTCTTTAAGTGTATCCTTATATCACTTTCGCCTTACAATGGTCGTTAGACTGCTCTCTAAAAAAAAGTTTCATCTTTGTTAGGCGTTGGTTATGCATCCTGACAATGTGACCTGTCCAGGGCAGATGTTGGGTGGTTGGTTGGTTGCTTGCTTGCTTGCTTTAATGGGTTTCATGGCATATCACCCTTTTGTAGGTTATTTAACGCCAAATCCATTTTTATGTAAATAATCTGTTCTATTTAAAACAATTCAGTTTAGTATAAGTACATAGTTTAATGGTCAAAAACATTTCTATTTCAAACTATTCAAGCAGTTATATGTAATAATTCAGTTAAGTGTAAATACAGTTTTGATGTCGAAAAACAGTTCTATTTCAAATAATTCAGTTAAGCATAATCATGCAGTTTAAATGTAAATACAGTTTAATTGTCAAAAACATTTCTATTTCAAGCTATTCAGTTTACTCAAGTCATTTTAGCATAAGTATGCTGTTAGTTCTATTTAACCCATAGATAGGGCCCTATCAGGTGCTACCACTCCGGGCCAGAGTGGATCTGGGAGCAATGACAATAAAGGGGTACTCCGCATTCCCCAAACTCCAACACTGTTTGAACCTCACCATCAGATTGTTTAGTGTCATATCCAGGACACTCTTTAGGGGGATTCTTACCCCTCTCGAGAGGTGCAGTCAGTGTATTCTACAGCCCCAGCTGACTGGGCAACAGGGCAGTTATATCTTGAGTAACATTGCTTCGATACTAGGGGCTTTTGCAGTTTCAACAATTTCGATGTTTACATTTATCTTTGCTGTGAGAAGGATAGGACACCAGATCGATTTTTAAGTGGGATGAAGCAGGTTTATAATCAAAAGTTTTTCTTCTCTCAGAGTGGCTGCCTTACCTACTTTAAACAACCCAGTTAGCCCAACTATTTACTCTTGGATGGAGGAAGAACAGATGGATCTATGTCCTTCCCAAAAACATTCGTGCGAACTGAAACACAAACAGCTTCGTCTAGGGTTTGAACTCACGGTCTCCGATTCCATACTTCAATGTTAGTGATCAAGTTGCTCCAGTTGATATTGATGATGGTACTGAGACAGTGTTGATGGAAATTTTCAAGATGATGTCAATAGGATGTGGCGTCATTCAATACTGTGCCATAGAGAAAGATGATAAGGACAATCGTTTCGTAGTCTTTCACTTTAGCCACAAAAAATCAAAAATGTGTTAGAATTAGACAAAATCCTTACGAGAACAATCTTATAAAAATGAAACAAAGGATCTTGTATTTCTTAAGCAATCAGAAATCAAAAAATGTCAAATGTTTCTCTCTTTTTTAAGGTAAATTATTGGAACAGAGATGAAGAAAGTCCAATTATAAACGCTGTTCAATTTCCTGGGATATTGAATGAAGGTTTAGTGATTGGCCTTGAGCCAAACATGTATTATTGGGTCAATGTTCAAGTGTACAATACTGCCGGAAATGGACCTGTGAGTGAACTCTATCTGGGGTCAAGTGGAAGTGAAGGTGGGTATGAATTCTCTTCACATTTTTTGTATAGTATATATCCTTGTGTGGTAACTACGGATATTTGTGCTCGGGATCGCTTTTTCTGATCCTATTTTACCTAAACCTCTAAATTTTTTAGAATATTGACACGCCTTGGAATGTTTTATAGCCTTTTAGTTGACTAGATCAAGTCTAACTCTACTCAGATAAAAATACTATATATATATATATATATATTCACGAATTTCAAAAAGTTCTAAGCCTCAACCTGATTTGAGATTTATAGTATATCTCTCACCTTAGAATAGTGCCTCATTCCCACAGAAATTAAGACAGAAATTTGAATCAGTTTTTCTAGTTTTATAAGAAGTGGAAGTGTGTTGCTACAACAGAAATGTTCAGCTTTGACTCTTCTTAAGGGTGAGGCTTAGAACTTTTTTAGCTACCCTCTTGTACATACACACACACACACACATATATATATATATATATATATATATATATATATATATAATCATACACACACACTCAAACAGCGTGTGTATGTTCTTTCTGTTTCAGGATTTTTCAGCTGCCATCCGGGGTTCGTGCCGGGTGGTCGTTAGTGCGCTGACCACCTGATCCTTAGGGCCCTTCCCCTGGAAATACTTGCTCACTGAACTGAGTTTTTTGCTTAGTACCTGAGGCGGCCCCTAAAAGGGGAATGTCGACGGGATAATGTATTTTTTGTGACGGCCGGACATGAGTCCAGATTCGTGCGCGGCCCCTTACTTAAAAAGTAACTTTGTGACAAATCCGACCTACTGATAACTGGATAAATTAATTTCTTTCTATGTTTTTTTAATTTTTTTTCTTTGTGTGTGTGTGTGTGTGTGTGTGCGAACCGACCGATAAACCTTCATTCTCAACTGATTAATTCTAACCGATTTACGAAATGTACAGATTCATATGTAAAGAGTAATTTATGACGGGAACTATGCTAGTACATATATAATCATTATTATAAATCATACATAATGTTGATGAATTTACAAAGACACTGATAATCATCATCATTATCATGTCGTGCCGCAGGCACGGATATCCCTGACCCTCTCTCGCCAATTCTCCCTATCGTTCATCGCCTCTGGTAGGTCTTCAGGGCTACATCCTGTATCCTCACATAGCTGCTGAATGTATGTTCGAGCTGGCCGTCTTCCTTTTGCCCGGCCATGTGTAGGGGTCCATAGGAGTACATCACTTATGAGCTCGTCCCTGCTTCTCCAGCAGTGTCCTGCATGTCTAGTTCGTCTAACTTAGATTATTTTCGTGATGGGAGGCAGGTGGCCGTATAGTTGGTGTCTTGTGGGGTGTTGCTGCCAGGACTTGTTCAATATTGATCTCAGCATTCTTGTGTAATTGCCGTCTAGCTTCTTCTCCAGCCGTTTAGTTAGCGTCCAAGTAGTGCATCCATACAACAGTATTGATACGACCGCTGCCTGGAAGAAACTGCGTTTCATTTTATTTTATTTTTATTTATTTATCTATTTTTTTAATGAACACAAATACTGTGCAAATTTATTCTTTTCTGGTTACAAAAATGTTTTAAAAGTTTCCATGATTTGTTTTCATTTTGTTTATTGGCACAAATTCAAAATTGGTGTCAGTTTAGGGATGAAAATAATATCCACAAATTATGTTATCACGATTGTGCTTGCTGCGGCAGTGGTTTAGAAGAAACGGCTGAGCACGCCTTCTACAACTGCGAGCGAGTTCGCCCGTTTTGGGATCACGTCGGGGAGTGGACGGCTCGCATCGAACCCAAGCAGCTCGTGCTACTCGACGTTGGTTACGTCGTCGACAACGTTTTACCTTCGTTTCAGGGTGAGAAGCGTGTGGTGTTTCTCGTGATCCTAGCTGTAGCCAGAATGATGATTTGGACGACGCGAAAAAAGGGATTGTATGACGATGCAAACTTTTCTCATCGTGACCTGGTTTTGTATTTTAGGCATCAGCTTAGGGTCAAAATCAGATGCGATAGAAAACGCTTGGATCGCATAACATTCGACAAAAGGTGGGTGAATGCGGCGAGCCTGGTCGTAAGAAAGGGAATAACGTTAGAGTCATCCTTCCCTCCTCTTCCTGCCCATGGCGTCTACAGTACGAGTCTTTCGGGACCCCATCCCAAGTAAGTAGGCAAAAGTCCCCCCCCTTGAAACCTAGTTAGCAGTATACTGTGAGTCATTGACCCCGTCATCTAGTTGTTAGTCTACAAGTCTTCCCCATCCCTATTGTTTTTGTACCTCAACCCTTACTCCAGCCCGCTTTTGTTGAAGATCTTGGAATTTCATGTGTATAAAAATCATATCATCTGCTATTAACTGCCCATACCACACCCAACCCTGTCTTTCTTTTGCCCCATTAGATTAGGAACCCTCTCCCTTTTAAGGTAGGTCCGGCTTGTTTTCGGTGTTTTCGGGCACCGGAAAACAGTCGGTCTCCATTTCGTAAACGGTGGATGGGAGGGTAACCAAACAGGGAATTTTTTCCTTGTTTTCGTTTTTTGTATTTCGGGGTTTGTTTGTTTTTCTTTTCTCCCATTCCCATCATATAACATTCATGTAAATAGATTATTCATATTGTAAATAAAGTCGTACATTCCATTCGGGTTTTTAAGTAGGTCTTCTCACGGAGTGAATGTGGTATTTTAGTGGTTGTAGCGCGCATGGTGATAAATGAATGCCTATATATTGTACTGTTGAATGGGTCGGCGAATGTGGCTAGCTAGGCTCCCTTAGAAAACTTAGACAAGCATGACCGCTCCCTTTCCCTCCCCACAAAACTATAGAGTTTCATGCTCTCCATTTTGTAATGAAATAGGAGTAAAGTTAACTTTTGTTTCTTTGTTTACTTTACTTTATTTAAGTCCAAAAAGAAAGTTGGTATATTTTACACATTGCTATATGACGTCATAATTTGTTGCATACATAATTAGCATTTTTAAACAGTACGATTTCTAAACTCCTCACCTTTTATTAATTCATTCATTAATTTTTTATCGTAGCCCCGTTGAGTTACCCAGAAGAAGTAAACGTACACTCCCATGGCCCGAACAGTTGTTTAGTGAAATTTCGAGGTGTTTCTATGACAATGCTGGAAGATCCCATTATGGGATATAAGGTAAGTCAACCAAAGGATAAAAAAATACATAACCAAGATTGGATTGATTGATTTATTTATTAATTCCAACGGCATATTAACCCACCTAGGATTATTTTAAGCCTAGAAGTTAGGGAATCGCATTTATTTTACGTTCGTAGTAATATTTTTGTGTAGTCGTTTCTTTTTTTTTTTTTTGGCACACAGTCCTATCGAATACGAATAATTTTTAAACATATCTATTTGCCCCATAATTGAGACCATAACAGGCACAATCACTCCGGGTCAGAGTGGATATGGGAGTAATGGTAATGAAGGAGTAATGCACATTCCTCATTATTTCCCAAACTGAAGCTTCACAATCATATACAGTTTAGTGTCATACCCAGGACATCTTGGTGAGAGGTTAATGCGCCTTTGCAGGAGGATACGGACAGCACACTCTAAGTTCCACCGATCGGATGATATTCACTTATAAGCAAATAATTTTTTCTAAATATTTTCCAGGGAGAAGATTATTTAAAGACATGGATGTTGCTTCATATCTTTTTAGAATATTTATGAAAAAAGAAATCAGAAATCCGAAATCATTTATTTTGGTTTGGTTTTATGGCATATCAACCATTTTAGGTTATTTAATCCCAAATCCATTTTTATACATATAAACAGTTCTATTTCAAACAATTCAGTTTAGCAGAAGTACAGTTTAGTTCTATTTGACCCATAGATAGGACTCTATTAGGTGCCACCACACCGGGCCAGAGTGAACCTGGGAGCGATAACAATAAAGGAGTACTCTGCATTCCCCAAAGCTCCAGCATTACCGAAGCCTCACCTTCTGATTGTTTAGTGTCATATCCAAGACACCCGTTGGAGAAGTCTTACGACTCTGCAGAGATGCAGTCAGTGTGTTCTACAGCTCCAGCTGACCGGGCCAAATTTATTTTAATTTGCTTAAATTCAACGAGAGACAGAATCGTCTTTTTAAAGTTTGTATTAACTAAATTGTCACATATTATAAAAAATCTAATTATTGTATGCATTTTCTCACAAAAGGGGCACATTGTAGTAAGACTTTGGTTAGAGCCATGGCGTTAAAATGTTCATTTAGAATACAGCATTTTCCATTCCAATTTTTAAAACTTTATCGTTAGTCTTTGTTTTGTCCTGGCCCGTATCAATAAAATTTATCAAGGTAGATAACTAGCAGATGTTCATTATCGAGTACGTCTCCTTATTTATTTATTTGCAATTAACTCTGATATAATTTTATTTACAGAATACAACTCGACATCGAGGGGGTCTTTTGACGGCTATACGTTTTTTGTTTTTGCAGATCTGTCATTGGTCAATTAAAGAAGATTTTAATTTAAGGCAATGCCAATATCTTGGATTGAGACACGAAGGAATCATACATGGACTGGAAAAGGGACAAGTTTATAAATTACGAGTTTTGGCCGTCAGTTCAGCTGGAGACGGAAAAAGGAGCGAACTTACTTATTTTACACTCGGTATGATTACTTTGCGCACTTTGCATGATTGCACAATCAATATTCGAATTAGGGAAATATGGGGAATCCTAACCCTGCCGGAATTAATCAATGTAGCACGTGACTGAACTGAAACTAAATATGCAAATTAGGTTATCATCACTCTTGTTTGTATTGAACGTGACGTTTTTATCATCTCAATTATCATTAACTAAGAAATGCTAATTAGAATCCTTCATCCCTATATAAATAGAAGCATCAGTATCATCATGGACAGCTATTGACTTTGAAACGATAATAAAAAAAAATTTTCACTCCTTCCTAAATAGAAGCATCAGTATCATCATAGACAGATATTAACTGTGAAACGATAATGAGAATGTTTCACTCCTTCTTAAACAGAAGCATCAGTATCATCATGGACTGCTATTAACTGTGAAATGATAATAAAAATGTTTCACTCCTTCCTAATTAGAAGCATCAGTATCATCATGGACAACTATCAACTGTGAAACGATAATAAAAACGTTTCACTTCTTCCTAAATAGAAGCATCAGTATCATCATGGACAGCTATTAATTGTGAAACGATAATAAAAAAAAATTTTCACTCCTTCCTAAATAGAAGCATCAGTATCATCATAGACAGATATTAACTGTGAAACGATAATGAGAATGTTTCACTCCTTCTTAAACAGAAGCATCAGTATCATCATGGACTGCTATTAACTGTGAAATGATAATAAAAATGTTTCACTCCTTCCTAATTAGAAGCATCAGTATCATCATGGACAACTATCAACTGTGAAACGATAATAAAAACGTTTCACTTCTTCCTAAATAGAAGCATCAGTATCATCATGGACAGCTATTAATTGTGAAACGATAATAAGAATGTTTCACTCCTTCCTAAATAGAAGCATCAGTATCATCATGGACAGCTGTTAACTATAAAATGCTAATTCAATCCTTCACTCCTTCCTAAATAGAAGCATCAGTATCATCATGGATAGCTGTTAACTATAAAATGCTAATTCAATCCTTCACTCCTTCCTAAATAGAAGCATCAGTATCATCATGGATAGCTGTTAACTATGAAACGCTTATTAGAATATTCCACTCCTTCCTAAATAGAAACATCATTATCCCAATAGAGAGCTGTTAGCGAAGAAAGTCTTATCTCAATATTTCACTCTTTTCAAAATAGAAGCATCAATATCATCATGGACAGTGGTTAACCATGAGATGCTCATTAGAATACATCACTGTTTACAAAACAGAATTATCAATATTATCATGGACAACTATTAATTAGGAAATGCTAATTAGAACCCTTCACTCCTTCCTAAATAGAAGCATCAATATCATCATGGACAGCTGTTAACTATGAAAGGCTAATTAGAACCCTTCACTCCTTCCTAAATAGAAGCATCAATATCATCATGGACAGCTGTTAACTATGGAAGGCTAATTAGAACCCTTCACTCCTTCCTAAATAGAAGCATCAATATCATCATGGACAGCTGTTAACTATGAAAGGCTAATTAGAACTCTTCCCTCCTTCCTAAATAGAAGCATCAATATCGTCATGGACAGCTGTTAACTATGAAATGCTAATTAGAACCCTTCACTCCTTCCTCAGTATGTACCATACCCATGATACGGATATGTGTGAAACGTACATAGAATGTTCATAACATATATACATAGTACATAGGAATCCCGAAACATGGAAAACACGTAACGACTTCTTAGTTCAGGTACGAAACTTTTTATCACCTTTGAGTTTAAAGGTTCTTCGACATAAGGAGAGAGATACACATTCTTTCTATTCTGGCTTTTCCATCTGTCCCCCCACATCCCGTGCGGCGCCCGTAGCGCGCAAATTCGTCTGGCCTCTGCGAGCCCCGAAAGTCGACCCTTCTCGTTCGGAGTCTAGTTCTCAACTCTACTCACTGACTTTTTCAAAATCCCCAAAATCCTCCGCGCGCGCTTCCAGTGCATGACGTCACCTGCACTCTGTTGCCCCGTTTCCCATCTGGGCTATTGTGATATCTCTGAGTGACACGTCCGCTCCGCCCGCGTGCGTGAACACCTGCGTTAATGTTGCACCTAGCTAACCCATGCACTAAGCCGAAAGTTTCTCAGCCTAACTAAACCCAAAGGCATAAAACGAAATCCCTCGGCCATTATATTACAAGTAGAAACATCATCATCATCATGTCGTGCCGCCAGCACGGATATCCCTGACCCTCTCTCGCCACTTCTCCATATCACTCATCGCCTCCGGCAGGTCTTCAGGGTTACATCCTGTGTCCTCACATAGTTGCTGTATGTAAGTTCGAGCTGGTCGTCCTGCTTTTGCACGGCCATATGTGGGGGTCCATAGGAGTACATCACTTATGAGCTCGTCCTTGCTTCTCCAGCAGTGTCCCGCGTGTCTGGTTCGTCTAACTTGTATAGTTTTCGTGATGCGGGGCAAGTGTCCGTATAGTTGGTGTCTCGTGGGGTGTTGTCGCCAGGACTTGTTCAATACTGCTCTCAACATTCATGTGTAGCTTCCGTCTAGTTTCTTCTCCAGCCGTTTAGTTAGCGTCCATGTAGTGCATCCATATAGCAGTATCGATACAACCGCAGCCTGGAAGAAACTGCGTTTCATTTTATCGCTTAGGTCTGATTTCCATATGATCGAGAGCCTATCGATAGTCGTCCATGCCTTTGTCAGTCGTGTGTCGATGTCTTTTTCGTTTGATGAGACGCTACTTCCTAGGTAGGTGAATTTGTCTACTAGTTTCAGAGAGGCTCCGTCTAGTGTGGCAATGTTGCCTGTTTGGTTGTAACACATATATTCAGTTTTGTGTGCATTGACATGGAGGCCAATGCCTGCTGCGGTTCGTTCCAGACTATGCAGTAGTGTCTCTGTTTGATTAGGCGTATTCGCCAGTAACGCCAAGTCATCAGCGTAGTTGGCACCTCTTTATCATCTGTCTAGACTACGTGCTTAGAACTTCGATCGACAAAATCAGAGAAAATGGCTTCGAGCTGACAAATAGAGAAGAAGCAAAAGATACCCCGCAAAAACAATATCATCATAGATACTGTTAATTAAAAGGAAATTAAAGTTAACGACCGTAGTCGAGGGCGACTAGAAGGCTCCCTTTTCAATAGCTACTACACCGAGGTGTGGGGAGGGCGCTACTTCTTTCCCTGGATTTTTCAACTTTACTCTTGATACATACCGAATATTGCTGAGTGTTAAGCAAGGTGGTATCAAGTACCATTTTTAAAGCTTTTGGTATGATGCGACCTGGGATTGAACAAACCGGACTAGTGGGTAGAGTGTTCGCCAATGGTCCGGGAGACCTGGGTTCAATTCCAGGTCGAGTCATACCAAAGACTTTAAAAATGGCACTTGATACCTCCTTGCTTAACACTCAGGTACATATCAAGGGTAAAGTGGAGCAATCCAGGGAAAGGAGTAGCGCCCTCCCTATACCTCGGTGTTGTAGCTATTGAAAAGGGAGCCTTCTGATTGCCCTCGACTACGGTCGCCAACTTTACTGTTAATTATGAAATGTTAATTACATTGCTTCACTTCTTCCTTAATAGAAACATCAGTATCATTATGGACAGCTGTTAATTACAAAATACGTAATTAGAATGCTTCACTCTTTCTATAATAGAAAAATCAATATCATCACGGACAGCTGTTGACTGTAAAATTCTAACTAGAATATTTCATCCCTTCCTAAATATAAGCTCAAAATCATCATCTTTCAATAGGAAACTAATGAATTTACAAGATATTTAAATTATTTATCAATATCTAATATCATTGTTCATTTATCATTTTTACAGCAGATAATAATGTTTAAAATAAAATTAATTTAAAAAGAAAACTATTAACAACAACAAAAAAACAAAAAAAATGTTCAAAAACCTACTCAGTGTACCTTGCACGTTTTGATACATGGTATTAACATTGGGTTAGGTGCTTTTCTCACCTTCCATAATTATTTTTCTGCAATTGTTTCCTTCTTAATCAAAATGATCTACAAGTTCCACAGACTTAAACAAAATATCATAACCTTTCATAAATGAAAAATTTGTGGGGATTTAGAAATTAACAATAAAACTCCCAACCGGATGTTGACTCGTCGGCTGCCACATACAAAATGTATAAACGCGTCTCTACGCATCGGCTCCACTCACCCATCCGGTTAGAAATCAGAAAAAAAGAAAAATAATAAAAATTAAAGTAGCCAATGGGAAGCGGTCGCGCCAAAAATGAAAAGGATTGTGGAATGACGAATTCGGAGCCGGTGGGGAGAGATAAATACTCGGGATTTCTGTGAACCGAGTCAGTGAGGACAAAAGAGACCCAAGGAAGCATATAGATACGGTGGTCAGTAGAGAAGTAACGTCCGCCCTCGAGTTAAGAGCTGAAACTACTTTTCTGCTTGTTCCTCGACTTGACCATAAAAGAAAGAAAAGAGAGAAAAGAAAAAAAAAGCAAAAAGGAATAAGTACTCTTTAAAAACATTTTCCTCCTTTCCCTCTTTTTTCCTAATATCTGACTTTCCACCACTTTGAAAATTTATTATTTGTAAAAGGGAACTTCTGAACATTCAAATCCAAGTTGACGCTTTATTGTTTTATAAAAATTGTTTAAATTTTAGATGTTCCTTGTTTATCTTGTTTTAAATGAAGTTTTTCTCATTGTATGTTGTAACACTCCAAACACAACCAACTTGGCCATAAATTAACTTAATTTATGTCATTATTTGTTACACAAGGCAAAAATGAATTTGTTATGATCCATTGTTTCTTCGTTTAAACATTCCTTTTTTTCTTCTTTTCATAAACGTGAAAAAAATTATTCTAATTTATGATGTAGTTTAACAATGAATGTTATCAATATTTTCTTCTTTATCTTTTCAGGTGGACAAATTCACATAGATTCCAGCCTATACGATATATTGGCCTCTGCCTCTTTTCTGAAGGCAAAACATCATTTATTTGTTAGTTGCATTATATTTATATACATTTTCGCTTCATAAGCAAAAATACATGAACTTTATTTCGCAAATTTACAAGTTTGAAAAATGCAGACATCATTTTTAAATGATATCGAAAAAAGGCTTGACAAACAAAAAAACATGAAACATTAAAGTGGTCCATATAGACCACTGGTTTGGTTTAGTTTGGTTTTTATTGCATATCAACCATTGTAGCTTGGTTTTATTGCATATCAACCATTGTAGCTTGGTTTTATTGCATATCAACCATTGTAGCCATTGTAGCTGCTTACTCACGCTTTCATACTGAAACAGGAACCACCACCACAGTGTTTGACGTGTCAGACAACTTGCACGGTTAAACACATTCTTATAGAATGCAGAGCTTTCGCTGTCATCAGAAAGCGATTTTTCAAAGTGACTAGTTTAACCGAATTGTTTGAAAACATCAAAATAGATGACGTTCCGTCCTTCTTGCGAAAAACAGGGTTGTACGAAAAAATATGACGAATTAAAACTGATTAATCATGTGCAAACAAGTGAAATCCTGCTTATAGAAAATTTTACCTACTAAGTGGTCATTGCTAAAAGGTATATATATATACATATATATATATAGAGAGAGAGAGACAGAATTTGGCGTTAAATAACCTACAAAGGTTGATACGCCATAAAACCCAACCAAACAACTATTGTAGCTTATTTAATCCTAAATCCATTTTTATACATATAAACAGTTTTATTCCAACCAATTTAGTTTATCATAAGTACACAGTTTACTTCGATTTGACCTATAGAGAGGACCCTATCAGGTCCTCCTACTCTGGGTCAGAGTGGACCTGGGAGCGATAGCAATAAAGGGGTACTCCGCATTCCCCAGAAGCTCCAGCTATCAGATTGTTTAGTGCCATAACCAGGAAACTCGATGGGGGAGTCTTACCCCTCTGCAAAGGTGCAGTCGGTGTATTCCGCAGCCCTGCCCAAGTGGGCCAGATAGACCACTGAAATTAAATAAAATTTTTTGGTTGGGTGAATAAAAATATAAGGGGTCTACAAGGGGTCAATTTACAAGTTTGCATTTACAAACCTCTTTATAAGTAAGTAAAGTTGGCGACCTTAATCAAGAGTGACCCGAAGGCTCCCTTTTCAATAGCTACTACACCAAGGTGTAGAGGAGTGCACTACTTCATTCCCTGGATTGCTCCACTTTACTCTTGATCCATACCTTATAGTGCTGAGTGTTAAGCAAGGCGGCATCAAGTACCATTTTATTGTGTCTTAATATGACTCAACCTGGGATTGAACCCCGGTCTCCCAGACCATTGGCGAACACTCTACTCATCACTCCAATGGACCTGTCGCGTTGGATTACATAGTAGTCTATTACATAGTTGCCAGAAGAACAGTACTGGTTCGATTTAACACATACCTAAAAGGATCCATAGATTTTTCAAGGGGCATTAGTCCAAAAGTGAAAATAATTGTGCAACTAAAGTTCGAACTCGCTTACTACAATGTCGCAGTCCAGCAAGTTAGCCACTACGCCACAAGGAATTCTCTGCTTGATGTAAGGCCAATGAAGGGGTAATCCTCATGCCCAAATCTCCATAACTAGGGCCTCGCCATCAAATACAGTTTAATATGATACAAAGGACATCTCGTGGCAGAGAGTTTTACCCCTCTGCAGAGGATACGTTTAGTGTATTTTAAGTCTCGCCAACATGCACAGAAAAAAAAAAAGCTTACACAATTTACTCGGTCAATGAAACCACTCCTATAAGTTAACACTGAAAAAACAAATATTTTGAAGATGAAGTTTATATTTCAATGTTTTAGGTACAATTAACCCTAACCCTATCAATGGGTCTTAGAATACGCTGACTGCACCCACTGCAGAGGGATAAGACACCACCAAATAAAGAGGAATGTCCTCAGTATGACACTTCTATATTAGGTGATGAGGCTCCAGTTCTGGAGCTCTAGGGCATATAGACTACTCATTGCCATTACTCTAAGGTTCCCTTTTAACCATATTTACCAACCCCTCCACTCGAACAGGATATGACACAAGGTCAATTTTTAAGCGGAGTTTAACAGGTTTGAATTCAGAGTTTTTCGTGTCCATTTCCTACAACGATAACCATTACATCATGGGCACCTCCTTTTTAACTGGAGTGGTAGTATCTGTTAGTCACATCTATAGATTTTTAAAAAATTATTCATATTGATTTGTTTCTTTCGTTACTTTGTTAAATGAAATACCAACCTTCATGGGTTATTTAATGTCAAAGCCATCCTTGAAGAACAGTAATGAGACTATTCAACCCATAGCCAAGGGGTGGTGGTGGTAAGGGAGTTCATACTTTTCTCAGGGAGCTTGCTGTGTGGCACCATAATGAGCATTAATGTGTATATATATATATATGGATGTATATGTGTGGGTTGATGTGTGTTCGTGGATGGGTGGCAAAAGAGGGGATCTTATCTCTAGCATCTCTGAAGCGGTGGCGGAGTGTCCAGAAGACCTATACTGACGTGAAGACCACAGAGCTGTGCCTGCAAAAACTTGCAAGATGGAAAAGAAGGATGAAGGACGCCAGTCAGTTAGGAATGAGACTCCGAAGCATTCAGTTAGGAGTGAGACTCCGAAGCATTCAGTTAGGAGTGAGACTCCAAAGCATAGCGTTGGAAAGTCAGGAACAAAGACATGGAGCAGTTGCGATGATGACCAGAGGAGTCAGCATTTTTGGTAGCTGTGTAGGATTTTCGTTGATATCTCGTGATAGCCACACATAAATACATACAGAAATGCTAGAAATGCCAACTTTACCTTCCAGCGTTTCAGTTCTAAATCCATGTTTGTCTGTTTCTTTCTTCCACCCTTGTAATATATAAGTCCAAAAATACGACCAAGATATTCACATGCATAAAACGTTCACAATGTTCATACGCGTATACATATAGGAATCCGAAAACACTCGAAACACTTAACAACTCTCTTTTGGTTCAGGTACGAAACTTTTTATTTACCTTATTGAGTTTAAGGTTTTCCGACATGAGGAGAGAGAGACACAATTTCTTTCTATGCTGACTGTTCATACATCATCAGCTCTCAACTCACTGACTCAACCAACGTGCGGGCATCCCGTATACCCAATTGGTCTCGCCTCGCCCAGATAAAAAATTGACTACCTTCCTCTAGTGTCGAATCTCAACTCACTGCTTTTTTTTCAAATCCCAAAATCCTCAGCCCAACGCTTCCGGGCATGACGTCATTCACATCCCCAGTCTCATTTTCTATCTGAGGTTTTTATTATGACATCTGTGATTGTCACATCCTCCCCACACACACGCGTTAACACCTGCACTCAATGTGTGCACCTAACTAACCCATGCACTAAGCCGAAAGGTTCTCAGCCTAACTAAACCGAAAGGTAAGATATACAAAACGAAAAATGATAATATAAAAAAAATACTTCCACAATTATATAACACCCTCTGTTTGTCGTTTGTTTTTTGTTTTTTCTTAGTATAACCTGTAAAATGCCCACATGGGTGGATGTGAGAATTAAAAACAGGGTCCACACCACTAAACAAACGGCAAAACCAACAAAACCCACTGTTTGGGTATTGTTTCATAGCTGCACATTATGATCCTGGGCAGGCAATGGTTCCCTATCCTGGAGATGTGTCCTACCCAGCATAGCTTCAATACTGGTAATCTTTGCCTTTTCAAGATTAGTATGTATAGAACCTTAGTCCTTGCCACCCCCACCCTAAATGTCATTAAATTGTGGGTCATATAGTATCACCACCTACAAATCTTTGAGAGGTTCTACCATCCTCAACATACGCTGGAGTGACTTCATCTCCAGAACTAAAGTGTGTGTGTGTGTATATATATATATACACACACACACATAGATATAAAAATACAACCGAATGCAGGTATGATACAGATTTGCTGAATTATAAACAATATTATATGCTGAATTATTATTGAATCTAAAATATTATGCTGAATTATCATATCATATTTACCAACCCCTCCGCTTGGGCAGGATATGACACAAGGTCAATTTTTAAGCGGAGTTTAACAGGTTTGAATTCAGAGTATTCTTTCTCCTAGACTAGTTGCCTCACCAAAGCTGAAGAACCCAGTCTGCCCTACTATTTACCCATAGCTGGAGGGAGAAGAATTGGATTTATACCTTTCCTAAAGATATTAGTGCTATGTGAAATGCAATCAGTCTCGTCCAGGATTTGAACTCGTGTCACCATGTCCATTTCCTACGACAATAACCATTACACCACGGGCACCTCCAAACATATTATGCTGAATTACAAACATTATTATGTTGCTGAATTATCTTGCATTCCTGAAAGCCAAAATGTTAAAAATATAACATATGCAATATGAGACCAGGTAAAAAATTATATAATCTTTGTCATATATCTCATTTTCTAATGGACAATTTAATGACAAAGACACAAAAATTATTTCTGATACCGAATAAGATTTTTTTCTTTTTGTTACTGCAAAGGTCAGATTTTTAACACAAAAGTATATTAAATAATAACATTTCAAGATCAACATGTATAGAGCTATAGGCGCCTCTGGTGGTGTAATGGTTAGCAAGCTCGACTAGCAAACCTACATGAGTAAGTTCAAGTCTCATTGGGTGCCCCTTTCATATGGCCTTGTGCCACATCTAAGTAAAATGCTTAGTAAATTAAAACATGTGTAGAGCCATAGTCCTTACAACCCCACTGTATGGCTAAGAATTGTGGGTCATATAGTATCACCACCTATAAATCTTTTGGGGGTTCTACCATGTTCAACATTCACTGGAGGGACTTCATCTCCAATACTGAAATATGTGTATGTGTGTATATATATATATATATATATATATATATACACACACACACACACACACACATAGATTGATAGATATAAAAATACAATTGAATGCAGATATGATATAGATTTACTGAATTATCTTATATTCCTTTTCTGTTGCTGTTTTATGAAAAAAAAATTGTTAAAACAACCAAAATGTTAAAAATATAACATTTGCAATATGAGACCTGGTAAAAAAATTACCTAATCTTGGTCATACATTTCATTTTCTAACGGACAATTTTGTGACATGAAGAAACAAAAATTATTTCTAATAGTGAGTTAGATTATTTTGGGTTTTCTTTTTGTTATTGCAAAGGTCAGATTTTTAACACAAAAGTATATTAAATAATAACATTTCACAACAATATTATCCGTGTATAGTTTATTTTTCAAGCTCAACACATTTTCTAACATCATTTACATTCTTATGCAGTTTAGAGAATTCTTTTTTATTTAATTTAATAAAAACATAAAATTTGTTTACAATTTAAATCACTTGCTTCATTTTCATACTCACTCACTTCCAATATTTGTCTAAAACTTCACTTTTTCACTGAAATGTTTCCCCTAAACACAACGGAAACCATAGAATGAGAAAACACTATACCCACTTGGACGAAATAAATGATTACATAATTTTCTGAAGATTACTTAATGTGACAGACACCCAGGTAAGGTTGGAGGATACATTAGTCAACACAATGTGATAAAAACAACAAAGATGATGCTGGTCCAAATAAATCATTGAATGGAAGTTTATAATTCAATTATTGCCAAAGATTTTGGGTATTTAGTAAAGTCATTCTTTTTCTTTATTTTATTTTATTTTTTTGGACTGTCTTTATTCTAAAAGAATGTTCAGGACATTAACAACCAGAAATAACAGATTTTCTGCTGATATGTAAAAAAAGAAATGAAAGGTTAAGCAAAGAATGAAAATCAACTGCTGTACAAGAGATAACATGTGTTTAAAAGGCATGTCCATATGTTTTCTCAGACAGATGTTTTATCAACGGGGCTTTTCACCGGAATTTTTTTAGGGGGATACAGGGGGTGTCTCAAAACCATATTTTATTGACATGATTTTTTGTCGAACAGGCATTTTATCAAAAGTAAATTTGTTTTTATTGCTTTTTTTCATGGAGGAGAAATTTTTTTTCCAAATATTTATATTTGATTTTGCAAAAAAATAAATAATTTAATTAGAAATTGATTTATTTTTTTTTAATGACATTTTCATTTTTTTAAATTTTAACAATCAATAATCAACAAGATGAAGGAATACTTTTTATCGATAGGATGCTTTGCCAAATAGATTTTAAGGTGTTTCAATTTTGTGATTTTTTCTTTAAAGAATTTAACTCAGAAAATGAACAAAAATAGTTAAATAAATAAATAAATGCTAAAAACTGTAGGGCAAAATGTTAATTTTATCCATACATTAATGTTATAGGTAAAAATCCATCTTCATTTACATTAGGGATGAAATGGCAGCCATTTTTTAATTTTAAAACTTACTACAATAAATTAATTATCTTCAAGTTTTGATTTTGATCCACTTTGCTAGAGAATAGCCAAGTTTAAAAAATAATGAACATGTCTACAAAATTAAAAAAGCTTGTGACATTTTTAAGATATTAATTACATTATCACATTTTTTTCTAAAATATTAATTATATTATCACGTTTTTGTAAGGTTTAATATTTTAATTGTTTTTAAACAAACAAAAAATATATATATTATAGTTTATTTCTTGTTAAATGTATTCAAGTTTATACTGAATTTATTCAATTGAAATATTTCTTATTTTGTTAAGATTATTTTCATATTTTATTATATTCATTTTATGATATTTGTCTTCACATTCTTCCAATATAAGTAAGTAAGTAAAGTTGGCAGCCGTAGTCGAGGGCGACCAGAAGGCTCCCTTTTCAATAGCTACTACACCAAGGTGTAGGGAAGGGCACTACTCCTTTCCCTAGATTGTTCCACTTTACCCTTGATCCATACCTTATAATCCTGAGTGTTAAGCAAGGTAAAATCAAGTACCATTTTTTGAGTCTTTAGTATAACTCGAACTGAGATTGAACCCAGGTCTCCTGGACTCTACTCATTAGGCCAATTAAGATTATTTTTGAGAAATGCCATTGATTTTTTTTAGAACTTTAAAATACTCAATAGTCTTTATAGATGTAGAGATACAATACAAAATTATGTCCCTTAGGGGTCTTGTTGGGTGTCACATGACAGTCCAAAATCTCATTCTCACCTCTTTTTTTTGCCTTTGTTCTTTGAACAGTGGAGATGTCACAAACCCTGCCAGGGAACAGTAAAATTACATAGTTATATTATCCATACTTGTCAAGTAAACTTTTTTGTACTCCTTGCACATACTGCTTGTTCATGGAACAATATATGTATAATTCTACAATGGGACATGTTTGAGTATTCTTTGTTTTAATACTACTTGTGTGTATATTATGTATATAAAAGATTAAATGTTCTTGTATGTGTAAATGTGTTTATCTGGTCTTTTCTTTCATTTTGTTCAGTGTTAGTATATCATGTATATACTGATGCTAATATTTATCCTAGTTGGATACTTGGTTATAGGAAAGATATTTAGTTGAGTCTCCATGATTCAACTAAATATCTTTCCTATAACCAAACATTCCAGTGTAGACAACAATCAATGTTTTTAATGGATTATAAATAGAGTAATTGAATTAGTAAATAAGATAATTTCTTTTGATATGATATCTGTCAACAAAATATGTTTTCAAAAAGTCCAGCAGCAGTTAAAAGGGAAAGAAACTGTAAAATGGCTTCTATTTATTCTTCTGTTATAAATGCTCTTAGCAAAAATGCAAAATATTTAATATTTCATCAACTTAAAAAAAATATCAAAGCAATATAAAAAGAACAACAAAAATAATTTATCGCATAAGTTATATTCATTTAATTATAAGCATTTTTTTAGGAAAAGTTTAACTTTTAAACCAAAAACTTGTAAGTAGTTTTTATGGAATTCTTTTTTTCTTTCTCCCCTCTACAAGAATAAAGTTAAATAAAAAGAATCTAAAAGCAATTTTAACTTTTTGAACCGTGAGTCAGTTGATCTCAGATACCTGAACTCACAAAAAACAATCTAGTACAGAAGACATTTAAACTTTACTCAGGAGGTAAGACATTTTAGCTTAAAACTATTCCATGAATGGTCACTACATTATTAATATCTAATGTCATCAATCTGAACCTGAAACATTGGGTTTAATAATATAACATTTAGTCTAGAATATCAGAATTGAAGGCTCAAACAGTTTAACTGTGTTACTTTTATCAAAAACATTACTGGCATTACATTTTAAAGTTAAAAATTATATTTTAAACTGCAAAAACCAAAGTTGATATAAGAGCTTAACAATACTTCATGTCTAAATAATCTATTTTGGTTTGGTATGGTTTCTTTGGTTTATCAATTTTCGTGGGTTATTTAATACAAAATCTATCCTTGTAGATCAGTAGTGGTACTACTTAACACATAGCTGGGGGGATAAGTGAGTTCATGCCTTTCCCAAAGGTATTAGTCCAAAAGTGAATATAAAAGTGTGACTGGAGTTTGAACTCGTTTACTACAATATCGTAGCCCAGCAAGTTAACCACTATGCCATAGAAATGAAATCAAATATTTTCAGTAGACCAAAATGCTGGCTTCTTTGTTTTAGTGGCATATCAATCTTCATGGGTTATTTAATGCCAAAGCCATCCTTGTAGAAGAAAGAGAGACAGGCAGGATAGTTTGTTTTGGTTTAGTTTTGTTTAATGGCATATCAACCTTCATGGGTTATTCAATGTCAAAGCCATCCTGGTAGAAGACAGACAGGATAATTTGTTCTGGTTTGGCTTTTGTTTAATGGCATATCAAACTTTGTGGGTTATTTAATGCCAAAATCATCCTTATAGAAGAATATTTATCCCATACCTGGAGAAATAAGAGGGTCTATACATTTCCCAAGGGTATTAATCGAAAAGTAAACATAGTAACATGACTCAAGTTTGAACTCACTAACTACAATGTCATAGTCCACCATGTTAGCCGCTGCACCATCATATTTACCAACCCCTCCGCTCGAGCAGGACATGACACAAGGTCAATTTTTAAGTGGAGTTTAACAGGTTTGAATTCAGAATTTTTCTTCTCTTAGATTAGTTGTTTCTCCACTGCACAATGGAGATTCCCTCCCTCTTTTGTCTAAATGTAAATATGTCAAATCTGTTGATGGTTTGAATGTTTGACATTATGAAAATAAAATAAAAATTCGTAATAGTCATATTTCATAATATTTTCTCAACTTTTTCATTTCATAAACTCAAAAATAAAATGGAAGTTTAAACATGAAGCATTGTCAATGATTATTATTTTTATCAATTTGGATTCGTATTTTCTTTCATCTTAATTTTGTATTTGTCGCTGCCTCCCACCAGACAGGACTTGACACAAGGTCAAAAGCCCGAAGGCCGATTAAAGTGGGGATAAAGGGGAGGGGAAGGTCGGGAACGAGCCGAGACTCGAACCCTGCTAGTCATTGATCCACTAAGTGCAATGTGGGTCTAATGAGTCAAGCAGTATCATGGACCTAAATCTAGATCCAGGCACGTATGCCAGAATATAGCTTGAACTAGACCGTGAGGTCTAGTGCTATACAAGGTGTGCAGGAGGGTGGCCCAACCAAAGTTGGGGGCCTTTCGGCCTCGAATCTGCCATTGGTTTCGATACCCCATCCAGCACGAATGCCAGACGGCCTAGCCAAAAGGCCGGGGGAGTATTCATCTTAATTTTTGATTACATTTTTATTTTAACTCATTCACGTTGTTAAACTCTGATAGCAATAAACAATGCAAATGAGAAAGTATAAATTCTTAGTAAGACTCAAATTTTTGTCCCCTTTGCTTTAGGGTAACCAAGTTAAAAACACCAGCTGTTCTACTAACTGAAATACGAAGAGCCATTGGTTTACAAAATCCAAAATCCACCCTATAAACTGTTTCTCAATATCTCTCACCACCACATACATTATCACTGTTTTTTAAACTAGTAATACTAACAACACTTATTATGGCTGCTTTTGTTTTTTTTACACTAGTAGTATTAACAATACCCATTATTGCTGTTTTTTTTTTTACACTAGTAGTACTAACAATACCCATTATTGCTGGGGGGGGGTTACACTAGTAGTACTAAAAATATCTATTATTGCTGGGTTGGGTTTTTTTACACTAGTTGTACTGACAACATCTTTTATTTATTTTTACATGAAGTGTCATCAATCTACTGGTATTTTCTTTCAATTTAATTTTCAGTTAGTTTTTATTGTGATTCCCTTGGGTCATCAATCTTATTTTATGTTATTTCCGATTGGCACCATTCTTCACTATCATAGATCATCAACCAGAGTAAGCCGTGATAAAAAGCAAGGAAAAATTAAATATGAAAGGAAATACTAGGGTGAGTCAAAAGTTTTACAACATCTGCATACATAATAGTTTTCAGAATAAACTCCAAGAACTTGTGGGAATTAAACTAATGCTGCACCCAGCATTTAGTCTAGACCTAACTCCCTCGGATTATTACTTGTCAACAATCCATGGCTCACTTCTTGCACTTGTGATACCTCAATAACAAACAGGAGGTAGAAGCTCCAGTGAAGGAGTTATTTGCCTCAAAGAACAAGAACTGGTATCAGTGTGAGATCAAAAGACTAAAAGAAAAGTGGCTTCAGATGATGCAACATGATGGCCTCAATTTTAAATGCTAGGCTGATTTTGTTGTAACTTGAAGAATAAAGTAAATAAGTTACCAAAATATTGTAAAACTTTGAACTCACCCTAGTAGGAGTCAAAATTAATATCATGTTTAAAGAAGTAGGCAGTATATATAATTTTCAACTATTTAACTCCCAGCTATGGGTTAAATAGTACCACTACTGTTCTTCTAGGAGAATGTAGGTTATTTAATGCCAAAGCCAAAGGTTGATATGCCATTAAACAAAGAAACCAAACCAAACCAAACCAAACTATTTAACTTTTGCACAACTGCTTCTTATCATTAAATAAGTTGAAGTGAATTAGGATATGTAAATGATTGAAAAAAGAAATTTCTTATTGGCAGGTCTACAAAAATGTTTTAGAGTTTACTGTGCTGTAATATTAGATTTTGGATCTACAATATTGGACAAAAATATTTTAGAATTTGTTATAAAATTAGATTTTGGATCAACAATTTTAGACAAAGAAAAATAATCATAAACAAACTGAACCAATTTCTATTATTGCCACAAATTTTGATTCAATCTTAGTGACACATAGGAAGTGATTATTTTCCTTGATTATTGCTATCAAAGTTCCCTAAGTTGTGAAAACTCAATTTGCTAAAAAGAAAATTCTCAGACAGACCAAAAAATAGGACATTTTTTAAGAATTTTTTTATGCTCAATCTGGTATCCTATTTTATGATTAGTCCTTTGCTAGTGGCTATAAGCAATTGTTTGAGGAAAATAATCACTTCCTATATGTATCTAAGCCACTGAAGTTTCATTAGAATTTGTGGAAATAAAACAAAAAAGATTCAGTTTTTTCACGGTTTGTGTTTTTTGTTTTGTTTTGCTTATTATGCCCAATACTGTATCTTTTAATGAATAAAGTCAAAAGTTCCTGTATAAAAAGAACCATCCCATTTTTTTTTTTTGCAATATACTGATATCTAAAAAAGCCCCACTTCCATATTTCATTATTTTTATATTTCTTTCTACAATGAACCACCAGCTATCAGTTTTTTTTATAAAGAAATAATTTCTAATTTATTAAGCAAGAAATGTGAAAATAATAGTTGTCACATTTGCATATATATTTCATACACTAAATGAAACAACTATTATGGGACAGAGGCCCATCATAAACTACTATTTCTGTCCCATAATATCTGGTACATTTTGTGTATAAAATTCATATGCTGATGTAAAAAATATTATGGAACAGATATAATAAAATATAAAAATGTTGTTATCATAATTTGAATACTAATTTCTATAACAAATCATTTTTTGTTGGTGCTTATCAATTTTTAAAGGATTCACATTTTCCCTCTAGTTTTCAAAGGATTCACATTTTTTTTTTCCAATTTTTAAAGGATTCACATTTTTCACCCTAGTTTTCAAAGGATTCACATTTTTTTTTTTTTTTTTCAATTTTTAAAGGATTCACATTTTTTTCTTCAATTTTCAAATTATTCACATTTTTCCCTCTAGTTTTCAAAGGATTCACATTTTTCTTCCAATTTTTAAAGGATTCACATTTTTTACCCTAGTTTACAAAGGATTCACATTTTTTTCCCCAATTTTCAAAAGATTCACATTTTTTAGGAAGATGTGAGATTATCATCAAATTCCTGTTCATAACATTTGAACATTATTTTATAATATTTTCTATATTCCCTCTAACATTTTATTATGTCTTTTGATCAACTCGGGAACAATACGCTCTTCTATTTCAATACCTTTTAATAACTGTTCTTTGCTCATTGAAATATGTTGAATGCCATCTCTGGTAACAATCACAACTGCTTGTTTCCTCATCTCCAACACATTTGCAATGACTAACTGCAAAGATAAATTCAAAATTGACATCACTTATCTGTTTAGATAAGATTTTATAGTGCATCAGAATTGTAAAGAAAAGCAAAACAAATGACTAAAATTATATTTCTAATTGTTTCTCTTTATGATGATTTTTTTAATTTAAAGCATTTAATGTCTTTGTGTTTTTTTCTTGAAATTTCAATCTTAAAACAATTTTGATTACAAAAATTTTATTAAATTTTTATAATGTAGTGGCTACATGTCGTGCCTAGCTGTATGACCAACAACAAAAGGTCAATCATGAGAACTCTCACTGTAGGTGCAATAGATGGTTACACACAAGACTCAGGGAATTTTGTAAAGAGGAAGTCAGTTAATTACCAAGAAAGTGATAAGTCACAACCTGGGTTTCGGGGATAAGCAAAATTACCTCCCCCAATTGAGAGTGGGTCATTACTTGTCAAAGAATAGATCTTTCTTGATTAACTAAAAAATACCACTTCACATCTTCCTTTTTTTTTTTAAACCGACCCAGAGGGAAGTTGTAACATCAGCAATAAAGTGAGTGGCATTTTTTGTGACCACTAGTCTGATTTTTTCTTTTCCTGATATGAACAATGCCATCACACTCATATCTGCATGTGGTCCATGTCTCTTTGTCCATGCCAAATTTCTTTGAGACACCTGCATCACTACATTTCTCAAAGTTATGTACAACAATTTTTAAACATAAATTCAAATAATAAATCATAGAAAAAACTTGTTTCCTGTTATGCATTTAAATATGAATACTGACAATTTGATCATACAAATACATACTTATGAATAAATACGTAATGGTGTCTAATTTCCTTTATAAAAGTGGGTTCTTAGTGTAATAGGCATTGATGGAGTTGATGCTTCAATTGAAGAAGGAGTGAATAATTCTAAAGAGCATTTCATAGCTAACAGTAGTCCATGATGATATTGATACTTCTATTTAGGAAGTAGTGAATGATTTAAATAAACATTTCATAATTAAACAATAGTCCATGATGATATTGACACTTCTATTTAAAAAGGAGTGAATAACTCTAATGAGCATTTCATAGCTAACAGTAGTCCATGATTATATAGATACTTCTATTTCGAAAGGAAAGCTTCTAAAAAACACTTCATAGCTAACAGTAGTCCATGATTATATAGATACTTCTATTTCGAAAGGAAAGCTTCTAAAAAACACTTCATAGCTAACAGCAATCCATGATGATACTGATGCTTCTATTTAGGAAGGAATGAAGGATTCTAATTACACTGGTTTACAAAGAAATTAAGGCAAGCACAAAAATACCCGTTTTTACCTAATTTGAGGGTGCTGAATTCAAATTTGAAATCCGTTTTTACTCATCACATCTAGTTTTTTAGATATGCATAGTGTACATTTTGTGCATATACGGTACATAAAGGAGTATATAAATTCAGGGTTAATTCTAATATTGTGAGACTTATGGCTTATTTTTTAGTTATTATGCACTAAATGTAAGTGATAGCATTACATTATATATATATTTATATATATATATATAGCTATATATCAAGACGGATTTTGACAGTTAAAGCAGCAGGTCTCAATCCACACTCTGGCAGTCATTGGAAGAGGTTGTCTCGCAGGTGGCACAGGAGGTTGGTGTCCCTCAACTATCGTGTTACACATCTTTTGGGTTACTAAATATTAGCATTACATTTTCAAATGCACATTTAGTTTTCAACTTTGCAGTCCCGATGGTTTGGAAAGAGCCGCAAAACCACGCAGATGATTGTTATTTTTGTTTAACTAATATAACTGGTTTCAATGCATCTTCTAGGAAAAAGATCAAATATCCCAACCTTTGATCTGCTATGAGATCCGTTCCCCATTCAGATGATCTTCCTGTAGCCACACCTCCAGTAAATAAGGATCTTCTTTCCTCATCAGATGAAGAAATGCCTTCAAGGGAGGATTCTGCCGAGTCAATATCTTTGGAATATATTGAGTCTACATATTCAGGAACAAGTGGCAATGAGCCACACTGGATCATGCAAGAAGACCTGAATGATCTTGCTCGTCATTTGTATCTGTCAAAACAGCAGTCAGAGCTCTTGGCTTCTTGGCTTAAACAGTGGAACCTAGTCCAAGAAGATGTAAGGATCACCAGTTTCAAGATTCGGAACAAAGACCTTGCTTCCTTTTTCGACATGGAAAACAAGTTGTGCTACTGCACAAACATACCTGGCTTGTTTACGTCCCTTGGTTTGCCACATAATCCTTCAGACTGGCGTCTTTTCATAGACTCTTCCAAACGAAGTCTCAAGGGTGTTCTTCTGCACAACAGGAATAAATATCCCAGCATTCCCATTGCACTCTCTGTCCATCTAAAGGAGTCCTATGACAATATGGAGCTTCTTTTAGAAGCTATTAAGTACAGCGAGTACCAATAGAGTCTGTTTGGTTTGGTTGGTTTTATGGCATATCAACCTTTGTAGGTTATTTAACGCCAAATCCATTTTTATGTAAATAATCTGTTCTATTGAAAACAGTTCAGTTTAGCATAAGTACGCAGTTTAATTGTCAAAAACATTTCCATTTCAAACTATTCAAGCAGTTATATGTAATAATTCAGTTAAGTGTAAATACAGTTTTAATGTCGAAAAACAGTTCTATTTGAAATAATTCAGTTAAGCATAAGCACGCAGTTTATGTGTAAGTACGGTTTAATTGTCAAAAACGTTTATATTTCAAGCTATTCAGTTTACTCAAGTCATTTTAGCATAAGTATGCTGTTAGTTCTATTTAACCCATAGATATGGCCCTATCAGGTGCTACCACTCCAGGCCAGAGTGGACCAAGGAGCGATGGCAATGAAGGGGTACTTCGCATTCCCCAAAGCTCCAGCACTGCTGGAACCTCACCATCAGATTGTTTAGTGTCATATCCAGGACACTCGTTAGGGGGAGTCTTACCCCTCTGCAGAGGTGCAGTCAGTGTATTCTACAGCCCCAGCTGACTGGGCAATACACAGATTTAAATGTCAGACAGTTTTATTTCAGATAATTCAGTTCAGCATAAGTACACAGTTTAGATGTCAAAAACAGTTCTATTTCGAGCAATTCAGTTCAGCACTAGTACGCAGTTCCAATGTCAAAACAGTTCTATTTTAAACAATTCAGTTTAGCATAAATACGCAGTTTAAATGCAAAAATCAGTAAAGTGAAAGAAGCACGGTTTTGTTCTATTTAACCCATATTTAACCCTTATCAGGTGCTACCACTCCGGGCCAGAGTGGACCTGGGAGCGATGGCAATGAAGGGGTACTCCGCATTCCCCAAAGCTCCAGCATTGCTGGAACCTCACCATCAGATTGTTTAGTGTCATATCTAGGACACTCGTTGGGGGGGGTCTTACCCCTCTGCAGAGAAGCAGTCGGTGTATTCTACAGTCCCAGCCGACTGGGCAAAATAGAGTCTGTGTGGGGACCTCAAGGTCATTGGTCTTCTTATGGGTATGCAAGTGGGCTTCACAAAGTACTGTTATTTTCTCTGTCTCTGGGATAGTAGAGCTGTATCCCAGCATTACAAGCAGAAAGACTGGGGCTCTAGAAGCACTTTTGTTCCTGGTGAACACAGCCTCAAAGGAGAATCCTCAGGTGGACATGAATAAGGTGCTTCTTTCTCCTCTTCACATCAAGCTTGGTTTGATGAAGAATTTCGTGAAGGCATTGCACAAAAATGGTGTTGCCTTCCAACACTTGTCTACTGTGTTCCCAGGTCTTAGTGCTGCTAAGCTCAAAGAGGGCATCTTTGTCGGACCTCAGATCCGACAAGTGCTGAAGGATACTGATTTTGAGGAGCTTCTTAACTTAAAGGAACTGAGAGCATGGGAAGCATTCAAGTCAGTCTGTAGTGGCTTCCTTGGTAACACATGCGTACCAGATTACCAAGCCTGTATTGAGAAGTTGCTAAAGTCTTACAAGGATGTGGGGTGCCGAATGTCACTCAAGATTCATTTTCTCCATTCCCACCTCAACTTCTTCCCGCCAAACCTTGGAGCAGTGAGTGATGAGCATGGAGAAAGATTCCACCAAGACATTACAAAGATGGAGAGCAACTATCAAGGCAAATGGAACCCTGGCATGATGGGAGACTTCTGCTGGATGCTCTAGCGTGACATCCCGGAGGCAAAATACACCAGATCTTCTAAGAAAACACACTTTTCACTGTCTGTGGTACTATGAATTGTGTAATTGTGTCATCCAAGTATATTGATTCAATCAGTGTTCTTTATCTATCCTGTTTTATCTGTTATAAGCTGCTGCAACACTTGAAATATGCACATATATTCTCTGTTTATACTAAAATGAGACTATTTAAAAGCCAGAAAACTAGAGGTGATAGAGCAAAACTATTTATAAATTTGAATTCAGCACACCCAAATTAACAAAAAACACCTATCCCCATTCTTGCCTCAGACCAAAAATTTATTTTTGTAAACCAGTGTTATCATTTCATAGTTAACAACAGTTCATGATCTAATTTCATAGTTATATCCTTTACATTAAGACTTTGAAGTTGGAAAAAGAAGTAAAAACCAACCATATAAAATAGAAAAAATAATCTTCAGCTGAAACACAAAATTAGCACTAAATAGCAACATTCAGACTCAATCCATTGTTTTTAGTATATCTAAAGCCTTTGACAAGTATGGTAAAATCAACTTTTCCTTGAGTTCTCCAGGGTTTTTGTAGCAAGAGAAGAAACTTACTCCTGAATCAAAGCGCGTAAGACTATGCCTTGCGTGTCAAGTAGTAAAAAATATGTTCACTTCTGGAGGCAGAAGTTATAGTGGGTTGATCTTGAGTCTCGCGAGAAGAAATTTACCGCGCATGTAAATTTCTATATGCCAGAATTTGCATAAAAGAGCATACCAGCGGCAGGAGGGTGTTGTTGTTCTTCTTCTTCGTGGACTGCTTTTTGACTGACAGAGCAAACGAGTTGACCAGAGGTATACTGAGAAAGGGCTGCTAGGCACGTGTGTCGTTATTTTTAGTCAACTGAGGCTACCCAATTGTCTGAGGATACAACAGTAGAGAAAACAAATCCTGGAATCCATTTCCTTCCATTGTACAATTGCTTACTAGTCCTGACTGTCTAGTAATTGACTTGGATTCAACAACCAATAACTACATACTCAGTTATGAGAGACTCTTTTCTTTCTGTTGCTGAGGAGGCATACCATCCACCACCACCACCTTTTATTACAGTTTTTTAATGGTTTCAGTTTCTTAAATGACATATCAACTTTTGTGGGTTATTTAATGTCAAAGCTATCCTTGTACAAGGACTACAGTGATGCTATTTATACCATACCTGTGAAGACTTCATACCTTTTCCAAGGGTATTAGTCTTAAATTAAACATTTAAAGCACAACTGAAGTTTGAACTTGATTGTTACAATGTTGCAATCCATCACATTAGCCACTATACCACAAGGAGCTCACCCAGTATTTATTTACTCGGTGGCACTATAAGCTCTTCTCTTCCTGGGTGCACATACTGAAGAGTAATAATGCAAGCATTTCTATAAAAGTATTAGTGTTTTTGCCAAAGGCCCGGGAGACTGAGGTTCAA
The DNA here is from genome assembly GCA_963585895.1 of Sepioteuthis lessoniana. NCBI lineage: Eukaryota > Metazoa > Mollusca > Cephalopoda > Myopsida > Loliginidae > Sepioteuthis > Sepioteuthis lessoniana. Next base: position 13,310,793 of record OY757932.1, on the reverse strand, counting down.
TTCCCAGGATCAAATCATACCAAAGACTAAAAAAATGGTACTTGATGCCTCCTTGCTTAACACAACATTATAAGGTACAGATCAAGGGTAAGTGGAGCAATCCAGGAAAGGGAGTAGCACTCTCCCCTACACTTTGGTGTCATAGCTATTGAAAAGGGAGCCTTCGGGTTGCTCTCTACAACAGTCGCTAACTTACTACATATGCATATTGATGTGGGTGCAAACATATCTGTATGGGTGTTTGTGGGCATAGGTAGTACATATGTGTACATGGATGGGTGTATAGTAGTATCAGAAGTATAACTAAACAAGGAGGTCAGTAGATTTTAATAAATGATAAAATAGAGATAGATTTCTCAAAGAGGATAAAAGAGTTTTTTTTTTAGATTTTCATAATGAACTCAAGTGTTCAGCACTAGTATAGACAGAGGTCAATAGAGACGTAATCTTTAAAGGTACTTTAGTTTTGGGAACTCTAGGCAAGAGAAGTAATTTTCTTTTCCTAAAGCCAGATGATTGCCTCCTTAGAAACTTAAGAAACTATTATGCCATGTGTCCTACTGGAGGTTGCAGGTCCAATCCTCACTACAGGCAAGTAACAATACAGGAATACTTAACACTTGTACCCGGTTATGGCTAACGGAATCAGAACAGGTGACCCCCGTGGATTCAATAAAGGACGTAGTTCCAAGTTCCGTGAAGGTTCCCGAGTTCGACAAACACCTGAAGAAGGCCAGAGGACATAGTGGCCGAAACGTTGCGGAAATAACAATAAAGATGAAGACAATAGTCCGAAGACCCTTAATGATAGAACCTTACTATCAAATATAGTTTAGTGTCACACCCAGGACACTCCTTTTATTGCGGGTGGGATCTAACCTTTTGGTGAGGGTTACAGTCAGCATATCTAAATGCTAATCAACAAGGCAACCCAATGGACAAAATTTGATTGAAAGAAATAAAAAAAACTAAAACTAACATGTTTAGACAAAAGGAATGGGAGGGTATAATTTCCTCCAAAATGGAAAGTTTTGTCAAATATCACATCATTTATTGAATAATTTAACAATTTTTCTTTTTTGAAAATTTCATATTGTAAGAATTGTACCAAGAATGACGAAAAGTCAATATGACACCCCAAAAGTAATGATAATACACTCCAAAAGTCAATATGACACT
>OY757932.1:12886570-13309414 GCA_963585895.1 Sepioteuthis lessoniana | reverse complement strand
CACTAGTCTGATTTTTTCTTTTCCTGATATGAACAATGCCATCACACTCATATCTGCATGTGGTCCATGTCTCTTTGTCCATGCCAAATTTCTTTGAGACACCTGCATCACTACATTTCTCAAAGTTATGTACAACAATTTTTAAACATAAATTCAAATAATAAATCATAGAAAAAACTTGTTTCCTGTTATGCATTTAAATATGAATACTGACAATTTGATCATACAAATACATACTTATGAATAAATACGTAATGGTGTCTAATTTCCTTTATAAAAGTGGGTTCTTAGTGTAATAGGCATTGATGGAGTTGATGCTTCAATTGAAGAAGGAGTGAATAATTCTAAAGAGCATTTCATAGCTAACAGTAGTCCATGATGATATTGATACTTCTATTTAGGAAGTAGTGAATGATTTAAATAAACATTTCATAATTAAACAATAGTCCATGATGATATTGACACTTCTATTTAAAAAGGAGTGAATAACTCTAATGAGCATTTCATAGCTAACAGTAGTCCATGATTATATAGATACTTCTATTTCGAAAGGAAAGCTTCTAAAAAACACTTCATAGCTAACAGTAGTCCATGATTATATAGATACTTCTATTTCGAAAGGAAAGCTTCTAAAAAACACTTCATAGCTAACAGCAATCCATGATGATACTGATGCTTCTATTTAGGAAGGAATGAAGGATTCTAATTACACTGGTTTACAAAGAAATTAAGGCAAGCACAAAAATACCCGTTTTTACCTAATTTGAGGGTGCTGAATTCAAATTTGAAATCCGTTTTTACTCATCACATCTAGTTTTTTAGATATGCATAGTGTACATTTTGTGCATATACGGTACATAAAGGAGTATATAAATTCAGGGTTAATTCTAATATTGTGAGACTTATGGCTTATTTTTTAGTTATTATGCACTAAATGTAAGTGATAGCATTACATTATATATATATTTATATATATATATATAGCTATATATCAAGACGGATTTTGACAGTTAAAGCAGCAGGTCTCAATCCACACTCTGGCAGTCATTGGAAGAGGTTGTCTCGCAGGTGGCACAGGAGGTTGGTGTCCCTCAACTATCGTGTTACACATCTTTTGGGTTACTAAATATTAGCATTACATTTTCAAATGCACATTTAGTTTTCAACTTTGCAGTCCCGATGGTTTGGAAAGAGCCGCAAAACCACGCAGATGATTGTTATTTTTGTTTAACTAATATAACTGGTTTCAATGCATCTTCTAGGAAAAAGATCAAATATCCCAACCTTTGATCTGCTATGAGATCCGTTCCCCATTCAGATGATCTTCCTGTAGCCACACCTCCAGTAAATAAGGATCTTCTTTCCTCATCAGATGAAGAAATGCCTTCAAGGGAGGATTCTGCCGAGTCAATATCTTTGGAATATATTGAGTCTACATATTCAGGAACAAGTGGCAATGAGCCACACTGGATCATGCAAGAAGACCTGAATGATCTTGCTCGTCATTTGTATCTGTCAAAACAGCAGTCAGAGCTCTTGGCTTCTTGGCTTAAACAGTGGAACCTAGTCCAAGAAGATGTAAGGATCACCAGTTTCAAGATTCGGAACAAAGACCTTGCTTCCTTTTTCGACATGGAAAACAAGTTGTGCTACTGCACAAACATACCTGGCTTGTTTACGTCCCTTGGTTTGCCACATAATCCTTCAGACTGGCGTCTTTTCATAGACTCTTCCAAACGAAGTCTCAAGGGTGTTCTTCTGCACAACAGGAATAAATATCCCAGCATTCCCATTGCACTCTCTGTCCATCTAAAGGAGTCCTATGACAATATGGAGCTTCTTTTAGAAGCTATTAAGTACAGCGAGTACCAATAGAGTCTGTTTGGTTTGGTTGGTTTTATGGCATATCAACCTTTGTAGGTTATTTAACGCCAAATCCATTTTTATGTAAATAATCTGTTCTATTGAAAACAGTTCAGTTTAGCATAAGTACGCAGTTTAATTGTCAAAAACATTTCCATTTCAAACTATTCAAGCAGTTATATGTAATAATTCAGTTAAGTGTAAATACAGTTTTAATGTCGAAAAACAGTTCTATTTGAAATAATTCAGTTAAGCATAAGCACGCAGTTTATGTGTAAGTACGGTTTAATTGTCAAAAACGTTTATATTTCAAGCTATTCAGTTTACTCAAGTCATTTTAGCATAAGTATGCTGTTAGTTCTATTTAACCCATAGATATGGCCCTATCAGGTGCTACCACTCCAGGCCAGAGTGGACCAAGGAGCGATGGCAATGAAGGGGTACTTCGCATTCCCCAAAGCTCCAGCACTGCTGGAACCTCACCATCAGATTGTTTAGTGTCATATCCAGGACACTCGTTAGGGGGAGTCTTACCCCTCTGCAGAGGTGCAGTCAGTGTATTCTACAGCCCCAGCTGACTGGGCAATACACAGATTTAAATGTCAGACAGTTTTATTTCAGATAATTCAGTTCAGCATAAGTACACAGTTTAGATGTCAAAAACAGTTCTATTTCGAGCAATTCAGTTCAGCACTAGTACGCAGTTCCAATGTCAAAACAGTTCTATTTTAAACAATTCAGTTTAGCATAAATACGCAGTTTAAATGCAAAAATCAGTAAAGTGAAAGAAGCACGGTTTTGTTCTATTTAACCCATATTTAACCCTTATCAGGTGCTACCACTCCGGGCCAGAGTGGACCTGGGAGCGATGGCAATGAAGGGGTACTCCGCATTCCCCAAAGCTCCAGCATTGCTGGAACCTCACCATCAGATTGTTTAGTGTCATATCTAGGACACTCGTTGGGGGGGGTCTTACCCCTCTGCAGAGAAGCAGTCGGTGTATTCTACAGTCCCAGCCGACTGGGCAAAATAGAGTCTGTGTGGGGACCTCAAGGTCATTGGTCTTCTTATGGGTATGCAAGTGGGCTTCACAAAGTACTGTTATTTTCTCTGTCTCTGGGATAGTAGAGCTGTATCCCAGCATTACAAGCAGAAAGACTGGGGCTCTAGAAGCACTTTTGTTCCTGGTGAACACAGCCTCAAAGGAGAATCCTCAGGTGGACATGAATAAGGTGCTTCTTTCTCCTCTTCACATCAAGCTTGGTTTGATGAAGAATTTCGTGAAGGCATTGCACAAAAATGGTGTTGCCTTCCAACACTTGTCTACTGTGTTCCCAGGTCTTAGTGCTGCTAAGCTCAAAGAGGGCATCTTTGTCGGACCTCAGATCCGACAAGTGCTGAAGGATACTGATTTTGAGGAGCTTCTTAACTTAAAGGAACTGAGAGCATGGGAAGCATTCAAGTCAGTCTGTAGTGGCTTCCTTGGTAACACATGCGTACCAGATTACCAAGCCTGTATTGAGAAGTTGCTAAAGTCTTACAAGGATGTGGGGTGCCGAATGTCACTCAAGATTCATTTTCTCCATTCCCACCTCAACTTCTTCCCGCCAAACCTTGGAGCAGTGAGTGATGAGCATGGAGAAAGATTCCACCAAGACATTACAAAGATGGAGAGCAACTATCAAGGCAAATGGAACCCTGGCATGATGGGAGACTTCTGCTGGATGCTCTAGCGTGACATCCCGGAGGCAAAATACACCAGATCTTCTAAGAAAACACACTTTTCACTGTCTGTGGTACTATGAATTGTGTAATTGTGTCATCCAAGTATATTGATTCAATCAGTGTTCTTTATCTATCCTGTTTTATCTGTTATAAGCTGCTGCAACACTTGAAATATGCACATATATTCTCTGTTTATACTAAAATGAGACTATTTAAAAGCCAGAAAACTAGAGGTGATAGAGCAAAACTATTTATAAATTTGAATTCAGCACACCCAAATTAACAAAAAACACCTATCCCCATTCTTGCCTCAGACCAAAAATTTATTTTTGTAAACCAGTGTTATCATTTCATAGTTAACAACAGTTCATGATCTAATTTCATAGTTATATCCTTTACATTAAGACTTTGAAGTTGGAAAAAGAAGTAAAAACCAACCATATAAAATAGAAAAAATAATCTTCAGCTGAAACACAAAATTAGCACTAAATAGCAACATTCAGACTCAATCCATTGTTTTTAGTATATCTAAAGCCTTTGACAAGTATGGTAAAATCAACTTTTCCTTGAGTTCTCCAGGGTTTTTGTAGCAAGAGAAGAAACTTACTCCTGAATCAAAGCGCGTAAGACTATGCCTTGCGTGTCAAGTAGTAAAAAATATGTTCACTTCTGGAGGCAGAAGTTATAGTGGGTTGATCTTGAGTCTCGCGAGAAGAAATTTACCGCGCATGTAAATTTCTATATGCCAGAATTTGCATAAAAGAGCATACCAGCGGCAGGAGGGTGTTGTTGTTCTTCTTCTTCGTGGACTGCTTTTTGACTGACAGAGCAAACGAGTTGACCAGAGGTATACTGAGAAAGGGCTGCTAGGCACGTGTGTCGTTATTTTTAGTCAACTGAGGCTACCCAATTGTCTGAGGATACAACAGTAGAGAAAACAAATCCTGGAATCCATTTCCTTCCATTGTACAATTGCTTACTAGTCCTGACTGTCTAGTAATTGACTTGGATTCAACAACCAATAACTACATACTCAGTTATGAGAGACTCTTTTCTTTCTGTTGCTGAGGAGGCATACCATCCACCACCACCACCTTTTATTACAGTTTTTTAATGGTTTCAGTTTCTTAAATGACATATCAACTTTTGTGGGTTATTTAATGTCAAAGCTATCCTTGTACAAGGACTACAGTGATGCTATTTATACCATACCTGTGAAGACTTCATACCTTTTCCAAGGGTATTAGTCTTAAATTAAACATTTAAAGCACAACTGAAGTTTGAACTTGATTGTTACAATGTTGCAATCCATCACATTAGCCACTATACCACAAGGAGCTCACCCAGTATTTATTTACTCGGTGGCACTATAAGCTCTTCTCTTCCTGGGTGCACATACTGAAGAGTAATAATGCAAGCATTTCTATAAAAGTATTAGTGTTTTTGCCAAAGGCCCGGGAGACTGAGGTTCAATTCCCAGGATCAAATCATACCAAAGACTAAAAAAATGGTACTTGATGCCTCCTTGCTTAACACAACATTATAAGGTACAGATCAAGGGTAAGTGGAGCAATCCAGGAAAGGGAGTAGCACTCTCCCCTACACTTTGGTGTCATAGCTATTGAAAAGGGAGCCTTCGGGTTGCTCTCTACAACAGTCGCTAACTTACTACATATGCATATTGATGTGGGTGCAAACATATCTGTATGGGTGTTTGTGGGCATAGGTAGTACATATGTGTACATGGATGGGTGTATAGTAGTATCAGAAGTATAACTAAACAAGGAGGTCAGTAGATTTTAATAAATGATAAAATAGAGATAGATTTCTCAAAGAGGATAAAAGAGTTTTTTTTTTAGATTTTCATAATGAACTCAAGTGTTCAGCACTAGTATAGACAGAGGTCAATAGAGACGTAATCTTTAAAGGTACTTTAGTTTTGGGAACTCTAGGCAAGAGAAGTAATTTTCTTTTCCTAAAGCCAGATGATTGCCTCCTTAGAAACTTAAGAAACTATTATGCCATGTGTCCTACTGGAGGTTGCAGGTCCAATCCTCACTACAGGCAAGTAACAATACAGGAATACTTAACACTTGTACCCGGTTATGGCTAACGGAATCAGAACAGGTGACCCCCGTGGATTCAATAAAGGACGTAGTTCCAAGTTCCGTGAAGGTTCCCGAGTTCGACAAACACCTGAAGAAGGCCAGAGGACATAGTGGCCGAAACGTTGCGGAAATAACAATAAAGATGAAGACAATAGTCCGAAGACCCTTAATGATAGAACCTTACTATCAAATATAGTTTAGTGTCACACCCAGGACACTCCTTTTATTGCGGGTGGGATCTAACCTTTTGGTGAGGGTTACAGTCAGCATATCTAAATGCTAATCAACAAGGCAACCCAATGGACAAAATTTGATTGAAAGAAATAAAAAAAACTAAAACTAACATGTTTAGACAAAAGGAATGGGAGGGTATAATTTCCTCCAAAATGGAAAGTTTTGTCAAATATCACATCATTTATTGAATAATTTAACAATTTTTCTTTTTTGAAAATTTCATATTGTAAGAATTGTACCAAGAATGACGAAAAGTCAATATGACACCCCAAAAGTAATGATAATACACTCCAAAAGTCAATATGACACTCCAAAAATAACAATATGATACACCAAAAGTCTCTATGACATTCCGAAAGTAACAATATTACACACCAAAAATAACAATATGATACACCAAAAGTCTCTATGACATTCCGAAAGTAACAATATTACACTCCAAAAGTCAATATGACACTTCAAAAGTAACTATTATCCTCTGAAAGTCAATATAACACTACAAAAGTAACAATATTACACTTCAAAAACAAAATACAGTAATAAAAACATTGCAGTTAAAAGCAAAGTTGTTGCATATTCACTATAAATTTATTTTTCTTTTCTTCAGAATCCTCTAATAAAACATAGGTACATTTTTTACATTTTTTATTTTGTGTAATTTTCAAATGAACCATTAATTTTGACTAGTATTTTCTTTCATCCTAATTTTCAGTTACTTAGAAAAATAATTATTATAGGATTCTACTAATAATACTGGAGTAAAAAAATAAACGGATATTGGCATAATGGTAGGAGTGTTCGCCAATGGCCCAGGAGACCTGGGTTAAATCCCAGGTCGCGTCATACCAAAGACTCAAAAAAATGGTACTTGATGCCTCCTTGCTTAACACTCAGCATTATAAGGTACGGATCAAGGGTAAAGTGGAGCAATCCAGGGAAAGGAGTAGCACCCTCCCCAACATCTTGGTGTAGTAGCTATCAAAAAGGGAGCCTTTGGGTCACCCACGATTACGGTCGCCAACAACAACAAAAAATAACAATAGAGTAAAGGATGAATTTTAAAGGTTGGATTTGGACTTCTGCTAACTAATAGCTTTTCATAGATCAGTCGGTTAGAGTAAGTGGTGCATTTAACCAGGCTTCCGGAGAGCAAAGGAGATGTGAGTTCAAATCTCACCAAAATCTTATTGTTTTATTTTGTTTTTGTTTTTATTTATTTGTTTTTATTTCCATTTCACAATGTTTCTTGATTGCTTAAGTGTTTTGCATGAAAAAAAAAAAAAAAAACTTAAGAGGAAAACAAATATACTAATCAAAAAATACATCTACACATCAATCTTCAGTAATACCTTTGAAAAATTAAATGAAAATTTTAAATTCTTATTCAATAAAGCAAAATTAGTGAAAATCTAATTTTATTAATTATTTTATGTAAACTTATATTGTGTATACAGCTTCTTTTTTTTTCACTTTTATTTGAAAGAAATCACTGAGAAAATCTAACCACTTTTCAAAATAACAGTGAACTCATAAAAAGCTTCAGGATATAGCTCCTTCATTATAATTGGGAAATGATCACTGCCACTTGTGTCTTTGTGTATTCTGCAGGTGTGGGCCAGGAAAATTTGAGGATCATAGAGAATCAGATCAATTGCTGAGGAGATGCCTGAAGATGGATCAAGATAAGTTTGGGATTTCTAATTAAAGAAGCATAGCTTGTTATCATTGATGATCATGTGGAAGAATTAAACAGGAAAGAGAAGACAGCTTACCCTGTATGGCAAATCAAACACACAGAATGAATAGTAAGTCCAAGAGCGAAAACATGGCTGCCCTAAAACATCAATTAATTGATATGGAGTCTCAAGTGACAAGAATTTGCAGGAGTAGCTTACGCAATTTTTTTTTTAAAGCAAGCATAAAAAACGCAACTTGCAGAAGGAGGAACATTCAGTGATAACGGTGCTTTTGTTTGTCAGAGACAGGTAGAGTGAAGTCGATAACCAACTTTTAGTAATCAATTTCCAACCAGTTTAAATACAGATCCTTTCAAATATTCTGTCCTGTTTAAATAATCTATGATAAAAGGCTTGGGAAGTTGTATTAAATTGCTGAGGTCATTTTCCTGGATAGAATCTTGCAGAGGAATGTATACAGAGCAAATATTTATAGTTCTATGTATGGTTGCTTTGGCAGCTATTGCTTGTAGGTTGGTGTTCAGGTTGATTTTGCTTTGGGGTATACCATTCCTGATTAAGATCAATACTACACTACCCAGAGGCTCAGACTTCAGTGTTATGTATGTAATTGTAGCTTTCAAAATTGTTGATATTAATCTTGTCATTTTCTTTAAGAAATGTTCCTTGCAAGCAGATTATAGCTGGATTTATTTCTGTTAGTAACAAAAGCAAATCGTTAAGATTTGTTTTGGTTCCATGACATTTCTATTGTATTATATTTTGACCAATGTTTAAATTTAGGTCTTGTGTTTTTGAGCATTTTGTGATTTGTGCTTGTGAGGTTGCAGATTTTCTCCTGTTTCCATTTTTTCTAATATATTGAATTTGTTACGAGTTTTCAGAGTTTCATTGGATGTTATAGTTTCTTGCATTTTGTGACTGGATTGGGAATGTTGGCATGGTTTGTTGGGACATTTTTGATGAAGTGATTTTTGTTTTCTCTTTCAGTGAACTTTCCACAGAGAGATAGTTTTGTTGGCAATCTTGATGGTCTCAGATTGGGAGATTCCAGAATGTCTTGCAAAGGTTTTCCCGAGTCAAAAGAGAATGGTGATGTCATTTGCTCTTTTTGAATGAATTTTGGAGTAGAAATTGGATTTAAGTAGAAGGTTTGTTTAGTTTAGGGTATGGAAGCCTATAGCTCCTTTAGAAGGGTTGGAAATTCATCCAGTTTCAGATTTAGAAGTTTCTTTATCATGAAATTGCACTTCTGTCAATTTGGAGCAGAATGGTTTTGTATCGGTTCCGATACTCTTGAATAGGGCTGAGCTGGAAAGGGAGTCTCTATGATTTTTCGTGCCTCTAGAAAAGGGATGTCTTGAGTATATTTCATTTTCATCATCTCTTTTTCACTTTTCTGTTTCATTGAGTCTCGAGTCAGTCAGGTGATCTCTATTGCTGTTTGTACATTTTAGTTGTTTGCATATGGATTCTAGATGGTCAAAACCATCCTCCCCACATTTATCGTGCCCAAACTTTTGGCAGTGGTAGTATTAAAGTGGGTTAGGGTATAAGTGTTAACCTTCAATATCGCCAATTTTAAGTTTAGAAGAAAGTTTGGTGGGGTTGAAAGTAAGGATGTAAATGTTGGTGTTTATAAATTGGTCATTTTTTTTTCTTATTGATATTCTCTTTACATTAAATACTTTTTTTTTTAGGTTGAGTTTTATTTCTTCAATGGAACAGGTAGATAGTTTAGGACTTCTCACCACTCCTCTGAATGTGTTAAGGGATCTATGTGGATATGTCTTGATTTTTATATTGTGGAGGGCAGTCATTTTTAATAATAGTTCAGCATATTTCTTTTTTTTGTTACTTCCACAAGTAGATTATTGTTGTGAGTTGTTTTTACCGTTTAAAGTGCTACATTTGCTGAAAGAAATCTTTCCCTTGTAAAAGACGAGATCATCCAGTGTCCACACATTCATCAGCTGAGCTCTTTAGTTAAGAATTTTGGTAAAATATTTCCTGATTTTTTTTGGGGGGGGTATATATTTGCACAATGGGTAGAATTTTAGAATTCAGGTGATTTTTTAACTTTTTCTGAGGGTTTTTTCAATTTTGTTATTAACTAAGATCTTAACAACAATACATGCTCAATAGATAAACTACATTAACAGGTTTTCAATGATTGTAAAGACATATTGAGTAACAGTTATAAAATATATAATTTCAAAGAAAATCAATAAATCAATGATTTGGTTATCTATTTACATCTTACCTGATGATGATATTTCTTTAAAGCTTCTTCTGCCTTCTTTAATAACAAATTCTTGTCTGTTTCCAGCTGAAATTTGAAAAAAAAAATGGCTGCTCATATTGTACAATATTAATGGATGATACTATTATTTGCAGATGTACTTAGACTAACATTGGTGTTCTTAGATCTGTTGTCATTATAGTTAGTGTTTCAGTCATTTAAACTTTCAACCTTCCACAGCAGCCACAATCAGTAATCTTTTGAGAATTTTTAACAGCTCTTTTCATACAATCCACAAGTGTGGATCATTCTCATACAATCCACAAGGGTAGATCATTCTCATTCCACTGTCTATGCTTAAAGATTATTTCATATCAATTTTTTCAGCTTCATCTATGTGATATTGCATCCACTGAACCAGAGTATAGCTTTTTTGCAATACTCAACCCAGAAATTGAACTCAGGAAATAGGTGTACTTTAACTAACATTATTATTCATTAAACCACACAAAATCCCTCAGTCACCAATAAGGCTAGTTAGTTGTATTTTATAGCATATCAACCCTTGTAGGTTATTTAATATGTGAAATTCAGTTTATACATATGTATCAAATATATGATTTGTAAATGAATAATTTGTAGGTAACATTATTTTCAAACAAGTCACAGCTCATTTGTTTGCACACAGTTAAATGGTTCCAAGTATTGCTATGTAATACTAATAAGTCAATTTAACATCAGTAATTTGTTTGCACACAGTTAAATGGTTTTCAGTTTAGAAAATGATTAAACATTTCTATTTGACCCATAGATAAGACCCTAATGAGTACTACCACTCCAAGTCAGAGTGAACCTGGGAGTAATGGCAATAAAGGGGTACTCTAGATTCTCCAAAGCTCTAGGACTGGAGCCTCACTATCAGATAGTTTAGTGTCATATCCAGGAAAGTTGTTGTTGTTGGGGGGGGGTCTTACCCCCTCTGCAGAGATGCATCATTTGTTATTTTTTGTCTTAATTCCCATGATAAGGAATCATCATTATTGTGAACTGATTTACTTGGATATCATTTTGGCTGTTATAATTACAACATTTCAACCATTATACTCTCTGACCTTCTTCAGGTGTTGCTTATTGGTAACCAGCCCATTTGGCTGGTGTAGTGGGGGCTGTAGAATACACCAACTGCATCTCTGCAGAGAAGTAAGCCCCCACCCCCAACAACTTTTTATCTAACCAAACCATTTAATATTTCTATACAAACGAGCTCATATTAGCTTTGGTTATTTGATAGTCATATGAAGGTAACCCATAGGTGATCAAGAGAAATTCAAATAAAAGAAAATAACTTCATTCATTTTCTTTCAGTTGTTAATCATGTGAGACACCCAGATATGTTAAATAATCTCCTGCAACAATATTTACCTTTAACTGCTTCGATTTCAGATATCTGAGGTCCAGAGAGGAAGACCTCAAATTTAAAATCATCTTGTCATCTCCGTTCCCATCAGAAAAGCAATAACAAATAATATAGGTTGAATTTGTGACAAAAGTAGTTTCTACTTACTTTCTGACATTTGTATCATCCCTGCATCAACTGGAGACATATATATCTATTTCGACATATGAATTCTTACAGAGTTTTCATACTGGGTATCATTTCTGAGCTTATCTAATGGATAATCCTGATTAAAAATGTTTTCTTCATCACTATTTTCAAATGCCTGAAACATTTTTTATCTGGTAAACAAAGTAGATCAACTACACTTTTCATGATTAATATTTTCACAGTCTCATTGATTACAAAATTTAAGAAAAATCAAGCACAAAATCTATTCAAATTTCATTCTTAGGAAGAAATATCAAAACTACCCCATTATTGCATCAAAAGAAAAGATGTGAATAGTCAATATAATTAACCTTTTATTACTAGGATCTGATCTAACATTCCTGAGCTCAATAACACTTGGCACAAAATATCAGACTCAGGGGTATCATAAGACAACAATCAGTCAAAAAGTATTGGGCTTATGATGTATGATAAAATATAGGATGTATTAGGTTCAACAAAATACTGGGCTTTATGTACAATGAAATATTGGGTATTTATGGTGTACAATGAAATATTGAATATTTGGCTTATGATGTACAATAAAACATTGCAGTTGTGTACAATAAAATATTGAATATTGGGCTTTTGATGAACAACAAGACATTGGGAGTATGATGTTCAATAAAATAGTGAATATTGAGCTCATGATGTACAATAAAATATTCAATATTGGGCCGACAATGAACTATAAAATATTGGGCTTATGATGTAAAACAAATATTCGGCTCATGATATAAAATAAAATATTGAGCTCATGACATAAAATAAAATATTGGGCTTATGATGTACAACAAAATATTTGGCTTATGATGAACGACAATATATTGGGGTTATAATGTACAATAAGATATTGGGCTTATGACATACAAAAGATATAGAGCTTATGATGTACAATAAAATAATGAATATTGGGCTTATGATGTACAGCAAAATATTGCGCTTATTATTTTATAATATAATATTGAACTAAGCAGGTACAACAAACATGGGGCTTATGATGTAATAGAATATTGGGCTTATGATGTACAACAAAATATTGGGCCTAAAATGTAAAATGAAATATTAAGCTAATAATGTACAACAAAAGATTGGGCTTATGATGTATAATAAAATATTGGGCTTATGATGTACAATGAAATATTGGGCTTATGATGTACAATGAAATATTGGGCTTTTTAATGCACAATAAGATCTTGGGCTTATGGTATAAAATAAAATCTCAGGTTAATTCTGTAAAAGAAAAATATTGATTATTGGGTTTATGATGTACAACAAAGCATTTTTACTTATAATTATATAATAGAATATTAGGCTTATGATATAGATTAAATTACTTGGATTATAATGTACAATGAAATATTGGGCTTATATATAATAAAATATTGAATATTTGGCTCCTGACATACAACAAAATATTGGGTTTATTATATACAATAAATTAGTGAATACTTGGCTCCTGACATACAACAAAATATTGGGTTTATGATATACAATAAATTAGTGAATATTTGGCACCTGATATACAACAAAATATTGGGCTTATGATGTGCAATAAAATATTGGATTTACAATTGTCACGTGGTGTCCCACTGAGACGATAGAAATAAGATTAATACGATCCTCGTGTTTGAATTAACAGTAGCAAGCCATCAGAGAATGACCGTTAAAAAAGAATATGGGTCATAGGGGAGACCAGATGTTTATACTTGGTGACCTCACTCGGGTTGCCTGGCACGGGAAGGAAGAAGGTAGAAGCCAAACGATTGGCTGGGACCCCAAAACGGAAGTGGGGATTCCTTCCCGTCAGCGGAAATAGATAATAAGAAAGTTAGTTGTTGGACAGGGTTCGTAGGAGACAGAACCAAAGCCAAGTACTCCGGGTAAAAGAAGACGAAGAAAATCTCGGGCACGAAGAAGCCATTTTCTTCAAGCCAGTGTTAAAAATAGCATAAAGTCTATTAGCCCGTAAAAGAAGAAAGATTCTCCACAGGAACTCCATCAAAGAAAAAAAGATAAGTAAACTTTGGGACCATTTCTCCTTATACCCAATTTTATATACTCTCTCTCTTTCTCTCTCTCTCAGAATTTGAAGGAAAACGAAAGAAAAGAAAAGACGAAAGACATTTATGTTCATGGACTATTCATTCATGATATATTTGACACGTTGAAGGTGTATATCTATGTGTAGTAAAGGATTCATGTATTTTAATGTTACCACATGGTCTAAGTTGTTATTTGTGGCGTCTGCTACGAATTTGTTACTTCATGCTCATGATGTAAAATAAGATAATGGACTTATCATGTACAACAAAACATTCGACTTTTGATGAACAATAAAATATCGGGTTTATAGTAAGTAAAGTTGGCGACCATAGCTGAGGGTGACCAGAAGGCTCCCTTTTCAATAGCTACTACACTGAGGTGTAGGGGAGGGTGCAACTCCTTTCCCAGGATTGCTCCACTTAACCCTTGATACATACCTTATACTGCTGAGTGTTAAGCAAGGAAGTATCAAGTACCATTTTTAAAGTCTTTGGTATGATGCAACCTGGGATTGAACCCAGGTCTTCCAGCCCATTGGCGAACACTCTACCCAGTAGCCAATGAGCCGGTAATATTGGATGTACATATTCAGAGGGTTCTGCTGGAACATAATAAGCAGTTGTATTGTTATGGAAACCAAACGTCATAGAAGGATTTTTAACTAAACTATTATCTGAAATAACCTGTGTGATGCATTAAAATTACTACTTCTGTCCCATAATAGTTTTTACATTTAAGTTCATCAAATTTATATACCAAGGTAACAACTGTTATGAGTCAAAGGTAGAACTCTCTCTCTCTCGCTTTTTTCAAATATGGAAATAGATACATGCTAATAAGTACGTTTGGTTAAAGATGTGGTAAACACTGACGAGTCTCAAGTAAAGAAATCTTGATAAGGTTTATGATGAACAGAGTTGTCTCCCCTTGTTTTTTGAGAGCTGAGAGCATAACGTATACACACACACACACACACACACACAGAAAATAACATTGGTTATATTCTACAAGGATCTGTTTATCAGGCATTCAGAATTTTCTATTTCTCTACCACCTTTCCTCCACTTTTTCTGTATCTTCTCCACACACCCTCTGGAAAATTTCATAAATTAAATTCAATTAAATCCAACAGTATGAAGAACATAGAAAAAATAAAATAATCCAAATTTGATGAATTCAATATGAAAGTCAATGTTAAACATTTCAGTTTTTATAACCATCTTCAGAACTTTAAAATTATGAAAAATGTTGTTTAAACAACAATGGATGTTTGTTTGTTTGTCTTTATTTTTGTTTTGTTTTGTTTTTTTCCTGTTATTTCAACAAACATCCATTACTGTTTAAACAACATTTTTCATAATTTTAAAGCCCTGAAGAAGGTTATTGAAACCAAAATGTTTAATGCTGACTTTCACAATTAATACGCCAAATTTGGATTATTTTGATTTTTCTATGATCTTCATAATGTTGGATTTAATTTCCATATATATATATATATATATATATATATATATATATATATATATATATATATATATATATACACACCAGTAATATCCAGTCAGCGTCCAAAGACTATGGGTATGGATTATTCATGTATAGTACATATGAGGGATTTCATATAAATCTATGAGAGTGCTCGATGTATGGCTATTGTTATATATTCTTTTTCAGGTTTATATAATACAGAGCATATACAATGTAACTGGAAATTAAGCATGTATATCATCTGAAGAGACGAAGATTATATTCTTTGCTGAAATAAATTTACAATGACAATTTAACCATGGTTGAGTTTTCTTCCAGTTACATTACATTATATATACATATATATATATATATATATAGTGTATATTTTGGCAGCAGGTTTTTCTTTATACAAGTTTTGTTAAAGAGTATGGAGCTTTCCTTATTATGTTTTTTCTAAAGCTTTCGTGCACGTTTCTTTTTATCAGGATCCAATTGATAGAGAAGTTGCATTAAGTTTTGCTCCCAAGAGCTTTCAATCATATCAATCAATCGTCTCTAGGCGAATTTTCTTACAAATAACGTGCTAACCAAAGCACTCTCATCGATAATAAACACTTCCAACAAAATAGATATCACACACAATCTATAAAAAAACAAACAATACCTACAAGAAAAATAGTCCTGATGACAATCAAATGATATTATCAAAAATACTTGGTTGTAAAACTTCTCTTTCAATTGGATCCTGATACAAAGAATCTCACAAGAAAGCTTGAGAAAAAATATAAGATCATAAAAAGAAATTTCTGTGGCCTATAACCAAACTTTTTATATATATATATATATATATATATATATATATATATATATATAGAGAGAGAGAGAGAGAGACAGACAGACAGACAGACAGACAGAAAGACAGAGAGGCACTCATGGTGTAATGGTTACATTCATAGGAAATAGACATGGTGACTCAAGTTCAAAACCTGTATGACCTTGATTGCATTTCACAAAGCTCTAATACCTTTGGGAAAGATATGTATCCAACTATTCTCCCTCTAGCTATGGGTAAATAGCAGGGCAGACTAACTCTTTAACTTTGGTATGACAACTGGTCTAAGAGAAAGAAAACTCTAAATTCAAACCTGTTAAACCATTAAAACAATTGAACTTATGTCACATTCTGCTTGTGCAGAGAGATTGGTAAATAAATAAATATATATATATATATATAACTGGATATAGTCAGTCAGAGAAATAATTTGGAGTTTGAAGTCAGTTCATGCTCAGAAGAGTTGAGAAGAAATATAGAGAGATAGGATTAATTTCTAACATAATTGAAGTAAAATAACTCCAATTAAAAAGACTAAAGAATAAAAAAGACAAAAATTAAAAAAACTTTCTGAACTAGTACAGAGTACGGAATCAAAATTAGGAATATTGTAGTATGATAATAAACAACTCCATTATAGAACAAGATAATTCTAATTTTTAAAAAAATAAACAACAAAATAAGAAGATAGACACAAAACAGTAAATTTACTCAATATGGCCACTATTTTTTTCAATTATTGTATCAACATACTGTCACGTGATGGCTCACGGAGACGAGGAGGTAGGACTGATACTATCCTCCCGTATTGAAAGAGTATCAAGCAGTCAAAAAGTGACCGTTAGGAAAGAATGTGGGTCACGCAGATGTTCGCACTTAAGTGACCTTGGGTCGCCGGACATCGGAAGGGGAAAGAGAGAGAAGCCAAATGATTGGCGGGGACCCCAAACGGAAGTGGGGTTCCCTTCCCCTCAGAGAAGTAAATAGTAGTAAGGGAGTTTTTTGAGCAAGTCTCGTGGCAGACGGACGATAGCCATTTTACTCCGGGCTAAAGACAAAAAGACTAACTGAGACACGAAGGACCCCAAGTCCTTCAAGCCAGTATTAAAAACAGTACAAAGTCTAGTAGCCCGTGAAAGAAGAAAATTCTCCAGTGGAACCCCGTCAAAAATAAGATAAGTAACCTTGGGACATTTTTCCTTTACACCCAAATTTTGTTTACCAATCTCTCTCTCTCAATTTGAAAAAGGATAAAAGCCAAGAAAAGACATTTATATTCATGGACTATCCTATTATATGTTTTGAAACTCCGAACGTATATATAACCGTAGTAAAGAACCTATGTATTTTCATTTTACCATGTGGTCTATGTTATTATTTCATGCTTTCCTTTCAGCTTCTATTCGCCTTATATTATCTTGCTTAGAACTGTCCTAGTAATTCCTAAAGTATCACACGGGAAAACCGGAGTTGCCGATTACAACAATATTAATATTATTACGACTAAGACCTATAGGCCCGTATTCTTCTATTATCTAAGGGAAAGAAGTTTAGCGGCCTGGTGGGTGTGTGATAGTGTGAAATTTTGGACCCCTTTGCCAGCGGTGGCCAGTCTGGCCTTAAATTATTCCCTCACGTAATATGCCAGTTCTTATCTGCCTGAGAGAAGAACTCTAAACAGGACTTATTCTGTAGGGGATCAAGTGCCAACCTGCCCCGTCCTCACACGTGCGAAAAATAAAGTCCCGTTTTGGGATTTTAGTCAATTTGCCGTCACAATACCTTCAAAATAAATTCTTCAGACATTTTATTCCATTCCTCCTCACTAGCAGTCTTAAGCAAACCAATATTTGGATGGGAAGTTGTTTTGTCTTCTAAAATGTCCCATATAGCATAATCAAGAGGGATACGGTCTGGGCTTAAATCTTGTTCAATTGCTGTCCTCACAGTTCTCTTGCAGACTTTCAATTCATTAGCGTGCTTTCTTATTGATGTTGTAGGGTCATTCATTGTTAACCGCCGAAGTGAGAGCAATCAAAAAGCCTTCGTTTTTTTATTCAATCCTCCACTCTCCTTTTCATTAAAAAGCCTTTTTGCTGTAAAGATGTTTTCTTTGCTTTGTATATAGTAGACAAAGAAACTTTGGCTTGGTTTCAGCATTAAGCAAATCTAGATTCTTTGTTGTTTCTTTTCTTGTTCACTCATAATGGGCTAAATTTCAATTTAAAAAAGTGCTTGAATAATAGAGCTAATCATAAAAATTTAGATTGATAGTGTTTTTTTTTTTAAATTAGACTAATCAGACTAAAAAAAACATTTTAAAATTTACTCCATACTTTGCTTCTGCACTCTGTAAAAACAGATTCATTGTATTACTTTTCTGACTTTCCTTCTACATAGGTAATCACACCACAACAAAAGAAACAGGTGGGCTTTTCTAATACAAACATATCCTGATAATCTTTCTTGGTTATTTTGCCAAATGTTCAAGACAAAGTCCTAACTCTTTAAATCAAAATCTTTTCTCAGACCCTCAAAATCTTTCTTCCAAATGCAATGAAATTTCAGTTAGAACTGTATAGCAGTAGTGCCAAAACAATATTCCAGTTGATAAATTTGAACATTGTCATCAGTGACCTGTTCACAATAAACATAATAATCAATTCCTATCAAAAATAACAACAAAACAAAGCTAGTTATTAAAGCCAGAAACTATAATAACAGCAATAACATGATATTTACAGATGAATACAAGAATATTCTCACCTTGAAAGAAATGACAAAGGCATCTGGAGCCCATTCTTTAACAAGTGGGCCAAGAAGTTTAGGAACCAGTTGCAGAGAGACATGTAAGGGGCCATCCGCAGACTGACTCTTGTGTTCAGGCTAAAAAAATAAATACAAACCTATTAATACTAATAATTTATACACAACAATATGGTTTAAAGTAACACTTTTGTTTAATAATAGTCATTTATTTTCAGTTATATGGTTTTAAGTATTCTTATCTGAAAATTTTCATCATATCTGATCAACATTTAATAACGAGATTTATGATGAAATAACATTGATAAGCTTATTTTCAATGAAGGTTGGCAACCTGAAAAATAAAAAATCAGTTTTATTACTTTCTAGACTTACTTTTTGCCAAAAAGAATATTCCTCTGGTACCACACCTCCCTTACCTTCCTGATTTGAGTAGTTGTGACCATTTTCCTAAATATCAAAACTCGATTATGCAATCCACCATCTCTGAACAAATGAGAACATGCAACATGTCATGAAAAGCCAACTAAAGACAATGTCAGTGGATGACTTCCAACATGATTTTCGTGCAACATGTCATGAAAACCAACTAAAGACAATGTCAGTGGATGACTTCCAACATGATTTTCGTGCAACATGTCATGAAAAGCCAACTAAAGACAATGTCAGTGGATGACTTCCAACATGATTTTCAAGAGAATCAATGTCTTTATCAGTGTGAGGCTTCTCAAGGTATATTTTGAAAGAGTTAAAGTTGATAATAAAAAGTTTGATGCAATCTACATCATTACTTTAATAAGCAACCCTTTAAAATGCAGGGAGAGTCTAATTCATGCCTGTTTTAATGGATCAACCTTGTATTGGCAATTGCAAAGAGACTAAAGTGAAAGACAATACATAAGATCTTACTAATTTCATTTGTTTTTTTGTTTTTTTTTTGCAAATAAACATTTTTTCCAAATCCGAAAAGATGAATAAAGGGAGACAACTCTTAATTTATTATTTTTTTAATCTCAAATTCAGAGTTGAATTCAAACCTTCAGTTTCACCAACAATTTATACTCCGGTCATTTAAAATACCAGTTCATGCAAGATGACCCAAAAAACTATAAGCTTGGTCAGTACTTAGATGGGGCACCATTTAGGTACAGTATATACTGCAAGCAACGTGACACCTATGTGATAGATGAAACAAAACTTAGTAAAAAAACAAGGGAAAAAAGTAAGAAGTAATATTTAGCCTGGTCATTACTTAGATGGGTAATCATTTATGATCAGCTGATACTGTAAGCAAGAGAAGGCTTGTGTGACAGAACAAGCAAAGCTTAGTAAATAAAGAAAAAATAGTAGTTAAGCAAAGATTATCCAGGTCATTACTTAGATGGGTCATCATTTACAAACTGCAGATACTGTATGCAATAGGAAGCCTGCATGACAGACCAATCAAGGCTTAAAAAACAAGGAAAAGAAGGAAGAATTTAAGCAATATTTAGCTTGGTCAGTACTTAGTTGGGTCACCATTTAGGAAGAGCAGATACTTTAACAACCTGAAATCTATGTGACAAACCAACCAATAACAAGAAAAAAAAGGAAAAGTTAAGCAATGATTAGCCTGGTCAGTACTTAGTTGGGTGACCATTTAGAGACAGCAGATATAACATAAAGCAAAGCTTAATAAATAATAGCTTTATTATTTTGCCTGTATTGCCTAACAACATGGATGCAAGTAGTTTTGTTTTTCTTTAGATTTTTAAAAAGAGGTTAGTGTTATTACCCCCCTTTACACTTTTCTGACATGGAAATGAGATAGGAGAGTTCAAAATATTGCATTTTTTTAAAGTAATGTTAAAAATCCTACCATTTGATCCTTTGGTATGTAAAAGTCTGAAACAGCCGCAGCCAAGTACAACATGGCAGTCGGACCCAGCTGTTGTAATGATAATGCTGAAGCTCGCAAGAGGTGCAAATATTCATTTAATGTTGTGAAATCAATGGACAGGAGTCGTTCAGACTTCATCACTTCTTTATATTTTAGTAACATTGTCTTCACTCTGTCCTCATATTCTTTTCGCACTGAAATTAAACATGAAAAAATAAGTGTTATTACATGCTGATACTCAGATTAGTGCCCTCTTCTTGATTGTTATTATAATCAATGTTTTGATCATTCTACCTTCAGGCTTTCTTCAAGTATCTGTCCTACAAGATGTATTTTTTAGTAAATAAAAACATTGGTTATAGAGTATCTAGTTAGCTATGACTTCAGTCCTTGGCTTGCTTGGGTAGTGAAAAAAAATTCATATGCTCTGATTCAGTGGAAAAGAAAGACAAATTAACAAAGAAGAATTTTCATAAACACAAAATGACCTCTAAACATAAACAGCAGAATGAAAACAACCTAACCTAGTGGATCAATCAAAGAGTTTGATTCAAAATTTCTAAAAGGTTACAAATTTGTAATGACATATACTTATCTGAAACAAAAAGATGAGTCTTCATGTCTTTCATAGAAGCAGTCATTTGTAATGTGATTCATGCTCATACACAAGACTTGATGTCACTATCGTTTCTACATATTCATAAGTTATCATAATATAAAACTTCATCCATAGCAACAGACAGCAGTTTGACAATGACCATTGCAAAAGAACGAGAGTGACATTTGGTTGGATAATATAAAGCAGACTTTTGTGAGAGAGAACAAGAGTGACATTTGGTTGGAGAATATAAAGCAGACCTTTCTGAGAGAGAACAAGAGTGACACTTGGTTGGAGAATATAAAGCAGACCTTTGTGAGAGAGAACAAGACTGACATTTGGTTGGAGAATATAAAGCAGACCTTTCTGAGAGAGAAAAAAAGAGAGAACAAGAGTGAAACTGGGTTAGAGAATACAAAGCAGACCTTTGTGAGAGAGAAAAAGAGAGAACCTTGGTTGGAGAATATAAAGCAGACCTTTGTGAGAGAGAAAAAGAGAGAGAACAAGAGTGACACTTGGTTGGAGGATATGAAGCAGACCTTTGTGAGAGAGAAAAAGAGAGAGAACAAGAGTGACACTGGGTTGGAGAATATAAAGCAGACCTTTGTGAGAGAGAACAAGAGAGAGAACAAGAGTGACACTTATTTGGAGAATATAAAGCAGACCTTTGTGAGAGAGAAAAAGAGAGAGAACAAGAGTGACACTGGGTTGGAGAATATAAAGCAGACCTTTGTGAGAGAGAACAAGAGAGAGAACAAGAGTGACACTTGTTTGGAGATTATAAAGCAGACCTTTGTGAGAGAAAAAAAGAGAGAGAACAAGAGTGACACTGGGTTGGAGAATATAAAGCAGACCTTTGTGAGAGAGAAAAAAAGAGAGAACAAGAGTGACACTGGGTTGGAGAATATAAAGCAGACCTTTGTGAGAGAGAAAAAGAGAGAGAACAAGAGTGACACTTGGTTGGAGGATATAAAGCAGACCTTTGTGAGAGAGAAAAAAAGAGAGAACAAGAGTGACACTGGGTTGGAGAATATAAAGCAGACCTTTGTGAAAGAGAAAAAGAGAGAGAACAAGTGTGACACTTGCTTGGAGAATATAAATCAGACCTTTGTGAGAGAGAACAAGAGAGAAAACAAGAGTTACACTGGGTTCGAGAATATAAAGCAGACCTTTGTGAGAGAGAAAAAGAGAGAGAACAAGAGTGACACTTGCTTGGAGGATATAAATCAGACCTTTGTGAGAGAGAACAAGAGTGACACTTGGTTGGAGAATATAAAGCAGACCTTTGTGAGAGAGAAAAAGAGAGAGAACAAGAGTGACACTTGGTTGGAGAATATAAAGCAGACCTTTGTGAGAGATAACAAGAGTGACACTTGGTTGGAGGATATATAGCAGACCTTTGTGAGAGTGAAAAAGAGAGAGAACAAGAGTTACACTTGGTTGGAGAATATAAAGCAACCCTTTGTGAGAGAGAAAAAGAGAGAAAACAAGAGTTACACTTGGTTGGAGAATATAAAGCAGACCTTTGTGAGAGAGAAAAAGAGAGAGAACAAGAGTTACACTGGGTTGGAGAATATAAAGCAGACCTTTGTGAGAGAGAAAAAGAGAGAGAACAAGAATGACACTTGGTTGGAGAATATAAAGCAAACCTTTGTGAGTGAGAAAAAGAAAGAGAACAAGAGTAACACTTGGTTGGAGAATATAAAGCAGACCTTTGTGAGAGAGAAAAAGGAAGAGAACAAGAGTTACACTGGGCTGGAGAATATAAAGCAAAACTTTGTGAGAGAGAAAAAGAGAGAGAAGAAGAGTGACACTTGGTTGGAGAATATAAAGCAGACCTTTGTGAGAGAGAACAAGAGTGACACTTGGTTGGAGAATATAAAGCAGACCTTTGTGAGAGAGAAAAAGGAAGAGAACAAGAGTTACACTGGGTTGGAGAATATAAAGCAGATCTTTCTGAGAGAAAAAGAGTGACACTTGGTTGGAGAATATAAAGCAGACCTCTGTGAGAGAGAAAAAGAGAGAGAACAAGAGTGACACTGCGTTGGAGAATATAAAGCAGACCTTTGTGAGAGAGAAAAAGAGAGAGAACAAGAGTTACACTGGGTTGGAGGATATAAAGCAGACCTTTGTGAGAGAGAAAAAGAGAGAGAACAAGAGTTACACTTGGTTGGAGAATATAAAGCAGACCTTTGTGAGAGAGAAAAAGAGAGAGAACAAGAGTGACACTTGGTTGGAGAATATAAAGCAGACCTTTGTGAGAGATAACAAGAGTGACACTTGGTTGGAGGATATATAGCAGAACTTTGTGAGGGTGAAAAAGAGAGAGAACAAGAGTTACACTTGGTTGGAGAATATAAAGCAACCCTTTGTGAGAGAGAAAAAGAGAGAGAAGAGGAGTGACACTTGTTTGGAGAATATAAAGCAGACCTTTGTGAGAGAGAACAAGAGTGACACTTGGTTGGAGAATATAAAGCAGACCTTTGTGAGAGAGAGAAAAAGAGAGAGAACAAGAGTTACACTGGGTTGGAGAATATAAAGCAGATCTTTCTGAGAGAAAAAGAGAGAGAAAAAGAGTGACACTTGGTTGGAGAATATAAAGCAGACCTTTGTGAGAGAGAAAAAGAGAGAGAACAAGAGTTACACTTGGTTGGAGAATATAAAGCAGACCTTTGTGAGAGAGAAAAAGAGAGAGAACAAGAGTTACACTTGGTTGGAGAATATAAAGCAGACCTTTGTGAGAGAGAAAAAGAGAGAGAACAAGAGTGACACTTGGTTGGAGGATATAAAGCAGACCTTTGTGAGAGAGAAAAAAAGAGAGAACAAGAGTGACACTGGGTTGGAGAATATAAAGCAGACCTTTGTGAAAGAGAAAAAGAGAGAGAACAAGTGTGACACTTGGTTGGAGAATATAAAGCAGACCTTTGTGAGAGAGAAAAAGAGAGAAAACAAGAGTTACACTGGGTTCGAGAATATAAAGCAGACCTTTGTGAGAGAGAAAAAGAGAGAACAAGAGTGACACTTGCTTGGAGGATATAAATCAGACCTTTGTGAGAGAGAACAAGAGTGACACTTGGTTGGAGAATATAAAGCAGACCTTTGTGAGAGAGAAAAAGAGAGAGAACAAGAGTGACACTTGCTTGGAGAATATAAAGCAGACCTTTGTGAGAGATAACAAGAGTGACACTTGGTTGGAGGATATATAGCAGACCTTTGTGAGAGTGAAAAAGAGAGAGAACAAGAGTTACACTTGGTTGGAGAATATAAAGCAACCCTTTGTGAGAGAGAAAAAGAGAGAAAACAAGAGTTACACTTGGTTGGAGAATATAAAGCAGACCTTTGTGAGAGAGAAAAAGAGAGAGAACAAGAGTTACACTGGGTTGGAGAATATAAAGCAGGCCTTTGTGAGAGAGAAAAAAAGAGAGAACAAGAATGACACTTGGTTGGAGAATATAAAGCAAACCTTTGTGAGTGAGAAAAAGAAAGAGAACAAGAGTAACACTTGGTTGGAGAATATAAAGCAGACCTTTGTGAGAGAGAAAAAGGAAGAGAACAAGAGTTACACTGGGTTGGAGAATATAAAACAAAACTTTGTGAGAGAGAAAAAGAGAGAGAAGAAGAGTGACACTTGGTTGGAGAATATAAAGCAGACCTTTGTGAGAGAGAACAAGAGTGACACTTGGTTGGAGAATATAAAGCAGACCTTTGTGAGAGAGAAAAAGAAAGAGAACAAGAGTTACACTGGGTTGGAGAATATAAAGCAGATCTTTCTGAGAGAAAAAGAGAGAGAAAAAGAGTGACACTTGGTTGGAGAATATAAAGCAGACCTCTGTGAGAGAGAAAAAGAGAGAGAACAAGAGTGACACTGCGTTGGAGAATATAAAGCAGACCTTTGTGAGAGAGAAAAAGAGAGAGAACAAGAGTTACACTGGGTTGGAGGATATAAAGCAGACCTTTGTGAGAGAGAAAAAGAGAGAGAACAAGAGTTACACTTGGTTGGAGAATATAAAGCAGACCTTTGTGAGAGAGAAAAAGAGAGAGAACAAGAGTGACACTTGGTTGGAGAATATAAAGCAGACCTTTGTGAGAGATAACAAGAGTGACACTTGGTTGGAGGATATATAGCAGACCTTTGTGAGGGTGAAAAAGAGAGAGAACAAGAGTTACACTTGGTTGGAGAATATAAAGCAACCCTTTGTGAGAGAGAAAAAGAGAGAGAACAAGAATGACACTTGGTTGGAGAATATAAAGCAGACCTTTGTGAGTGAGAAAAAGGAAGAGAACAAGAGTTACACTGGGTTGGAGAATATAAAGCAAAACTTTGTGAGAGAGAAAAAGAGAGAGAAGAAGAGTGACACTTGGTTGGAGAATATAAAGCAGACCTTCGTGAGAGAGAAAAAGAGAGAGAAGAGGAGTGACACTTGTTTGGAGAATATAAAGCAGACCTTTGTGAGAGAGAACAAGAGTGACACTTGGTTGGAGAATATAAAGCAGACCTTTGTGAGAGAGAGAAAAAGAGAGAGAACAAGAGTTACACTGGGTTGGAGAATATAAAGCAGATCTTTCTGAGAGAAAAAGAGAGAGAAAAAGAGTGACACTTGGTTGGAGAATATAAAGCAGACCTTTGTGAGAGAGAAAAAGAGAGAGAACAAGAGTGACACTTGGTTGGAGAATATAAAGCAGACCTCTGTGAGAGAGAAAAAGAGAGAGAACAAGAGTGACACTTGGTTGGAGAATATAAAGCAGACCTTTGTGAGAGAGAAAAAGAGAGAGAACAAGAGTTACACTTGGTTGGAGAATATAAAGCAGACCTTCGTGAGAGAGAAAAAGAGAGAGAAGAGGAGTGACACTTGTTTGGAGAATATAAAGCAGACCTTTGTGAGAGAGAACAAGAGTGACACTTGGTTGGAGAATATAAAGCAGACCTTTGTGAGAGAGAAAAAGAGAGAGAACAAGAGTTACACTGGGTTGGAGAATATAAAGCAGACCTTTGTGAGAGAGAAAAAGAGAGAGAACAAGAGTGACACTTGGTTGGAGGATATAAAGCAGACCTTTGTGAGAGAGAAAAAGAGAGAAAACAAGAGTTACACTGGGTTCGAGAATATAAAGCAGACCTTTGTGAGAGAGAAAAAGAGAGAGAACAAGAGTGACACTTGCTTGGAGGATATAAATCAGACCTTTGTGAGAGAGAACAAGAGTGACACTTGGTTGGAGAATATAAAGCAGACCTTTGTGAGAGAGAAAAAGAGAGAGAACAAGAGTGACACTTGGTTGGAGAATATAAAGCAGACCTTTGTGAGAGATAACAAGAGTGACACTTGGTTGGAGGATATATAGCAGACCTTTGTGAGAGTGAAAAAGAGAGAGAACAAGAGTTACACTTGGTTGGAGAATATAAAGCAACCCTTTGTGAGAGAGAAAAAGAGAGAGAACAAGAATGACACTTGGTTGGAGAATATAAAGCAGACCTTTGTGAGAGAGAACAAGAGTGACACTTGGTTGGAGAATATAAAGCAGACCTTCGTGAGAGAGAAAAAGAGAGAGAAGAGGAGTGACACTTGTTTGGAGAATATAAAGCAGACCTTTGTGAGAGAGAACAAGAGTGACACTTGGTTGGAGAATATAAAGCAGACCTTTGTGAGAGAGAAAAAGAGAGAGAACAAGAGTTACACTGGGTTGGAGAATATAAAGCAGATCTTTCTGAGAGAAAAAGAGAGAGAAAAAGAGTGACACTTGGTTGGAGAATATAAAGCAGACCTTTGTGAGAGAGAAAAAGAGAGAGAACAAGAGTGACACTGTGTTGGAGAATATAAAGCAGACCTTTGTGAGAGAGAAAAAGAGAGAGAACAAGAGTTACACTTGGTTGGAGAATATAAAGCAGACCTTTGTGAGAGAGATCGAGAGAGAACAAGAGTTACACTGGGTTGGAGAATATAAAGCAGACCTTTGTGAGAGAGAAAAAGAGAGAGAACAAGAGTTACACTGGGTTGGAGAATAAAAAGCAGACCTTTGTGAGAGAGAAAAAGAGAGAGAACAAGAGTTACACTGGGTTGGAGAATATAAAGCAGACCTTTGTGAGAGAGAAAAAGAGAGAGAACAAGAGTGACACTTGGTTGGAAAATATAAAGCAGA
Source organism: Sepioteuthis lessoniana (assembly GCA_963585895.1). NCBI lineage: Eukaryota > Metazoa > Mollusca > Cephalopoda > Myopsida > Loliginidae > Sepioteuthis > Sepioteuthis lessoniana. Next base: position 13,282,216 of record OY757932.1, on the reverse strand, counting down.
CCTTTGTGAGAGAGAAAAAGACAGAGAACAAGAGTGACACTTGGTTGGAGGATATAAAGCAGACCTTTGTGAGAGAGAAAAAGAGAGAGAACAAGAGTGACACTTGGTTGGAGGATATAAAGCAGACCTTTGTGAGAGAGAAAAAAAGAGAGAACAAGAGTGACACTGGGTTGGAGAATATAAAGCAGACCTTTGTGAAAGAGAAAAAGACAGAGAACAAGTGTGACACTTGGTTGGAGAATATAAAGCAGACCTTTGTGAGAGAGAAAAAGAGAGAAAACAAGAGTGACACTGGGTTCGAGAATATAAAGCAGACCTTTGTGAGAGAGAAAAAGAGAGAACAAGAGTGACACTTGCTTGGAGGATATAAATCAGACCTTTGTGAGAGAGAACAAGAGTGACACTTGGTTGGAGAATATAAAGCAGACCTTTGTGAGAGAGAAAAAGAGAGAGAACAAGAGTGACACTTGCTTGGAGGATATATAGCAGACCTTTGTGAGAGTGAAAAAGAGAGAGAACAAGAGTTACACTTGGTTGGAGAATATAAAGCAACCCTTTGTGAGAGAGAAAAAGAGAGAAAACAAGAGTTACACTTGGTTGGAGAATATAAAGCAGACCTTTGTGAGAGAGAAAAAGAGAGAGAACAAGAGTTACACTGGGTTGGAGAATATAAAGCAGACCTTTGTGAGAGAGAAAAAGAGAGAGAACAAGAATGACACTTGGTTAGAGAATATAAAGCAAACCTTTGTGAGTGAGAAAAAGAAAGAGAACAAGAGTAACACTTGGTTGGAGAATATAAAGCAGACCTTTGTGAGAGAGAAAAAGGAAGAGAACAAGAGTTACACTGGGTTGGAGAATATAAAGCAAAACTTTGTGAGAGAGAAAAAGAGAGAGAAGAAGAGTGACACTTGGTTGGAGAATATAAAGCAGACCTTTGTGAGAGAGAACAAGAGTGACACTTGGTTGGAGAATATAAAGCAGACCTTTGTGAGAGAGAAAAAGGAAGAGAACAAGAGTTACACTGGGTTGGAGAATATAAAGCAGATCTTTCTGAGAGAAAAAGAGAGAGAAAAAGAGTGACACTTGGTTGGAGAATATAAAGCAGACCTCTGTGAGAGAGAAAAAGAGAGAGAACAAGAGTGACACTTGGTTGGAGGATATAAAGCAGACCTTTGTGAGAGAGAAAAAGAGAGAAAACAAGAGTTACACTGGGTTCGAGAATATAAAGCAGACCTTTGTGAGAGAGAAAAAGAGAGAGAACAAGAGTGACACTTGCTTGGAGGATATAAATCAGACCTTTGTTAGAGAGAACAAGAGTGACACTTGGTTGGAGAATATAAAGCAGACCTTTGTGAGAGAGAAAAAGAGAGAGAACAAGAGTGACACTTGGTTGGAGAATATAAAGCAGACCTTTGTGAGAGATAACAAGAGTGACACTTGGTTGGAGGATATATAGCAGACCTTTGTGAGAGTGAAAAAGAGAGAGAACAAGAGTTACACTTGGTTGGAGAATATAAAGCAACCCTTTGTGAGAGAGAAAAAGAGAGAGAACAAGAATGACACTTGGTTGGAGAATATAAAGCAGACCTTTGTGAGAGAGAACAAGAGTGACACTTGGTTGGAGAATATAAAGCAGACCTTCGTGAGAGAGAAAAAGAGAGAGAAGAGGAGTGACACTTGTTTGGAGAATATAAAGCAGACCTTTCTGAGAGAGAACAAGAGTGACACTTGGTTGGAGAATATAAAGCAGACCTTTGTGAGAGAGAAAAAGAGAGAGAACAAGAGTTACACTGGGTTGGAGAATATAAAGCAGATCGTTCTGAGAGAAAAAGAGAGAGAAAAAGAGTGACACTTGGTTGGAGAATATAAAGCAGACCTTTGTGAGAGAGAAAAAGAGAGAGAACAAGAGTGACACTGTGTTGGAGAATATAAAGCAGACCTTTGTGAGAGAGAAAAAGAGAGAGAACAAGAGTTACACTTGGTTGGAGAATATAAAGCAGACCTTTGTGAGAGAGATCGAGAGAGAACAAGAGTTACACTGGGTTGGAGAATATAAAGCAGACCTTTGTGAGAGAGAAAAAGAGAGAGAACAAGAGTTACACTGGGTTGGAGAATAAAAAGCAGACCTTTGTGAGAGAGAAAAAGAGAGAGAACAAGAGTTACACTGGGTTGGAGAATATAAAGCAGACCTTTGTGAGAGAGAAAAAGAGAGAGAACAAGAGTGACACTTGGTTGGAAAATATAAAGCAGACCTTTGTGAGAGAGAAAAAGACAGAGAACAAGAGTGACACTTGGTTGGAGGATATAAAGCAGACCTTTGTGAGAGAGAAAAAGAGAGAGAACAAGAGTGACACTTGGTTGGAGGATATGAAGCAGACCTTTGTGAGAGAGAAAAAAAGAGAGAACAAGAGTGACACTGGGTTGGAGAATATAAAGCAGACCTTTGTGAAAGAGAAAAAGAGAGAGAACAAGTGTGACACTTGGTTGGAGAATATAAAGCAGACCTTTGTGAGAGATAACAAGAGTGACACTTGGTTGGAGGATATATAGCAGACCTTTGTGAGGGTGAAAAAGAGAGAGAACAAGAGTTACACTTGGTTGGAGAATATAAAGCAACCCTTTGTGAGAGAGAAAAAGAGAGAGAACAAGAATGACACTTGGTTGGAGAATATAAAGCAGACCTTTGTGAGTGAGAAAAAGGAAGAGAACAAGAGTTACACTGGGTTGGAGAATATAAAGCAAAACTTTGTGAGAGAGAAAATAAGAGAGAAGAAGAGTGACACTTGGTTGGAGAATATAAAGCAGACCTTCGTGAGAGAGAAAAAGAGAGAGAAGAGGAGTGACACTTGTTTGGAGAATATAAAGCAGACCTTTGTGAGAGAGAACAAGAGTGACACTTGGTTGGAGAATATAAAGCAGACCTTTGTGAGAGAGAGAAAAAGAGAGAGAACAAGAGTTACACTGGGTTGGAGAATATAAAGCAGATCTTTGTGAGAGAAAAAGAGAGAGAAAAAGAGTGACACTTGGTTGGAGAATATAAAGCAGACCTTTGTGAGAGAGAAAAAGAGAGAGAACAAGAGTGACACTTGGTTGGAGAATATAAAGCAGACCTCTGTGAGAGAGAAAAAGAGAGAGAACAAGAGTGACACTTGGTTGGAGAATATAAAGCAGACCTTTGTGAGAGAGAAAAAGAGTGAGAACAAGAGTTACACTTGGTTGGAGAATATAAAGCAGACCTTTGTGAGAGAGAAAAAGAGAGAGAACAAGAGTGACACTTGGTTGGAGGATATAAAGCAGACCTTTGTGAGAGAGAAAAAGAGAGAAAACAAGAGTTACACTGGGTTCGAGAATATAAAGCAGACCTTTGTGAGAGAGAAAAAGAGAGAGAACAAGAGTGACACTTGCTTGGAGGATATAAATCAGACCTTTGTGAGAGAGAACAAGAGTGACACTTGGTTGGAGAATATAAAGCAGACCTTTGTGAGAGAGAAAAAGAGAGAGAACAAGAGTGACACTTGGTTGGAGAATATAAAGCAGACCTTTGTGAGAGATAACAAGAGTGACACTTGTTTGGAGGATATATAGCAGACCTTTGTGAGAGTGAAAAAGAGAGAAAACAAGAGTTACACTTGGTTGGAGAATATAAAGCAACCCTTTGTGAGAGAGAAAAAGAGAGAGAACAAGAGTTACACTGGGTTGGAGAATATAAAGCAGGCCTTTGTGAGAGAGAAAAAAAGAGAGAACAAGAATGACACTTGGTTGGAGAATATAAAGCAAACCTTTGTGAGTGAGAAAAAGAAAGAGAACAAGAGTAACACTTGGTTGGAGAATATAAAGCAGACCTTTGTGAGAGAGAAAAAGGAAGAGAACAAGAGTTACACTGGGTTGGAGAATATAAAACAAAACTTTGTGAGAGAGAAAAAGAGAGAGAAGAAGAGTGACACTTGGTTGGAGAATATAAAGCAGACCTTTGTGAGAGAGAACAAGAGTGACACTTGGTTGGAGAATATAAAGCAGACCTTTGTGAGAGAGAAAAAGAAAGAGAACAAGAGTTACACTGGGTTGGAGAATATAAAGCAGATCTTTCTGAGAGAAAAAGAGTGACACTTGGTTGGAGAATATAAAGCAGACCTCTGTGAGAGAGAAAAAGAGAGAGAACAAGAGTGACACTGCGTTGGAGAATATAAAGCAGACCTTTGTGAGAGAGAAAAAGAGAGAGAACAAGAGTTACACTGGGTTGGAGGATATAAAGCAGACCTTTGTGAGAGAGAAAAAGAGAGAGAACAAGAGTTACACTTGGTTGGAGAATATAAAGCAGACCTTTGTGAGAGAGAAAAAGAGAGAGAACAAGAGTGACACTTGGTTGGAGAATATAAAGCAGACCTTTGTGAGAGATAACAAGAGTGACACTTGGTTGGAGGATATATAGCAGACCTTTGTGAGGGTGAAAAAGAGAGAGAACAAGAGTTACACTTGGTTGGAGAATATAAAGCAACCCTTTGTGAGAGAGAAAAAGAGAGAGAACAAGAATGACACTTGGTTGGAGAATATAAAGCAGACCTTTGTGAGTGAGAAAAAGGAAGAGAAGAAGAGTTACACTGGGTTGGAGAATATAAAGCAAAACTTTGTGAGAGAGAAAAAGAGAGAGAAGAAGAGTGACACTTGGTTGGAGAATATAAAGCAGACCTTCGTGAGAGAGAAAAAGAGAGAGAAGAGGAGTGACACTTGTTTGGAGAATATAAAGCAGACCTTTGTGAGAGAGAACAAGAGTGACACTTGGTTGGAGAATATAAAGCAGACCTTTGTGAGAGAGAGAAAAAGAGAGAGAACAAGAGTTACACTGGGTTGGAGAATATAAAGCAGATCTTTCTGAGAGAAAAAGAGAGAGAAAAAGAGTGACACTTGGTTGGAGAATATAAAGCAGACCTTTGTGAGAGAGAAAAAGAGAGAGAACAAGAGTGACACTTGGTTGGAGAATATAAAGCAGACCTCTGTGAGAGAGAAAAAGAGAGAGAACAAGAGTGACACTTGGTTGGAGAATATAAAGCAGACCTTTGTGAGAGAGAAAAAGAGAGAGAACAAGAGTTACACTTGGTTGGAGAATATAAAGCAGACCTTCGTGAGAGAGAAAAAGAGAGAGAAGAGGAGTGACACTTGTTTGGAGAATATAAAGCAGACCTTTGTGAGAGAGAACAAGAGTGACACTTGGTTGGAGAATATAAAGCAGACCTTTGTGAGAGAGAAAAAGAGAGAGAACAAGAGTTACACTGGGTTGGAGAATATAAAGCAGACCTTTGTGAGAGAGAAAAAGAGAGAGAACAAGAATGACACTTGGTTGGAGAATATAAAGCAGACCTTTGTGAGTGAGAAAAAGGAAGAGAAGAAGAGTTACACTGGGTTGGAGAATATAAAGCAAAACTTTGTGAGAGAGAAAAAGAGAGAGAAGAAGAGTGACACTTGGTTGGAGAATATAAAGCAGACCTTCGTGAGAGAGAAAAAGAGAGAGAAGAGGAGTGACACTTGTTTGGAGAATATAAAGCAGACCTTTGTGAGAGAGAACAAGAGTGACACTTGGTTGGAGAATATAAAGCAGACCTTTGTGAGAGAGAGAAAAAGAGAGAGAACAAGAGTTACACTGGGTTGGAGAATATAAAGCAGATCTTTCTGAGAGAAAAAGAGAGAGAAAAAGAGTGACACTTGGTTGGAGAATATAAAGCAGACCTTTGTGAGAGAGAAAAAGAGAGAGAACAAGAGTGACACTTGGTTGGAGAATATAAAGCAGACCTCTGTGAGAGAGAAAAAGAGAGAGAACAAGAGTGACACTTGGTTGGAGAATATAAAGCAGACCTTTGTGAGAGAGAAAAAGAGAGAGAACAAGAGTTACACTTGGTTGGAGAATATAAAGCAGACCTTCGTGAGAGAGAAAAAGAGAGAGAAGAGGAGTGACACTTGTTTGGAGAATATAAAGCAGACCTTTGTGAGAGAGAACAAGAGTGACACTTGGTTGGAGAATATAAAGCAGACCTTTGTGAGAGAGAAAAAGAGAGAGAACAAGAGTTACACTGGGTTGGAGAATATAAAGCAGACCTTTGTGAGAGAGAAAAAGAGAGAGAACAAGAGTGACACTTGGTTGGAGGATATAAAGCAGACCTTTGTGAGAGAGAAAAAGAGAGAAAACAAGAGTTACACTGGGTTCGAGAATATAAAGCAGACCTTTGTGAGAGAGAAAAAGAGAGAGAACAAGAGTGACACTTGCTTGGAGGATATAAATCAGACCTTTGTGAGAGAGAACAAGAGTGACACTTGGTTGGAGAATATAAAGCAGACCTTTGTGAGAGAGAAAAAGAGAGAGAACAAGAGTGACACTTGGTTGGAGAATATAAAGCAGACCTTTGTGAGAGATAACAAGAGTGACACTTGGTTGGAGGATATATAGCAGACCTTTGTGAGAGTGAAAAAGAGAGAGAACAAGAGTTACACTTGGTTGGAGAATATAAAGCAACCCTTTGTGAGAGAGAAAAAGAGAGAGAACAAGAATGACACTTGGTTGGAGAATATAAAGCAGACCTTTGTGAGAGAGAACAAGAGTGACACTTGGTTGGAGAATATAAAGCAGACCTTCGTGAGAGAGAAAAAGAGAGAGAAGAGGAGTGACACTTGTTTGGAGAATATAAAGCAGACCTTTGTGAGAGAGAACAAGAGTGACACTTGGTTGGAGAATATAAAGCAGACCTTTGTGAGAGAGAAAAAGAGAGAGAACAAGAGTTACACTGGGTTGGAGAATATAAAGCAGATCTTTCTGAGAGAAAAAGAGAGAGAAAAAGAGTGACACTTGGTTGGAGAATATAAAGCAGACCTTTGTGAGAGAGAAAAAGAGAGAGAACAAGAGTGACACTGTGTTGGAGAATATAAAGCAGACCTTTGTGAGAGAGAGAAAAAGAGAGAGAACAAGAGTTACACTTGGTTGGAGAATATAAAGCAGACCTTTGTGAGAGAGATCGAGAGAGAACAAGAGTTACACTGGGTTGGAGAATATAAAGCAGACCTTTGTGAGAGAGAAAAAGAGAGAGAACAAGAGTTACACTGGGTTGGAGAATAAAAAGCAGACCTTTGTGAGAGAGAAAAAGAGAGAGAACAAGAGTTACACTGGGTTGGAGAATATAAAGCAGACCTTTGTGAGAGAGAAAAAGAGAGAGAACAAGAGTGACACTTGGTTGGAAAATATAAAGCAGACCTTTGTGAGAGAGAAAAAGACAGAGAACAAGAGTGACACTTGGTTGGAGGATATAAAGCAGACTTTTGTGAGAGAGAAAAAGAGAGAGAACAAGAGTGACACTTGGTTGGAGGATATAAAGCAGACCTTTGTGAGAGAGAAAAAAAGAGAGAACAAGAGTGACACTGGGTTGGAGAATATAAAGCAGACCTTTGTGAAAGAGAAAAAGACAGAGAACAAGTGTGACACTTGGTTGGAGAATATAAAGCAGACCTTTGTGAGAGAGAAAAAGAGAGAAAACAAGAGTGACACTGGGTTCGAGAATATAAAGCAGACCTTTGTGAGAGAGAAAAAGAGAGAACAAGAGTGACACTTGCTTGGAGGATATAAATCAGACCTTTGTGAGAGAGAACAAGAGTGACACTTGGTTGGAGAATATAAAGCAGACCTTTGTGAGAGAGAAAAAGAGAGAGAACAAGAGTGACACTTGCTTGGAGGATATATAGCAGACCTTTGTGAGAGTGAAAAAGAGAGAGAACAAGAGTTACACTTGGTTGGAGAATATAAAGCAACCCTTTGTGAGAGAGAAAAAGAGAGAAAACAAGAGTTACACTTGGTTGGAGAATATAAAGCAGACCTTTGTGAGAGAGAAAAAGAGAGAGAACAAGAGTTACACTGGGTTGGAGAATATAAAGCAGACCTTTGTGAGAGAGAAAAAGAGAGAGAACAAGAATGACACTTGGTTAGAGAATATAAAGCAAACCTTTGTGAGTGAGAAAAAGAAAGAGAACAAGAGTAACACTTGGTTGGAGAATATAAAGCAGACCTTTGTGAGAGAGAAAAAGGAAGAGAACAAGAGTTACACTGGGTTGGAGAATATAAAGCAAAACTTTGTGAGAGAGAAAAAGAGAGAGAAGAAGAGTGACACTTGGTTGGAGAATATAAAGCAGACCTTTGTGAGAGAGAACAAGAGTGACACTTGGTTGGAGAATATAAAGCAGACCTTTGTGAGAGAGAAAAAGGAAGAGAACAAGAGTTACACTGGGTTGGAGAATATAAAGCAGATCTTTCTGAGAGAAAAAGAGAGAGAAAAAGAGTGACACTTGGTTGGAGAATATAAAGCAGACCTCTGTGAGAGAGAAAAAGAGAGAGAACAAGAGTGACACTTGGTTGGAGGATATAAAGCAGACCTTTGTGAGAGAGAAAAAGAGAGAAAACAAGAGTTACACTGGGTTCGAGAATATAAAGCAGACCTTTGTGAGAGAGAAAAAGAGAGAGAACAAGAGTGACACTTGCTTGGAGGATATAAATCAGACCTTTGTGAGAGAGAACAAGAGTGACACTTGGTTGGAGAATATAAAGCAGACCTTTGTGAGAGAGAAAAAGAGAGAGAACAAGAGTGACACTTGGTTGGAGAATATAAAGCAGACCTTTGTGAGAGATAACAAGAGTGACACTTGGTTGGAGGATATATAGCAGACCTTTGTGAGAGTGAAAAAGAGAGAGAACAAGAGTTACACTTGGTTGGAGAATATAAAGCAACCCTTTGTGAGAGAGAAAAAGAGAGAGAACAAGAATGACACTTGGTTGGAGAATATAAAGCAGACCTTTGTGAGAGAGAACAAGAGTGACACTTGGTTGGAGAATATAAAGCAGACCTTCGTGAGAGAGAAAAAGAGAGAGAAGAGGAGTGACACTTGTTTGGAGAATATAAAGCAGACCTTTGTGAGAGAGAACAAGAGTGACACTTGGTTGGAGAATATAAAGCAGACCTTTGTGAGAGAGAAAAAGAGAGAGAACAAGAGTTACACTGGGTTGGAGAATATAAAGCAGATCGTTCTGAGAGAAAAAGAGAGAGAAAAAGAGTGACACTTGGTTGGAGAATATAAAGCAGACCTTTGTGAGAGAGAAAAAGAGAGAGAACAAGAGTGACACTGTGTTGGAGAATATAAAGCAGACCTTTGTGAGAGAGAAAAAGAGAGAGAACAAGAGTTACACTTGGTTGGAGAATATAAAGCAGACCTTTGTGAGAGAGATCGAGAGAGAACAAGAGTTACACTGGGTTGGAGAATATAAAGCAGACCTTTGTGAGAGAGAAAAAGAGAGAGAACAAGAGTTACACTGGGTTGGAGAATAAAAAGCAGACCTTTGTGAGAGAGAAAAAGAGAGAGAACAAGAGTTACACTGGGTTGGAGAATATAAAGCAGACCTTTGTGAGAGAGAAAAAGAGAGAGAACAAGAGTGACACTTGGTTGGAAAATATAAAGCAGACCTTTGTGAGAGAGAAAAAGACAGAGAACAAGAGTGACACTTGGTTGGAGGATATAAAGCAGACCTTTGTGAGAGAGAAAAAGAGAGAGAACAAGAGTGACACTTGGTTGGAGGATATAAAGCAGACCTTTGTGAGAGAGAAAAAAAGAGAGAACAAGAGTGACACTGGGTTGGAGAATATAAAGCAGACCTTTGTGAAAGAGAAAAAGAGAGAGAACAAGTGTGACACTTGGTTGGAGAATATAAAGCAGACCTTTGTGAGAGATAACAAGAGTGACACTTGGTTGGAGGATATATAGCAGACCTTTGTGAGGGTGAAAAAGAGAGAGAACAAGAGTTACACTTGGTTGGAGAATATAAAGCAACCCTTTGTGAGAGAGAAAAAGAGAGAGAACAAGAATGACACTTGGTTGGAGAATATAAAGCAGACCTTTGTGAGTGAGAAAAAGGAAGAGAACAAGAGTTACACTGGGTTGGAGAATATAAAGCAAAACTTTGTGAGAGAGAAAAAGAGAGAGAAGAAGAGTGACACTTGGTTGGAGAATATAAAGCAGACCTTCGTGAGAGAGAAAAAGAGAGAGAAGAGGAGTGACACTTGTTTGGAGAATATAAAGCAGACCTTTGTGAGAGAGAACAAGAGTGACACTTGGTTGGAGAATATAAAGCAGACCTTTGTGAGAGAGAGAAAAAGAGAGAGAACAAGAGTTACACTGGGTTGGAGAATATAAAGCAGATCTTTGTGAGAGAAAAAGAGAGAGAAAAAGAGTGACACTTGGTTGGAGAATATAAAGCAGACCTTTGTGAGAGAGAAAAAGAGAGAGAACAAGAGTGACACTTGGTTGGAGAATATAAAGCAGACCTCTGTGAGAGAGAAAAAGAGAGAGAACAAGAGTGACACTTGGTTGGAGAATATAAAGCAGACCTTTGTGAGAGAGAAAAAGAGTGAGAACAAGAGTTACACTTGGTTGGAGAATATAAAGCAGACCTTTGTGAGAGAGAAAAAGAGAGAGAACAAGAGTGACACTTGGTTGGAGGATATAAAGCAGACCTTTGTGAGAGAGAAAAAGAGAGAAAACAAGAGTTACACTGGGTTCGAGAATATAAAGCAGACCTTTGTGAGAGAGAAAAAGAGAGAGAACAAGAGTGACACTTGCTTGGAGGATATAAATCAGACCTTTGTGAGAGAGAACAAGAGTGACACTTGGTTGGAGAATATAAAGCAGACCTTTGTGAGAGAGAAAAAGAGAGAGAACAAGAGTGACACTTGGTTGGAGAATATAAAGCAGACCTTTGTGAGAGATAACAAGAGTGACACTTGTTTGGAGGATATATAGCAGACCTTTGTGAGAGTGAAAAAGAGAGAAAACAAGAGTTACACTTGGTTGGAGAATATAAAGCAACCCTTTGTGAGAGAGAAAAAGAGAGAGAACAAGAATGACACTTGGTTGGAGAATATAAAGCAGACCTTTGTGAGTGAGAAAAAGGAAGAGAACAAGAGTTACACTGGGTTGGAGAATATAAAGCAAAACTTTGTGAGAGAGAAAAAGAGAGAGAAGAAGAGTGACACTTGGTTGGAGAATATAAAGCAGACCTTTGTGAGAGAGAACAAGAGTGACACTTGGTTGGAGAATATAAAGCAGACCTTCGTGAGAGAGAAAAAGAGAGAGAAGAGGAGTGACACTTGTTTGGAGAATATAAAGCAGACCTTTGTGAGAGAGAACAAGAGTGACACTTGGTTGGAGAATATAAAGCAGACCTTTGTGAGAGAGAAAAAGAGAGAGAACAAGAGTTACACTGGGTTGGAGAATATAAAGCAGATCTTTCTGAGAGAAAAAGAGAGAGAAAAAGAGTGACACTTGGTTGGAGAATATAAAGCAGACCTTTGTGAGAGAGAAAAAGAGAGAGAACAAGAGTGACACTGTGTTGGAGAATATAAAGCAGACCTTTGTGAGAGAGAAAAAGAGAGAGAACAAGAGTTACACTTGGTTGGAGAATATAAAGCAGACCTTTGTGAGAGAGAAAAAGAGAGAGAACAAGAGTTACACTTGGTTGGAGAATATAAAGCAGACCTTTGTGAGAGAGAAAAAGAGAGAGAACAAGAGTGACACTTGGTTGGAGGATATAAAGCAGACCTTTGTGAGAGAGAAAAAAAGAGAGAACAAGAGTGACACTGGGTTGGAGAATATAAAGCAGACCTTTGTGAAAGAGAAAAAGAGAGAGAACAAGTGTGTCACTTGGTTGGAGAATATAAAGCAGACCTTTGTGAAAGAGAAAAAGAGAGAAAACAAGAGTTACACTGGGTTCGAGAATATAAAGCAGACCTTTGTGAGAGAGAAAAAGAGAGAACAAGAGTGACACTTGCTTGGAGGATATAAAGCAGACCTTTGTAAGAGAGAAAAAGAGAGAGAACAAGAGTGACACTGGGTTGGAGAATATAAAGCAGACCTTTGTGAGAGAGAAAAAGAGAGAGAACAAGAGTGACACTTGGTTGGAGGATATAAAGCAGACCTTTGTGAGAGATAACAAGAGTGACACTTGGTTGGAGGATATATAGCAGACCTTTCTGAGAGTGAAAAAGAGAGAGAACAAGAGTTACACTTGGTTGGAGAATATAAAGCAGACCTTTGTGAGAGAGAAAAAGAGAGAGAACAAGAGTTACACTTGGTTGGAGAATATAAAGCAGACCTTTGTGAGAGAGAAAAAGAGAGAGAACAAGAGTTACACTGGGTTGGAGAATATAAAGCAGACCTTTGTGAGAGAGAAAAAGAGAGAGAAGAAGAGTGACACTTGGTTGGAGAATATAAAGCAGACCTTGGTGAGAGAGAACAAGAGTGACACTTGGTTGGAGAATATAAAGCAGACCTTCGTGAGAGAGAAAAAGAGAGAGAAGAAGAGTGACACTTGTTTGGAGAATATAAAGCAGACCTTTGTGAGAGAGAACAAGAGTGACACTTGGTTGGAGAATATAAAGCAGACCTTTGTGAGAGAGAAAAAGAGAGAGAACAAGAGTTACACTGGGTTGGAGAATATAAAGCAGACCTTTGTGAGAGAAAAAGAGAGAGAAAAAGAGTGACACTTGGTTGGAGGATATAAAGCAGACCATTGTGAGAGAGAAAAAGAGAGAGAACAAGAGTGACACTGGGTTGGAGAATATAAAGCAGACCTTTGTAAGAGAGAAAAAGAGAGAGAAAAAGAGTGACACTTGTTTGGAGAATATAAAGCAGACCTTTGTGAGAGAGAAAAAGAGAGAGAACAAGAGTGACACAGGGTTGGAGAATATAAAGCAGACCTTTGTGAGAGAGAACAAGAGAGAGAACAAGAGTGACACTTGTTTGGAGAATATAAAGCAGACCTTTGTGAGAGAGAAAAAGAGAGAGAACAAGAGTGACACTCGGTTGGAGAATAGAAAGCAGACATTTGTGAGAGAGAAAAAGAGAGAGAACAAGAGTGACACTTGGTTGGAGGATATAAAGCAGACTTTTGTGAGAGAGAACAAGAGTGACACTTGGTTGGAGAATATAAAGCAGACCTTTGTGAGAGAGAAAAAGAGAGAGAACAAGAGTTACACTTCTTTGGAGAATATAAAGCAGACCTTTGTGAGAGAGAAAAAGAGAGAGAACAAGAGTGACACTGGGTTGATGAATATAAAGCAGACCTTTGTGAGAGAGAAAAAGAGAGAGAACAAGAGTGACACTTGGTTGGAGAATATAAAGCAACCTTTGTGAGAGAGAAAAAGAGAGAGAACAGGAGTGACACTTGGTTGGAGAACGAGAGTGACACTAGGTTGGAGAATATAAAGCAGACCTTTGTGAGAGAGAACAAGAGAGAGAACAAGAGTTACACTTGGTTGGAGAATATAAAGCAGACCTTGGTGAGAGAGAAAAAGAGAGAGAACAAGAGTTACACTGGGTTGGAGAATATAAAGCATACCTTTGTGAGAGAGAAAAAGAGAGAGAACAAGAGTTATACTTGGTTGGGGCATATAAAGCAGACATTTGTGAGAGAGAACAAGAGAGAGAACAAGAGTGACACTTGGTTGGAGAATATAAAGCAGACCTTTGTGAGAGAGAAGACGAGAGAGAACAAGAGTTACACTGGGTTGGAGGATATAAAGCAGACCTTTGTGAAAGAGGACAAGAGTTACACTTGGTTGGAGAATATAAAACAGACATTTGTGAGAGAAAAAGAGAGAGAACAAATGTGACACTTGGTTGGAGAATATAAAGCAGACCTATGTGAGAGGGAACAAGAGTTACACTTGGTTGGAGAATATAAAGCAGACCTTTGTGAGAGAGAAAAAGAGAGAGAACAAGAGTGACACTTGGTTGGAGGATATAAAGCAGACCTTCGTGAGAGAGAAAAAGAGAGAGAACAAGAGTGACACTTGGTTGGAGGATATAAAGCAGACCTTTGTGAGAGAGAAGAAGAGTGACACTTGGTTGGAGAATATAAAGCAGACCTTCGTGAGAGAGAAAAAGAGAGAGAACAAGAGTGACACTTGGTTGGAGAATATAAAGCAGACCTTTGTGAGAGAGAACAAGAGTGACACTTGGTTGGAGAATATAAAGCAGACCTTTGTGAGAGAGAAAAAGAGAGAGAACAAGAGTGACACTTGGTTGGAGAATATAAATCAGACCTTTGTGAGAGAGAAAAAGAGAGAGAACAAGAGTTACACTGGGTTGGAGAATATAAAGCAGACCTTTGTGAAAGAAAAAGAGAGAGAACAAGAGTGACACTTGGTTGGAGGATATAAAGCAGACCTTTGTGAGAGAGAAAAAGAGAGAGAACAAGAGTGACACTGGGTTGGAGAATATAAAGCAGACCTTTGTGAGAGAAAAAAAGAGAGAGAACAAGAGTGACACTTGTTTGGAGAATATAAAGCAGACCTTTGTGAGAGAGAAAAAGAGAGAGAACAAGAGTGACACAGGGTTGGAGAATATAAAGCAGACCTTTGTGAGAGAGAACAAGAGAGAGAACAAGAGTGACACTTGGTTGGAGGATATAAAGCAGACCTTTGTGAGAGAGAACAAGAGTGACACTTGGTTGGAGAATATAAAGCAGACCTTTGTTAGAGAGAAAAAGAGAGAGAACAAGAGTTACACTTGTTTGGAGAATATAAAGCAGACCTTTGTGAGAGGGAAAAAAAGACAGAGAACAAGAGTGACACTGGGTTGGAGAATATAAATCAGACCTTTGTGAGAGAGAAAAAGAGAGAGAACAAGAGTGACACTGGGTTGGAGAATATAAAGCAGACCTTTTTGAGAGAGAAAAAGAGAGAGAACAGGAGTGACACTTGGTTGGAGAACAAGAGTGACACTTGGTTGTAGGATATAAAGCAGACCTTTGTAAGAGAGAAGACGAAAGAGAACAAGAGTTACACTTGGTGGAGAATATAAAGCCGACCTTTGTGAGAGAGAAAAAGAGAGAGAACGAGTGACACTTCGTTGGAGAATATAAAGCAGACCTTTGTGAGAGAGAACAAGAGAGAGAACAAGAGTTACACTTGGTTAGAGAATATAAAGCAGACCTTTGTGAGAGAGAAAAAGACAGAGAACAAGAGTGACACTTGGTTGGAGAATATAAAGCAGACGTTTGTGAGAGAGAAAAAGAGAGAGAACAAGAGTGACACTGGGTTGGAGAATAAAAAGCAGACCTTTGTGAGAGAGAAAAAGAGAGAGAACAAGAGTGACACTGCGTTGGAGAATATAAAGCAGACCTTTGTGAGAGAAAAAAAGAGAGAGAACAAGAATGACACTTGGTTGGAGCATATAAAGCAGACCTTTGTGAGAAAGAAAAAGAGAGAGAACAAGAGTGACACTTGGTTGGAGGATATAAAGCAGACCTTTGTGAGAGAGAAGACGAGAGAGAACAAGAGTGACACTGGGTTGGAGAATATAAAGAAGACCTTTGTGAGAGAGAAAAAGAGAGAGAACAAGAGTGACACTTGGTTGGAGGATATAAAGCAGACCTTTGTGAGAGAGAAGACGAGAGAGAACAAGAGTTACACTGGGTTGGAGGATATAAAGCAGACCTTTGTGAGAGAGGACAAGAGTTACACTATGTTGGAGAATATAAAGCAGACCTTTGTGAGAGAAAAAGAGAGAGAACAAGAGTGACACTTGGTTGGAGGATATAAAGCAGACCTTTGTGAGAGAGAAAAAGAGAGAGAACAAGAGTGACACTGGGTTGGAGAATATAAAGCAGACCTTTGTGAGAGAGAACAAGAGAGAGAACAAGAATGACACTGGTTTGGAGAATATAAAGCAGACCTTTGTGAGAGAGAAAAAGAGAGAGAACAAGAGTGACACAGGGTTGGAGAATATAAACCAGACCTTTGTGAGAGAGAACAAGAGAGAGAACAAGAGTGACACTTGGTTGGAGGATATAAAGCAGACCTTTGTGAGAGAGAACAAGAGTGACACTTGGTTGGAGAATATAAAGCAGACCTTTGTGAGAGAAAAAAAGAGAGAGAACAAGAGTGACACTTGTTTGGAGAATATAAAGCAGACCTTTGTGAGAGAGAAAAAGAGAGAGAACAAGAGTGACACAGGGTTGGAGAATATAAAGCAGACCTTTGTGAGAGAGAACAAGAGAGAGTACAAGAGTGACACTTGGTTGGAGAATATAAAGCAGACCTTTGTTAGAGAGAAAAAGAGAGAGAACAAGAGTTACACTTGTTTGGAGAATATAAAGCAGACCTTTGTGAGAGGGAAAAAAAGAGAGAGAACAAGAGTGACACTGGGTTGGAGAATATAAATCAGACCTTTGTGAGAGAGAAAAAGAGAGAGAACAAGAGTGACACTGGGTTGGAGAATATAAAGCAGACCTTTTTGAGAGAGAAAAAGAGAGAGAACAGGAGTGACACTTGGTTGGAGAACAAGAGTGACACTTGGTTGTAGGATATAAAGCAGACCTTTGTAAGAGAGAAGACGAAAGAGAACAAGAGTTACACTTGGTTGGAGAATATAAAGCAGACCTTTGTGAGAGAGAAAAAGAGAGAGAACGAGTGACACTTCGTTGGAGAATATAAAGCAGACCTTTGTGAGAGAGAACAAGAGAGAGAACAAGAGTTACACTTGGTTAGAGAATATAAAGCAGACCTTTGTGAGAGAGAAAAAGACAGAGAACAAGAGTGACACTTGGTTGGAGAATATAAAGCAGACGTTTGTGAGAGAGAAAAAGAGAGAGAACAAGAGTGACACTGGGTTGGAGAATAAAAAGCAGACCTTTGTGAGAGAGAAAAAGAGAGAGAACAAGAGTGACACTGCGTTGGAGAATATAAAGCAGACCTTTGTGAGAGAAAAAAAGAGAGAGAACAAGAGTGACACTTGGTTGGAGCATATAAAGCAGACCTTTGTGAGAAAGAAAAAGAGAGAGAACAAGAGTGACACTTGGTTGGAGGATATAAAGCAGACCTTTGTGAGAGAGAAGACGAGAGAGAACAAGAGTGACACTGGGTTGGAGAATATAAAGAAGACCTTTGTGAGAGAGAAAAAGAGAGAGAACAAGAGTGACACTTGGTTGGAGGATATAAAGCAGACCTTTGTGAGAGAGAAGACGAGAGAGAACAAGAGTTACACTGGGTTGGAGGATATAAAGCAGACCTTTGTGAGAGAGGACAAGAGTTACACTTGGTTGGAGAATATAAAGCAGACCTTTGTGAGAGAAAAAGAGAGAGAACAAGAGTGACACTTGGTTGGAGGATATAAAGCAGACCTTTGTGAGAGAGAAAAAGAGAGAGAACAAGAGTGACACTGGGTTGGAGAATATAAAGCAGACCTTTGTGAGAGAGAACAAGAGAGAGAACAAGAATGACACTGGTTTGGATAATATAAAGCAGACCTTTGTGAGAGAGAAAAAGAGAGAGAACAAGAGTGACACAGGGTTGGAGAATATAAACCAGACCTTTGTGAGAGAGAACAAGAGAGAGAACAAGAGTGACACTTGGTTGGAGGATATAAAGCAGACCTTTGTGAGAGACAACAAGAGTGACACTTGGTTGGAGAATATAAAGCAGACCTTTGTTAGAGGGAAAAAGAGAGAGAACAAGAGTTACACTTGTTTGGAGAATATAAAGCAGACCTTTGTGAGAGGGAAAAAAAGAGAGAGAACAAGAGTGACACTGGGTTGGAGAATATAAAGCAGACCTTTGTGAGAGAGAAAAAGAGAGAGAACAAGAGTGACACTGGGTTGGAGAATATAAAGCAGACCTTTGTGAGAGAGAAAAAGAGAGAGAACAGGAGTGACACTTGGTTGGAGAACAAGAGTGACACTTGGTTGTAGGATATAAAGCAGACCTTTGTAAGAGAGAAGACGAAAGAGAACAAGAGTTACACTTGGTTGGAGAATATAAAGCAGACCTTTGTGAGAGAGAAAAAGAGAGAGAACAAGAGTGACACAGGGTTGGAGAATATAAAGCAGACCTTTGTGAGAGAGAACAAGAGAGAGAACAAGAGTGACACTTGGTTGGAGGATATAAAGCAGACCTTTGTGAGAGAGAACAAGAGTGACACTTGGTTGGAGAATATAAAGCAGACCTTTGTTAGAGAGAAAAAAAGAGAGAACAAGAGTTATACTTGTTTGGAGAATATAAAGCAGACCTTTGTGAGAGGGAAAAAAAGAGAGAGAACAAGAGTGACACTGGGTTGGAGAATATAAAGCAGACCTTTGTGAGAGAGAAAAAGAGAGAGAACAAGAGTGACACTGGGTTGGAGAATATAAAGCAGACCTTTGTGAGAGAGAAAAAGAGAGAGAACAAGAGTGACACTTGGTTGTAGGATATAAAGCAGACCTTTGTAAGAGAGAAGACGAAAGAGAACAAGAGTTACACTTGGTTGGACAATATAAAGCAGACCTTTGTGAGAGAGAAAAAGAGAGAGAACGAGTGACACTTCGTTGGAGAATATAAAGCAGACGTTTGTGAGAGAGAACAAGAGAGAGAACAAGAGTTACACTTGGTTAGAGAATATAAAGCAGACCTTTGTGAGAGAGAAAAAGACAGAGAACAAGAGTGACACTTGGTTGGAGAATATAAAGCAGACGTTTGTGAGAGAGAAAAAGAGAGAGAACAAGAGTGACACTGGGTTGGAGAATAAAAAGCAGACCTTTGTGAGAGAGAAAAAGAGAGAGAACAAGAGTGACACTTGGTTGGAGAATATAAAGCAGACCTTTGTGAGAGAAAAAAAGAGAGAGAACAAGACTGACACTTGGTTGGAGCATATAAAGCAGACCTTTGTGAGAAAGAAAAAGAGAGAGAACAAGAGTGACACTTGGTTGGAGGATATAAAGCAGACCTTTGTGAGAGAGAAGACGAGAGAGAACAAGAGTGACACTGGGTTGGAGAATATAAAGAAGACCTTTGTGAGAGACAAAAAGAGAGAGAACAAGAGTGACACTTGGTTGGAGGATATAAAGCAGACCTTTGTGAGAGAGAAGACGACAGAGAACAAGAGTTACACTGGGTTGGAGGATATAAAGCAGACCTTTGTGAGAGAGGACAAGAGTTACACTTGGTTGGAGAATATAAAGCAGACCTTTGTGAGAGAAAAAGAGAGAGAACAAGAGTGACACTTGGTTGGACGATATAAAGCATACCTTTGTGAGAGAGAAAAAGAGAGAGAACAAGAGTGACACTGGGTTGGAGAATATAAAGCAGACCTTTGTGAGAGAGAACAAGAGAGAGAACAAGAGTGACACAGGGTTGGAGAATATAAAGCAGACCGTTGTGAGAGAGAACAAGAGAGAGAACAAGAGTGACACTTGGTTGGAGGATATAAAGCAGACCTTTGTGAGAGAGAACAAGAGTGCCACTTGGTTGGATAATATAAAGCAGACCTTTGTT
This sequence comes from Sepioteuthis lessoniana, assembly GCA_963585895.1. NCBI lineage: Eukaryota > Metazoa > Mollusca > Cephalopoda > Myopsida > Loliginidae > Sepioteuthis > Sepioteuthis lessoniana. Next base: position 13,262,891 of record OY757932.1, on the reverse strand, counting down.
AGAGGGAAAAAGAGAGAGAACAAGAGTTACACTTGTTTGGAGAATATAAAGCAGACCTTTGTGAGAGGGAAAAAAAGAGAGAGAACAAGAGTGACACTGGGTTGGAGAATATAAAGCAGACCTTTGTGAGAGAGAAAAAGAGAGAGAACAAGAGTGACACTGGGTTAGAGAATATAAAGCAGACCTTTGTGAGAGAGAAAAAGAGAGAGAACAGGAATGACACTTGGTTGTAGGATATAAAGCAGACCTTTGTAAGAGAGAAGACGAAAGAGAACAAGAGTTACACTTGGTTGGAGAATATAAAGCAGACCTTTGTGAGAGAGAAAAAGAGAGAGAACGAGTGACACTTCGTTGGAGAATATAAAGCAGACCTTTGTGAGAGAGAACAAGTGAGAGAACAAGAGTTACACTTGGTTAGAGAATATAAAGCAGACCTTTGTGAGAGAGAAAAAGACAGAGAACAAGAGTGACATTTGGTTGGAGAATATAAAGCAGACGTTTGTGAGAGAGAAAAAGAGAGAGAACAAGAGTGACACTGGGTTGGAGAATAAAAAGCAGACCTTTGTGAGAGAGAAAAAGAGAGAGAACAAGAGTTACACTGGGTTGGAGAATATAAAGCAGACCTTGGTGAGAGAGGACAAGAGTTAAACTTGGTTGGAGAATATAAAGCAGACCTTCGTGAGAGAAAAAGAGAGAGAACAAAAGTGACACTTGGTTGGAGAATATAAAGCAGACCTATGTGAGAGAGAACAAGAGTTACACTGGGTTGGAGAATATAAAGCAGACCTTTGTGAGAGAGAAAAAGAGAGAGAACAAGAGTTACACTTGGTTGGAGAATATGAAGCAGACCTTTGTGAGAGAGAAAAAGAGAGAGAACAAGAGTGACACTTGGTTGGAGAATATAAAGCAGACCTTTGTGAGAGAGAAAAAGAGAGAGAACAAGAGTGACAATTGGTTGGAGCATATAAAGCAGACCTTCGTGAGAGAGAAAAAGAGAGAGAACAAGAGTGACACTTGGTTGGAGGATATAAAGCAGACCTTTGTGAGAGAGAAGACGAGAGAGAACAAGAGTGACACTGACTTGGAGAATATAAAGCAGACCTTTGTGAGAGAGAAAAAGAGAGAGAAGAAGAGTGACACTTGGTTGGAGAATATAAAGCAGACCTTTGTGAGAGAGAAGAAGAGTGACACTTGGTTGGAGAATATAAAGCAGACCGTCGTGAGAGAAAAAGAGAGAGAAGAAGAGTGACACTTGGTTGGAGAATATAAAGCAGACCTTTGTGAGAGAGAACAAGAGTGACACTTGGTTTCAGAATATAAAGCAGACCTTTGTGAGAGAGAAAAAGAGAGAGAACAAGAGTGACACTTGGTTGGAGAATATAAAGCAGACATTTGTGTGAGAGAAAAAGAGAGAGAACAAGAGTTACACTGGGTTGGAGAATATAAAGCAGACCTTTGTGAGAGAGAACAAGAGAGAGAACAAGAGTGACACTTGGTTGGAGGATATAAAGCAGACCTTTGTGAGAGAGAACAAGAGTGACACTTGGTTGGAGAATATAAAGCAGACCTTTGTTAGAGAGAATAAGAGAGAGAACAAGAGTGACACTGGGTTGGAGAATATAAAGCAGACCTTTGTGAGAGAGAAAAAGAGAGAGAACAAGAGTGACACTGGGTTGGAGAATATAAAGCAGACCTTTGTGAGAGAGAAAAAGAGAGAGAACAGGAGTGACACTTGGTTGGAGAACAAGAGTTACACAGGGTTGGAGAATATAAAGCAGACCTTTGTGAGAGAGAAGACGAGAGAGAACAAGAGTTACACTGAGTTGGAGGATATAAAGCAGACTTTTGTGAGAGAGAAAAAGAGAGAGAACGAGTGACACTGGTTTGGAGAATATAAAGCAGACCTTTGTGAGAGAGAAAAAGAGAGAGAACAAGAGTGACACTTGGTTGGAGGATATAAAGCAGACCTTTGTAAGAGAGAAGACGAAAGAGAACAAGAGTTACACTTGGTTGGAGAATATAAAGCAGACCTTTGTGAGAGAGAAAAAGAGAGAGAACGAGTGACACTTCGTTGGAGAATATAAAGCAGACCTTTGTGAGAGAGAACAAGAGAGAGAACAAGAGTTACACTGGGTTGGAGCATATAAAGCAGACCTTTGTGAGAGATGGGAAGACTTACACTTGGTTGGAGAATATAAAGCAGACCTTTGTGAGAGAGAAAAAGAGAGAGAACAAGAGTTACACAGGGTTGGAGAATATAAAGCATACCTTTGTGAGAGAGAACAAGAGTTATACTTGGTTGGAGAATATAAAGCAGACTTTTGTGAGAGAGAACAAGAGAGAGAACAAGAGTGACACTGGGTTGGAGAATATAAAGCAGACCTTTGTGAGAGAGAAAAAGAGGGAGAACAAGAGTTACATTTGGTTGGAGAATATAAAGCAGACCTTTGTGAGAGAGAAAAAGAGAGAGAACAAGAGTGACACTTGGTTGGAGAATATAAAGCAGACCTTTGTGAGAGAGAAAAAGAGAGAGAACAAGAGTGACACTTGGTTGGAGGATATAAAGCAGACCTTTGTGAGAGGGAAAAAAAGAGAGAACAAGAGTGACACTTGGTTGGAGGATATAAAGCAGACCTTTGTGAGAGAGAAGACGAGAGAGAACAAGAGTGACACTGGGTTGGAGAATATAAAGCAGACCTTTGTGAGAGAGAAAAAGAGAGAGAACAAGAGTGACACTGGGTTGGAGAATATGAAGCAGACCTTTGTGAGAGAGAAAAAGAGAGAGAACAAGAGTGACACTTGGTTGGAGGATATAAAGCAGACCATTGTGAGAGAGAACAAGAGTTACACTTGGTTGGAGAATATAAAGCAGACCTTTGTGAGAGAACAAGAGTTACACTTGGTTGGAGGATATAAAGCAGACCTTTGTGAGAGAGAAAAAGAGAGGGAACAAGAGTTACACTTGGTTGGAGAATATAAAGCAGACCTTTGTGAGAGAGAACAAGAGAGAGAACAAGAGTGACACTTGGTTGGAGGATATAAAGCAGAACTTTGTGAGAGAGAAAAAGAGAGAGAACAAGAGTGACACTTGGTTGGAGAATATAAAGCAGACCTTTGTGAGAGAAAAAAAGAGAGAGAACAAGAGTGACACTTGGTTGGAGGATATAAAGCAGACCTTTGTGAGAGAGAAGACGAGAGAGAACAAGAGTGACACTGGGTTGGAGAATATAAAGCAGACCTTTGTGAGAGAGAAAAAGAGAGAGAACAAGAGTGACACTGGGTTGGAGAATATAAAGCAGACCTTTGTGAGAGAGAACAAGTGTGACACTTGGTTGGAGGATATAAAGCAGACCTTTGTGAGAGAGAACAAGAGTTACACTTGGCTGGAGAATATAAAGCAGACCTTTGTGAGAGAGAACAAGAGAGAGAACAAGAGTGACACTTGGTTGGAGGATATAAAGCAGACCTTTGTGAGAGAGAAAAAGAGAGAGAACAAGAGTTACACTTGGTTGGAGGATATAAAGCAGACCTATGTGAGAGAGAACAAGAGTTACACTGGGTTGGAGAATATAAAGCAGACCTTTGTGAGAGAGAAAAAGAGAGAGAACAAGAGTTACACTTGGTTGGAGGATATAAAGCAGACCTTTGTGAGAGAGAACAAGAGAGAAAACAAGAGTGACACTTGGTTGGAGGATATAAAGCAGACCTTTGTGAGAGAGAACAAGAGTTACACTTGGTTGGAGAATATAAAGCAGACCTTTGTGAGAGAGAACAAGAGTTACACTTGGTTGGAGAATATAAAGCAGACCTTTGTGAGAGAGAACAAGAGTTACACTTGGTTGGAGAATATAAAGCAGACCTTTGTGAGAATGAAAAAGAGAGAGAACGAGTGACACTTTGTTGGAGAATATAAAGCAGACCTTTGTGAGAGAGGACTAGAGTTACACTTGGTTGGAGAATATAAAGCAGACCTTTGTGAGAGAGAAAAAGAGAGAGAACAAGAGTGACACTGGGTTGGAGAATATAAAGCAGACCTTTGTGAGAGAGAAAAAGAGAGAGAACAAGAGTTACATTTGGTTGGAGAATATAAAGCAGACCTTTGTGAGAGAGAAAAAGAGAGAGAACAAGAGTGACACTTGGTTGGATAATATAAAGCAGACCTTTGTGAGAGAGAAAAAGAGAGAGAACAAGAGTGACACTTGGTTGGAGGATATAAAGCAGACCTTTGTGAGAGAGAAAAAAAGAGAGAACAAGAGTGACACTTGGTTGGAGGATATAAAGCAGACCTTTGTGAGAGAGAAGACGAGAGAGAACAAGAGTGACACTGGGTTGGAGAATATAAAGCAGACCTTTGTGAGAGAGAAAAAGAGAGAGAACAAGAGTGACACTGGGTTGGAGAATATGAAGCAGACCTTTGTGAGAGAGAAAAAGAGAGAGAACAAGAGTGACACTTGGTTGGAGGATATAAAGCAGACCATTGTGAGAGAGAACAAGAGTTACACTTGGTTGGAGAATATAAAGCAGACCTTTGTGAGAGAACAAGAGTTACACTTGGTTGGAGAATATAAAGCAGACATTTGTGAGAGAGAAAAAGAGAGGGAACAAGAGTGACACTTGGTTGGAGGATATAAAGCAGACCTTTGTGAGAGAGAAAAAGAGAGAGAACAAGAGTTACACTTGGTTGGAGGATATAAAGCAGACCTATGTGAGAGAGAACAAGAGTTACACTGGGTTGGAGAATATAAAGCAGACCTTTGTGAGAGAGAAAAAGAGAGAGAACAAGAGTTACACTTGGTTGGAGGATATAAAGCAGACCTTTGTGAGAGAGAACAAGAGAGAGAACAAGAGTGACACTTGGTTGGAGGATATAAAGCAGACCTTTGTGAGAGAGAACAAGAGTTACACTTGGTTGGAGAATATAAAGCAGACCTTTGTGAGAGAGAACAAGAGTTACACTTGGTTGGAGAATATAAAGCAGACCTTTGTAAGAGAGAAAAAGAGAGAGAACAAGAGTGACACTTGGTTGGAGAATATAAAGCAGACCTTTGTGAGAGAGAAAAAGAGAGAGGACAAGAGTGACACTGGGTTGGAGAATATAAAGCAGATCTTTGTGAGAGAGAAAAAGAGAGAGGACAAGAGTGACACTGGGTTGGAGGATATAAAGCAGACCTTTGTGAGAGAGAAAAAGAGAGAGAACAAGAGTGACACTTGGTTGGAGGATATAAAACAGACCTTTGTGAGAGAGAACAAGAGTGACACTTGGTTGGAGAATATAAAGCACCCTTTGTGAGAGAGAACAAGAGTGACACTTGGTTGGAGAATATAAAGCAGACCTTTGTGAGAGAGAAAAAGAGAGAGAACAAGAGTGACACTTGGTTGGAGAAAATAAAGCAGACCTTTGTGAGAGAGAAAAAGAGAGAGAACAAGAGTTACACTGGGTTGGAGAATATAAAGCAGACCTTTGTGAGAGAGAAAAAGAGAGAGAACAAGATGTGACACTTGGTTGGAGGATATAAAGCAGACCTTTGTGAGAGAGAAAAAGAGAGAGAACAAGAGTGACACTGGGTTGGAGAATATAAAGCAGACCTTTGTGAGAGAGAACAAGAGAGAGAACAAGAGTGACACTGGGTTGGAGAATATAAAGCAGACCTTTGTGAGAGAGAACAAGAGAGAGAACAAGAGTGACACTGGGTTGGAGAATATAAAGCAGACCTTTGTGAGAGAGGACAAGAGTTAAACTTGGTTGGAGAATATAAAGCACACCTTTGTGAGAGAGAAAAAGAGAGAGAACAAGAGTGACACTTGGTTGGAGGATATAAAGCAGACCTATGTGAGAGAGAACAAGAGTTACACTGGGTTGGAGAATATAAAGCAGACCTTTGTGAGAGAGAAAAAGAGAGAGAACAAGAGTGACACTTGGTTGGAGAATATAAAGCAGACCTTTGTGAGAGAGAAAAAGAGAGAGAACAAGAGTGACACTTGGTTAGAGGATATAAAGCAGACCTTTGTGAGAGAGAACAAGAGTTACACTTGGTTGGAGAATATAAAGCAGACCTTTGTGAGAGAGAACAAGAGAGAGAACAAGAGTTACACTTGGTTTGAGGATATAAAGCAGACCTTTGTGAGAGAGAAGACGAGAGAGAACAAGAGTGACACTTGGTTGGAGAATATAAAGCAAACCTTTGTGAGAGAGAAAAAGAGAGAGAACAAGAGTGACACTGGGTTGGAGAATATAAAGCAGACCTTTGTGAGAGAGAAAAAGAGGGAGAACAAGAGTTACATTTGGTTGGAGAATATAAAGCAGACCTTTGTGAGAGAGAAAAAGAGAGAGAACAAGAGTGACACTTGGTTGGAGAATATAAAGCAGACCTTTGTGAGAGAGAAAAAGAGAGAGAACAAGAGTGACACTTGGTTGGAGGATATAAAGCAGACCTTTGTGAGAGGGAAAAAAAGAGAGAAAAAGAGTGACACTTGGTTGGAGGATATAAAGCAGACCTTTGTGAGAGAGAAGACGAGAGAGAACAAGAGTGACACTGGGTTGGAGAATATAAAGTAGACCTTTGTGAGAGAGAAAAAGAGAGAGAACAAGAGTGACACTGGTTTGGAGAATATGAAGCAGACCTTTGTGAGAGAGAAAAAGAGAGAGAACAAGAGTGACACTTGGTTGGAGGATATAAAGCAGACCATTGTGAGAGAGAACAAGAGTTACACTTGGTTGGAGAATATAAAGCAGACCTTTGTGAGAGAACAAGAGTTACACTTGGTTGGAGAATATAAAGCAGACATTTGTGAGAGAGAAAAAGAGAGGGAACAAGAGTTACACTTGGTTGGAGAATATAAAGCAGACCTTTGTGAGGGAGAAAAAGAGAGAGAACAAGAGTGACACTTGCTTGGAGGATATAAAGCAGACATTTGTGAGAGAGAACAAGAGAGAGAACAAGAGTGACACTGGGTTGGAGAATATAAAGCAGACCTTTCTGAGAGAGAAAAAGAGAGAGAACCAGAGTTACACTTGGTTGGAGAATATAAAGCAGACCTTTGTGAGAGAGAACAAGAGAGAGAACAAGAGTGACACTTGGTTGGAGAATATAAAGCAGACCTTTGTGAGAGAAAAAAAGAGAGAGAACAAGAGTGACACTTGGTTGGAGGATATAAAGCAGACCTTTGTGAGAGAGAAGACGAGAGAGAACAAGAGTGACACTGGGTTGGAGAATATAAAGCAGACCTTTGTGAGAGAGAAAAAGAGAGAGAACAAGAGTGACACTGGGTTGGAGAATATAAAGCAGACCTTTGTGAGAGAGAACAAGTGTGACACTTGGTTGGAGGATATAAAGCAGACCTTTGTGAGAGAGAACAAGAGTTACACTTGGCTGGAGAATATAAAGCAGACCTTTGTGAGAGAGAACAAGAGAGAGAACAAGAGTGACACTTGGTTGGAGGATATAAAGCAGACCTTTGTGAGAGAGAAAAAGAGAGAGAACAAGAGTTACACTTGGTTGGAGGATATAAAGCAGACCTATGTGAGAGAGAACAAGAGTTACACTGGGTTGGAGAATATAAAGCAGACCTTTGTGAGAGAGAAAAAGAGAGAGAACAAGAGTTACACTTGGTTGGAGGATATAAAGCAGACCTTTGTGAGAGAGAACAAGAGAGAAAACAAGAGTGACACTTGGTTGGAGGATATAAAGCAGACCTTTGTGAGAGAGAACAAGAGTTACACTTGGTTGGAGAATATAAAGCAGACCTTTGTGAGAGAGAACAAGAGTTACACTTGGTTGGAGAATATAAAGCAGACCTTTGTGAGAATGAAAAAGAGAGAGAACGAGTGACACTTTGTTGGAGAATATAAAGCAGACCTTTGTGAGAGAGGACTAGAGTTACACTTGGTTGGAGAATATAAAGCAGACCTTTGTGAGAGAGAAAAAGAGAGAGAACAAGAGTGACACTGGGTTGGAGAATATAAAGCAGACCTTTGTGAGAGAGAAAAAGAGAGAGAACAAGAGTTACATTTGGTTGGAGAATATAAAGCAGACCTTTGTGAGAGAGAAAAAGAGAGAGAACAAGAGTGACACTTGGTTGGAGAATATAAAGCAGACCTTTGTGAGAGAGAAAAAGAGAGAGAACAAGAGTGACACTTGGTTGGAGGATATAAAGCAGACCTTTGTGAGAGAGAAAAAAAGAGAGAACAAGAGTGACACTTGGTTGGAGGATATAAAGCAGACCTTTGTGAGAGAGAAGACGAGAGAGAACAAGAGTGACACTGGGTTGGAGAATATAAAGCAGACCTTTGTGAGAGAGAAAAAGAGAGAGAACAAGAGTGACACTGGGTTGGAGAATATGAAGCAGACCTTTGTGAGAGAGAAAAAGAGAGAGAACAAGAGTGACACTTGGTTGGAGGATATAAAGCAGACCATTGTGAGAGAGAACAAGAGTTACACTTGGTTGGAGAATATAAAGCAGACCTTTGTGAGAGAACAAGAGTTACACTTGGTTGGAGAATATAAAGCAGACATTTGTGAGAGAGAAAAAGAGAGGGAACAAGAGTGACACTTGGTTGGAGGATATAAAGCAGACCTTTGTGAGAGAGAAAAAGAGAGAGAACAAGAGTTACACTTGGTTGGAGGATATAAAGCAGACCTATGTGAGAGAGAACAAGAGTTACACTGGGTTGGAGAATATAAAGCAGACCTTTGTGAGAGAGAAAAAGAGAGAGAACAAGAGTTACACTTGGTTGGAGGATATAAAGCAGACCTTTGTGAGAGAGAACAAGAGAGAGAACAAGAGTGACACTTGGTTGGAGGATATAAAGCAGACCTTTGTGAGAGAGAACAAGAGTTACACTTGGTTGGAGAATATAAAGCAGACCTTTGTGAGAGAGAACAAGAGTTACACTTGGTTGGAGAATATAAAGCAGACCTTTGTAAGAGAGAAAAAGAGAGAGAACAAGAGTGACACTTGGTTGGAGAATATAAAGCAGACCTTTGTGAGAGAGAAAAAGAGAGAGGACAAGAGTGACACTGGGTTGGAGAATATAAAGCAGATCTTTGTGAGAGAGAAAAAGAGAGAGGACAAGAGTGACACTGGGTTGGAGGATATAAAGCAGACCTTTGTGAGAGAGAAAAAGAGAGAGAACAAGAGTGACACTTGGTTGGAGGATATAAAGCAGACCTTTGTGAGAGAGAACAAGAGTGACACTTGGTTGGAGAATATAAAGCACCCTTTGTGAGAGAGAACAAGAGTGACACTTGGTTGGAGAATATAAAGCAGACCTTTGTGAGAGAGAAAAAGAGAGAGAACAAGAGTGACACTTGGTTGGAGAAAATAAAGCAGACCTTTGTGAGAGAGAAAAAGAGAGAGAACAAGAGTTACACTGGGTTGGAGAATATAAAGCAGACCTTTGTGAGAGAGAAAAAGAGAGAGAACAAGATGTGACACTTGGTTGGAGGATATAAAGCAGACCTTTGTGAGAGAGAAAAAGAGAGAGAACAAGAGTGACACTGGGTTGGAGAATATAAAGCAGACCTTTGTGAGAGAGAACAAGAGAGAGAACAAGAGTGACACTGGGTTGGAGAATATAAAGCAGACCTTTGTGAGAGAGAACAAGAGAGAGAACAAGAGTGACACTGGGTTGGAGAATATAAAGCAGACCTTTGTGAGAGAGAACAAGAGTTACACTTGGTTGGAGAATATAAAGCAGACCTTTGTGAGAGAGAACAAGAGTGACACTTGGTTGGAGAATATAAAGCAGACCTTTGTGAGAGAGAAAAAGAGAGAGAACAAGAGTGACACTCGGTTGGAGAATATAAAGCAGACCTTTGTGAGAGAAAAAGAGAGAACAAGAGTGACACTTGGTTGGAGGATATAAAGCAGACCTTTGTGAGAGAGAACAAGAGTTACACTTGGTTGGAGAATATAAAGCAGATCTTTGTGAGAGAGAACAAGAGAGAGAACAAGAGTGACACTTGGTTGGAGAATATAAAGCAGACCTTTGTGAGAGAGAAGACGAGAGAGAACAAGAGTTACACTGGGTTGGAGAATATAAAGCAGACCTTTGTGAGAGAGAAAAAGAGAGAGAACAAGAGTGACACTTGGTTGGAGAATATAAAGCAGACCTTTGTTAGAGAGAAAAAGAGAGAGAACAAGAGTTACACTTGGTTGGAGAATATAAAGCAGACCTTTGTGAGAGAGAAAAAGAGTGAGAACAAGAGTGACACTTGGTTGGAGAATATAAAGCAGACCTTTGTGAGAGAGAAAAAGAGAGAGAACAAGAGTGACACTGGGTTGGAGAATATAAAGCAGACTTTTGTGAGAGAGAAAAAGAGAGAGAACAAGAGTGACACTGGGTTGGAGAATATAAAGCAGACCTTTGTGAGAGAGAAAAAGAGAGAGAACAAGAGTTACACTGGGTTGGAGAATATAAAGCAAACCTTTGTGAGAGAGAAAAAGAGAGAGAACAAGAGTGACACTTGGTTGGAGAATATAAAGCAGACCTTTGTGAGAGAGAAAAAGAGTGACATTTGGTTGGAGAATATAAAGCAGACCTTTGTGAGAGAAGACAAGCGAGAACAAGAGTGACACTTGGTTGGAGGATATAAAGCAGACCTTTGTGAGAGAGAAAAAGAGAGAAAACAAGAGTGACAGACCTTTGTGAGAGAAAAAAAGATAGAAAATAAGAAGGAAAACTAGTTCCATCTCCCTTTGTCAGATAGTGGGAAGGATAAATAAGTCCTCTCAGAATTTTTTGACATATAATTATCACAGATGCATGAAGAAGACCATAGGTTACAACAGCTGAAACAGTGTGACTAGAACAACCAAGAAGAGAATACTAGTCTATGTACATCAGAGTATAATAAATAATTATAAAGAATAAGTCATGAAATTTTTAGAAAAGACTATCAGAATATTCATTGATCATTAAATTCTGAAAAAAAAAACGTAATTAACATTGAAAGGATAAAGTACTTATAAGGTGTATTTAGTCAAATATTTGTAAAAAAAAAAAATTAGCAGATGTAAGATAAGTAATAGATTATAGAAATCTGTTTCTTTAATAAACTTCTGACTAATTGTTAGAAATTTACTTACCAACAATTGAAGAGCTATCATTAGCTAATTCCAACATATCCAACATATTCAAGCGAGAAAAATGTCGGGTGTATGGTTCCAAAGACCGGTTCCTATATAAAAATATCACAGCATATCCATGGTGGAGAAAATTTCTGATTTCAATATTGAGCAGAAAAATAACACATCATAAAAATCATTCTAACAATGATCTTTTTTTTTTTTTTTAGCTGCTTTTTTATCCAAATTTACTTGGACTGTCCATCGACGGCAATGAGGAACAACAGATTACCAAGAAGTTATTCTTCATAATTTCCAATCTTTGATATTCTTCATTGCTGTAGATTGATGACCCAAATGAGTTACGATAAAAAAGTAACTAAAAAAATCAAAGGGAAAGAAAATATTAGATTTCCTTTGTTCAATGGCATATCAACCTTTAGTAGGTTATTTAATGCCAAAGCCATTCTCTTAGAAGGAGAACACTAATGGTACTATTTAACCCATAACTGGGAGGATAAGGGGGTTCATACCTTTCCCAAGAGTGTTTGTCCGAAAGTGGACGTAATAGCGCGACTGGAGTACGAACTCGTGTACTATGATTCCACAGTCCATCGCTTTAACCATTACACCACGAGGACACCCCCTAGAAAATATTAGACAAAATTGATAAAATAATGGTTGACAAAACTTCATCTAAAAATAAATAACACTATCAGTATACAAAAAGAAAATAAATTCAGTTTTCCAGAAGTTTCTACACTGATACTTCCATTAAAATCAAAGTTCTTAAAAGAAGCTAGATTGGAGAAATATCAAAAGCTTAAGTAGTTAGTTAGTTAATTGGGTTTTATGGCATATCAACTATTGTAGGTTATTTAATGCTCAATCTATATCTATATATATATATATGATTTAGCATTAAATAACCTACAATAGTTGTGTTGAGCACTTTTGTAATTGTAGCATTGCAGGATTCGCGGAAGGTTTTTAGTTTTCTTTTGACCAACTGACTGCGTATCCCTTGATTTTTTTTCAAGGGGTCGGACAAGGTTGGCCTTTTCTTTCTTTTTACCTATAATTTTTTTTTTTTTCCCCCGGGCAGTGATTCGAGATACCTTTTATCTCTTGTTCCTGGTGGTTTTTTTTTTTTTTTGGTTTTTTTCTGGTACCGTGAATGCTGTTAGATATTAGATTAATAAATATATATATATATTTTTTTTTTTTTTTTTTTTTAATGCAAATTTTAGGATAGGTGGAGGTTTTTGGTGAATAAAAGCAATTTCTCCTTAAAATGGTTTAGGCGAAACTTCCTGATGATCCATTAAGGTGAAACTTTAGTAGAAGATTTTCGACTAGCGATTTAAGTTAATTCTATATTTATATATATATATATATATATTAAATATATGATTTGTAAACATATATTGTTGATGACATTTTTAAACAAGCACACAATCAAACGGTTTCAATTATTACTCTCTAACACTAATAATTCTATTCAACACCATTCATTTGCACATAGTCAAATAGTTCCAAGTATTGCTATATAATACTAATGATTCAATTTAGGCACACAGTTCAAGAGTGTTGTATATTGACTTACGACCCAGCCGGGCTGTCAAAATAGGAAATGCACCTATGTAAATAACAGATGCATCCAGTCGAGGAATATCAGAATTATAACCTTGACCATGGATGGGTTTAATGAGTGCAATTGTGACGCCCACAAGAAGAAGGGGGTGTTGAACTATTATATAACTCGGTGAAGACTGGAGATCGGAGAGTTTGGAGACAAGGTGTGATAGAGAAAGCCAGCACCCAGCAGAGAGCTGGGCCTCCGGTTGAGCAACCCTGGAGAACGAGAAAGACACAACACTGATTGCCATAATGGTGGGGGTCAATATATTGCAGTTTTGTTCGGTCTCCAACTCCCTCTCACACACAACCCTTTCAAATAAAGTGAGAGGTATATTTTTCTAAAAGACTGTGTCGCTCGTCTTTATTGTGTCGTTTGCATGCATCTGCATATGAGTATACAACAAAGAGTTTCAAGTATTACTATTTAACACTAATAATTCTATACAATGTAACACATTTGTTTGTGCACAGTTAAATGGTTCTAAGTATTGTTAACAATTCAATCAAACAGTCATTTGTTTACACGCAGTTAAATAGTCAAGCAGTTCTATTTGACCCATAGATAGGACCCTATCAGGTGCTACCACTCCAGGTCAGAGTGGACATGGGAGCAATGGCAATGGAGGGGTACTCCACATTCCCCAGAGTACCAGGACTGGAACCTCACCATCAGATTGTTTAGTGTTATCATATTTACCAACCCATCCGCTCAGGCAGGATATGACACAAGGTCAATTTTTAAGTAGAGTTTAACAGGTTTGAATTCAGATTTTTCCTTCTCCTAGACTAGTTGACTTACCAAGGCTGAAGAAATCAGTCTGCCCTACTATTTACCCATAGCTGGACGGAGAATAATTGGATTCCTACCTTTCCCAAGGGTATTAGTGCTATGTGAAATGCAATCAGTCTCGTCGAGGATTTGAACTCGTGTCACCATGTCCATTTCCTACGACGATAACCATTACACCACGAGCAGTGTTTAGTGTTATATCCAGAACATTCATTAGGTGGAGGGGAGCTTACCTCTCTGTAGAGATGCAGTCGGTGTATTCTAAAGCCCCAGCCAACTGGACTCAAAGCTGTGGGTAAATTTGTTTATAGAGCTGTACATTGTTTTATATGGATTGAATATAAAAAAAAATTAATATTTTGAGCCTAAAGATAATACTGGGTATGCCTTTCCACATTTTAAGAAGAGACAATGTCTATAAAATTATATGATGATATTTCAGATACTGGAGACCCAGGTTCAATCCCAGGTCGGGTCATACCAAAGGCTTTAAAAATGGTACTTGATACCTACGTGCTTAACACTCAGCATTATAAGGTACGTATCCAGGGTAAAGTGGAGCAATCCAGGAAAAGGAGTAGTGCCCTCCCCTGCACCTTGTTGTAGTGGCTATTGAAAAGGGAGCCTTCGGGTCACCCTCGGCTAAAGTTGCCAACTTTACTATACTGAAATTGTGAGTGCAGTTAGGCTGTAAATGTAGTGAGCCCTTCACTAAGAGGAGAAGAGTGTAAACATAGTAAGCCTGTTGCAAAGCAAGAAAGCTGTCTGCAGGGTCAAGCATAAAACCACACTATACATGACAAATTCCTTAATCAGTATAAGAAAAAATAAATCATTTTTTATAGTAGTATTAAGGAAGGAAGGAAAGCTTTACAAGGCTAGATTCAGTCTTCCGTTATTAGGCTTTAGTAGCTTAGATGATTAAAAGCAGCAACTGCATTCAAGCAGGCTTCAACCAAAGCAAAATGGACACATCACTGACAGTATATCCTTTATTATTTCTGGTCTACACTGTTCTTTGTTAATGTAGATTGACGCACCAGAGTGAGTTTAAATAAAAAGCAACTAAAAATAAGAAAACACTAATTAAAATTAATAAGTATATATATATATCATCCACAGACAAACTTTCATTGGCTCACACCTCTTCAGTCTGGCTAGACACATAGGACGCTTGAAGCTGGAATCGAAACCTGCCCAACTTTACATTAGACTTAGTATCATACCGCTCAGCCAACAAGCAAACCACATCAGCTCAGGAATTATAAGGCATTATGTAGTAGCTCTTGTTTGTTTACATTTTTATATATATATATTTCAGATTGAGATCAGTAAACATTCCAGTCCAGTTGACTGGAGCTGTAGTATACACTCTGCTGCATCTCTGCAGAGGAGTAAGACCTCCCTCAATGAGTGTCCTGGATGTGACATTAAACAATCTAATGGTGAGGCTCAAGTCCTGGAGCTCTGGGGAATATGAAGTACCACTTCATTGCCATTGATCCCCAGTCCATTCTGATCCAGAGTTGTAGCACCTGATAGGGTCCTATCTATGGGTTAAATAGAACTGTTTGACAGTTAAACTGTGTGCAAACAAATGACTGATAGCAATACTTGAAATCATTTGTGTGCAAACAAATGAGCTCTGGCTCATTTAAAAATTGTTACTGACAAATCATATTTAATATGTCTATAAATAGGATTTGGTATCAAATAACCCACAAGCATTGATATATCGTAAAAACATGATCATCCAGTAAATATTCTGATAGATTCTGTCTATTAAAAGTCACAGAAGAGACACATAAAAAAAAGATATATTTTATATTTGTTTTCTAAATTTACCAATTACAAATTTATTTAAGAAAGAAAGCATATCCAAATTTAGGTATTATTGAACCAGACATTGGCATGATGGTTAGAGTGTTCGCCAATGTCCCGGGAGACTTGGGTTCAATCCCAAGTTGAGTCATACCAAAGACTCAAAAAATGGTACTTGATGCCTCCTTGCTTAACACTCAGCATTATAAGGTATGGATCAAGGGTAAAGTGGAGCAATCTAGGGAAAGAAATAGCGCTCTCCTTTACACCTTCATGTAGTAGCTATTGAAAAGGGAGCCTTCAGGTCACCTTCAACAACAGTCGCCAATTTTACTTTTTTTTTTGCTTTATTTCCTACAGTGAAGACGAGGATTGCATAATTATTATTGACATAAAAAATGGAATCAATGAACAAAATTCAAATTCTAGCTAATGCTATTTTCATTCACTTCAAACTAATTCCCTTTAATTTATTGTTTCTCTTTTGACTCTGATTCAGAGAAACGATCAAAAAAACACATTACAAATGGATCATAAGCATAAATTCAAGAAGACAACCAGTCTAACATTAAATCCAAACGAGACAAGCTAAGCTTAACACAGTGTTAGGAGACTAAATTGAGTGGTCTCCCTTGTCACAGTATTTGAGAAACTCTCACATTACAAGTTTTTTTTTGGTCACATGACAAGGCAAACCTGAGAATCACACTCTTTTATGAACAGGACTTCAGAAGCAGTAGACGTAGTTGTTCGCTTCTCAACAGTGTTGCACATAGTGCACCCCACTTTTTTTTTCAGACATGAGAAGTAGTAAGTGGTTTCCACCTCTACTCTATAAACATTTCTTCATGGTCCTTGAACGCATTTTGATTCTTTTATAGCTTGGGATGCGAACTTAGTTCCCTCCTTGTATGTTGTAGAATTAAAAGTTATATAATACTGTCACATGTCTGTTCTTCTTCCTACTGAATATTCTGTGTTAGATTACTCTCTTTCAGATAACCTAATGCATTATAAGAAACAGTGTGTTATCTACCAGTTAAAACCTCATTAAATCTTATAATAGGAAGTAGAATCGGCACCTTCAACTCAAATCCTAGACAAAGCTGCTTGTGTTTCATTTTATCATATTTACCCAACCTCTCCGCTCGAGCTGGATATGACACAAGGTCAATTTTTTTAAGCAAAGTTTAACAGGTTTGAATTCAGAGTTTTCCTTCTCCTAGTCTAGACAAGGCTGAAGAATTCAGTCTGCCCTACTATTTACCCATAGCTGGACAGAGAATAATTGGATTCCTACCTTTCCCAAGGGTATTAGTGCTATGTGAAATGCAATCAGTCTCGTCGAGGATTTGAACTCGTGTCACCATGTCCATTTCCTAGGACGGTAACCATTACACCACATTTATGTTAATGTCCTCAGTTCTCCTTCCAACAGTTGATAAATAGTAGAGCAGTCTGGGTTCTTTAACCTTGTTTAGGCAACCAGACAAGAAGGAAAGTTGAATTCAAACCAGCTGTATCCTACTTAAAAACTGACCTTGTGTTACATCCTGCTCATGTTTGTGAGACAAGGTAAATATATAACAAAATATTTGTCTTGATGAATGACTTTTAGAAAATATAGTTGCAAGAGTTTGCTTTACACTAATTTTTTGCTGAAAATGTTTTAATGAATTTCATTTTTTTTATAAGATATCTGTAATAATAATAAACAAAAATCAAATATTAATATATACATAATAAAAAATATTAAATAGTAATTGAATTATTTGTTTTAAAGGATACTCAGCAGAAGCTGATCCTCGTGTACCCTGACTGAAGTTGTCTATGTAACGAACTGTTCGGCTCTCCAATGGCACTGTTGTACCACCAGACTGAAAGAAAAGGAAAATCTTCTGAAGCTCAAAAAGAAAATGGAGTGTAAAAACGTCGATGTCTGTTTAAGAAGAAATTCACCAATCACTCAATGATTTCATTTTTTTAATTACCAACACCATTCGAAAATAGGAAAATATAGTAAGCCAAAAATAAGTACACCATTTTATATATTGATGCAATTTTATTTTTGGTTACAGAATTTCTATGTTATCGTGAAAAATAATACTTAATAATGTTTCGATTGTATAATGTTCCACTAGAAATAATAAAATCTTTGAATCTTTGGTTTAGAAGAAAATTATTATTCAATCAAAAATTATTAGAGGTGTACTTATTTATGGGTGATATGGTGATATTTAATAATACTCCTTTTGATTATATAATGTTCCACTAGAAACAATAAAATTCTGGTATCTTTGGTTTAGAAGAAAATTATTATTCTATCAAAAATTATTAGAGGTGTACTTATTTATGATTATATAATGTTCCACTAGAAACAATAAAATTCTGGTATCTTTGGTTTAGAAGAAAATTATTGTTCTATCAAAAATTATTAGAGGTGTACTTATTTATGATTATATAATGTTCCACTAGTAACGATAAAACTCTGGTATCTTTGGCTTAGAAGAAAATTAACTTTTATAAAAAAAAAATTAGTGATGGTGTACTTATTTATGGATCTGTTCAAAAAGTATTGAGACTGATTGGTTTGGTTTTATGACATATCAACCATTGTAGGTTATGTAATGCCAAATCCATTTTTATACATATAAACAGTTCTATTTCAAACAATTCAGTTTAGCATAGGTATAATTTCAAAATCAAAAAACAGTTCTATTTCAAACAATTCAGTTTAGCATACAAAAACAGTTCTACATCAAATAATTCAGTTTAGCACAAGTACAAAGTTTCAATGTCAAAAACAGTTTCATTTCAAACAATTCAATTTAGCATAAGTATACAAATTTTTTTGAAGAAGGACTCGTACACTGAGAAAAGAGCAACAATTTGCTATTCAAGTTACAGAGTAGCAGATTGTAAAGTATTTTTTGGTTCACACACTTGAAGGGTGGCAGAAGGGGACAGGATTGTTCTTATTGGCATCAGATTGGCTAACAGTGGGTTTGATGCTGCTATTGTGGTGGGGGAAAAGTCAAAGGTTCTTTTTTGGAATTAGGAAAAGGAAATAAAATGTTGGTCTTTTTTCAATAACACTTCTTAGGTTGATGGTCGTTCTAGAGATGGCTCATGCAAAAAAAATTTTTAAATGGTCTGACAGAGAAACAGATAGTTTCTGAGAAATGCAAGCCTGGAGATTTTTGAGCAGAAACTCACTTTTATGGTCAAGTTGAGAAATGAGTAATTCTCTGAAACAAGTGGATTAAAAGTTGACAATTTGTTTATTAGCTATCTCGCAGAAAATCAAACAGGAACAATTCAGGTTTAAAAGACCTGTAGATTCCAAAGAAAAAAGAAAAGAGTGAAGAAACTAAAGAAAAAAAGTGTCCAACTAAACTACAAACTTTCCCCACAGACAACAAGAAAGAGAAAGACAGAGAGAAAAAAAGAAAAGAGTTAAGAAATGAAAGAAAAAAGCATAAAACGTCACTGACTAAACTCTCCCAACAGACAAAAATGAAAAAAAAGGAGAGAAAAAAAAGAAGAAAGAAAAAAGTGAGCCAGTTTCAGCCACTGAGAGGGAAGTAAGATTATGTAATTTTAGATACTATTATTAATGTTATCTTAGTTTTATGTTTTGTTAATGAATGTAAGAGATATGTAATTTTTGCTAATGTTTTTAATGTCGCATTTGTTTTCTGTTTTGTAAATGGATTAATTCCTGCATAGGGACTGATATCCAGGTCACTAGCTGTAGCCTGTTTTTGTCGAATAGCATTTGCAACTTCGTGTGTTTCGTTTGTTTTTAGCTTCGACTGAATTATTTTTAATATCGGGACCTTTACGTCCAGTATAATTTTTTGTTTTGTTAATTTGTTTTCAAGTCGGTTTTTGGTAACGACCACAAAAATTTCGACAAAAGTAAACAGTTCAATTCCCTTTGACACATATATAGGAACCTATCAGGTGCTACCACTGTGGACCTGAGAGCGATGGCAATGAAAGGATACTCCGTATTCCCCAAAGCTCCAGCATTACTGGAACCTCACTATTAGATTGTTTAGTGTCATATCCACGACACTCGTGAGGGGGGTTTTACCACTTTTCAGAGAAGCAGTCGGTGTATTCTACAGCCCCAGCCAACTGAGCAATATTGAAACTGAAATAGTATTTACCAAAAAAAAGAAAGAAACAACGAATGAAGCAATAATTTTCTTCAATATAGTCGCCTTAGCATTCAACATACTTATTTCAGCAGGTTTTCCATTGATCAAAGTAGCTCTGAAATTCCTGCCATTATATCTCTTATAATGTCCTCCGCATTTTCAAATCTTACCCTTGAGATGAATTTTCAGTTTCAGAAACAAGGAAGACATACTAAGTTAGATCTGATGAATATCGAGAATGCAGCACTTGCACAATCCTATTTGGTCAAAAACTGATGATCAAAATGTACCAAGAATTGGCACCGACTGACGTCTAGATGTCTAGACATCGAGACTTGAATTGCTCATCAGTGTATACACTTTCATTCAATTTTTTTTTAAGATTCCGTCTTGATACTTTTTGATTACACTTTCCAAACTGATAAAAAGAATTCCGAGGAGATAGAGAGACAGAATAATAGTTTTCTAGCTGACCATCATTAAAACCTATAAATCAACAATTTCCCAAGACGTATTTTATTTACATTAAATATAAAATATTGTCATGGGAAAATGTACAATAACAGAAGTGATTCTCTTGAAAACAATAGCGCCCACTCAAGTGAATGTTGACATAAAAAATGAATCAATGAAACTAGGTTTTAACAATAAAAATCACTTAATGCGGTATCTTTTAGTAAACCTCCACTGATAATATCTTCAAGCACTAATTTGAGTGCAAATACACTAAGAAAATTACAAAAAGCCGAATCATGCAAGGAGATCTCTTCATTAAAATACCTTTTTTTTTTTCTTTTTTCACCTGCATTTTAGTATTTAGTCTGATCTTTTTAAAGGTAAAAAAATACAATATTGTCCTTTCAGAAGAGAACTAACTTCACAGTCGTTTGTAAATAAACATTATCAACTTACTGAAAACTAGTACACATAGCAACTTAATATATAGGATCCCAAAGCACGGTTTCGGGTGCGTATCAGACAAGCTGATAAGAAAATATACTAAGTAATTACTTACACTGAGAAGTTCTGGTATTTGCTTATTATTACAAAACTTAATACATGAATTTTTTCATTAGTTAAAATTTTTCATGAATGATATTTTAGAATTACTCGACTGCATTAAATTGTTAAAAGTTGAATTAATTTCAACTCTTTTTATTATGATATGTTAACTATAAAAAATAACAGTTTAAATTAGAACTTTTTTTAATTGTAATTGAAATAAATAAAAAGTTCAAATGGAATTTCAGGGTGATTTTATCAAAGTGAAGACTTTATTCATTTATTCTATCGAAATCCACACCTACGCTTAAAATAATCTTGAAACCAAAAACAAATGCAAATCAACTAGATTGGTAATGACTGTATAACCAATTCATTTTTAAGCTCAAATAGTCTTAAAGCCGATACATCAATGCATTATCAAAACATGAGAAAAGCCATTTGATTTCGGGTTTTTCTTCTCAGTTCAAACAGTGTTTAATGTTTACATTAACAAACGGAGTGGTCGAAAAGTATAAAAGAATGAATATGAAAATATCAAAAAATGAAAAACTGATATTCTTACTGTCACAAGGACAACCCTGTTACCGATTTCATTATGATGGGAGACAAAGGAGCATATTTTATCATTTTTCTCTTTAAATTTATCCGGGACCGGTAACTGTTGAAAGAAATTCGTTGAATCAACCTCCATGCTTTTAAAGAACTGTTCTAATCTTTAACACAGGAGAGTTCCAAAACACATGCGACTTCCGGTGTCTGTCCTTCTGCTCAGCACGGTCAGTACGTAAGCTTTTCTCTTGTTGTTTACGTGATTTTAATCTTTCTTTCTCGAAAAAAAAAAGGAAGAAGAATTTAAATTAATGCACAAAATAAAAACTGTCCCATGCTTTGAATTCCAACTTTGATATAGTCTTTACTATGATTTTTAATTCGACTTGAATAAATTAGGATTCATCGTTGACTTCTGTACATCGTTGTTCGACTAGAAATTACCTACCCTAAAAAGGCGAATGAGAGATAATAACCAAAAAAAAATGCAGTATTGTCTTGTGACGCTGTCTCTTGTTTTTGTTTGTTTATTCAAATTATTCAATTGGCTTTAGAAATAACAGCTATTAACCGAAAACTGTTAATCTTTTCTTTTTTTTTTTAAATACCCTTTTAGAGTTAGAAAAAAAGAATTGTTTTCCACGTGTTAACCTGCTGAGACCTGCTTTAAAAACAGAAACCTAAAAAAAGGGTTTAGATAAGGTTCCTTTAATTGACGGTCAATAAATTAACATTATTAGTTAAAGTCTAATAAGATTATATGAAAAAATGACTGATAATTCGTGTAATTTTGTATTAAGCTTCTTTTTTTTAATTTTTGCATTTATAATTTATAACTAATTTAGAATATTTTGCAAAAGACAATCTGGCTATTATAGTTAACGCACGTTTGAATTTTTGCTATAAAATGATTTGAGGAAAATGAATTAAACCTGTTACTTAAATGTACTAGATATTGTCTAACATCTGTGAAAAAATATCTAGTTTGATTATCAAACATCGAAGGAATTTGTCATTGAAATAATTTTTTTTTCTTTTAACTTGAGAGTGAAACTAAATTTTTAAAAAAAGGATAAATTTTAGTCTAATTAATGCGAAGTGGGACAGTCAAGGGGAATTTTGTGATTAAAATTTCAGGTTTTATGTTTTATTATCGACCTTATGTTACAATAAGTCAAATATTAGTCCAGATATTTCAGTCCTGCTCCAGAACTTGTGAATAAAATTAAAATATCAATGAGGAATTATTTTAGTGATCGTTATATTTTGTTTACTTTAATTTTTAAATCAGGGATTTTTCACCTGTAAATTTCATATTGCTTTGAAATTTATTTAAATATCGATAAAGAGAAAAGATTTAATTTTCCCTTTGAATATTTTAATAAATTTCACATCAACACAAAACTTACTAAAAAAATTTTTTTTTAGATCGACAATTATTTCTCTGTTTCTTCAACTAAAAATATTCTTCGAAAATTAGTATAAAACTAAAACAAACAAACAAACAAAAGCCTAAGTTGCTAAAATAGAAAAAAGGTACTTGTCTTAAAGGTACCTACACGTATGGATTGATTCGACTGTCACATTTTAATGTTAATTCCTTTAAATAACTGAAGTTATTCTAAAATAATTTATTTTTTCCAGAATATAAACAACAAACAATAATTCTATTATAAATTCTAAACAATGACTTGAAGTGTAGTGTTGTATAAAAACAGTCCCGAACAAGGTAGTGGGGACAGTTGACATGATAAACCTACGATTTTGAAGGGGCCTCATTAAAGTAAAAAAAATACTGGTGGGACCTGTTGGAAACTAAGAGTTCTCGGGTGGAAGAACCACATAAAATGCGTAATTTATAACTTTTGAAGGTCAGATTTGTTAAAAACCTTAACTCTAACTCCACTGAGATTTGAGAAAAATTAGTATCTTCAAAACAGCTCATTTCCGATGGTTGATGTATACAAGAAAAAGTCTTAGAATATCGGATCTACTCAAAAAGCATATAACAAGTCGGGCTGAGATGGGTGTAATAGTAAAATAGGGCTACTCTATCGTCTTAAATTTTGAATAAAATTGCTCACCGTTATCCTTTTTTATTAGTATCATAATTTATGAACATTTCTTGTCCTTTTATTTTATTCTGTTTCTTAATGGTTGATTGTACATGTCAACTTTTGGAGATTATTCTATACCAAAATCAATTTTTTTTTGTTTTAGTTTTTGTAAGCAATCATATAATTTCAAATAACTCATAATATTATGTAACATTGTTTTACTTTTCTTGTGCAAAAATTGTGATTTCCTTATTGCTTATGTCTAAAATAAATAAATAAAATAAAATGAAAAATAGCTATTTTTTAAAATTTTGCTTTTCTAATCTAGGAGCATATAATGAAAACACGATGACAGACTATATTTAGGGTTTGATAATTGAAAAGGGTTTACATTACAGTCTCAAATCTTAAAGACTACTCACTTTTAGACATTTTTGTATAACTTTAGTATAAATACCTGTAAATTTTTATTCGTATTTTGTTTTATTCAGATTGGATGTAAATGAAAATGCACAAATTTGTCTTTTTTTTTTTTTAATACAGTGTAACCCTGATATAAGAGAGTTGTCGGGACCGGAGAATAAGTCTCTTATATCCTAGGTTCTATTTTATTTAGGTAACACAGGCTCTAATTTGGGACCAGATTAAAACATCTCTCTTATATCCGGGTTACACTGTAGTAAATAGGTTAATTTCTAACTTTTATTATCCAGGACACAAAATCAAAAGTTAAAAGGGAATGATGGCCATTTTCTAAACTTTTGCAACATAAGTAATTAAGAAATGACATACTATCCAGGAGTAAAATTTATGTTACTTAGTGTAATAGTTTGCAAACAATTAAAGCTTCAAGTAACTATTTTTAATATTAATAACTTAGAACACAGTTATATGGTTTCAAGACTTGGTTTTATTTGGTTTCTTAGTTTAATGGCATATCAACCTTTGTGGGTTATTTAATGCCAAAGCTATCCTTTTTAGAAGAACAATTGTGATACTATTTAGCCCGTAGCAGAAGGTATAAGGGACTTCATACTTTTTCAAGGATATTTGTCCGAAAGTGAACATAAGGTGACTGGGGTTTGAACTCACTTTCTATAATGTTGCAGTCCAGTATGTTAGCCACTACACCATTAACCCAATCATCCGGGACTGTAAAATACACGGATTGCATCTATGCAGAGGGGTGTGACCCCTGCCAATGAATGTCCTTGATATGACACTAAACAATCTTGTTGTGAGGCTCCATTCCTGGAACTCTGGGGAATATGAAGTATCCCTTCATTGCCATTACTCCCAAGTCCACTCTGACCCAGAGTGGTAGCACCTGATAGGGTCCTATCTATGGGTCTAATAGAACTGTTTGACATTTAAATGCTGTGTAAACAAATGACTGATGTTTAATTGAATTGTTCATCATATGTAGCAATAATTGGAACCATTTAACTGTGTGCAAACAAATGAGTAATGGGAAATGGAATTATAGTGTTGAATAGCAATACTTGAAACTCTTTAACTGTGTGCTTAAACTGAATTATTGGTATTACATAGCAATACTTGGAACCATTTAACTGTGAGTAAGCAAATGAATAATGTTGAATAGAATAATTAGTGTTAATACTTGAAATTCTTTGACTGTGCGCCTAAACTGAATTATTGGTATTACATAGCAATACTTGGAACCCTTTGATTGTTTGCAAATAAATGAAGGAATAGTGTTGAAAAGTAATACTTGTAACCATTTCACTGTCTGCAAATAAATGATTAATATTGAATCGAATTATTAGTGTTAGATCGCAATAATTGAAACCATTTAACTATGGTGAAACAATAGCAATACTTGTATGCAAACAAATTAGTTTTAACTCATTTAGAAATAAAATTACCTACGAATCCTATATGTATATCCATTTAAATGGGCTAACAAATAACTGATGTTAAATTGTTACTGTTACATAGCAATACTTGAAACTATTTAACTGTGTACTAACAAATGAGTAATAGTAAATAGAATTATTTGTATTAGATAGAAATACTTGAAATCATTCAACTGTATGCCAAAAAAATAAGCTCAGGCTCATTTAAAAATGTTATTAACAAAATGTGTTTACAAATCATATATATTCAATATATATGTATTAAGAAGATTTAGCATTGAATAATCTACAATGGTTGATATGTCATAAAACCCAACCAAACCATACAATAGTAATACTTGTGTGTAAACAAATTAGCTCTGACTCATTTAAAAATAAGACTACCTACAAGCTATTGACTTACAAATCCTATGTATAACCATTTAACTATGTGCAAACAAATGAGTTCTGGCTTGTTTTAAAATGTTATTTACAAACTGTGCACTTACGAATCATATATGTATAAAGAATATTTGACATTAAGTAACCTTCAGTGGTTGATATGCCATAAAACTCAACCAAACCAAACCAGGAGGACTCCCCCTATATAATTTGAATTAACTATTCCTCTCTAATAATAATTTGTTTCTACACAGTTATATGGTTTCAAGTATTCTCATTTAGTAATAATTTTCAGACAGATCTATTTGATCAATCGATAGGTCCCATACTATCTTTCTGAGTCATAAAGGAAACAAAGGAGTTACTTCCCTTCCCCCCAAATCTTTAGAATTGAAGTACACCATGTACCCTACGTACTCCTACATAAATTATATATTTAATAAAGTAAAGTTGGCGACCATAGTCGAGGGTAACCCGAAGGCTCCCTTTTCGATAGCTACTACACCAATGTGTAGGGGAGGGCGCCACTCCTTCCCTGGATTGCTCTACTTTACCCTTGATCCGTACCTTATAATGCTGAGTGTTAAGCAAGGAGGCATCAAGTACCATTTTTTTGAGTCTTTGGTATGACTCGACCTGGGATTGAACCCAGGTCTCCCGGGCCATTGGCGAACACTCTAACCCCTAGGCCAATGCATTTTATTTGATGCTAATGCCCTTGAGAAAGGCATGAATTCATCACTTCACCACCACCCCAAGCTACGAGTGAATAGTAGGATAGACTGGGTTCTTTGGCAGCTGTTCAATGAGAAAGAAAACTCTGAATTCAAACCAGAGCTACTCTGCTTAAAAATTGACCTTGTATCTATTTTCTGTTGACATGTTGAATTCATTTTGACTGGCTCATTAGCATAATGGTCAGTGTTCACCTATAGTCTGGGAGACTGATGTTCAATCTCAGGTCAAGTCATACTAAAGATTCAGAAAAAAATTGTATTTGATGTCTCCTTGCTTAACACTCAGTATAATATGGTATGGATCAAGGATAAGTGGAGCAATCCAGAGAAAGGAGTAGCGCCTTCCCCAACACCTTGGTGTAGTAGCTATTGAAAAGGGAGCCTTTGGGTTACCCTCCTTACATTCCCAACAGAGCAACTTTGAACTGTTTTTCAGTTTTGCACTTTGAACAGCATGTGATCAATGACATTTACAATCATTTTACGAGAATGAAACTTCTTATAAGCTTTTATTTATTTCATTTCAATTTTAAAATAAAGTATCATTTCTGTGTGATGGCTGCACATATCACCACATTTAATTTAGAAGAATTTCTTCAGATATGTATCCTGTCTCCCACCAGTTAGTTTCCTTTGTCATTATATCTCCTGCTGGATGTTAAAAAAAGGGAAAAAATTTCATCAAGTCATCAATTGATGAAATTTATCAATTTCTGTCTTTTATGATCTTCACTTTGAAATTATTTTTACAATCTTCAATAAAGAATATTACTAGTTTATTTTAGGGTCAGAAAAATTAGATATTGCTTTTTGAGTTTATAATACTGTTAAATTCATTTTATTTGCTGTTTATTTCTTTTCTGCAAAAAAAAATAGATTTGGACTCGATTTAAAAAAAAAAAAAAATGTAGACTTGTAATTAAAGTGATTAATCAGATAAAAACATTACTTTTGTAGTTATTGGCATATGTTTGATGCCAATTTCTCTGATGTATATTGAGGTGTGGGGTCCCATGGTGTAGTGGCTAATATGCTGGACTGTGGCCTCAAAGTTAGCAAGATTGAACTCCACTCACGCCATTATATTCGCTTTCAGACTTATACCCTTGGGGAAATGTATGAACCCCTTCTCTCTCTCCCCACCACTCAGCTATGGTTTAAATAGTTCCACTACCATTCTTCTACAAGGATAGCTTAGGCATTAAATAACCCACAAAAGTTGTTATGCCATTAAAAGAACAAAGAAACTGAAACCAGTAAAGCAAATATAGAAAGAAATCTGTTGTATTCAGCTCTGCAACTAGTTTTACCATTAAACAAAGAAACCAAACTGACCCTGATGTTAACCCAGTCAGCTGGGACTGTAGAATACAGTGACTGCATCTCTGCAGAGGGGTAAGACCCCACCCCCACCCCCAACGAGTGTCCTGGATATGACATTAAACAACCTGATAGTGAGGCTCCAGCCTTGGAGATTTGGTGAATGTGGAGTACCCCTTCATTGTCATTGCTTCCAAGTCCACTCTGACCCCGGAGTGGTAGCATCTGATAGGGTCCTATCTTTGGGTCAAATAGAACTGTTTGACTATTTAAACTGAGTGCAAACAAATGACTGATGTTCAATTGAATTGTTTGTCATACATAGCAATAGTTAGAAACATATAACTTAGTTGAATTGGGCTAAATTTAATTGTTAGAAATAGAACTGTTTAATCATTTTGCTGTGCGTAAACAAATGGCAAATGTTTAATTGAATTTTTAGTTATGCATAGCAATACATGGAACCATTTAATTGTGTGCAAAAGGAAGAGCTTTGGATCATTTAAAATTGTTATCAACGATGTGTTTGCAAATCATATATATTTGATATACGTGTATAAACAGGATTTTGGAGTTACCCGTGGTGTAATAGTTATCGTCATAGGAAATGGACACGGTGACATGAGTTTAAATCCTGGACCAGGCTAATTGCATTTCACATTGCACTGATATCATTGGGAAAGGTATTAATCCAATTATTCTCCCTCCTGCTATGGGTAAGTAGTAGGACAGACTGGGTTCTTCAGCCTTGGTGAGGCAACTAGTCTAGGAGAAGGAAAACTCTGAATTTAAACCTGTTAAACTCCTCTTCAAAATTGACCTTGTGTCATATCCTGCCCAAGTGGAGGGGTTGGTAAATATGTAAAGACAGGATTTGGCATTAAATAACCTACAATGGTTGATATGCCATAAAACCAAACCAATGACTGAACTTGATATGTATAAAATTTGAATCTGTTTAAGTCAGAATAATTAAAAAAGAAAAAACAAGTGATTGGAAATATTGCATTATTTTTTCTTTTTAACTTTAATAGTTCTGTTGGCAGGGCTTAGATTACACTGATTGCACTCCTTGTTGAGTGAAGACCCCCACCACCAAAAGAGTATCCTGAGTATGACACTAAACTCCCTGGTCCACTCTGACCCCAGAGTTGTATTACCTGTTAAGGACCCAACTCTGAGTCAAATAGATCTGTTTAAAAATTATTCATATTCAATAAACCCATGTAGAGAAAAATACAAAAGATATAAATATGAATGTACAATGAATGGAATTCAATAACCTCTAGGCATAAAATAACCCTAGACAGGTTGACATGCCATTAGAATCATTTTTTTAACTTTTAATTAGGGTTCAGAGAAAGACTTCTGATGACAGTGATGTTCAATTTGAATTTAGACATTTTAATTATAAGGTCTATTTCTTAATCATACATTAGAGCACCTACTATATGACACTTTTTTCGGCAATGAAACAAATCCAAGAAAAGGAATTTTTCTTATTTCAGTTATTTCTCTTTCATTTATGAATGAAACCCAAGTTGTAAATTAAACCAACATTCGGTTAAGAGTTTTGCATTCACATTTATTGGACTATTATATTTTCTGAGCATTTGTTTTTAGTTCATTTTGACTAGTGAAATGTTTACAATATTAGAGATTTAGTCAGTTAATATTTAAAACTGCTGTGTGTATGTGTGTGCATGTACATTCCATGAACTTAAAAATAGGATAATTTAAAAAGGAAACTACCCTGAGGGAAAATCAAACTGTTACCAAGACTAGCATGTACTATCTACAAACACCCTGACAGGAGGAAGACTGCTTTGGAACCTCAGAAGGACCAGTTTCATATATTTTTTTACTACTTTATGAAAATTGACATGTAGTAGTTTGAGGGACCCTGTATCATAGTTTTGTGGGTGGGGATGAGATCCTAGCACCAGCACAGATTGTTACCCCTGAAAGACAATGCCAATTTTCACCTGGGTATTGTATATAGTGTCTGAATAATTTTGATACACCCCTTATTTTGTAACCTAGACATATATACATGACTTGATACTGTAATCTGAATGTATTGCTTTTTTTAATCTTGAATGAATGAAGACATTTTTAAGGTGTTGCAACTTTATTTTCCATCAATGTTTGTTTTTTATGTAATGAGTATTTTACGAATTTGAATTTCTGTTACAAATAAAATACAGTTTTCTTTCAGGTTTATTTCCTTATTTGATCTCACACAAAACATGTCTGCCTTTTTTTAATTACATAATCATTTTTTTCTTTTCCTTCACTCCTTCAACTTTGATGTTAGTACGATTATCCTAATATTTATCTTGAGAAAAAAAAATTACGCTGGGTACTTTTTTTTTTCTCCTTCTGGATGTGATGAAGGCATGTGTTGTTCTTCCTTTTCAAGAATTATTTTCTACCTGAATGACAAAAGTTCGCTTGAGATTTCTTCAAAGGCAGTTTTAGGATGTAAGGGAAGTAATTTATAAGAATTTTTATAGAGTTATTCCCCTTAAATTGTTTTTCAGGTTTTAACATTACAAAGATTAATGTTTCAAAATAATAAAGATTGTTATAATTGATTTCCTTTGTTACTTAGACAAACAAAAGAAGTGTGATATTACCTTAAAGGTACCTTTCTGCCTAAATTTCTTTGAAAAAAAAAAAAAAAGAAGAAATATAAAAAGAAAAGTCACGTCGTGCTATTACATTCACTTTTGGACTTAAATTCTTGGCAGCCTAGTCAGTTGGGTCTGTGGAATACACTGACTGCATCTCTGCAGAGGAGTAAGACTCCTCCCATGATTGTCCTGTATATAAAATTAAACAATCTGATGGGGAGACTCCAGCTTTGAAGGTTTGGAGAATGTGGAGTACTCCTTCATTGCCATAGCTTCCAGATCCACTCAGACCGGGAGTGCTAGCACCTGATAGGGTCCTATCTATAAACCAAATAGAACTGTTTGACCATTTAAACTCTGTGTAAACAAATGACAGGTGTTTACTCGAATTGTTAGTGATACATAACAATACTCGGAACCATTTAACTGTGTGCAAACAAATGAGTAATGTTGAATAGAATTATTAATGTTAACTAGAAATACTTGAAACTCTTTAACTGTGCCTAAATTGAATTATTGGTATTACATAGCAAAACTTGGAACCATCTGTGTGCAAATGAAGGAATAGTGTTGAATAGCAATACTTGTAAGTATTTCGCTGTTTGCAAATAAATGATTAATATTGAATAGAATTATTAGTGTTAGATAGCAATAATTGAAACCCTTTAACTGTAGAAACAATAGCAATAGTAGTATGCAAACAGATTAGTTCTAACTCATATAAAAAGGAAGCTAGACGAACCAGGCACGCAGGACACTGCTGGAGGAGCAGAGACGAGCTCGTAAGTGATGTACTCCTATGGACCTCCACTTATGGCCGAGCAAAAGCAGGACGACCAGCGCGAACATACATACAACAGCTATGTGAAGATACGGGATGTAGTCCAGAAGACCTGCCGGAGGTGATGAACGATAGGGAAAAGTGGCGAGAGAGGGTCAGGGATATCCATGCGGGTGGCACGACATGATGATGATGATGATGATTCCCTTACAAATCATATGTATATCCATTTAAATGGAGCCCAGTCATCTGGGGCAATAGAATACACTGACTGCATCACTGCTGAGGGGCGAGACCGTGTTGGATAGAGGTGCTTAAGGCCTTTTAATTGTGTGTAAAAAGAAAAAAAAAATCTAAGGCTTGTTTAAAAATCTTAATTTGTATTAAATTGAATTGTTAGAAATAGAACTCTTTGACCATTTAACTGTGTAAATAAATGATTAATTGAATTGTTAGTAATACATAGCAATACTAGAAAGCATTTAACTTTATGTAAATGAATGAATAGTGTTGAATCGAATAATTAGCGTTAAATAGCAATTCTTGCTTGAAACCATTTAACTTAGTGCAAAGAAATGATTAGTAGTAAATAGAATTATTTGTATTAGATGAAATACTTGAAACCATTTTATTACTCTGTGCAAAAAAAAAAAAATAAGCTCAGGATTGTTTAAAAATGTTATCAATAAAATGTTTACAAATCATATATATTTAATATATATAAAAGTATTTTATAATTTGCTTGAAGCATTGCAGAAATCATTTTATTTTATTATATTGTATTTGTTTAAAGGGTTAAAGACTTCATCATCAGAGACTTTTTTAACTATGAACTCTATGCTGTATATTCAAATTTGAACATACAACACCAAGTCCATATTAAAAAAAAGCCTTTGATGAAGTTTTTACTTTGAAATTAATTAGACCCAATTAATTATTTTGCATTGCAATAGCCCTCTAAACAAATACAATAAAATAATTTGATATGTATAAAGAGGATTTGGCATCAAATAACCTGTAATGGTTGATATGCCATAAAACCAAACTCAACCAAACCAAATCATATATATTTGATATATGTGTATAAAGAGGATTTAGCATCAAATAAACTACAATGGTTGATATAACCCAACCAAAACCTAATAGGGGGTGTCCTCGTGGTGTAATGGTTAAAGCGATGGACTGTGGAATCGTAGTAAGCGAGTTCGTACTCCAGTCGCGCCATTACGTTCACTTTTGGGCAAATACCCTTGGGAAAGGTATGAACCCCATTATCCTCCCAGCTATGGGTTAAATAGTACAACTACTGTTCTTCTAGGAGAATAGCTTTGGCATTAAATAACCTATAAAGGTTGATATGCCATTAAACAAAGAAACCAACCAACCAAACCTAATAATTTTGGGAAAAGTTCAGAACCCCTCATCCTTTCAGCTATGAATTCAATAGTATCATTGCTGTTCTCCAAGGATGGCTGTGACATTAAATAACCCACAAAGGTTGATATACCATTAGAACAAAGAAACCAAATCAAACTTAGATTAGTAAACTTCATCTGGAAGATTTGCTACCAAAAAAATAAAATCCAAAACTGAGGAACTGGGGTCTGAAAGAAGAAAAGAAATTCCCAAAGAAAATCATCCCAAACTATCTAGTTCATCTACTAACAATTTAATGAATCCTGCCTGGATTTAGATTTTTTTAAATTTTTTTTTAATGAATAAAAATATATATATATATATATATATATATATATATATATATATATATTTATTTATTTTAAAGCTTAACTATAATTCCAACACTATAAATGGGTAATATGATTGTTTCAAATTGTTGCAGGTACTTGAAAAATGTTTATTAGGTACTTAGTACAGCACAAAAAGTCACTATTATAAGACACCCAGTGAGGAGCATACTTATTTCAAATAATATGTAAACCTTCATTTTCATTAAATTTTTCATTAAATTTTTTTTTTTTTTTTTTTTCCTCTCTGTCTCTCTGAACAATATTTTAATCTTCACTTTGATTTCCATCTTGATGGACATAATCAGCTTGAAACTTAAGTCTCTCTTATTTGTTTACACAATTTTTCAATTTAAAAAAAAATCGTGTACAATTATCATAGAACCACTTTCTACAATTTTCTTTTTTTATTCTTACAGTTTAATGTTACTTTGAATTATTCAAACAAATAAAACAAATATATAAGGAACTATATTAACAAGAGAAATACCATTTTTCTTGGTCAATCCAATTTTCTTCGTGATGACTGCATCCTATAAATATGGGATTTAGAGTTAAAAGTGCAATAATAGAAACCAGAAGCTAAAGATTTTTTAGACCTTATTTTTCTGATGCAAGTATCATTGGGGAATGAGAAAATTTTTGGTAAGTGAGCTAAAACCTGGCTTGTTTACCAAACTTTTTCTCATTCCTCAAAAACGTTTGGCTTCTGGTTACTATTACTGTGCTTCAGCCTTGGTTAGGCAACTAGTCTAGGAGAAGGAAAACTCTGAATTCAAACCTGTTAAACTCCGCTTAAAAATTGACCTTGAGTCGTATCCTGCCCGAGCGGAGGGGTTGGTAAATAGGATTACTGTGTTTTTTAACCTAGATGGAAAGTAGGGAGTCCCTGTGGCATCACGGCTAACATGCTGGACTGCGACATTGTAGTGAGTGAGTTCAAACTCCAATCATGCTATTACATTTACTTTAAGACTAATACCCTTGGGAAAGGCATGAACCCCCTTATCCCTCTATGTTAGACTGCAACATTGTAGTGAGTGAGTTCAAACTCCAGTAATGTTATTACATTCACTTTTGGACTAATGCCCTTGAGAAAAGTATAAACCTCTTTATCCCAACCCCCAGCTATGAGTTAAAATGTACAACTGCTGTTCTTCTAGAAGGGTGGCTTTCACACTGAATAACCCACAAAGGTTGTTATGCCATTAATAAAACAAAGAAACTGAAACCTATAAAGCAAATATAGAAAAAATTTAGTATTTGTCTTTACAATTAGTTTTACACCTATGAGGAGTGAATTCTTAGTGTGATGATCATTTATTTGTATGAGAAAAGGATGCCTCGGGTGGTGTAATGGTTAACAAGCTAGATTAGCAAATCTTCATAAGTGAGTTTGCGTTTCAATGGGTGCTCTATTAATTTGGCCTTGTGCCACATCTAAGCAAAAATCTTCATAAATTAGGGCACCTCGGGTGGTATAATGGTTAGCAAGCTAGACTAGCAAATCCACCCAACTGAGTTTGAGTCTCATTCGGTGCCCCTTTCATAGGGTCTTGTGATACATATAAGAAATAAGCTTAGCAAATTACTATTTGTATGAGAAAGAATAAGACAGTTTGTAAAATCAGATTGACATGTTTCACTAGTAGTCTGATGTCGTGAGAATCCAAATTAATTTATTAGCAAAAGCTCATTTATGTTATAAGGGGAAAGAGTCATGATTTATGTAATTCCCAAGGTGGGGCATGGTAATATGGGGAGGGGCTTGTTTAGAGGCCGAGTTAATGACCTTTTAAGCTTACTTCACGTGGATCACAGTAAAATTTTAAATATGTAAGAATTACATATTACAGGGGGAGGGGAGCATCAGGATTTTAGAAATACCAAAGTGGGGCAGATCCAAAATCGGTTGGGAATCACTGATATAGACCATATAGATACTTAATTTTTTTTTAAATTTATTAACATATCGATCTGAGTTTCAAAATTGTTATTTTCTTTGTTATTCTATCAAATTTCACTTCAAATTTTATTCAATTTATTTTTATTTATTGACATTTTTTTTTTTTTCACCTCTTCGCATAAAAGCAATCTGGTGGCAATTAAGCTCAATGTTGAATCAAACTGTAATTTTGAAATTTGTATTATAATTAGTTGTAGATAAATCGGGGAAGTACTCTTTAATACAGATTCAATAGTTGTCTTCCTTGATAAACGATTATGCTTGGAATGAGTACAAAAACAGACCCTGCATTAACATTAGCTCGCAAATTGGATTCCATCCAATTGTTTTATTCTCTAAATTAGTTCAACAGCATTAAAATGCTCTTACAGAAATCTCACTATGATATGCCATTGTTTTCTATATTATAGTGATATGCATATAAAATTCAAGTCCCTATAATATAGAATTAGACAACTATTGGGTTAGCATTGTAACAGCAGTCCCTGATGATATTGATGCATTTATTTAGGAATTGGCTTAGTGGTCAGACTGTTCGCCAGTGGCCCGGGAGACCGGCGTTCAATCCCAGGTCGAGTCAAAGCAAAGACTTAAAAAATGGTACTTGATGCCTACTTGGTTAACACTCAGCATTATAAGATATGGATCAAGAGTAAAGTAGAGAAATCCAGGAAAAGGAGTAGCACTCTCCCCTACACCTTGGTGTAGTAGCTATTGCAAAGGGAGCCTTCAGGTCACTCTCGACTATAGTCACCAACTTTACTTACTATTTAGGAAAGAATGAAGGATTTTGATTAGTATTTCATAGTTATCTATTTTATATAAAGAGTTTAGATGATTAAAAAAGTAGCATACTGCACAATTGGTGGATCCCACTAAATTATCATTGTTACAAGTTAAATTTGAAATTGTTTTATTCTTTATGTTAGGGCATTTTAAAAGTATTGCTCTTATAAAAATCTGGTTTTGCTGAGTTAATATTATGAATAGTATCATTCATAAACCAATTTTTAATTTTAAAAAAAATTGATTTTCTTCTAAACCAAAAATTCCAGGATTTTTTTTATTTATATAAATCTTCTATTAAAGAAAAATGGATATTATCAAATATTACAGTTTTCACCCATTAATCATTACAACCTTAACAATTTTTGATAAAAAGTTAATTTTCT
Organism: Sepioteuthis lessoniana; assembly: GCA_963585895.1. NCBI lineage: Eukaryota > Metazoa > Mollusca > Cephalopoda > Myopsida > Loliginidae > Sepioteuthis > Sepioteuthis lessoniana. The sequence continues at coordinate 13,227,180 of OY757932.1, read as the reverse complement.
TCTGAACGAAAGATACCAGGATTTTATTACTTCTCGTAAAACGTTATACAATCAAGATGAATGTTATTAAGTAATACTGTATCACCCATAAATTAGTATACCTCAAACTGTTTTTAATAAAAAGTTAATTTTGTTGGACTCTCTTAGGTATAAGTTGTCCAGTTTTTCTTATTTATAAATTTTCTAGCCAGTAGCTGGCACTCATGGTAAAAATTGACCCATCAGAATTGAAAAGTTGAAAGCTTTTAAAATCAGTTGCAATTATCCTCAGATACTCAATTATTGTTTACAGTTTCTACCAGAAAGACGTGTCTTTGGTTTTACCAACACTGGATTCTTTGAGCAGAAGACCAAAATGGTGACAAGAATTCCAACAGATTTTTTTTAAGCCAATGATACCAGGAGTTTTTTTTTTATTTCTAGTGAAACATTATATAATCAAAATCGATATTATTAACTGCTACTGCATCAGGGGAAGTTCTTGCAGTGCAATGATTGATGTACTGTACTGCCAAACCATTGAAAGTAAGTTTGAATTATGTCCATTTCAGACTATTACTCTAAAGAAAGGAACAAAACCCCCTCCCCAGCTATGGAATAACTACTACTACTACTACTACTATTCTACAAGAATTGATTTGGCATTAAATAACCCATGAATGTTAATATGCCTTTAATATAAGAAACTAAATCAACCCAAACTATCACCCATGAATAAGTACACCTCTAACAACTTTTATAAAAAAGCAAATTTCCTTTCAAACAGAAGATACTAGGATTTTATCATTTCTAGTGGAACATTATACAGTTAAAATCAATATTATAAACTACAGCAGTATCTCTCATAAATAAGTACACCACTAACAATTTCTTTAGAAAAATATTACTTCTATTTTCTTTTTAAGTTGTTAGGGGTATACTGAATTTATACATTACAAGAATTTTAGTTATATACAGATGTTGCCCAGTCAGCTGGGACTGTAGAATACATTGACTGCACTGCTGCAGAGGGGTAAGACCCTCCCAATGAGTGTCCTGCATATGACACTAAACAATCTGATGGTGAGGTTCCAGTAATGCTGGGGCTTTGGGGAATGCGGAGCACCCCTTCATTGCCATTGCTCCCAGGTCCACTCTGGCCCAGCGTGGTAGCACCTGATAGGGCCCTATCTATGGGTTAAATAAAACTAACAGCATACTTATGCTAAACTGAATTGTTTGAAATAGAAATGTTTTTGACAATTAAACTGTACTTACATTTAAACTGCGTGCTTATGCTAAACTGAATGGTTTGAAATTTAACTCTTTTTGACATTGAAACTGTACTTACACTAAATTGTTATATATAGAACTGTTTTGACATTTTACTGTGTAAACAAAATCTGTACTTACACTAAACTGAATAGCTTGAAATAGAAATGTTTTTGACAATTAAACTATGTACTCATACTAAACTGAATTGTTTGAAATAGAACTCATTATTTACATAAAATTTGGATTTGGCATTAAATAACCTACAAAGATTGATATACCATAAAACCCAACCAACTATATGCAGATTTACATATTTCTTCTTGAAACAGCAGATGATCACTGTTTTTGTCTGTATACAAAAAAATTATTTGTTTTGATCATCTAACTCTTTCAGTCATGTTAACAATTTATTTAGTTTTGATTTATTATTATAAGTAAAAAATTTAAAAAATCTTTTTTTATTACTGTATGAGAACATTCATTCACAGTAATATTATAGGATTCAAAATTTTTACCTTTTAATAAAGATTTTTAAGCAAATGAGACAAAATTTTAAATTAGTGAGTGTTTAGTCTTTATTTTATATATTTTTTTTAATTTCTTATGAAGTGAAAATAATTTATGAATACTGTTTAATCAGTTTTTCCTTTGTGCAAACTATAGAGAAAGAGAGACCAGAACAAGAGTTCCTATTACACTGAAAAAAGACAGGAGTGTACATCAGAAGAAAAACAAAATCAAGGTGTGCAAATGACTGAATAAGTCTTTGAAATGAAGTCAAAATTAATTAATGGTTGTCTCCCTTTGAGTGAGTTGCATGCCAGTCTGAAATGACAAACACATCAAGTGTATTAAACAATCAGAAAATACTTAAGGGACTCTAACAAAACAGATTTTAATATTAAAAGTAACAAGGATCCATATATTGGCTTAAATACAAATAATTTGCTCATAATTTAACGGTAATTCTTTATTTACTATTGCCCAGTCAGCTGGGGTTGTAGAATACACTGACTGCACCTCTGTAGATGGGTGAGACCCCCCCCCCAACAAGTGTCCTGGATATGACACTAAACAGTCTGATGGTGAGGTCCCAGTAATGCTAGGGCCTTGGGGAATACGGAGCACCCCTTCATTGCCATTGCTCCCAAGTCCACTCTGGCTCGGCTTGGTAGCACCTGATAGGGCCCTATCTATGGGTTAAATAGAACTAACGGCATACTTATGCTAAACTGAATATCTTGAAATAGAAATGTTTTTTGACAATTGAACCGTGCTTATATTTGAACTGCGTGCTTGTACTAAACTGAATTATTTCAAATAGAACTGTTTTTTGACATTGAAACTGTATTTACGCTAAACTAAATTGTTTAACATAGAATTGTTCTGACATGTAACTGTGTGTAAACAAAATCTGTACTTTTACTAAACTAAATTAGCTGAAGTAGAATTGCTTGACTAAACTGAATAGCTCGAAATAGAAATGTTTTTTACAATTAAACTGTACTTGCATTTAAACTTTTGCTAAACTGAATTGTTTGAAATTGAATTATTTTTGACATTGAAACTGTACTTACACTAAACTGAATTGTTATATATAACTGCTTGAATAATTTGAAATAGAAATGTTTTTGACAATTAAACTGGGTACTTATGCTAAACTGAATTGTTTTAAATAGAATTGATTATTTACATAAAAATGGATTTGGCGTTAACTAACCTACAAAGGTTGATATGCCATAAAACCCAAAAAACCAAACCAAACTTTATTTACTAGAATAATTAGCAACAATAAAGTTGATATTAAAATCATAGATACAATATTATCATGTTCTGCTGATAGCACAGAGTTCCCTGATTCTCCCTCTTGCCATCCATTCCTATTATCCATTGCTCCTGGAAGGGTCTCTAGACTACATTCAGTATCTGCATAGATTTACCTAATTTTTTGCTGGTCAACTAACACTAAGCAGTGCTGCTTCAAGGATTTGTTCAAAGCAGCATGCGGGATTCTTATGTAGTTCCCATCTAGTTTTTTTCTCTATGCTTTTCATTAAAGTTCAAGTGATGCATCCATACAGTATTACCAACACAGGCTCAACTTGGAAGAAATCCTATTTCATTCTTTCAGAAAAATCAGATTTCCATATGATTGACAACTTGTCAATATCAGTTCATACCTTCTCTATATGTATATTGACATCACTTTCACTTGATGAGATTTTACTGCTGGTCTCGTAATGTCAGAGGCTTGCCACTTCTTTAAGATGGCTCCTACTTGTTTAAAACACATGAACTCTGCTTGATTTGCATTTACTTACATGCCGATGCCTCTTGCTGCTTATTCCAGGCTCTGCTGCAGAGATAATGTATCGGTGGATTTATCATTTCAAATCATTGATCATATTTGAAACCTTATTTTTGTTTTTTGGGGGTTTTTTTATCTAAAAATATTTTAGCTGCCCAAATGTTCATTTAAAAATTTACTAAAAACTAAACCAAACTCTTTGATTGCCCAGTGGTTGGGGCTGTAGAATACACTGACTGCTTCTCTGCGGAGGAGTAAGACCCCCCCCACACACACACACACACACAAGTGTCCTGATATGACACTAAACAATCTGATGGTAAGGTTCCCATAATGCTGGAACTTTGGAAAATGCAAAGTACCCCTTCATTGCCTTTGCTTCCAGGTCCACTCTGACCTGGAGTGGTAGAACCTGATAGGGTCCTATGTATGGGTCAAATAGAACTAAACTGTACTTATGCTAAACTTGATTGTTTGAAATAGAACTGTCTATATGTATGAAATTGAATTTGGAATTAAATAACCTACAGTGGTTGATGTGCCATAAAACCAAACCAAACCCTTTGAACATGTAAATCTAATATTTTCAGTTTAGTAGTATTTTACTATTCTCTGTATGGTCAGTATTTTACTGTATGACATAAGGCTGATATTTTGTGGGGAGCTCCCATAGCATAATAGCTTGGACTGCAGCCTCAAAGTAAGCAAGGTTGAACTCCAGTCACACTATTAAGATCACTTTTGAACTAATACCCTTGGGAAAGATATGAAACCACTTATCCCTCTAGGTATGGGTGAAATTGTATCACTGCTGTTCTTCTGCAAGGGTGGCTTTGGTATTAAATAACCTACAAAGGTTGATATGCCATTAAACAAAGAAACCAACCTATATTAGACTCAGGGAGATAATGTCAGATAATCATAATAATAAAATGACAACCATTGACATCTTTTCTTTTTAAATGGAATGAGGAGATAGCTTTAACAAAGATATCCACACTCTGGAATAAAGTTTAAATGTGTCTTGTACTGAGTTTTTATTTATTTAATTCCCTAAGCCCAAATAAGTGTATCTTGGACCAAGTGTTCCAGGAATAGTTATTAGCAAAACAAGGTTAAGGTTTTTATTTTAGAAAAAAATCAAGATTTTATAATTTATTACTTTTTGGCTTGATGCCAATCATTTTTATTTCCTTTTTTGTTGTAATTTTTTTGTTTCTTCCAGACACAGACTGTAGCCATGTACAAGAGGTGAGTTCCTCATTGTTTTATGTTCTAGACATTTTGTCCCTCTCCTCGCCAGACATCTAGACGCATCCTCTCACTTTAGATGCATGTCTATAACACTTAAGATTTATCATCTTCTCTACAATGTTCCACTGGCTTTTCTCTCCCAAATTTCAATTTTTTTTTTTTTAATTCAGCTATTATACATTCTTTGCCTTTCTTTTGAAAATATTAGAAATTTCTTTTATTTACCAGAAGTACTCTAGTGAGTCAAAAGTTTTGCATTATTTTGGCATCTGCTAGTTAGCTGTGCGTTTATCATGAAACTAAAGCAGTTCAAGCTGCTGTGATTGGTAGTATTGTGGTAGTTGGTACTATGACACGTTATGAATTGCTTTGCTCCATGTGTGATTTGAAAGCTGCACGGATGAACATCCAACATAGTCTAATACGAGAACTTAGGCTCTCTGAGATTGAACTGGCCAATAATGCAGTAGAAGGAATCAAAAACATTAGTTGTATGAAAGATGAAGCCGCAGTTAATTACAGTAACCAAACGTGTTAATAAATCTTGCTCAGGTTGCAAGAACCTCAACAATCAGACTAGCTCAGACAACTGGGGCAGTAGAATACACCAACTGCATCTCTGCAGAAGAGTAAAATCCCACCCCACCGCCCAACAAGTATCCTGGATATGACATTAATCTATCCGATGGTGTGGCTCCAGCCTTGGAGATTTGGGAAATGTGGAATACCCATTCATTGCCATTGCTCCCAAGTCCATTCTGACCTGAAGTGGGAGCACCTGAAAGTCCTATCTATGGATCAAATAGAACAAAGTGTGCAAACAAATGACTAATGTTAAATTGTAACTGTTATATAACAATACTTGAAACCATTTCACTGTGTGTAAAAAAAGAGCTCAGACTCATTTAAGAATTTTATCTCCAAAATATCTTTATAAATCATATATGTATTGAATATGTATATAAACAGGGTTAGGCATTAAATAACCTACAATGGTTGATATGCCATAAAACCCAACTAAACCAAATCATATATTCAATATATATGAATAAAAAGGATTTGGTATTAAATAACCTACAATGGTTGATGTGCCATAAAACCTAACCTAACCTAACCAAACCAAATAAAAAATCAGGCAAGGTCAGGTAGGCCTGAAACCATGGATTCTGAAGGTGTGCTCCAAACCACAGAGGCAAATCTGATGGGTAACCCTTGGAGAGTATCAGGTAAGTTTGGCATCTTGCATTCCAGTGTGATTCATCCCCTTTACAATCTTAGCAAAGGTATCCAGACCTGCTAAACTGTGCCACATGTTACCAAAATATTGCAAAACATTTGATTCACTTCTTTATATTCTTGATGTTGCTAACAACATTTCTGCTGATTCATTCTGCAGCCTTCATTGTGTGTATATTCTAAGAGAAAATTTTTTCTGTCATCATCAGCCCAGTCAGCTGGGACTGTAGAATACACCAACTGCATCTCTGCAAAAGGGTGAAACTCTCTCTCTCTCTCTCTCTCTCTCTCTCTCTCTCTCTCTCTCCACACCCATCTCCCCAGATGAGTGTCCTGGATATGATATTAAACTATCTGATGGCGAGGTCCCAGCCTTGGAGATTTGGGGAATGCAGAATACCACTTCATTACCATTGCTCCCAGGTCCACTCTATGGGTCAAATAGAACAAACTGTATACAAATAAATGACTGATGTTAAATTGTAACTGTTATGTATCAAGTCTTGAAACTATTTAACTGTGTGCAAAAAAGAGTTCGGGCTCATTTAAGAATGTTATCTGCAAAATGTATAAACAAATCAGAGAGAGAGAGAAAGGATTTGGCATTAAATAACCTACAATGGTTGATATGCCATAAAACTCAACCCAACTTGTCATCATTTTCCTTTCTTTTTTTTTCATCTTGGGATATGCACTTGACAAATGGATCAGCCAAAATGTTGTTATTAACAGATATCAAGAATATAAAAGGGTTCAATTGTTCAAACAATTTCTAGTCTGTTAAGGACACTTCTTACAAAAACTCCTTGGGATCTGTACAAGAGATTTATTTATTATTATTTTCCTCTCCTTTTTATCCTGCATATTAACATTAGGTCCTCTACACACAATTGTAAAAAATGTGAGTTGGCTGTTAAACCTAATAAGTCTTTTGCTTTTTGCCTCTCTTCTGAATACAAATGCACACACAGGCAGAGTAACCCACAAAAGTATTGGAAACATGAGATTTTTAAAGGTTTCTTAAGAACATAATATTTTTTTATTGTTATTACCAACTTGACCTGAATATCATAAATATTTAAGATACCAGACCATTGGCCTAATAAGTAGAGTGTTCACCAATTGACCGAGATTCAATCCCTAAAGACTCAAAAAATGGCACTTGATGCTGCCTTGCTTAACACTCAGCATTATAAGATAAGGATGAAGGGTAAAGTGGAACAATCCAGGGAATGGAGTAATGCCCTCCCCTTCACCTTGGTGTAGTAGCTATTGAAATGGGAGCCTTCGGGTCACCCTTGACTAAGGTCACCAACTTTACTTTCTTTTACTATTTATGTATCAGCAAATAAAATTTAAAAAAAAGGAGAAAATATTTGCCAACTCCTAAATTCATTGACAAATTCAACATATACATATAAGTTTTGGACACAAATCAATAAACAGGGTTTGATATTTAATAGCATGTCCCTTATTTACTCTGGTGGCTATCAGACATTTAGAATAATTTGAAGTAAGTTTCTGTCCATTGCTTCTTCAATGATATGACGTACAACTATACCCCTAGAAGAAAAACAACCCCAAATCATTATATAGTGGAACCTCGGCTATTGAGCGACTGTAGTCGAACAATTCAGAGTTTGACTTAAAAATTTGAGTAAAAAAATGCCTCAGTGATTGAACAAATGTTCAGAGTTCGAACACACGAGTCGAGCCAATGAAAATGGCAGATGCCCGAATGACTGCCAAGGCAAACCAAACACAGCCAAATGGCTGGCCATTTTTAACATAGCAGCATTGTTTTAGTTTTCAAAAAATCTGTAGTTGAACCGAATTTTGTATTTTCAAGGTTATCAAAAGTGCACTTTTTCTTTATAGGTGTCTCAAACTGTTTTCATAGAAAAGTTCAATCTTTGTCTTATCATAGGAGAATATTTTGTCCCAGAATGAACCAGGCTCCTTGAGATTATTGCCAGCAGAAAGTTGATGAGACTTCATATGATTAGGCTTCAGTAAACGGGTTTCCCTTGGAGTCTAAGAATGCAGTCCTTTATAGTAGAGAGTTCAATTCCTTATATCTTTTCTTACTTTTATCCTAACTGTCCACAAATTCTTTTGAAGTTCTCCTTAAGTTTCAAATGACCTCCCAACAAATGGAAGCTGATACTTGTTTTATTTCATATACAATGCCATCCTCTCCAAGACAGATCCATTATCAGGTCATATTGTTTTCATTTTTAAATAATAGCCCAAATTATACTGATAGGGGTATTGAGTTTATTAGAGATCATTCCATATCTACATTCCATGATTATGAAGATCAATTATTACTTCACAAACTTCCCAAAAGAATTCTTTTATCTTCGCTGTTGTGAAAACCTTCACTAGAAATTCATTTTACATTCAAAGTACATACAAACCTTTTAAATTGCTGGTTTTTGTGCTTGGCATGCTTTAGTTGGTTGGTTAAGATTTACAAACTAATTTCAGTAGAATAGAATTCTAAAATACAAATTTTAATTCTGTTTTATTCCCTATTTTGGAAAATGTCCAAAATCCTGGCAGCAACACCACACAAAGCACCAACTATACGGCCACCTGCCTCCCATCACAAAAACTATCAAAGTTAGATGAACTAGACACAGGACACTGCTGGAGGAGCAGAGACGAGCTCATAAGTAATGTACTCCTATGGACCCCCACATATGGCCGAGCAAAAGCAGGACGACCAGCTTGAGCATACGTACAGCAGCTATGTGAGGATACAGGATGTAGCCCTGAAGACCTGCCAGAGGTGATGAACGATAGGGAAAAGTGGCGAAAGAGGGTCAAGGATATCCGTGCTAGCGGCACGACATGATGATGACTTATATGTTGAATTTGTTAATAAATTTAGTTGTAGGCAAATATTTCCTTTTTTTTTTTTTTTTTTTTTTTTTTTAAATATATAGTATATCTTAAATTAAGTTAAGTTTGAAGTTGATAGCAATAATAAAAATTATTTTCTGAAAATATCTTTTAAAAATTTCACATGTACAATAATTTTGCATGCCATTAATCCTGTTAATTCGGAGTTGGGAACAATTCCAAGCAGGACAATTTAAATATTTAGGTATAGAATATTAAAATTAAGTCATCCCGGTTAAGAGCTGAATGCAAACAAAATCCACAAACCAAATTTTTTTTTTTTTTTTTTTTTATCTGAAGGGGTTCTGTTAATTTTTAGAGCATTGATTAATATCAATGCTTTTTAACAGGATGGAAATAAATTTATTATCATAATGTGACCAATTGTTGGTTTTTTATTTTGAAAATATATAACGCAAACAATTTTTAGTGTTCTTTACATTTTTTTACCCAAACTAATGAATAAAAGAGCTTAAACCTATCTATCTAATAAAATGATGTGTATATTTATTTTTTGTTTATGATTTTCCAACTCTAAACCAATTTGATCATAAAAAGATATTTCAAGAAGTTCATGACACTGAGGTGTAGGCCAAAACCAAAAAGATAAACCAATCTAATTCTATTAACATTAAACCAATCTTATTCCTACAGGAAATTAGATTAATACAATTCATACAGAAAAATAAATCATCACTATATCATCTTTAATAACATTCTTTTATTGTACAGTTTTGTGAATTCTTAGTTTTGTTCAAATCAGTATTATGGTCTACACATGTTCCTTATGTACAAAATAGTTTAACATCTGAGTCCTAATGAGATGTGGTGAACACATAAAATAATGATAACAAAAACTCATTTGATATACGCAATACAAACATTTTCTCAACTATACAATAAATATCATAGTTTTACCTTTTAGTTGTATACGAGATATCCCAGTGAAAATGGTTAATTTCAGTGTGATTAAGGGTTTTCAGACTATTGTCTTCATCTTTATTGTTATTTCCACAACGTTTCTGAATATGAGCATAGGTAAAGAATCATACATAATAGTAGTAATCCTAGTCAAGTAAGAACATTATGTTTATAAGTCCCAAAAATTCACTCTAAATTGTCCAGCAGGACACCTAGCGTAAGAGTTATAGGCATTGGTTTCCTAAGCTTCTAAGGAGACAATCATCTGGAGGTTGCAGATTCAATCCTGACTGCAGGCGAGTAACAATACAGGAATACTGAACACTTGTACCCAGTTATAGCTAACGGAATCAGAACAGGCGACCCCCGTGGATTCAATAAAGGACGTAGTTTGAACTTCCGTGTAGGTTCCAGAGTTCGACAAACACCTGAAGAAGGCTGGAGGACATATTGGGTGAAACATTGTGGAAATAACCATAAAGATGAAGACAATAGTCCAAAAACCCTTAATGATAAAAATCAACAAGCTTCGTCTCAGAAATTTAGACAACAAACGCCTGAAGAAGGCCGGAGGACATATCAGCCGAAATGTTGTCGAAATAACAATAAAGATGAAGACAATAGTCTGGACACTTTTATTGATAAAAATTTCTTTTCTATCTCCAAATTGCTGCTGAAATGAATGTATTGAATTATGGATACTAAAACAAATCCTACTGAAAGTGATATGTCATTTTTCTAAGCAATTAAAGAAACTAGAAAGTTTGCAAGAAAATAAATCAAATAGAATATTTTATATAACTTGATAAATCAAAATATAAAAAATGAAAACAGAAGATAAATTTTATAGTTACCAGATTATGATTACAAAGAATTTGTTTATTAAGTGCAAGCAATGTAATTATCATTGACTCTTTAATAAAGGCAAATGTATATTTTTAGCATTCACTCAACATTAGATTTCAACACAAATGTATGCTATGATTTTTTTCCTGGAAGATTATTATACTATAATAATCATCAAGGCATGCTGACTGCATGGGTTTGCTTGACTCACTCTCTTGCCATCCATCCCTACTAGCTGTTGCTCTTGGTAAGTCCTGTAGACGGCACCCACTGTTTGCACAGTGCTGATAAATGTAAGTTTGTGCTAGTCAGCCCACACTGGTGTGTCTCTGTGTAGGAATCCATAGGAGAACATCACATATGTGTCCGTCCTTACTTCTCTAGTAGTGCCCAGCATGTCCCACTTGTCTTACTTGGATAGTTTGTGAGATGAGAGGTAGGTGGCCCTACAGCTGCTGTTTTTGTAGTGTGCTGTTTCCAGGATTTATTCAAAACAGCACACAGCATCCTCGTGTAGTTCCCATCTGGTTTTTTTGCCAAGTGGTGCAACAATGCAGTAGTACTGACACTGCTACAGCCTGGAAGAATTCTCATTTTATTTCATCAGAGTTGTATTTGCAAGAAGCGCTTGATCATCTGCGTAGTTCACATCAGTAATAGTTTCTGCAGAATATTGTCTACTTTTGGCTTTTTTTAGTGTAAAACCATTTTCATTCATTAGATCTATTTGCTGTATAGCCATAATCATAACATTGATTTATGAATTTCAATGAACAAACAAACACACTTCTTTATAAAAATATCTATCTCTCACACTTTATTCTCAAAAGGGTTGATGTTTCTGTGGTGTGTAAGAGATGAGTGGGGACAGGGACTGACTGCTATATTGACCCAACTTCTTCTCCTGACCATAGCACGCTGTGTTATCTTCAAGAACCCACTTAGCACTTCTTCCACATCTTGGCTGGGGTTGCTCAACCGGAGTTCGCTGAGAGCCACAGCCCTCAGTCTGCAAGCTGGCTCTCACTCTGGCCTTCCTGTCCCCAACTAACTCAACTGCCGCCGGCACCTGCCTATATTCTTTCATAATGTCCACTTGCTTCCGCTTCTTCTTTTGCTTATTTACACAGGTGCATCTCTGATTGACGGCTCGGTCAAGGGTCAATATACAACATATTGATGTTCATAGGCAGATTAGGAATAGAAATACTGATATTATAATATATACAAATTGTTTTTGGTCCAACAACAGAAAAGAAAACATGTTAAAATGAATAGGTCCACAAATGATTTTAAACTTGGTATTTAGGTTTTATATTATTTCATATACTTGTGTGGTACATATTTTGGACTTCTACATCATCTTCAGGCAGTGATTTGAATGGCCACTTTTTCTTAATAGTAAAGATTGTTTTGATAAGGGATGGATTTTATACAACTTTTGTGATGATGGAAGTATTGTTGTTTGTGTTTGTGGTAAATATCTCTGATGATTTGGCCATTTTGGTTTTTAATGAGGATATCTAAAAATAATAGTTCTTTAAAGCTGTGTTTTATGGTGAATTTTATTTCTGTGTAGGTTTTGGAGTAAGTTATATAAATCATAATTTTGCCCCATGAACATTTCTAAAACATAAAAGTCACCCAGGTATCTTTTCCATGATCTAATAAATTTTGTTTTTATATTGTATTTTTACCCTATGATTTCTTGTAGATTTTCGTCTAAGTATGCTAAGGTTAGGGTGGTGTATGTTGGTGCCATTTTAGTTCCTATAGCTGTTCCTAGGGTTTTGATGAAATTTTTGTCAAATTGGAAAGAGTTATTATTTACGATTAGTTCTATTCTATCTGTGATAAATTCCTTGGTAGATTTTAAGTGTAATGTTTCTGGGTATTTTTCTAACCAAAATGCGGTGCCTTATTTTCTTAGTTAATGGGGGATATTGATATTTAGGTTGATGACGTCAAATGTAACCATGAGTTTATTGGAATCAGTTTTGGTGGTAGAGTTTAGAAAGTGGATGTCATCTCTTGTGTAGCTTTTCTTTCTTTTTTTTTTATCTAATATAGGAATGGGTGTAATAGAGTAGATTATCTGTTAGATTGCTGACTCTGTTGGTGAGGCATTATGGGCTTGCTACTATAGGTTTTGATTTGAACCCACTGGTGTTTGGAATTTCTATATATTCAGATTTTTGTGTTTCTCCTACTATTTTTACTTCTTCGGATTTGTAGATTTTTGGTAATCCATAAAAATTGCTGGCTTTTGGAATGTGGTTAGTTAAGTCCTTTTCGTTTTTAGTTGATGGCTCATTGTATATTGTACAGAATTTTTTCATTTTTGATATGTGATATCATTGTCTGTTTGTAGTTAATTTCATCTCTTAGTATTTCCTGGATTTTTGTTCTGTAATATATTTTGTTTAAGATGACTACTGAGCTTCACTCGTCTGCTTCTTTTATGATTATGTTGTTTTCCTGTTTAATTTTTTTTAAGTCTTGTCTTTTTTGGGGGGTGAGAGGTTATGTGTATTTGTTTTTTTTTTCTTTTAAGTTAATTTTCCAGAGCTTTTTAAAGAAAGTGTTGAATTCACTGTTATTACCTTTGTCCAAGAAGAATTTAGATTTATTTTTATTAGGAGTCGTTTTTTCCTTTTTTTTTTTTTCTTTTTTTTTTTTTATGGAATTTCTCTATCAATCTAAGTTTTTGTTCAAATTCTCTAAGATCTCTTTTTAATTCTCCTAGATTGCTTATTTGGGTGGGGCAAAATTTTGGACCTACTTTTAAGTATCTATATATATATAACCTTCAGTCAGAAAAAATGGGATTTGTTTTTTTTTTCTCAAATAGCAGTTTGTGTGATTTTTTTTTTTTTATTTGTAAATTGTGTCATCTGTTTTTTTTTGGGGTTTTTTGGGTTTTTTTTTCCACATTGTCACAATTATAGAATAGGTATAAAAATTCAATAATATATATATATATATATATATATATATATGGTTTGAGTGTGGGTCATGGTTATCTTTCGATGGCTGTTTTATTCTCTTGTATAGAAGCCACTCTTATAGAAGAGCAGCAGTAGTTCCCCGATCGAACTAGCGATCCTGAGCGTAAAGTCGTCAAACTCACGTCCAGGACCCGTTTAGGTATTGAGTTTGGTCGTATATGGGATTATTCAAAATACCTTTACGTACATCATGCTGCTTCCCATGTGTACGCAAAAAAAAAAGGGGGGGGCAATTTTGGTTTAAGTTTTCTTAAGTTTTAACTTAGTTAAAGTCCAACATTAAGGTACTTTCACTGGTACTGACTTGTGCTTTTTTTTTTTTGCTGTATTGGGACTTTTCCTAGGTATTTTTTTTTTTTTTTTTTTTACTACAGTTGGGAACCTAGCAGGCTTCAGGAATTATAGAGCTTAAAAAAATTTTCTCTTTCCCTTGGTGGGGGGGCCTGTGGTAGCATTAGGTGTTTTAGGCTTTTTCTTCTAAACTACTGTTAGGGCTTTCTTTACGAATTTTTAAATTATTCGATAGAAGACATTCAAAAACATTCTGCCTTGTTCGCTGACATTGGAATGTATAACACCAATTTGGAGAAGCAGAAATGAACTCATAAGAGATGTACTCTTATGGATCCCCACACATGGCCGCGCAAAAGCAGGACGACCAGCTCGAACGTACATTCAGCAGCTATGTGAGGATACAGGCTGTTGTCCTGAAGACCTACCTAGGGCGATGAACGATAGGGAGGAGTGGCGAGAGAGGGTCAGGGATATCCGTGCTACCAGCGCGATATGATGATGATGATGATGATATATATATATACACTATTGAAATATAAATTAATTACCCCATGTAAAGAATATTTATATTAATATTTTTCAAACGAATTGAGCACTCTGGTATCCGGTAAGGTATAAATGTAAACAAACGAAAACTACTACTTAATGCCTTATAATTCCCAAGCTGATATGGTTTGCTTGTTGGCTGAGCAGTATGAGATTAAGTCTAACATAAAGTTGGGCAGGTTTCAATCCCAGTTTCAAGTGTCCTATGTGTCTAGCCACAATGAAGAGTTGGGATATAATGAAACAGTCTGTCTGTGGATGACAATATACATATATCATATTATAACAGTGTTGGTTGTCACTTTGTGGGTTTGCGTCAAACCAAGTGCAATATATATATATATATATATATATATATATATATATATATATATATATATATATATATATATATATATATATACTGATTATATTATACTATTGAAATATAAATTAATTACTCCATGAAAAGAATATTTATATTAATGTTTATGATTACAACGATATACGTAAATATATCATCAGTGTGTGTGTGTGTGTGTGTGTATATATATATATATATATATATATATATATATATATATATAGTAAAATTTGATGGAAACTCAAACCTGGTTAAGTCGTCATCACAAAATTAGGAGGGGTTGACCGGTAGATTAATTCCACTCCTGTTTCTTAATCGTTCTAACACCTAACATTTTGACCCCCCCTGCCGACGCCTATGAATGAAATAATTTGTAATTTGATTTCCACTTTTAGTCTTATTTTTATGCTTATTTTTATTTTTATTTTATTTCTATTTTTATTTTTATTTTCTAATTTTTATTTTTTATTTTTTATTTTTTTAATTCTTTTATTTTATCTTCTGAATACGAACTGTAACTCCACATTTGCTAATCTGCGACAAGAGAGAAGCATGTAAATAGTCATCTGACAAAACAGAGAGTATAGTAATATTCTCCGCAGGAATAAATTTATTATGACGACTTAAATCTGAAAATGAAGCTATTTGCAATGTATTAACAACCATGTCTCACTACCAAGTAATGAGAAAAAATTGGATAAAACTGAGATGCCAATGAATTTAAAAAAACAAAATGCTGTCAATGGAAATAGAATATTATCAAGAAATATAGAAATAAGATTAAAAAAAACAAAACTAAAGGCATTTCAAAACATTGTCGCTATTTTCAAAATTAATTCTATTGATTCTTGGTTTTTTATTATTCTTTATTATTTAATCAAACATATATATATACTTTCTTTAAAGAAAAAACCAAAGACCGGTTATTTTAGGATTATAAATTTATTTCCATCCTGTTTTGCATTTCTGATGTAAACCAAAAACACGAAGAAAAATATAACAGGACTTCTTCTGATCCAATGGATAAATAAAACAGAATAGACACGGCGGGAAGGGAAGGGAGAGAGGTGAAGAGTTACCTCCTTGTTTTTTTAAAATTCCGTTTTTTTATTTACCTATTTATTTTATTTTCAAAATTCTTCCGTCAGTTGGAATTATGGTGATTTAACTTTTTTATTTATTTTATTTTATTTATTTTCTTTTCTTGTTAAGTTCGATAAATAACTTTTATGTGCTATGTTAATGTAATGAATTTTTGTAAGGGAAATATTAATATTTATATTAAATTCAATTCAATTTCCTCAGCCACCTATTTTTTCCATGTGCGTATATTGGATACGTTTTTTTCCTTGTTTCACTATTTATTTCTATGTTTTTTTTTTTTTTAATATTAGTCTATAATTTAAATTTCGTCTTATGTCTACATCTAGCTATTAATTCACATCTCTTATTTAATTACTTTTCAGGCAATTTATACATCATTATTTGTATTTTCTCTTCTAAGCACAAATTGCATCTACCGTCAAAACTATTTGGAGTATTTGATTTTTTTCAAAATAGACCATTCAATCTCAGGGGTTAACCCTTTGTTTTTCAAACACCAGAATTGCTTCGATAGTGCCGTATGGTGTTTTAGATGTTCGTGGGAGAAAGTATATTTATGTTTTGCATAACTGGACTGAATAATACTATATATATATATATATATATATATATATATATATATAATGTGTGTGTGTGGGTGGGTGTTTTAAAAAATTTGATATCATTTGAGATATAAATAGCTGAGAAACTACAGTCTAGACCATTAAAACTAAACAGTCCAGTCAGCTAGGGCAATAGAATACACCAACTGCATCTCTGGAAAGGGATTAGACCTCACTCCCAATGAGTGTCCTGAATATGACATTATACCATCTGATGGTGAGGCTCCTGTCCTAGAGCTTAAGGAGGATGTGGAGTACCCCTTCCCTACCATTACTCTCAGGTCCACTCTGATTCAGAGTGGTAGTAACTTTTAGGATCCCAACTATGAGCCAAATAGAACTGTTTTACCATTTAACTGTAAACGAATGACTGATGTTAAATTGAATTGTTAGTCTTACATATCAATACTTGAAACCATTTAGCTGTGTACAAGCAAATGATTTCTGTCTTGTTTGATATGTTATCTACTAAATATTTGTTTACAAATCATATATTTGATATATATTGGCCTAGTGGGTAGAGTGTTAACCAATGGCCCAGGAGACTGGTGTTCAATCCCAGGTCGAGTCATACCAAAGACTCAAAAAATGGTACTTGATGCCTCCTTGGTTAACACTCTTCATTATAAAGTAAGGATCAAGAGTAAGTGGAGCAATCCAGGGAAAAGAAGTAGCACCCTCCCTTGCACCTCGGTGTAATAGCTAATGAGAAGGGAGTTTTCCATTCACCTTCGACTGCGGTCGCCAACTTTACTTCAGCTCATTGGCCTAGTGAGTAGAGTGTTCGCCAATGGTCCAGTAGACCTGGGTTCAATCCCAGATCGCGTCATGCCAAAGACTTTAAAAATTGTACTTGATACCTCCTTGCTTAACACTCAGCAATATAAGGTACGTATCAAGGGTAAAGTGAAGCAATTCAGGGACAGGAGTAGCGCCCTCCCCTACACCTCAGTGTAATAGCTATTTAAAAGGGAGCCTTCTTTTTGCCCTCGACTACGGTCACCAACTTTACTTACATATATAAAACAGGATTTGGCTTTAAATAACCTACAAAGGTTGATATGTCAAAACATATCCAACCTGCCTGAAACTAAACAGGCTTAATAGTTGAGCAAAATAAGATTTGAATGAGGAATTCAAAGGTATGTGGATTTAACAAGTTTTTTTACCATCTCTTCTAATATTGGTGGTTTGTCTCGATTCTTTTGCCCTGCACAAAGAGTCTTCCTCTTTGAACTTTTTGTACCATGTTCAAATCTGCATTGCAGTTGGTGCATTTTTAATAAATTCCCTCATAAATACATGTTGCACAATCTTATATGTGTTGATGCATACACCAACACACAAAATGCTTCTTTTTTTTTTTCTTTTTCATGAATAGCATTTTTCTATCTGAAAAGAAGCATACAACTTTGAACATAGAATTTTTTGTTGTTTCTAAAAATGCTGTTAAATTTTGAAACCATTTGGATGAGAATTGGTCAAGTTATTTGATTATAAAATGATATCAATTTTTCTGAAACACCCTGTATTATATATATATATATATATATATATAAGTAAAGTTGGCAACCGTAGTTGAAGGCGATCAGAATTCTCTCTTTTCAACAGCTACTACACCAAGGTGTAGTGGAGGGCGCTACTCCATTCCCTAGATTGCTCCACTTTACCCTTGATCCGTATCTTATATTGCTGAGTGTTGAGCAAGGAGGCATCAAGTACCATTTTTAAAGTCTTTGGTATGACGTGACCTGGGATTGAACCCTGGTCTCCCAGACCATTGGCGAACACTCTACCCTCTAGGCCAATAAAAAAAATGTGACATTAAAAGAAAAAACAATATATGTATATAATTTTGGAGGGGATTCAGTCTTACTTACTATGATGCTACAGTCTGCACATTAGCCACTATAACATAGGACTTCCTTCCCTAATTTCTTTTACATAATGTTACACTGTGTTTTATATATAAGTAGATATATTTTCTTATTTCATAGAACTACCATAAGTTCTGTTCTTAATACCAACATCACTTGTGTGTTTGTGTATGCATTAACATAATAAAATAAATATAAAAATTTACAGATGGAAAATAATTATTTATTGAGATTTTAAACTCTAATTCAATGCAAAAAGAAATTCTGAATGAAAATATTTTCAACAAAAAATAGTGTTTATTAAATAAACCAAAAGTGAGAAACAAGTGAAATATTGAAAATATTTAAAATTTAGAAATATAAGTCATCATGAAAGAAACGGAGAATAAAAATGATAAATAATTATTCTTCTCCATCTGTAAATTTTTTTTTAGATGCTTTATTAATAGAGATATGGTCATCATGTTAAGAAAAAATCTTTGCATTATTTCCTTTGAGAAATGAACACGATCCAAGTGAGTAGAAATTTAGATTCCCCACTTAGAGAAATAGGACTCTTCCCTAAGTTTTCATGATGTTGCACTACCATTTTTAATGTGTTATTGTCACATGCAAAAATCAGATTGTTATATTAGATTCACAATCAGGAATTATATTTTATACTCATTCTGTTGCAAAAAAATATTTATACATATTCTGCTACAAAAAATATTATTTATACACATTCTGCTACAAAAAATATTATTTATACACATTCTGCTACAAAAAAAATATTATTTATACACATTCTGCTACAAAAAAATATTATTTATACACATTCTGCTACAAAAAAATATATTTTATACACATTCTCCTACAAAAAATATTATTTATACACATTCTGCTGCAAAAAAAATATATTTTATACACATTCTGCTACAAACAAATATATTTTATACACATTCTGCTACCAAAAAATATTATTTATACACATTCTGCTACAAAAAGATATATTTTATACACATTCTGCTGCAAAAATATATATTTTATACACATTCTGCTGCAAAAAAATGACAAAGATTTGCTTCTAACAAAGCTTCACATCAGATGACTGGGGGTGATGGGATTCAGGCCTGGTTTCAGGGCTATAGCATCATTACCACTAACACAAAGCACCCTACCCAGTTTTACTGGTCCTACAATTCAAACCCAATTATTAATCCTTTATTGCTTTTAAATCTCTTTTAATCACCTATTGTTTCATTTTGGTGTGTGGGGATTATTTAACTTTAAAAAACCCAGCTAAAACTGACCACTAAACTTTTTTGTTACTAATGGGATCCCAGATGATGATTTTGGCAATGGATTTGATTTATAATTTAAGTATAATGTTGAGCTGGAATCTTGCCTTGTCTATGGCTGGTTAGCTAAACTGTAATTTTAACCTTATAAAGTAGATATATGTGGATCATTAAATAAGTTTCCAGACTTTTTTTGTATGGGCACTTTTATTGATAGTACATGCATGAAACTCTAGTCCCCTTCGAAGTAATTTCCTCCAGCTGCAATGCACTTGTTGTACCGTTCCAACAACTTCTGCAAGGCCCCATGGAAGTCCTCTTGTGTGAGCGTGTCAATGACCTTCATCACAGCCTCTTTTATCTCCTAAATTGTCTCATAACGACAGCCTGTGAGGTTAGGGAATAAGCAAAA
Source organism: Sepioteuthis lessoniana (assembly GCA_963585895.1). NCBI lineage: Eukaryota > Metazoa > Mollusca > Cephalopoda > Myopsida > Loliginidae > Sepioteuthis > Sepioteuthis lessoniana. The sequence continues at coordinate 13,206,988 of OY757932.1, read as the reverse complement.
GTCACAGGGAGCAAGGTCTGGACTATAGGGAGGCTGAGGAACTGTCTTGATGCACATCTTGGTCAAATAGTCTGTGACAAGGATGGAGTTGTGGACGTGCATTGTCCTGGTGGAAATGCCACGGACCCGATTTGAAGAGTGCTGGCCTCTTCCCAAGGAATCTCTTCCTGAACTCCCTTAAAACCTCAACATAGTAACCCTAACCCTTTGGCCAATCAACTCTGGTGTTCTGACTTCCTTACTCCTCCCACACCTCTCATCATCCCTCACAGATTCCATGCCTTCCTTGAATCTCTTATGCCACTCAAAAACTGATGCACGATTCATGCAAGATGCTCCAAAGTCTGAAGCAGTCCATACATTTCTGTGGCATTTTTTCCAAGTTTAAAACAGAATTTTATTGCATATCGTTCTTCTAAAGTGTCAGATTGCATTCTTGAAATTCACCAGCTGTGACAATCAGGATTTAGTAGGGTGTATTCCAATTGCTACTGTAGCTGTTCATTTGAATCTGAAATCATAAAAATTGGTCAGTCATCTCATTAGATGTATAGCAATAAGATACTGAATTTTCAAGAGTCTATGATAATTTTAAATGCCTCTACAAAAAAGTCTGGAAACTTATTGAATGCACCACATATAGCTATAATTTCCTTGTTAGAAACTAGTTATAACCTCTTTCTTTTACATTACTTTTTTTCCAGTCACTGAAAAATCAAGACAAATAAATAGATTGTTAAACAACAAGCAATTTCAATTTAGGTTCATAAACATTAACCTCTCGACAATGTTTATTATGTCCTTACAAAAACATTGTTCAGTGTTATGTCTGTATTTTATTACTGTAATAAAAGGTGCAGCCCAATATATTTATCATCCATAGAGCAGAGTTTCAGCTAGTAAAATTAACTTTTCTAAGTCATATTTTGGACTCAAAGATAAAGCTATTGTCTCTTGTGCCATAATAATGATTTTTTTTTTATTGTTAATTACCCTAACTTATCTATTTTTATCTTCCTGTAGGGCTCATATGTATGCATATCAAATTTGGTTGCTCTATGTCAAACCATTTGGTTGTCTCTAGAAGACAGACATACAAACAAACTCTTCCTTAATTATTGATATAGATTGTAAAAAAACAAAAGTTTAAGTACAAAATAGAATTATTCAAAATGATGCCCCATAAAAAGACAGTTTGGTGACTAATTTTTCAGTGTTAAAACGAATTAAATTTTATTTCTGTACTGGAGTAACTGATGTGAATGTCAAAGCAATGAATGCCTTCGAATCATTTTTGGGTTGATAAAGTGCAGATCTTTTTTATCTCCAAAAATCATTCATAACTTATATAATTGCCATATTTTACTTCTACTGAATATTGAATTTTCTTACTTTCTTTCAGGTGTACACAAGTTATTTTGGAATTTTTGGTGAGCTTCCAACTTTTTAAAATATTTAATTTAAAACAATAAAAGGTTCTTTCATTTCAATTTTTAGATTTTTTTTTTAATTTGGAAATGCTTTTCTAAATGACTTTGCTGATCACATTGTCTGATATATATAATTTTTATACCTATTTCTATAATTCTGTCTGCATGAAAAAAAAAAACACATTATGCAATTTGTAAGTTAAAAAAAAAAAAAAAAAGAAATTTCACAAGCTGGTATGGGGTGGGGGGTGATTTAAAAAAAAAAGAAAAGAAAAGAAAAGGCTAAAAACATCCATCCATTGAAAATTATCAACCAGCACTGCAATGTCTAGCCAAAAGAAAAAACATTGACAGAGTTACCTAAGCTAATACAGCTAAGCTAAAGTTCTCAATATACTAATTAGAGAAAAACTAGAATACCTAAAAGAGCTAGAAACCTTGGTAGGTAGGTAGTTTCTAGTCCTTTTAGGTATTCTCTCTCTCTCTCGCTCTCTCTCTCTCGCTCTCTCTCTCTATATATATATATATATATATATATATAGCCAATTTCTATTTAAAACCAATTAATATCTTAGATTTTAGGCCATGTTAGCCAGCTAAACAAACATTAAATACAATGACATGATTTATCTGAAGCAAAACAGTAATTAGATTTATTTACAACCTCAACAAAGAAAACCAATTCTTAGTAATTTATTCCAAGTAAAGTTTGTTACCTTCATAATTAAACTTGTGAAGCAGCTCCTCTCTTTTCTTTATAAATAAAGCTCTATCAATTTTTATTATGAATAATTTTGAATAGTATTGTCTTTCATCTTCCTAATTCTAATTCAATCATCGTTATTATTCCTTCCCTCCACCAATTTTGGGTTATTTAACTACTGTTTTTCTACAATCATGTCTTTGGCATCAGATAGATTACAAAGGTTGATATGCCATTAAACAAAGAAACCAAACCAATCATTATTATTTATAATTTTAACTAGTATCGCCCTTTATCAAACTAATTCTACTTGTTTTATCGATAACTATTATTAATCATTTTGATTGGCATTATCTTCATCTTCCTAATTCTACTTGGTTTTTATCACAACTCACTCAAATTGTCTCTTTTGTGATAGCAAAAAAGTACACATCAGAAACAAGAATAAAGAATAAGCTCTCAGTGAGAACCAAATTTATTTCCTTATTTCCTCTGTGGAGCTGCTGGTTACCAGCTACAAGAGCATGAATGATATCGTAGAAACTGAAATAGAATCTATAACTCCACTTAATACTTCTGCCTTTATGGCTGGTGCCATATTTATTGTTATCGTTAAGAGAAAAATAGTGGAATCATTTCTTTTTAGCTTCTCCATGTCATTTATTTTGACCGAATGCTCACAACCAATGAAAGAGAACTGTCTGTCTCAGTTTTTCACCCAATAGCTAAGGGAAGAAAAATTGGATTCATATCTTTCTCAAAGGCATTAGAACAAAGTGAATGCAAATAATCTTGTCCAGAATTTGAGTTTGATATGCTAATTCCATTTTTTTGTTCTGTTAACAATGCCATTTCTACATTTTATACATGAGACTGTATAATACACTGCCTGCTTCTCATAGAAGAGTAAGACCCCCCCCCAACAAGTGTCCTGGACATGACACTAAATAATCTGATAGTGAGGTTCCAGTAATGCTGGAGCTTTGGGGAATGCAGAGTACCCCTTCATTGCCATCGCTCCCTGGTTCACTCTGACCCAGAGTGGTAGCACCTAATAGGGTCCTATCTGTGGGTCAAATAGAACTAAACTGTGTACTTATGCTAAACTGAATTGTTTGAAATAGAACTGTTCTTTGACATTGGAACTGTGTATTTATACTAAACTGAAATGTTTGAAATAGAATAATTTTGACATTTAACTGTGTGTAAACTAAAAAATTGTACTTATGCTGAACTGAATTGTTTGTAATAGAACTGTTTATATGTCTAAAAATTGATTTAGTATTAAATAACCTACAGTGGTTGATTTGCCATAAAACTAAACCAAACTTTTTTTTTTTTTTAATCATACCAAATATCATAAATTGTTGTATTATTCACTAAATCTCAAACAAAAAGGCAATTTTGCTTCAATTTGAAAACAAATTTTTGATCTCTTTCAACCAGCAGAAGACATTGTTTGAAATGGTACTTCAAATGTCTTATAATTACTACTCTGCTGTCTTTTCTACTGAAAGCAAATTTGTGATTGATTAACACTGCCAGCTGCATTCCTCTTGTTTAAGGCATAAATCACCTGATTAACAAAATGATAAACCAAAATACACAATGCTGAACCCACAGTCTATTCCATCAATACATTCGATATTAATCTTTTTTCCCCCTTTTGGATCTCCTCTTTGTGTTCATGATATTCTAATCCCAGTGTTTTGACAGTTCCATTCTACTATCTTCTTCATGTGTCCTGTCTATGGAAAGAGAGGGTTTATTTTTCCAGCCCCACCCTATTAGCAGGGCTTAGAAGATACCAACTGTATCCCCTACAGAAAGATAAGACACACACACACACCCCGCCAAAAAAAGCTACAAGAAATGACTACACAAAAAAAGTAAATATGAACATACAGTAAATGGAATTCCTTAAATCTCCTAGGTATAAAATAACCCTAGACAGCTTGACATGTCATTAAAATCACATATTTCTTCAGCAGTGTGAAATGAAGAAAGTGGTAAAGTTGTCAAATCTCTATCTAAGGTGCAACACTCATTATTTCAGTCATTATATTTTCGAGTTGTGTAAGGGCAGTTCGTTCCAAATTTTTCATGTGCAGATATTCTCAAATCATTTTCCAGCGTCTTTCTTGCTGATCAAAGAAAAGCACATGGTGTTGAAATTTGTACTCACTTCACTTATACAATCAGAAGATAAACCAATATATACTGCCTACTTCGACTTTGATTCTCTCTGTCTATTATCTCAACCTCATTCCAGAAAGGATATTTACCAGTCGGCTGGGGCTGTAGAATACACCGACTGCACTTCTGCAGAGGGGGTAAGATGCCCCCCCTAAGTGTCCTGAATATGACACTAAACAGTCTGATGGTGAGGTTCCAGTAATTCCAGGGCTTTGGGGAATGCAGAGCACCCCTTCTTTGCCATTGCTCCCAGGTCCACTCTGGCCCAGCGTGATAGCACCTGTTAGGGCCCTATCTATAGATTAAATAGAACTAACGGCATACTTATGCTGAATTGAATTGTTTGAAATAGAAATGTTTTTGACAATTAAACAGTACTTACATTTAAACTGTGTGCTTATGCTAAACTGAATTGTTTGAAATTGAACTGTTTTTGACATTGCAGCTGTACTTACACTAAAGTGAATTGTTATATATAGAACTGTTTTGTCATTTTACTGTGTAAACAAAATCTGTATTTATGCTAAACTGAATTTGATGTATTAGAACTGTTTGAATAAGCTGAATAGTTTGAAATAGAAATATTTTTGACAAACTGTGTACTCATGTTAAACTGAATTGTTTGTAATAGAACTGATTATTTACATGAAAATGGATTTGGTGTTAAATAATCTACAGAGGTCGATATGCCATAAAAACCAACCAACCATAAAGGATAATGTGTGTCATTCTCACTCCAAATATGATTTATGCCATACCAAGTTTTTTAATCTCTTCTTTGGTGATTGCTTTTTCATATTGATTGAGACCCACTTTAAGGGAATGGCTGCTCCCCCTCACTCTCCTGAATATGCATAGAATGTTATGAACAGAATCTTTCAACACACCTTTCCTTTATAAGAGACTAACTCTTGTAAGGAGTTTATAAAAAGTAGTTGCACTAATGAACAGCACTTTGAGATTTTAATGTCAGTTGCATCAGCAAAACTTTTAGCACAAATTTAATCACAATGCGGTTTTCTTATATAACAAGCATTGTAGATTGGTTGGTTGGCTTTTATAGCATATCAACCATTGTGGGTTATTTAATGCCAAATCCATTTTTATACAAATAATCAGTTCTATTTCAAACAATTCAGTTTAGCATGAGTACACAATTTGTCTAAAACATTTCTATTTCAAACTATTCAGTTTATTCAAACAGTTCTAATTCAGCCAATTCAGTTTAGTATGAGTATAGATTTTGTTTACACACAGTTAAATGTCAAAACAATTCTATTTTAAACAATTCACTTTCGTGTAAATACAGTTTCAATGTCAAAAACAGTTCCATTTCAAACACTTCAGTTTAGCATAAGTACACAGTTTAATTGTCAAAAACATTTCTATTTCAAGCTATTCAGTTTAGTCAAACAGTTCTAATTCAAACAATTCAGTTAAGCATAAGCATGCAGTTAGTTCTATTTAACCCATAGATAGGGCCCTATCAGGTGCTACCATTCCGGGCCAGAGTGGACCTGAGAGCAATGGCAAAGAAGGGGTTCTCTGCATTCCCCAAAATCTCTGCATCAGTGGAACATCACCATCAGATTGTTTAGTGTCATATCCAGGACACTTGTTGGGGAGGTCTTACGCCTCTGCCAACTGGGCAAAGTATTGTAGAAGGTATATATTTACCCAACCTCTCCCTCATGAGCAAGATGTGACACAAGGTCAATTCTTAAGGAGAGTACAGTAGATCTGAATTCTGAGTTTTCCTTCTCATAGACAGATTGAGGATGGAGTACATGGCCAAACAGTTAACATTGTAGAAAGTAGACACAGCTACATGAGCTCAAATCTTGGACGAAGCTGTTTGTCTTTCACTTTTGTGTTAATGCCCTTAGAAAAGGCATGAATCATCTACTCTGCCCAGCTATGGGTAAAAAGTAAGGCAGACCAGGCTCTTTTAAGAGAAAGAAAACTCTGAATTCTAACATGAATATGTCTGGGGCCCATATTTGAACACTAGCCCACAAGAGACTCCACACATGAGTATACGTCTGGTGCTGGCTTAACCTACATTTAGGAGGAGGAGACAAGTTGCCTTACCAAGTCTATCCTACTATTTATGGAGGAAGAACAGATGGATTCATGCCTTTTTCGAAAGATATTAGTGTGAAGTGAAAGACAAATAGCTTCAATCAGGATTTGAACTTGGGTTGCTGTTTCCATTTCCTACAGCAATAATCGTTACACTAAACATACCTTCTTTGAAATTCTCCACTTACAAGAGCTGTTCAAAAAGTTCTAAGCCTCACCCAGAAAGAAGAGCATAGCTGAACTTTTTTTGTTGTAGCAACACACTTTCATGGCCCAGTCAGCTGGTGCTGCAGAATACACAGACTACATCTCTACAGAAGAGTAAGACCCCTCCCCCACCCTAATGAGTACTCTTGATATGACACTAAACAATCTGATGGTGAGGTTCCAGTAATGCTGAAGCTTTAGAGAATGCAAAGTACCCCTTCATTGCCATCACTCCTAGGTCCGCACTGGCCCAGAGTGGTAGCACATAATAGGGTCTTATCTATGGGTCAAATAGAACTAAACTGTGTACTTATGCTAAACTAGATTGTTTAAAATAGAACTGTTTATGTGTATAAAAATGGATTTGGCATTAAATAACCTAGAATGGTTGATATGCCATAAAACCAAACCAAATAGACAGCTTCGGTCAGGATTTAAATTCAGGTTACTGGTTCCATTTTCTACAGCGTAACTGCTTGAAGATTCTCTGCTCATATTGGTCATTCAAAAAGTTCTAAGTCTTGCCCAGAAAGAACATAGCTGAACTTTTTTTATTGAACCAACATACCTCCACTTCTTATAAAACTAAAACTAATTCTTCTAGTTTTCTAAGAAGTGATTGTATGTTGTCACAACAAAAATGTTCAGTTATGTACTTCTTTCTTGGTGAGACTTAGAACTTTTTCAATGACCTGCATAAGATGTTAAAGAATAGATTATTAACAAATATTATGTCTACCAAAATTGGTGTGTCTTGTATGTTCTTATACATTGTATACAGAATTACGCTATTTTATTTTCCTATCTTAAAGTATTGATTTTTTTCTTTTTCATTCAGAAGAGAAACCAGTCCCAGAAATTGACTGGCTTCTGGCGCCAAATGTCCTCTTCAGGTGAAGAAGTAGATGTCGTCTGCCAGAGATTGGCAGACAAAGGAATCATCACTTTAAATCGACCAAAAGTACTCAATGCCCTCAATTTGTCTATGATACAAAAGATCTACCCCCAGATGTTGGTAAGTTTTCTAACTTAGTTTTTTTTTTTTCTCTCCCGGGCATCTAACTGTACAGCGTTATTCTAAAAGCTCTTTCCTGAGGTTTTAACATCCTCAAGATTGCACGCATTGCACAGCTATTTCTGCTTAACAGGTTTTGCTTAGTAAAATTTATGAGCCTCTCATTACAAATGCCAATATTGTAAACATTGGGGAAAAAAATCAACAAAAAAAGAAGGCTTGGTGTGACATTAAACAAATGAATGCAACGAGAACTAAAATTATTTTAATAATACAATGGTGAATCAAAAATTTTGCAATATTTTGGTAACTTATTTGCTTATTCTTCAAGTTACAACAAAAGCAGCCAAGTGGAGGCCATTATGCTGTGTTCTCTGAAACCATATTTCTACCAGTACTTGTCTTTGGAGAAAAGAAATCTTTCACTGAAGCTCCCACTGCCACTTGGTTGCTGAAGCATTGCGAGAGCAGTATGTGATCTATTGATTAGAACAAGTATTAATCCAAGGGAGCTAGATACAGACTATATATGCTGGGCGTGGCATCAGTTTAACTCCTTCAAATTCCTGAAAAAAGCTTGTATACAAATATTGCAAAACTTTTGACTCCCCCAATGTATTAAGTTTTCTGTACTTTAATTCTCTCAATATCTTCTTTCAGTTGTGGGTAAGTTTTCCAACTTAATTTCTTGCAAATCATATTCATCTGCTTAGCATCATCAGTACAGCACTGTAGTATATTTCGATTGTTTTTATTTCAGATCATTCTGATATAAAAGGGTAAGTTATAATGCAGACACATTATGAGAGTAGGCTGAAAAGTTCATAGACTGATGTCATATCTACTGTTGACTTTTTGACCATTGGGATCCAAGCATTTTAACACCAATGGAAGAAGTGTATGGATAACAAGTGGAACTATATAAAAAATAAAAAATAAACCTCATTTGGTCACAATCCATGAGAGTATCTTAATCTGGCTATGAACTTTTCCTCCAACTTTTGTTACTTTAATTCACTAATAAAGTGATTGATGTGTCTTGTAAAATGGCTTCTGTGGCTCCTTCAACCAACACGCTTTGTATGTTATTACCTTTTACCACACTCGCTGTATCCATGGCAAATTCCACACGTTCATGCTTGAGATAACGGTTATCATCTTTGGAAATGGAATTGACAACCCGAGAGGGAATCCTGATTGAGGCTTTTTGCATTTCATTTTGTGCTAATGCTTTTAAGAAAGGCATGAATCCATCTTTTTCTTCCTGCAGCAATGGATTAAGAGTAAGGTAGACCCAGTCCTTTTGCTTTTGTTCGGCAACCAGTCTAGAAGAAAGAAATCTTCTAATTGACTTTGTGTCATCCTGCCAAGGGCAAAGAGGTTGGGTAAATACAACAATAATTGCATGAATTTGAACTATAAGTAACATTCTAAGATAAACCATTGTCAGTTGCTGCTTCAAAATTTGGTGAATTGATAATATTACAGATGCCTAACAAAAATTAATTTAAGTTTATAATTACCAGAAAAAAAACTTGAATGGAAAAAAATTGAAAATTTGATTTTGTAAATTGGTGTACTTTTGTAAGTTAAATATATTCATCTTATTTTGGAAAAAAAATTTAGTCAATTTTTTAGGTTGATTTACAATAAGGCTAACATTGCCAGTTAACAAGAAGGTCAATGTTAATAACACTATTGCACTTGAAAATAATCATAAAAGCTATCAACAACAACAAAAAAACAACAGGTGATTAAGGAAAATTCAAAATTAGTAATGAAAATTATTCATTTTCAATCCTTATTCTTTTTTTCTTTTTCACATAACCTGTTTTTGTTTTGTGGTGTGTTTTTTTTTTTTTATTATAAGCAGAGGCAAGAAATTTTTAGTTATGCTTAAAGCTGTGCATTATTATGCTGGAGAACCTTTCACCCCAAAATTTGACCTTTTGTCATATCCTACTCTGTTTGAGACAGGTTGAAGCAATTGTTTTATCAATACAATTTTATGTGGAACCCAGACAAAGAAACAGGCAGATAGTCACACAACATTGTTATATATATATATATATATATATATATGTGTGTGTGTGTGTGTGACAGATCGAGCTCTTTAATTTTAGTAGGGCAACTGATTTAGAAGGAAAAATTCAGAATTCAAAACCAGGAGTTTTTGTTCGGGAAAATCTGTGGCACATTGTTGCACTACTTTTCTGTTATCAGCTCATCCAAGAAGTGTGGTTGGTTCTACACAAACCTTCACCGCTATAAACAAATCACCTGTGTAGGTTGTCTCAACCTTTCAAATGTTTAAATGAAATAATGGGCCCACCTACATCAAGATTGACAAGTCTGTTATATATAAATCTCCTTTGAATACCTTGTTTTTTTTTTTCATGTTTTTATGTTTACATACCATTGGATTTATTTTCATTTTTATAGCATTATATATGTATATATATACTTCAGAGTACAAAACTAGATTATAATATATTTATTCATTATGAGAATAAAAACATAAAAGAGGGGAAAAAAATGACAACCTATTTATGAGATCTCCTCATTAAGCTACAAATATATATATATATATATATATATATAATGAGAATATAAGAATAAAAAAGAAAAAAATGACATGCTAGCTAATTTGTTTCAGTTCTTGCTCATCAGAGCTCAATTGAAAATAATTTTAAAAATTAGAAAAAAAAAACCATCCTATGGGAAATATTTGTTCAATTGGAGAACACCTCATAAAAAACCATGACTGTGCTGAGAAATTTAGTGTCGACTCAGTTTTCTCTACTGAGCAAGTCACACTCTTCATTTCATTTAAAAGTATTGGAGACGATTCTTATTTTGTCCAGCAGACTGTCTCTCTGTAAACTGAGTGAATGTTAGCTAAGACTTAATATTATTTCAATATAGTCTTCAATATATTTTTTTTTCTTCACCCTACATATTTCTCTTAGGATATTTTTTTTTTTTTTTATATTATCCTTGCTCAACAGAGCAAGGGCCGAAACCAGTTTGCTAACTTTTTTTTTCTCTTTCTCTTATGCTTTTATTCTCATAATGAATAAATCCTGGGGTCTATTTGTTGCTATTATATATATATATATATATACATATATAATTTTAGAATAGCTTTAAGTAGCGCATACATTGTAAGTTCTGATCTAGCTATGTGACTTGGGAATGACTGCAGGATGACCCATTGTAAGATACATTCCTCAATAAAGTTTACAACATGCTTTAATGTATGAATTTTACCCCTCAGTTTGATGATATTGTTTAGGGCACATACTTTGTTCTCATCATACCAATGCTTGAAGTATATAAAAATCCCATTGTATGGTATGTGCAAAATTTTAAAATAGCTTTAAGTAGAACATACGTAGTACAAACTTACAATGTATGGAATGAATTATGAATCCCATATTTACAATCATCATACGCAATATAAACTAAATAGTCTTAAAATGGTTCTAAAATTGGACATTTTTAGGAGAGAAAAAACAAACTTATAATGTATGTTCTACTTTAGGCTATTCTAAAATTTTACACATACCATAGGATATATATATATATATATATATATATATATATATATATATATATATATATGTTGGCGACCGTAGTCGAGGGTGACCCGAAGGCTCCCTTTTCGATAGAGGAGGGCACTACTCTTTTCCTTGGCTTGTTCTACTTTACTCTTGATCTGTACCTTATAATGCTGAGTGTTAAGCAAGGAGGCATCAAGTACCATTTTTTAAGTTTTTGGTATGACTCAACCTGGGATTGAACCCAGGTCTCTTGGACCATTGGCGAACACTCTAACCATCATGCTAATATATATATATATATATATATATATATATATATTCCAGGGAAAGGAGTAGCGCCCACCCCTACACCTTGGGGTAGTAGCTATTGAAAAGGGAGCCTTCTGGTCGCCCTCGACTATGGTCGACAACTTTACTTTATTTATATACATCCTGTTAAAACCATACATAAAAAGTGATTAAAATAGGATTTCATATACAAACAAATGACATCTCCATAATTGAATACAATTCATGAAACTGACTGTAACAGAAGGAAAGTGTTTGCATGTGAAATCCTATTTTGTTTTTATTGATTTTAACAGGATCTTAAGATTTTAAAACCTGTCTATGGCTGTAATAAAAATAGTACTGTAATAAAAATAGTACTGTAATAAAAAAAACAGTAAATTGGGTGGGGGTGTTTGTTTTAATTAAAAAATATATTTAATTCTCTTCCTGTTTTAATTTCGTTTTTTTCTTTGAGTTCAACATCTTTTTGTGCTACAGTATATTTAGTTATGATGGGATCTATAATGAATGAACAAATTGAAGCTGTACAGCAAGATGGTTACTATTTGGTCCCATTTTTTTTTTTTTTTTCTTAAAAATGTCCAATTTTTGAAACATTTTTAAGACTATTATTCTGGGTATGATGATTCTGAACACACATACATCTGCTTGTATATCTGGGATTCATAATCTATTCTATAGATTTAACCACTATTTTGACAAAATTTTCATTCTTTTAGATAATGAGTTTATTGAAAGTAATAATAATGTACAGTTTGCAATATTGCATATCAAGCTTTATATATATATATATTTACTAATCTAATATCTACCAGGATTCATGGTACCAGAAAAAAACAAAAAAAACCCTGCCAGGAACAAGAGATAAAAGTATCTCGAATCACCGCCCGGGGGAAAAAGAAAAAATTATAGGTCAAAAAGAAAGAAAAGGCCAACCTCGTCCAGTGGTCAAAAGAAAACTAAAAACCTTCCGCAAATCCTGCAATGCTACAATTACAAGAGTGCTCAACACAAGTGAAGCCAATTATAAAATTAACTTATATATATATATATATAAATAAAATTAACTTATATATATATATATATATAAATAAAATTAACTTAAATCACGAGTCGAAAATCTTCTACTAAAGTTTCACCTTATAGGATCATCAGGAAGCCTAACTTCGAGTCGAAGTTAGGCTTCCCGATGATCTGATAAGGTGAAACTTTAGTAGAAGATTTTCGACTCGCGATTTAAGTTAATTTTATTTATATATATATATATATATATATATATATATATATATATATATATATAAAGAATTCCAAATAAGAAAAGTATTTGCATGAAAAGAGTGGAGGATTAGAATCTATGAATATTAGAATTCTGAACCATATTCATAATGTGCTGTATACGCACATGGTAATATTTCTGTAAACATGACATTCATGAGTGATATATATGTGTGTGTGTGTGTGTGATTGAAAAGTAAGTCCCTGTTAATCAATCACTCTATTCCAATGGTCTGGGAGACCAGGGTTCAATCCCAGGTCAAGTCATACCAAAGACTCAATAAAAACGGTGCTCCTTAACACTTAGCATTATAAGGTACAGATCAAGGATAAGTTCAGCAATCCAGGGAAAGGAGTAGCACTCTCTCCTACACTTTGGTGTAGTAGCTATTAAAAAGAGAGCCTTTGGGTTGCCCTCAACTACAGTCAGCCAACTTATATACACACATACACAGGATGTTTGGAAAGTAAGTAAAAGGGACTTATTTTTCAATCACCCAGTATATACAGAATTAAGACCTCCCCCCCCCCAAAAAAAAAAGACGATAAATATGAAATTAGTCAGATATTACTTAAATCTCACAATACAACCTTGCACCAGACTATGAATATTTTTGACTGATTATTGTGCACACCACCTGAAACTTAAAGTACATCCCACTCGGCTATGGCTGTAGAATACACAAACTGCATCTCTTTAGAGGAGTAAGACGCTCACCACCATCAATGAGTTTCCTGATATGACATTAAACAATTTGATGGTAAGGCTCTAGCACTGGAGCTTTAGGAGAATATGGAGTACCCCTTCATTGCCATTACATCCAGGTCCATTCTTACCCAGAATGGTAGCACCTGATAGGGACCTATCTATGGGTCAAATATAACTGTTTGACATTTAAACTGAGTGCAAACAAATGACTTCAGCTAAATTGAATTGTTAGAAATATAATTGTTTTACCATTTGACAGTGTGTAAACAAATGACTGATGTTTAATTGAATTGTTAGTGATACATAGCAATACTTGGAACAATTCAACTGTGGGCTAATGAATAAGTGATTTTGAATAGAATTATTAATATTGATTAGCAATACTTGAAATTCTTTAACTGCCCACCTAAATTGAATTGTTAGTATTGCACAGTGATGTTTAGTTGGTTGGTTGGGTTTTATGGCATATCAACCTTTGTAGGTTATTTAACACCAAATCCATTTTTATGTAAATAATCAGTTCTATTTCAAACAATTCAGTTTAGCATGAGTACACAGTTTAATTGTCAAAAACATTTCTATTCTAAACTATTGAGTTTATTCAAACAGTTATATATAACAATTCAGTTTAGTGTAAGTACAGTTTCAATGTCAAAAACAGTTCAATTTCCAACAATTCAGTTTAGCATAAGCACGCAGTTTAAATGTAAGTACAGTTTAATTGTGAAAAACATTTCTAGCTATTCAGTTTAGTCAAGCAGTTCTAATTCAGCTAAGTATAAGTACAGATTTTGTTTACACACAGTTAAATGTCAAAACAGTTGTATGTTAAACAATTCAGTTTAGTGTAAATACAGTTTCAATGTCAAAAAACAGTTCTATCACAAATAATTCAGTTTAGCATCAGCACACAGTTTAAATGTAAGTATGGTTTGATTGTCAAAAGCATTTCTATTTCAAGCTATGCAGTTTAATCAAACAATTCAGTTTAGCATAAGTATGCCGTTCTATTTAACCCACAGATAGGGCCCTATCAGGTGCTACCATGCCAGGCCAGAGTGGACCTGGGAGCAATGGCAATGAAGGGGTGCTCCATATTCCCAAAAGCCCCAGCATTACTGGGACCTCACCATCAGACTGTTTAGTGTCATAACCAGGACATTCATTGGGGGGGGACCCTCTGCAGAGGTGCAGTCAGTGTATTCTACAGCCCCAGCTAACTGGGCAATACACAGTTAAATGTCAAAACTGTTTTATTTCAGATAATTCAGTTTAGTATAAGTACACAGTTTAGATGTCAAAACAGTTCTATTTTAAGCAATTCAGTTCAGCATAAATACATAGTTAAAATGCAAAAAAACAGTAAACTCCAACCACCGTTTAGTTATATTTAACCCATAGATAGGACCCTTATCAGTTGCTACCACTCCAAGCCAGAGTGGACCTGGGAGCAATGGCAGTGAACAGGTACTCCGCATTCCCCAAAGCTCCAGCATTGCTGGAACCTCACCATCAGATTGTTTAGTGTCATATCCAGGACACTCGTTGGGAGGGAGGTGGGGTCTTACTCCTCTCCAGAGAAGCAGTCGGTGTATTCTACAGCCCCAAAGCGATGTTTAAAACCTTTTAACTGTGTGCAACAAAAACTATTGATGTTAGATATCAGTAGTTGTAATCATTTAAGTGAGTGCAAACAAATGATTAATACTAAATAGAACTTTTCATGTTGGAATACTTGGAACCATTTAACTGTGTGCAAACAATAGTAATACTTGTGTGCAAGCAAATTAGCTCTGATTCATTTAAAAATAACATTACCAACAAACTGTTGTATTACACATCATATGTACAACCATTTATTTGTGTGCAAACAAATGAGCTCTGGCTGGTTTTAAAATGTTGTCTACAAGCTATACATTTGATATTTATAAAGAGGATTTGGTTTTGAATAACCTACAAGGATTGATGTGCCATAAAATCCAGCTAGCCTAACTAAACTTGAAGTAACGGACTTCTAGTGCTCATAATTATATTTTGAGGGTTTTATACCCGCTTTGCAAGAAGATCGTCAAACACTTTTTTTATGCAAACTTTTATTTGCAGTTATTTTTATTTATATATGTGTGTGTATATATATATATATATTATATATATATATATATAAAGTGGGCAACCTGAAGTTTCCCTTTTCAATAGCTACTACACCAATGTGTAGAGGAGGGCACTTCTCCTTTCCCTGGATTGCTCCACTTACCTGTGATCCATACCTTATAATGCTGAGTGTTAAGTAAGAAGGCATCAGGTAACTTTTTTTTATAGTCTTTGGTATGACTCGAGCTGGAATTGAACTCTAGTCTCTCTGGCCATTGGTGAACACTTGACCAATGG
Organism: Sepioteuthis lessoniana; assembly: GCA_963585895.1. Taxonomy (NCBI): domain Eukaryota; kingdom Metazoa; phylum Mollusca; class Cephalopoda; order Myopsida; family Loliginidae; genus Sepioteuthis; species Sepioteuthis lessoniana. The sequence goes on along the minus strand of OY757932.1, from coordinate 13,191,129 downwards.
GCCAGTATATATATTAATTTCTAAAGTTTCTATTAATCCATTAAAAAACAAATGCAACATATGTTAGCATACAATGATTACCCACCACCACTCCATTTCCACCATGGGGGAGAATTTTTGTGGCATAGTGGCTAATGTGTTGAACTGTAACATCACAGTGAGTGAGTTCAAACTCCAGTTGTGCTATTATGTTCACTTTCAGACTAATAAGCTTTGGAAAGGTATGAACCCCCTATCCCCCCCAAACACTATTCGTTAAGTAGTACCTCTGTTGTTCAACAAGAATGAGTTTAGCTTTAAATAATCCACTAAGATTGATATGCTGTTAAACAAAGATACCAACCAACCACTGATATTCATGTATTCATCATTGATCATTCTTTTTATTTCAATTGATAATTATCCTATTCCTACCGCTCGACAATTTTGAAACATGTTTTCTAATTTTTTTTTATTAAGAAAATGAAATCCTTGTTACACAAGAAATTTCTCTCAGTGTTGATTGGGTCTTTAAATTTTTTTTTTTTTTTTTTTTTTTTTCAGGAATGGGAAAAAGATGATTCTATGAAAATGGTGATTATAAAAGCTGCTGGTGGAAAGGCTTTTTGTGCTGGAGGAGACATAAGAGGTATTTTTATATATAAAAAGTAGATAGCAAATAATCTTTTTGCTGGTGACACTCTTTATTCTGATTAGATATCTTAATATGAAATAATAGCTAGAGTTATTTAGATTATCTGTCTTTGAATAGTTCTTTTCCCACCCTCACAAATGACTTGAATATCAAATTATATCTATTGAAACCAGATCATCAACAATCACTGAATTTAAATGAATTCTTTCTACAGGATGCAATGAACTATGTAGACACCTTACTTGTCCTTGTGATTGCAATGTTAAAAAAATACATGCTATTTATGAGATCTCCACATTAAGCCACAAATATATATATATATTATAACAGTGTTGCTTGTCACTAAATCACTTAGTGGGTTTGTGTTGAACCAAGTGCAATATAATATGGAGAGTGCTCAATATCTAGGATAGAGCTATTATATAATAATAATAAATAGATATATATTAGATATATATATTTAATTCATGGAACTTAGACTGCGACCCCTGGATTTCATGGAGTTTTTTGCAAAACAACAATCATCAGGCAGTTAAGAAAAGGAAATGACATTTTATTTTCTTAACTGCCTGATGATTGTTGTTTTGCAAAAAAACTCCATGAAACCCAGGAGTCGCAGTCTAAATTCCATGAATTAAATATATATATATATTTATTTATTTATTATTATCATCATGTCGCACCATCAGTGCAGATATCCCTGACCCTCTCTTGCTACTCCTCCCTATCGTCCATTGCTTCCAGCAGGTCTTCAGGGCTACATCCCATATCAGCACAGAGCTGCTGTATGTAGGTTCAAGCTGGTTGTCCTGCCTTTGCTCATCCATGTAAAGGGGTCCACAGGAGTATATTACTTATGAATGTGTCCCTACTTCTCCAGCAGTGTCCCGCATGTCTGGTTCGTCTAATTTTGATAGTTTTCTTGATGGGTGGTAGGTGGCCGTACAGCTGCTGCTTTGTGAGGTGCTGCTTCCAGGACTTATTCAATATTGCTTGCAGCATTCTTGTGTAGTTGCCGTCAAGCCTTTTCCTCATACGTTTAGTTAGCGTCCATATAGTGCATCCATATAGCAGTATCAACACAACCGCTGCTTGGAAGAAACTGTGTTTTATTTTATCGGTCAGGTCTGACTTCCATATGACTGATAGCCTCTCAGTTGCAAGAGAGAGAATAAAAGCATAAAAAGAAAAAAATTACAAGCTAGCTAACAGGTTTCAATTCTCAATTGAGGATAATATTGAATAAATAAATTAAAATTTTTTTAAAATCCTATGAGAAATATGTAGGGTGGAGGAAAAAAACAATTTTGTATCAAGTCCTAGTAGATATTTTCTCTGTTTACAGAGATGGTCAGCTAGACAAAACATGAATTGTCTCCAAAACATTAAGATGGAATGAAGAATGTGACTTGCTCAATATAGAGAACAAATCAATGCTAAATTTCTCGCCACAATCATGGTTTTTTTATAAGGTACTATTTACCAACCCCTCCGCTCGGGCAGGATATGACACAAGGTCAATTTTTAAGCGGAGTTTAACAGGTTTGAATTCAAAGTTTTCCTTCTCCTAGACTAGTTGCCTCACCAAGGCTGAAGAACCTAGTCCGTCCTACTATTTATCCATAGCTGGAGGGAGAATAAGGGGGTTCATACATTTCCCAAGGGTATTTGCCCGAAAGTGAACGTAATAGCGCGACTGGAGTACGAACTCGCGTACTACGATTCCGCAGTTCATCGCTTTAACCATTACACCACGAGGACACCCCCAATTTTGGTTTTTTTATAAGGTGTTCTGCAATTGAAGATTATCAGTCAGGCCAACATTGAAGTTCCGTATTTTTGTAGGAACATGCTCTTTAACTCTGGCATTCAGCCATTGGTTAGTTCTTCCAATGTAGCGCAAACCTGACGTTTCGGTTTTAATAAACCTTCATCAGGACTTAGAAAAAATGTTATCAAATGTTGTTACATCATCAATAGATGTTAAACATGTAAATGGTAGTGTTGCCACAACAAAAATGTTTAGCTTGGTTTTTCATTTCACTGAGACTTAAAACTTCTTGAACAAATTTCATGTGTATACATTTAAGCCTTCAACATTTAATAAAATTAAGAAAACAGGATACCAGCATATGTAATGGAACAGAATCTGCAGAATCAGCCAGAACTTTCCAGATGCTCTGAGTATCCAGTAGAAGGATTCAGTCCTTGATCATCAGTTTGCTGACACTCTAAATTGGTGACCTCTTCACACAAACTGTGTCTAAGATCTATAGAGATCTCCGAGCTCAGGTTCGAATCTTTCTTAGCTACACACTGATTAATCAAGATGACTGGTTCTGGCAGACTGGAAATACAACAAACAAGCCAATACATATTTAACAATAGCTACAGTTGTTTTTATTTATTGTTGTAGATTGCAACTTCTCACAAAATTATTTTTGTATGTGAAATGGCAGAAAAGAAGAGACCTTTTCTTTTCTTTTTTAAAAAAAGTTTAGTTTGTGGGGCGTTCTGGCTAGTTCAGTCTAGTTTCTGGGGCGTTCTGGCTAGTTCAGTCTAGTTTATGGGGCATTCTGGCAAGGGCAGTCTAGTTTGTAGGGCGTTCTGGCGAGTGCAGTCTAGTTTGCAGGGCGTTCTGGCAAGGGCAGTCTAGTTTATAGTAGTTTTTGATTACATCTATATATTGTTTTCTTGAGGGTTTTTGATTTGTTTTTTTCTGGTACAAGGTTATTTACATTCTTGTGTATCTGTGCTGTCTGCAATTTTCCAAAGTTGCAAATTCTTTTAAAAATTGACAGTCATAATCCAAAAAGATAATACTTGATGGTACTTTTTCCAAATTAGAAAAAAAAAAAAAAAGTGCCAGTCAAAACTTTTATTATTTAAAAAAAAAAACCCATAATTTTTAAAACTATTATTTTCTAGCTGTGGTAGAAGCTGGAAAAATCAAGGATCCATTATCAGAAAACTTTTTTAAAGAAGAATATTATCTTAATCATAAAATTGGTGAGTAAATATATCTCTTCAAACATCGGCTTTTTTTTATTTATCTATTTTCTTTTTTAAACTTGACTCTTTTCTAACTCTTGTCCAGTCGGCTGGGGCTGTAGAATACACCAACAGCACCTCTGCAGAGGAGTAAAACCCCCTAATGAGTGTCCTGGATATGATACTAAACAATCTGATGGTGAGGTTCCAGCAATGCTGGAGCTTTGGGGAATGCGGAGTACCCCTCCATTGCCATCGCTCCCAGGTCCACTCTGGCCCAGAGTGGTAGTACCTGATAGGGCCCTATTTATGGGTTAAATAGAACTAACAGCATACTTATGCTAAAATGAATTGTTTGAGTAAACTGAATAGCTTGAAATAGAAATGTTTTTGACAAACCGTACTTGCATTTAAACTGCATACCTATGCTTAACTGAATTATTTGAAATAGAACTGTTTTTGACATTGAAACTGTATTTACACTTAACTGAATTGTTACATATAACTGCTTGAATAGTTTGAAATAGAAATGTTTTTGACAATTAAACTGTGTACTTATGCTAAACTGAATTGTTTTAAATAGAACAGATTATTTACATAAAAATGGATTTGGCATTAAATAACCTACAAGTGTTGATATGCCATAAAACCCAACAAACCAAACAAAACCAAACAGTTTGATGGGAAGGTTCCAGTAATGCTGGAGCTTTGGGGAATACAGGGTACCCCTTCTTACCATCGCTCCCAGGTTAAATCTGGCCCAGAGTGGTAGCATCTGATAGGGTCCTATCTATGGGTCAAATAGAACTAAACTGTGTACTTATGCTCAAGTGAATTGTTTGAAATGGAACTGTTTTTGTATGCTAAACTAAATTATTCAAAATAGAATTGTTTTGACATTTAACTGTGTGTAAATAAAAAAAATTTTTTTTTAAACTATGCTTATACTAAACTGAATTGCTTGAAATAGAAATATTTACGACAAACTGTGTACTTATGCTAAACTGAATTGTTTGAAATAGAATTGTTTATTTGTATAATAATGGAGTTGGCATTAAATAACCTACAAAGCTTGATATGCCATAAAACCCGAACAAACAAACTTTTCTAACTCCGGCTTTTACAAAAATAAAATTAAACTACAAATTTGTTTTTTAAGCTGTTAATCCTCAGCAATTATGTGAGATTAAAGCACAATTTAATCAGAAAAATTCTCTTAAGGGTAATTGATGATTCAATGTGCTTGACTTGATGTATTTTATTATTTGATAAAATTCAATGGGTTTAATTCCTGAAAAATTAAAAAGAAATTCATTTGTAGGGGTTGTGGGTGGGTGTGTATCTCCATCCTAATAACAACCAGTTTTAATATTTCAAACTCATTCTTTTTTCTTTCTTTTTTTACCTCAAAAATTTAATTTCTTTTCTTATACAATTCTTTATTTTACTTATTTAATATTTCTAAAATTCATTTATTTTGCTTATTAAATTTTAGAAATATTAAATATTAAACTATTTCCCTAAATTTTTTTTTCTTTTTTAGGAAATTACAAAATCCCTTATGTGGCTTTTATTGATGGTATAACCATGGGTGGTGTAAGTACTCAACTTCAAGTTTTTTTTAAATTTTCATTTTTACTAACATGATTGAATCTAAAATTGTTTTTCTTTTTATTATTATTGGGAGCATGAAAATATTTGAAAGGCATTTTTTTTTTTATTATTGGTCCAGCGATGAATATAGATATATGAGTGTTTTTCAAATAAGGTGTGCTTCTGGCTTGAACAGAGGTCTGTCATCAAATTCTTGATGGCTGGAAAGTGCAAACCATGTGAAATTTGCAGAAGAACGTATGAGGTGTATGCAAAAGAATGATTTAGTGAAAAAAAAATATCTACAATTCGGGTTTGCCACTATGAGCTTGAATTAAAGAGTGGAAACACACTGATTCTTGGTGCAGTTGTCAGTAAAGAAGATCATGCTGACATTCTGGCACATGAAAAAGCACATCACTATTGATTTCCTTGAAAATGGTACAAATTTAAATCATCATCATGTCGTGCTGGTAGCACGGATATCCCTGACCCTCTCTCGCCACTCCTCCCTATCGTTCATCGCCCTAGGTAGGTCTTCAGGACAACATCCCGTATCCTCACATAGCTGATGAATGTATGTTCATGCTGGTCGTCCTGCTTTTGCACGGCCATGTGAGGGGGTCCATAAGAGTACATCTCTTATGAGTTCGTCCCTGCTTCTCCAGCAGTGTCCTGCATGTCTGGTTCATCTAACTTGAATAGTTTTCATGATAGGAGGCAGGTGGCCGTACAGTTGGTGTCTTGTGGAGTGTTGCCGCCAGGACTTGTTCAAGATTGCTCGCAGCATTCTTGTGTAATTGCCGTCTAGCTTCTTCTCCAGCCGTTTTGTTAGAGTCCATGTAGTGCACCCATATAGCAGTATCGATGTGACCGCTGTCTGGAAGAAACTGCGTTTCATTTTATCGGTTAGGTCTGATTTCCATATAATCGATAGCCTATTGATAGCTGTCCATGCTTTCGTTAACCTCGTGTCGATGTCCTTTTCGGTTGATGCGACGCTGCTTCCTAGGTAAGTGAATTTGTCTACTAGTTTAAGAGGGGTACCGTCTAGAGTGGAGATGTCCCCCATTTGATTATAGCACATATATTCCGTTTTGTGTGCATTAACATAGAGGCCTATGTCTGTGGCTGCTCGTTCCAAACTATGCAGTAGTGTTTCGACAAATCTAAATAGTTCTGCCTAATACTAACTTCTATGACAAAATTCACCTTATTTATTGAATAACCCTCTTAGTTTGTTTTTACTTTTGATTTTACCAGCATATGAATAATTCTGAATTTATTAAAAAAATTTCTTTTCATTGGTTATTGGAGTGGAAATATTATTCAAAAGTTTTTATTTTTACTAATGCCATTTGATTCTAAGCTTGTTACAAGCGATGCTTGTAAAATCTGATACAAATAGGAATAAATCAACCAAAATTAATATCCTGTCATCTGGGGCTGTAAAAGAAACTGGCTTCACCTCTGTAGCAAGGTACACCCTTACACCCCCAATGAGATTACTTGTTGGCTGTGATTGGCAACTCATAATACCTGGACATGGGATCGGCAACACTCCACTTCAGGCCTTAATTGGGATCATATTTACCCAACCCCTCCGCTCGGGCAGGATATGACACAAGGTCAATTTTTAAGCGGAGTTTAACAGGTTTGAATTCAGAGTTTTCCTTCTCCTAGACTAGTTGCCTCACCAAGGCTGAAGAACCCAGTCTGCCCTACTATTTACCCATAGCTAGAGGAAGAGTAATTAGATTCATACCTTTCCCAAGGGTATTAGTGCTATGTGAAATGCAATCAGTCACGTCCAGGATTTGAACTCGTGTCACCGTGTCCATTTCCTACGACGATAACTATTACACCACAGGCACCTCCTTCAGCCCTTACTTGGGATAGACAGACAGACAGGCAGTCAGAAAGACCTAATCCAATCCATCAGCTGGTCATGTCTATCCCTAGCACCTATATAATTAAATCCTAACGGTATTTTACAACTTACTCTTATAGCAAACAAACATCTTAAAGATGCAAGAAGGTGGTTGTCAAAGGTTGTCAACTGCTTTAAGAGAAACAGTGAATGAAAATTATTTTTAACAGTTTATTGATACACAGATAATCATATATGCAAAAAAAACAAGATTTGGCATCGAATAGCCCTCAAGGGTTGATATGCCATAAAACAAAATAACCAACTAACCAACCAAAACTGTCTCCTAACTTTTGTTTGGTTTGGTTTGGTTTCTTTGTTTAATGGCATATCAACTCTTTTTAGGTTATTTAATGCCAAAGCCATTCTCCTAGAAGAACAGTAGTGGTACTATTTAACCCATAGCTGGGAGGATAAGGGGGTTCATACCTTTCATAGCATTACACCATGAGGACACTCCCTCCTAACTTTTGTCTTAGATTCCAATTCATATAATGACAAAAATTTATCCCCAAATTATTCACTTACAAATCATATATACAAAGGAAACAATATTTGGCATTAAATAACCTACAAGGGTTGATATACCATTAAATTATAACCAAACAAGATTAAAGCACATAGTGAAAGCTTTAAATACAAAGCAACAAGGGGTTAGGCAATACTTCTTGTAACAGTCAGAACAGTCTTACAAAGACAAGTGCCATAAAACAGAGGTGTGAGGTTTAGTAAGATGTTTGCATGCCATGGGCAAAAATTCAACAGAAAAAAAAAAAAAAAAAAAAAAAAAATCACCCTAAACTTGTGTGTTGTTTAAACATGTATCTGGTTTTGTGTGTTCATAGGAATAGGTTCCACAAATCTGCAAGACATCTTGTGTAGAGTGTTCACATTTTTTTCAACAGAAAACTTTGCACATGTTAAAGCAAAAGATTCAAGATGATAGCAGAAATTGTGATACGACTGTGGAATGGGAGAAGTGAGGATATTGAAAAGTGTCATCTTGTTGAGCGAGTGAGTTAATACAATTAGGGTGGATTGAGATGTTTTACCTTATTCACCTTGCATAGTCCTCCTGATTTGGCTCTTTTAGATTATGACCAGGAAACTAAAATAGTCTAGGTAAGCGTTTTTATCTCTCAACGCTTTCCTTGAGATTTTAAAAAGCCAAATGTGTAAGATAAAAACTTGATTTTTCAAAGTCACTAGTACACGAAATCTTCTATGGGAGAAGTTAGGATATTGAAAAGTGTCATCTTGTTGGCGAGTGAGTAAACTACACAATTTGGGTGGATGTTTTACTTCATTTGCCCTGCATAGTCCTCCTGACTTGGCTCCTTCATTTTATCATGTTTTTGATGAGGGCCCTCTTGAATGATATTTTATCAGGTAAGTGGTACAATATAGATGATACTGTTGTTGTTGTAGAGGTGCAACAGTGGCTCCAGTCGCTTGATACCATGATATTTGAAAAGGGGTTTTATAAACTTGATCACTGGTGGAGAAGTACATAGTAACTCTGTAGAAAAGTAACATAGTAGTACTGGTAACATACAAATATTTATTTGTTTGGTTATAAATATGTTGGATTATTAAATGTTTGTACCCTACTTTTTTTGATATCCCCATATATAAAATCTTTATTTTTATTTTTTTGGTTTGTTTTTTGTTGTTTTTCTTTTTTTTTTTCTCCTCCAGTGACTGTAAAGATGGTTATTGTAACGCTTGATTGTTATCCACCAGTTATCTGAAATTTTTGTTTCGTATAGTGCAATGGTTTGAAATTATTGTAGCCAGAAAGAAACTGAACAGGATTGAACTTAAAACTTTTTTGAGGTTTTTATTTTATTCTGTGTATGTTTAGTGAATACAAAAATTAACAGATTTGCTTCTCTTTGTTGATATGAACGACGGTTTTTTAATAATTGATCTAAGTGATTGTAACTTTCTGCTTCTGCTCTTTCGAGAGAACTTAAAATACACTGTTTCCTGCAGAGGAGTAAGACCCCCACCACCACCATGACAAAGGGTTATCCTGGCTTTGATATTAAACAGCATCTAGTGGTGAGGCTAGAGTTCTGGAGAGTATAGAGTACTACTTCATTGCCATTACAGAGTGGTAGTACCTGTTAGGGTCGCATCTATTGGTCAAATAGATCTGTTTGAAAATTATTTGTTTGAGATTGGAATATTTGAAACCATATTAACTGTATGCAAATAAATTATAAACAAATGAAAAAAAATGTAGTTTAAAAAATGATTTTAATGGAATATTGAAAATATGAATGGTTATGATTACAATCAAACATTTACAAATAAATCTGATTTTGGCATTCATCATGTCGCGCTGCCAGCACAGATCTCCCTAACCCTATCTCGCCACCTGTCTCTATCATCCATCATTCCCAGGTCTTCAAGTCTATATCCTGTATCAGCACAGAGCTGTTGTATATAGGTTCTAGCTGGTTATCCTGCTTTTGCTCGTCTATATGAAGGGGTCCACAGGAGTATATCGTTTATGAGTTCGTCCTTACTTCTCCAGCAGTGTCCTACATGTCTAGTTCGTCTAACTTAGTTTTTATGATGGCTAGTAGGTGGCCATACAGCTGCTGTTTTGTAGGGTGTTGCCTCCAGGAATTGTTCAATATTGCTCGCAGCATTCTTGTGTAATTGTTGTCAAGCTTTTTCTCCATACGTTTAGTTAATGTTCATGTAATGCATCCATATAGCAGTATCAATATGATCGCTGCTTGGAAGAAACTGCATTTTATTTTATTGGTCAGATCTGACTTCCATATGACCGATAGCCTATTGATAGCTGTCCGTGCCTTTGCTACTTGCATGTTGATGTCTTTCTCGGTTGATGAGACACTGCTTCCTAGATAGGTGAACTTGTCCACTGGTTTCAAAAGCCCACCCTTTAGTGTGGAGATGCTGCCTCTTTGATTAAAGCACATGTATTCTGTCTTGTCTGCATTGACATGGAGGCCTATACCAGCAGCTGCTCATTCCAGGCTATGTAGTAAGGTTTCAGCTTGGGCGGGTGTATTTGCTAGAAGCGCTATTTCATCGTCGTAGTCAATGTTCCTAATTGTATGTGCAGGATATCTTCTGCTTCTTTCCTTTGCCAGTTTGAAACCATTTTCTTTCATTAAATCAAACGTTCTAAGCATATAGTCTAGGCAGATGATAAAGAGGTATGGAGTTAATGTGTCTCCTTGTAGCAGGTGTGCTACAATGTCAAAGTAGTCTATGTCTCCATCCGGTGAGTGGACTTTTACTTTCGTGTTTTTATATAGCATCATTATAGCTGCAACAGTTTCTTTGGGGAGGCCATAAGTGAAAAATATTTGCCCCATCTTCCCTCTGTGTATATGGAGTCAAAATCCTTGGAGAAGTCAACGAATAATATTGTTGCCTCAAGGTTTTTTGCACATACACCTTGTAGAATTTGTTGTCATAGATTGATTTCTCTGAGAGTCATTTTGGTTCTTCCTGAGTATTTTCTCAGTTTTTGGTTCTATGCGGTTGCAGCATTAAATAACCCATAAGGGTGTGATATGCCATTAGATAAACCAAACCAATGAAACCAACATTATTCATAATTTGTATTACATAGGAATACTTGAAACCTTATAATCATGTGCATACAAATGATAATTATTAAATAGAAATAGTTATTCAAAACCATACAGCTGTGTGCAGATTATTTGTATTGGATAGAAATACTTAAAACCATACAATTGTGTACAAATTATTTGTATTGGATAGGAATACTTGAAACCATACAACTGTGTGCAAATTATTTATATTGGATTAGAATACTTGCTGTCATATGCGAGCAAAAAATATAAATATACAATGTATGCAACTCCTTAATCTCTTGGTATAAAATGACCCCAGATGATTTGACATGTTTGAATCAATCAATGATAAATTATATCCAAGAACTTTTAACTGTAAATTTAGTCTCATAGTTGTTAACAAAGTTGAAAAAGAATTTTTGATAATTTTTGACCATTTCATATGCATTGAATTTAGTTGTAGATATTGAGATTGTATTACGACACAGTTTTTTCTTTTTAGACCTTCTATGAATAGAATTGTATATTTTTTAGGGTGTTGGTCTGTCTGTGCATGGTATGTTTCGTGTAGCTACAGAGAAGACATTATTTGCTATGCCAGAAACAGGAATAGGTAAGTATTTTCATCTTATATATGTATTTTACATAACATTTTGCTCTCACAGATACGTGCAGATTTTAGGGAGATCAAAGTCGAATTGATTTCAAGAAAATATTTTCTACATTGCTGCTCTAGATTTTTATTAAAGGTCCCGACCAATTGTGATTGATATTTTTTCACGATTTCTAGTGAATAAACATTAAACTTCTACTTACATCTATTTTCTCTTTCTTCCTTTCTATAATTCAGTCTTTGTGTTATTTCCATCCATTGCCCAATTGGCTGGGGCTGTAGAATATACCAACTGCTTCTCTGCAGAGGGGTAAGACACATCTCCCCTCAATGTGTGTCCTAGATATGACACTAAACAATCTGATGGTGAGGTTCCAATAATGCTTGAGCTTTGGGGAATGCAGAGTACCCCTTCTTACCATCACTCCCAGGTTAACTCTAGCCCAGAGTGGTAGCACCTGATAGGGTCCTATCTATGTGTCAAATGGAACTAAACTGTGTACTTACACTAAACTAAATTGCTTGAAATAGAACTGTTTTGATATTGAAACTGTGTGGACAAAAACTATAGTTATACTAAACTGAATTGTTTGAATTAGAACTGACGACTAAACTGAATAGCTTGAAATGTAAAAGTTTTTGACAATTAAACTGTGTACTTATGCTAAACTGAATTATTTGAAAAAGAACTGTTAGTTTGTATAAAAATGGATTTGGCATTGAATAACCTACAAAGGCCTTAAAACCAAAACAAACAATTCAACTAAATTTCTCTTTGCTTTTTCCTTCCATGTTTGTTTTCTTTCTGTTTACTTGAGATTTGAAAGAAATGTTGGTAAACTTTTTGAAATTTTGAACCAAATCCTTGATTCAATTTACTGAGCCAATGGCTTACAAGATAAAAACAATGGCTAAAAATATCTAATTACTTAGGGATTATGAGTTGAATCCCTAGTTTGGACAATACACAAAGTCATATACTTCGAAGTTCAGTGGAAAAGCAGTATCTCAAAGAGGAATTAACTTGAAAGGATTAACTAATGAGATAATCTTCCGTAAGTATGAACTGCAGAATGAAAACTAATCTTCTCTCACGGCTTGAATAGCAGGTTTGGTTTTGAAATTTTCAGAAGATAGGTACACTAGTGGTGACTATAAAAAAAACAAAAAAAAAACACTAAAATAAAGACACTATATTGTTAGATACTGAAATCTCTTCTGATTTACAAATACATTTCAAAACCACTTACCAGCAAAATGAATAAATAAATAAATAAAAACACAACAAGCGAACATTTCACTTGAAAAAAAAGGTAACATCAACTGGATGTTGTCTGAATGCATCCATCTGGTTGAAATGTAAAAATAAATTCACAATTTAAAAAAGTACTTCTTTTCAACCAGTCATGAACCCCCCCACACACATACACAAGTTTTTTGGAGCAGATTCAATCCTATAAAGTAAAGTTGGCAACCACAATCAAGGGCAACCCAAAGGCTCCCTTTTCAATAGCTACTACACGAAGGTGTAGGGGAGGGATTGCTCCACTTTACCCTTAATCCATACCTTATAATGCTGAGTGTTAAGCAAGGAGGCATCAAGTACCATTTTTTGAGTCATTGGTATGACTCGACCTGGGATTGAACCCAGGTCTCTCGGACCATTGGCGAACACTCTAACCATCATGCCAAATGATCAACAAAAGGTCATAAAAGCAGTCAACACTGTAAACTGCAATCAGAGAGAATCATCACGTTTCACATATCAGACAAGATCAAAGACCACTGACACCCAACCAACCCACACCATGATTAAAACAACCAAGTCCCTGGCATCTCCTCGCTAAGACCAAGACTACCAACCCATGCCAGCCAGCCAGCCAAGAACAACTTGCACCCACTCACTTCCTGACCCTTATCTGGTGGAAGAAGAGAGCTTATATCTTTTCTAATCTACTGACTTCTATCTATTTAAAGTAAACAAAATTAATTCCAATCCTCTTATCTGTCATTTCTTGCAACCATACAATTGTCTATAACAACATCAATATTTTATAATAATAAACCAAACACCTTTATGCAATATATTTTTTACGCTAATTTTCTTTAATCAATCCAGGACTTTTCCCTGATGTTGGAGGTAGCCATTTTCTCTCCAGGTTATCAGGGAAACTTGGGCTCTTTCTTTCTCTTACTGGTTTCCGGTTAAGAGGTCGAGATATTCTTAAGGCTGGACTAGCAACGCACTTTGTGGAGAAAAGTAAGGTAAGTCTGATTATTATTTGAAATCATGGGAGGAGCTTTTTTACACTTCATTATTTATTTATCTATGAATGAATTTTAAACAAAAAAGTTTTAAATGATCTTTAAACTTTCCCTAATTTTCAGTTGGAATCCCTTGAAAATTCCTTGTTGAACTTGGAATCTCCAAATTCAAACACAATCACTGAAGTTCTCACAGATTTTCAAAACCAGGTAAGTTTTAAACAATTTCATATTCTGAAGCCAAAAATCACTGCTGATGCCGCATTAGGTGGAGGGAGATAGAAATAACATTGTCAGCCATTAATATTCATTTTGATTATTATTTTCTTTCAGCATAAATTTTAACTTGCTTTTTTATTTTTATTGCAACCAACTCTGTTAGTTTTCAGCAATGAGGAGGAATGCAGAAATAATAAAGGATTAAAGCTCTAGTTGAAATCTGAACTCACATCCTTTTTTTCTATAAGGAGGCTGGTTAAACACACCAACTGCTCTATCTATCTGAGCTATAAGAGCCCATTGTTTGGCAAAGGTCCAAATCTAACTTTTGAAAAAAACCTTTAAAAGGTTAGATTCAAGCTTCTTCCATCTAATAGCACCTTGTAAATCAAATTATCTAGAGTACCTGATGTGGCACAATGGTGGGCATTCGTTCTGTGGGTGTGGGTGAGGGCCAGTCAGAGGATTCCTTTGTCTGTTTTGGTGTGAAACCCACACAAAGGGCTTGCACGCAAGATATCCTAAGAGACCAAAAGAAGACGAGGAAAAGCAAGGTCCTAGAGCAGTCAATAGATAGGAGTTAGTGACAGTCATGCAAAGGCGGCGGTCAGAGAGAGACTGCTGCTGAAGCGAGAAGTTGGGACTTGTGGGCCCAGAAGCCAGGTCAGACAGTACAAGAGGATGAGTCAGCGTTCCTGATAACTGTGTGGGAATTTCGTTCGGGTACACGCTCGCGATAGCCACAGAATGCCAGAAAAGTACCAAAACTTCTCCCTTCTTACGCTTTAGGCTAACCCAAGTCCGTTTGTTCTTCTTTCTTCCATTCTTGGTTATGTATGTTATATGTGTTCTATATTTGTAAAACATGTGAAATGCCCCAGGCCAGAGATGAGAGAAACCACTAGATTATTGAATGGCCACCAGCTGATATAAGAAGTTGAGATAGTGGGGACTGGCCGTGTTGGGCGTATTGCTACACTGGTGTGTTTAACCAGGTTCCCTATAGCAAAGAGGATGTGAGCTCAAATCTCACTGTAGTTTGTTTATTATTTCCAATCTGCATTATTGGTTTTTGGTTTCTTTGTTTAATGGCATATCAACCTTCGTGGGTTATTCAATGCCAAAGCCATCCTTGTAGAAGAACAGCAGGGATGCTGGAGGGATAAAGGTGCTCAATACCTTTTCCAAGGTATGAGAAAGGTATTGATGTGGCTTAGAATTCACTGCAGAAGAGTAAGACCCCCTTTCTCCAAAAGAAGTAAAACTTAGTTTAAAAAAAAAACAAACTGCATCTGATGGTGAAGATAGTGTTGTGGAGAATATGAAATCACCCCTTCCTTGCCATTACTCTCAGATCCACTGTGACCCAGAGTGGTAGTACCTATTAGGATCCCATATATCAGTCATATAGATCTGTTTAAAAATGAATTGTATTTAATAGGAATACTTGATGACTTATAATTGTTTGTATCAAGAATAGTCACTTAGTTAATATTGTTTACTACTATTATTATTATTAGTTACTTGAAACCATATGACTGTATGCAAACAAATGACTATTATCAAATAGAAATAATTACTTAAAACCATATGACTGTATGCAAACAAATGACTATTATCAAATAGAAATAATTACTTGAAACCAAATAATTATTAGTATTAGATTGGGACACTTGATATTATATAACTGTTTACAAAGCAACTGCACAAAAGATGTATATATAAATGTACAATGAATGCAATTCCCTAACCTCTAGGCATGAAATAACCCAAGATGAGTTGACATACCATTAAAATCAATCAATCAATCACACAGTATAAAATGTTAATCTTAAAAAGATAAAATTTCCTTTCTTGTCCTGCTTGTCTCATAATACACAATAGAAAAATTAATCATTAAATGATAAGTGGAATATAATTACAAGCTTCATTCAATAAATTAGGTGAATTTTGTCTAAGAAGTTGGCAGAAGGAGCCACTCTTTATGGTTGCACTTTTTTCAAAGTAATCAATTGTGATTCATGGGCCAAAAGATTGTCAGCATGACCTTCTTTACTGACCACTACACCTAAAACTCTTTGTTTACCACAGAGTCAGTATGTGGACTGTCTTTTCAACTTGGTTCATAGTGGCAAACCCATGTTTAGCTAAATTGTAAACATTTTTTTTTTTCACTTCTCCATACACATTCTTCTGTAAATTTCACATGGTTTGCTCTTCTCAGCCACCAAAAATTTGATGACAGAACTCTGTTCAAGCCTAGAGCACTCTGATTTGCAACTGTTTTGAACAGCCTCAAAACATTTTTGTGAGATTAAAACATTTTTTGCTATAAACGAATTCCAAATAATATGAGTTTACATTTATGGAAAAAAAAGTTCTGAAAAAGATTATTTTGCTTTTTTTTTTTTTTTTTTTTTTTTTTTTTTTTTTTTATTTCACCTTATTTATTGAATGAACCTCATAGATACAGGGTGTCTCAAAATAGATACAACCCATTAATATGATAATTATTTATTACTATTATTACTATTTATTTATTACTATTATTTAAACAAGAGCAATGTCAGCCGTTTGGAACACATCCTGTAAAAAAAATGCAACCCTTGAGCTAGAGACATCAAATCAATGTTTTTTGTTTTGTTTTTTTTGGTTTTTGTTTTTTCTTTTACTTGTTATTATATCAGTTTCCAGGACATGCAATCTTTTTTTGAGTTTCTTGTTTCAGTAATAAATCCTTATCATATTAATGAGTTGCATCTATTTTGAGACAGTTTTGAATGATTTTCTCTCCAAATAAGTAGTGACACAAAATATTTTCCCTCTCTTGTCCATGGCATTGGGATCAAGGATTAATAGTTGTTATAGTATACTATTTTCAAATCTGAAACAAAAAAAGAACACAACATTATTATTAGTAGAATTATTAGCAGTCACATGGATCCCATGTATATTGAGACACCCTAAGTTATTATTAGAGTTATTAGCAGTCACAATGGGTCCCATGTATATTGAGACACCCTATGTAATAAGTCCCCACTCAGTCAATTATTAATTGAATAAACCTCATGTATGTATATATATATATATATATATATATATATATATGTGTGTGTCTATATGTTGTAAACTTGATTTTTAAACTTTGTACACTTATTAGTGATGTTTACTAATATATTCTTACTATCTAAGAATATGATCATATTTTTTTTTATTCTCTTATAAACAATATGATAATCCAATGCAATTTTTTTTTCTCCCCAGAGCAAACTTGATGAAGATAAGCCCTTCGTTCTTGAGCCTCATATGGAAAAGATAAACCAGTTATTTGGAGGAGACACAGTTGAAGATATTTTTAATCGATTGGAGAAAGATGGTTCAGAATGGTCGTTAAATCAGCTGAATTTGCTGAAGAAAATGGTAAGTCAGAATTACATCTTATTCATGATAAAAATTTAAAATGTATAAAATACAATTCTGGGTCTTTTATGTATAATTCAGTATGAAAAATGTTGGTTTAATATTGAATAAAGTTTTAATTATTTTGCTGAATTTGCTGACATATTGGTGTAATTCTTGTTTCTGTGTTAATTTCTGCTGCTCTGTCTGCCATGAGGCTTTTTCTAGTTGTCATCGATTTATTAGTAGTTCTTCATTTGGCTGATATTTTTGCATTATTTAGTTGATAAACATAATTCATAATTTCGCATTGGTCTGTGGCATCGGCTTTCTTCATTTAAGCTTTAATGAAGGCAGATTTATGCTGAGGTAGCGTTTAAGTATTTATGTTAACACAATGTTTCCTCTGCTTGTTTTTTATTTTAAACTATGAATTTGTTAATGATTCTATAAATTGTTATTGACAATCATTATTAATCCCTTAATCATTATTAATCAAAATTCATTATTGAGTCAGTAAGTTTGTGTATCATCATCATCATCATGTTTCGACATCAGCATGGATATCCCTGACCCTCTGCTGCCACCGTTCTCTATCGTCCAATCTATATCAGCACAGAGCTGTTATATGTAGGTTCTAGGTGGTCGTCCTGCCTTTGCTCATCCATGTGAAGGGGTCCACAGGAGTATGTCACTTATGAGTTCGAGTGAAGGGGTCAGTTGGCGACCGTAGTCGAGGGCTACCCAAAAGCTCCCTGGTTCAATCCCAGGTCGAGTCATACCAAAGACTTTAAAAATGGAACTTGATACCACCTTGCTTAACACTCAGCATTATAAGGTACGGTTCAAGGGTAAAATGGAGCAATCCAGGGAATGGAGTAGCGCCCTCCCCTACACCTTGGTGTAGTAGCTATCGAAAAGGGAGCCTTCGGGTCACCCTCGACTATGGTCGCTAACTTTACTTACTTTACTTACACTAAAGTGTAGGGTAATTGTCTATCAACTTCTCCCCTTTTGAAATATTCAAGGAACATTTCATATCAAAAACAAAAATCCCATACGCTGATCTAAAACTATTCATTAACAAATTGATACTTGATAAATAGTAAAAATCTTGGGATGATCAAACTCAGAACAAGTTCCACCATATAGAAGATATCATAGGTGAGTGGCCAGCAGGTTATAGAAGAAATAGAAAACAAAGTAATACTCTCCAAACTCCATATTGGCCACATCCACATTATCCACTCACATCTCCTAAAAAAGGAAAAGCCTCCTCCCCCAAAATGTGCAAAGTACCCCTCACAGTCAAAACACATTCTTATAACTGTAACAGGTTTAGACAATTGCCCAGTCAGCTGGGGCTGTAGAATATGCCGACTACATCTCTGCAGAGGGGTAAGACCCTCCCACCACCACCACCACCGAGTGTCCTAGATATGACACTAAACAATCTGATGATGGGGTTCCAGTATTGCTAGAGCTTTGGGGAATGCGGAGTACCCCTTCATTACTATCACTCTCAAGTCCACTCTGGCCCCGGAGTGGTAGCACCTGATCGGCCCTATCTATTGGTCAAATAGAACTTAAACATGATTTCAAGAATTTACTGTTTTTGCATTTAAACTGCGTATTTATGTTAAACTGAATTGTTTAAACTAGAACTGTTTTGACATTTAAACTGTGTTTTGCCAATGGTCCAGAAGACTGGGATTTAATCCCGGTAGAGTCATACCAAAGACTCAAAAAAAATGGTACTTGATGTCGCTTTGTATAACACTTAACCTTATAAGGTAAGGATCACAGGTAAAGTGGAGCAATCTAGGGAATGAAGTAGCGCCCGCCCCTACACCTCAGTGTAATAGCTATTGAAAAGGGAGCCTTCTGGTCACCCTCGACCAAGGTTGCTAATTTTACTTACTTTTAACCCTGTGTATAGCCCAGTCAGCTGAGTCTGTAGAATACACCAACTGCACCTCTGCAGAGGGATAAGACTCCCCAAACGAGTGTCCAGGATATGACACTAAACAATCCGATGATGAAGTTCCAGTAATGCTGGAGCTTTGGGGAATGCAGAGTACTCCTTTGTCTTTGCTCCCAGGTCCACTCTAGCCCGGAATGGTAACACTTGATAGGGTCCTATCTATGGGTCAAATAGAACTAAACTGCATACTTATGCTTAACTGAATTGCTTGAAATAGAACTGTTTTGACATGTAAACTGCATACTCAGGCTAAACTGAATTGTTTTAAATAGGTGCCAGTCTAATCCCAATTTACAAGTAACATCTGCAACAGCAATGCTTTTAGTTTTAGTCATTTGCAAATGTTCAAATTGATTTTTGCTCACTTGAACTCTATAATCATAAGTGACCTCAAAAACAACATTGGTGTTCTTGTTATTTGGTCTCTTTAAGTCAGGAACATTTAAGTAAATGTTTTTATCTGGTTCCTTGTTTGTATATAGTTCGTAATTAAATAAAGTTCTATCTACTACACAGTATATTCCTGTGTATGAATATAAATTGTGGCCACAAAAAGAACAACTAGGTGAAAACAAAAAGTTAAATAAATATTTTTGGGAGAAAGAAGTTTATGTGACCCTTCCCAACAAAATTCCTTAATTAAAAACTTCTCAGCCTATCTGCATGTATATCTGATTCTGTTCTGCATTGTCTGGTCCCTCCATCTCTTCTCTAAGGCCATCTCTGTATCTGTGGTCCCAGTTATCTGTCCTCTGGTCGTATACCCTCTGCATATAGTAGCAGACTGACTTCCTCTCTCTGTACTATTTATATCTCCTCTACGTCTGTGTCTTACTCACTTCCTGTGGCAAACTCACTCTTCCCACTTGTCCTCTGGTGGACCCTCTGTATATATGGAGAGGTGAACATTCCTATTTCCAGATCCCTGGCTACTCCAAAGACTGGGCATAAACACACAAGCAGATGACGAGACTCCAGGAGATTCTTAAAAGTGTGATGATGAATTTTTTTATGTGGTTGATTGCCTTTGATCATCTGCATTTTATACAAGCAGTGATTCCCATACAAATATGTCTTGGCCCCTATATGGACACACACATACATACGCATACTTATGGTCAACCCACAATCATTCATGTGTATACACCTGCACATACAAGCATACATAGAGCTATGTCTGTATACTAGTATCAATAGTGTGACACCTTGTCTTAGTGTAAAAATCATCCTTTTCATCTAAAGGGTTAACATAGAATACTGATATGAAGTTGTTGCTGATATTGTTAACTTCTAGTTGTTTATCTTCTACTGTCTTTTCATGATTGTAAACTTGTTTCCTTCTTTTGTCATTCAATATTAGAGAAATCTTAATCCCAAATACACACTTCTTCGTTTTTGTATACTGATCTTAATCTCATCCACGTTCTTAACCCGTGCAAGAGTCCCTTAACCAACATAATCTTCATTCTGATATTGTTGAAATTGACATTTGACAATTTTCATTGAAAAGAAGAAAAACATAGCATTAAATTTATTTAAGACAAAAATCTGCCCCAGAAAATATTGTCAAAGATTGGCAAATTAATCTGTTTTCAAAAACCATATTTAGTCCAGTCAGCTGGGGCTATAGAATACAGTAACTGCATCTCTGCAGAAGGGTAAGATTCTCCTAATGAATGTCCTGGATATGACACTAAACTATCTGATGGTGAAACTACAGAAATACTGGAACTTTGGGGAATGAGGAGTACTCTTTTATTGCCATTACTCCCAGGTCCACTATCACTGACTCACTTTAATTCCTCCTCTGTCTTTTAATCTATGTATACGTAATGTGATTTATTGATTTTTGATACCCTTTGCACTACAACTATCTCCTCAAGTTTCTTTCTTTATCCTGTTGTGAATAAACAAAGTTTTGATAAAATCCACACACCCATCTTGGTGGAAATAACCCAAAAAATCCACCCTGCTATTTTATTATCAATATTAACTAATATTTTCATCTTTGAATTTTGATTTCTATTTTTGATTACGACTCGGTTGTGTTATTTCTCTATGACCATTAGGAAATGAGGTTTTCTCAAACAGTATGCATATGAGAAACAAGAATAATGGATAAGCCAACCCCCCAGTGAGATTCAAACTCATTTCCCTTTTTGCTTCAGGGAAACCTGGTTTTCTTTACCAACTGCTTTACCTTTAAGCTAAGAAAGCAAGTGTATTACTTTCATCCAAATAATATTTTTACAGCCTTCTAATACTCTCACCTCTGGTTTGCTGATGCCTTCTTTGTTGTTTTAACACACTAGTCATTTTAATAGCATAATTCATTTTGTTATATTTATTTTAGATGAAAATTGTCAATCATTATTTTGACTAATATAAAAGCTGTTATGACCGATTATTAAGGGTCAATAAATAAATAACTCAACACGGAGATATGAGGTGCCACACAAATGTATCCAAGTCTCTGAGGAGGGTTTCCTTGGTTCAACATACACAAAGACAGGCAAGGTGCTTACTACAGATGCTGCTCTCCCTCTACCAGCTTAGTTCTTGATTAATATACCCTTTGTGTAAGTCCATTATTCTGGTCATAGGTGTGTCACCTACAACAAAAGCAAGAAGTAAAAAGTATTAATTAAAAGGTTTTATTTGCAAGTTAATTTCAGTTGTCAATGAGGTTATTGATCATATGTTGTTTTTTTTTGGGGGGGAGGTATTGAATTTCTCATAATTCAATGTCCGAATATTTATTTGTTGTTCTCTTTTTCTTTTTCAGTCTCCCACTTCTTTAAAGATTACTTTCCGACAAATTCTGGAAGGAGGTTCAAAAGATCTTGCAGCCTGCTTGGCCATGGAATATCGTCTTTGTCAACACTGTATGGAAGATAAAGATTTCTATGAAGGTGTCAGAGCTGGTAAGTCTGTTTTTTTTTATCTCAAGGCAAATTACAGCCCTCAATAATCAGTACATTTGAGAAGGATTAAATTATAACTTCAACCTATTAAAAGTTTAAGTTATTCTTTTAAAATCCTGCTTATTGCACATCTGTGTCATTTTTTTTTGGAAGGTCAGTTTTCGTGAAATTTATGATGTTTGTACAAATGTAATATTTATGAAAATACATGTACATCTTGATCATTCAAGTCTGAAAGGATGGCGAGGTTTCATAAGGAACTGTATGAATGGATTTTATGTGCACAGATCCAAAACCACCTCAGATTCACTAGCAAGTTTGTATTTACCCAACCCCTCCGCTATGAACAGGATGTGTCACAATGTCAATTATTCAAGCAAAGTAAAGCTCATTTAAATTTAGAGTTTTTCCTTCTATACTGTTTACCTAAAGAATTTAGTCTACCCTACTAATACCCCATAGCTAGAGAGAGAACAGATGGATTCATGCCTTTCCCAAGGGCATTAGCACAGAGTGAAACACAAACAGTCTCATCCGAGATTCCATTTCCTCTATTGATTATTGCCCAGTCAGTTTGGGCTGTAGAATACACCAACTGCATCTCTGCAGAGGAATAAGACTCCCTCTCCACCAACGAGTGTCCCAGATATGACACAAAACAATCTGATGGTAAGGTTCCAGTGATGCTTGAGTTTTGGGAAATGCGGAGTACCCCTTCATTGCCATCAATCCCAGGTTCACTCTGGCCCGAAGTGGTAGCTCCTGATAGGGTTCTATCTATGGATCAAATAGAACTAAACTGTGTACAATTGCTTGAAATAGAACAGTTTTGACATTGAAACTGTACTTACCCTAAACTGAATTGTTTAAAATAGAACTGTTTTGATATTTAACTTTGTTAAAACAAAATCTATATTTATACTAAACTGAATTGGTTAAATTAGAACTGTTTGACTAAACTGAATAGCTTGAAATAGAAATGTTTTTGACAGTTAAACTGTATATTCATGCTAAACTGAATTGTTTAAAATAGAACTGTTTTGCTATTTATCTGTGTTAAAGCAAAATCTATATTTATACTAAACTGAATTGTTTGAAATAGAACTGATTATTTGTATAAAAAAGGATTTGGCATTAAATAACTTAGCTCCATTTATGCTAAGTGTGCTTTCACTCGCTACTTTGTGTTCAACAGAAGTGATGGAAGATTTATTGCAGTGAATCGCCAGAAAATGTCTGCCTACCTGCCTTACTATTCTACTTTTCACTCTTTGATCTTCATGTTTTAATTCAGAACCTAACTCACTTATTCCTATATATTTATTTTTCTCACTATATATTTAACCCAACCCTTCCATCATGGAGAGGGTGTGACACAAGGTCAATTTTTAAGTGGAGTAAAGCTAGTTTGAATTCAGTGTTTTCCTTCTCTTCGACTGGTTGCTGTACCAAGGCTAAAAAAAACCAGTCTACCCTACTATTTACCTATCACGGAAATAGATTCATGCTTTTTCCTAAAGGCATTAGCATGAAAGGAAATACAACTAGCCTCATCCAGAATTTGGACTCAGATTACTGATTCCAATTCTTACTGTGATAAGTGTTACACTGTGCGCTTTCACTCGGTCGGGTTGGTGTCTACGACTGATAGGTCAGTTGCAGTGAATTGCCAAAAAACTCAGCCTGGCCTTCATGTTTTTAAGTCATAACTTCTCTGCTCTGTCTCACCTCTTTATTTATTTATTTATTTATTTATTTTTTTTTTTAAATAAAAACAAATGAAAATAAGCTAATGAAATTAAAATTCAGTTTGTCTAAGTGCCTTGTTGGCAGAGTTAGAATATGCTCTCTGCAACCCCTGCTGAGAGGTATAATCCCCCAAAAGAAGGGGATGTCCTGGGTATGACACTTCATCTGATGGAAAGGCACAAGTTCTGGTGATCTGCGAGAATTTAGAGTACACCTCCACTGCCATTACTCCCAGGTCCACTCTGACCCAGAGTGGTAGTACTTGTTAGGATCTCATCTATGGATCAAATAGATGTTTGAAAATCATTCATATTCAATTGGAATATGTGAAAAAAAAACTCTTTAAAAAAACTACTCAGAAAATCTAAACATGAGCATGATTCCCTAACTTCTAGGCATAAAATAACCCTAAACAAGTTGACATGCCATTAAAAATCAATCAATCAGCTCATCTCATGAGACCCTGAAAGTCATCCCTGAACATATCAATTTATTTTGTTTACAATTTTTTTTTCCATTATTTCTTTTCTTTTTTTTTTTTCCAGTAATCATTGACAAAGACCAGAAGCCAATATGGCAGCCTTCCACAATTCGAGAAGTGACGGATGATAAAATCGACTGGTATTTCTCCAAATTAGCTGATGACAAAGAATGGAAGCTCCCCTAAATGATGGCAAGAAAAAAAAAGATTTTAGATTTGCAACTTTAATTTTATTTTTTTGACTTAGTTTTTCCTGGTTGAAACCAGATTTTGTCCTTTTCATCACCAGAGAAAAATAACTGAATTTGTTTTAGAAATTGACTGAATGCATTGACTGAATAAATACTTTATTAATATTTTCACTGTTTTGTCTTCTAAATTAACTTTACAAACATTAAGAACATTAACTTTATATTGATATCAGTACTGTGTATATATCAACTTTTGTTATATATTTAAAAAATTAATGAAATTAAGATATGAAACTCAAAGTTGCCTCTACTTATTCTTGTTGTTTGAATTTCAATCTGATAAAATAATTAACCCTTTTGAGCCTTGAGCTCCTCTCTGGCATTTGGGCATGATCTCTACATCAGTGAACCGTTGCTATGGTGTAGGTGGAAAATAAAACTACCATTGGTATATCAAGCTAGAACCATTAATGATGGAGTCATTAACATTATTTTTGGGGTAGGTGTCCTCGTGGTGTAATGGTTAAAGAGCTGGACTGCAGAATTATAGTAATCAAGTTCAAACTCCAGTTGTGCTATTATGTTCACTTTTGGACAAATACCTTTGGTAAAGGCATGAACCCCTTCATCCTCACAGCTATGGGTTAAATAGCATCACTGCTGTTTTTCTTAAGGAGGTGCCCGTAGTGTAATGGTTATCATCGTAGGAAATGGACACGGCGACATGAGTTCGAATCCTGGACGAGACAGATTGCATTTCACATAGCACTAATACCCTTGGGAAAGGTATGAATCCAATTATTCTCCCTCCAGCTATGGGAAAATAGTAGGGCAGACTGGGTTCTTCAGCCTTGGTCTAGAAGAAAGAAAACTCTAAATTCAAACCTGTTAAACTCCGCTTAAAAATTGACCATGTCTCATATCCTGCCCGAGCGGAGGGGTTGGGTAAATAGGATCACTGCTGTTTTTCTTGAAGGATGGTTTTGGCATTAAATAACCCACAAGGGTTGATATGCCACTAAACAAACAAACAAAAAACTTTTTTCGCCTAAGAATTACATCTTCAAAATTCAAATCAGTATTAAGAATTGTTACTTGAAGCTATAGTTTTTTACTAAAGATTATCATTAGTTACTTAAAACCGCATAATTGCTGGGAGGTGAAGGGGGGGGTAGACTTACTTCAACATTAAATAACTTGCCCGAACTATCTCTTTCTATCTGCTGATGGTTCAGCTTGGTTGGCTGTGTCACCCGACTTCACAGCTTATCTGCTTATCCTCCGACGTTGTGTTTTATTGATCAGGATGACAAATGGGTTGTTAACAAAGTCACCAATCAGACATTCAACAGATGAGACCACATAATTAAGAAAAAAAAAAAACAATCAAGACACCCACTAAGAGCAAGACACCAACTTGTAACAAAAACAATAATTTCATTATTAAAGTATAGCCTCTGAAATAATTCCATTTATCAAATTTTTTCTGGTGGCTAATTAGTCATGTGACACAAAGGCTATGATTTAACAGTTGGTTAAATTCTTGGTATCCAGGTTTGGTACAAGGCTATGGTTATTTGTTTTTCATTACGGTTCTCAGTTTATCAGCAATTCAAATCATCAGCTTTGGAAGTCTTGCATAAGGTCTTCTTAAGAGGCTCTTCATTATGGTACTCAGGAGGTTTTCTCAAACAGTATGCAGTCCTGTAGCTGCTTTCCACTGATCTCCACCATCTGCCACCGATTTTCTTAGAGATCTACTTAGGGATTTGCTTAGCGAGTAAAAATCTCAATTTATATGTAATTTGATTCCTATTCTGAGGTAGTGGTTTGGTGATATTAATATCAATTTCCTCTTAATTTGGAATCTAATAATTGGTCCCACCTCTTTGCTCCATTTCCACCTTCAGGGATCAGCTCCCTCTTACTTTTACCTAAGGGGTAGATATTTCCTTTCACCTCTTTATTTCACTTGGCTCTCCTCCTTCCATTAGGTGGTTATTTCTGACACTAATTTTCAAAACAATTTGAAGAAAAAATACTTTCCCAGGCATTTCAAATTAACAAAAGAAAATTATAATTTCCCAGACCAACAAATTTTAGTCAAGTCCACATCTGTCTGTCAATCTGTAACCATGACCCTCTGCAACCTGCTCCCTGATGAGAGATAACACTATCATTTTGACGCCACCAGCCAAGCACTGTACTTCTCTAAATTAGTATTAAATCTGGAGTTTTAAGTTGAAATGTATTTAAAATTTTAAAAAATAAAAAATTAATTTACTATAATTCCAACTGATAATAAAAACCAAAAAACCAGAAGTGGGCTAAATGAGGAGAAAACTCTTCACCCCCTCTTCTACCCCTTCCCACCCTTCTTTCCTGTGTCTATTCTGAATTATTTTATCCATTAGATCAGAAGAAGTCCTGTTATTTTTGGTGTTTTTGATTTATATCAAAACCCATAACAGGATGGAAATAAATTTATAATCCTAATGTGACCGGTTTTTGTTTTTTCCTTAAAGAAATTATTGCTCTGTAATTGTCACTTACATTGAGCTCTTTCCCAGGAAAATTTAAATGTTCACTGTTGAATGTTTTTGTTTTTTTTTTGTCCTGATGGAATTACTCCCAACTCCGGTTTAACAGGACTGAATAATACTATATATATATATATATATATATATATATATAAGCAAAAACTCTTGAATGGTTTTTAGTCCTGGTGGAATTACTCCCAACTCCAGTTTAACTGGACCGAATAATACTATATATATATATATATAAAAACTCTACTGAGCATTGTCTTCTCAAACAATGTATGAGTCTTATCAATGTACCACCAGAATCCAAGAATTTAACTTTTTTTGTTTGCCTCAGCTCTCATTACTTTGCACATGCACCTCGTTAGCATATGAAAAAGTTTAAGATATTAAATACCTTAAAAGGTGGACACTGGTTTTTATGTCTCTTTGTATCACACAGTTGAATCAGTTTTTGACATTCTCCTTGTTTTTAAAAAAAACATTCATTTCTTTCTCTTCATTTCGATAACCACTTTGGTTTAGTCAAAACAATCTGCACATCTTTCCTTTGTTTGCAATTACACTGATCTTGAAAAAAAAAAAAAATACATATATATAGTATTCTTCAATCCAGTAAATCTGGAGTAGGGAATGATTCTGTTAGGACAAATAAATTATTCAAATCTCGAATATTTGAATATTCCTAGTAAAGAGATCAATGTAAATAAATTCAGAGAGCAAATAATATTATTTCAAGAAAAAAAACAACAATATATTCGGTCACATTAGGATAATAAATTTATTTCCATCCTGTTAAGAGCATTGATATAAATCAAGAACTCTAAAATAATTTTTAGCAGGACTTCATCAGATCCATTCTATTTTCTTATTGGATCTGATGAAGATCTGCTAAAAATTATTTTAGAGTCCTTGATTCATATCAATGCTCTTAACAGGATGGAAATAAATTTATTATCCTAATGTGACCAAATATTGTTTTTTTTCTTGAAAAAAATATATATTATTATTTTTATTTTTTTATCTATTTTATTTTTTATTGTAATGTTTGGATTCTTCCTTCCAAAAATATATTTTAATAATTTTCCCTTTGATTAATAAATCTTCCTGGGTAGGCCCCTCAGCATCACAACCCCCAAAAAATGGGTAAGACTCCACCCCCAACAAGTGTCCTGGGTGTGACATTAAACAACTTGGTGAGGCTTCAGTAATGCTAGAGCTTTGGGGAATATGGAGTATCCCTTCATTGCCATCACTCCCAGGTCCACTTTGGCCCATAGTGGTAGCACCTGATAGAGTCAAATAGAATTGTTTGTCATTTAAATTGAATGCAAACATGACTTATGCTAAATTGAATTGTTTGAAATAGAACTGTTTGATCATTTAACTTTGTATAAAGTGACTGAGGTTTAATTGAATTATTTGTGATACATAGCAATACTTGGAACCATTTAACTTTGTTGACTTATGTTTACAAATCATATATATCTAATATACAAGAATCAACTGGATTTGGCATTGAATAACCTACAATGGTTGATATGCTGTAAAACCAACCCAACAAAGTTGACATGCTATGAAACTAACCAACTTATTCATCCTGTTGTTCAATGTACCTGACATATTGTTTCCTAACTTTCTTTAACTTTTAAAAAAGACGTTCTAAAATTTAAGAAAGGAAAAGGGTAATTCTATTCTTGTTTGAATAAAGAACTTTTCAGCATCTGCTTTGTAAGGTTAAAACCATTAAACAACATCAGCAGCAAATTTACTTAAAGCACCAGTTCCCGCTCAGTCACTGAAGTTAAGCAACAATGAGCCTGTTCATCAGTAATGGGTAATCATTTAGTTAGAGTAGGTACTGAAAGTAATTTGACAGTTGTGTACCTGATTAAAATACAAGGTGATCCAAAAAAAAGTTTACAATATAATATCAGTCTCCACATTCTTGGAATCTCTTACTGGTGATTTTTAAAAAGCGTTATTTCTGTTATATAATTAAGGAATGATTTTTTGATATTAATCATTTTTCATTCATTATATTTTATCATTCAGTTTGATTGGGCTTTGAACTATTCGGGTTTAGAGTTCAGGTACATAGTCATTGGGTACAGTTTTAAGCTCATGCGCAAAGGATATGACAATCACCATTGTCATAATAAACCCCAGGTAGGAAATGGGGCTGCAGTGTGGATGACGTCATGCCCAGAAGAGATGGGCTGATAATTTGAGGATTTTAAAAACAGAGCAGTTGAGATTGGACCATGGAGTCGAGTAGTTGGGGATTTGGCCATTGAGTCGAAGAGGTGAGTTTTTCGGATCTCTACCGGCAGAGATGAATTGAGATCTTAAACACCACAAGATGTGCCGAACGTTGGGGTGGGGTTAGCATAGTATGATTACGAAAGACTTTTAAGAATTGCGCCTCTCTCCTTGTGGAAGGACCGAAGTCAGAAGTTAATAAAACCGTTCATACCTGAACAACAGAGTCCGCCTGTATTTGTATTGTGTGTTTTGCAGATGTATACGTGTAGTATACAACATTTCGATGGGAGTATTTTTATGTGAAAAGCAGGGTAGGATTCGAATGATGTGCTGACAGAAATGGTGAACTGGTTGAGACTTTAAAATTATATCATAAAGAAACTCACATAGATATGTTCACATCTTTTTAAACATCCTGTACATATAGTAATTTATAATATTCTAATTTCGACATGAATTACTCAGTTACCCAGTCGGCTTGGGGGGGTGCTATAGAATACACTGACTGCACCTCTGCAATGAGTGTCCTGGATATGACACTAAACAATCAGATGGTGAGGTTCGAGTCGTGCTGGAGCTTTGGGGAATGCGGAGCACCCCTTCATTGCCATTGCTCTCAGGTTAACTCTGGCCTGGGATGGTAACAGATTATAGGGCCCTGTCAATGGGTTAAATAGAACTAACAGCATACTTATTCTAAACTGAATCGTTTGAATTAGAACTGTTTGATCATTCAACTGAATAGTTTGAAATAGAAATGTTTTTGACAATTAAACTGTACTTACATTTAAAACTGCATGCTTATGCTAAACTGAATTGTTTGAAATGGAACTGTTTTTAACATTGAAACTGTACTTACACTAAACTGATTTGTTTAATATAGAACTGTTTTGACATTTAACTGTGTGTAAACAAAATTAGCTGAATTAGAATTGTTTGAATAATCTGAATAGTTTGAAATAGAAATGTTTTTGACAATTAAACTGTGTACTCATGCTAAACTGAATTGTTTGAAATAGAACTGTCTATTTGCATAAAAATAGATTTGGTGTAAAATAACCTACAAAGGTTGATATACCATAAAACCCAACCAAAATTTAGTCAGATACCTTGCATGATATAATGGCTAGCAAACCATTGTTAGTGAGTTTAATTCTTATCGGGTTCACACATCTGACCTTGTGCCAAACTAAGCTTATTAAATAACATATTTACGGTCATGTTCAGTCTTCTGTGATCTTTCAGTTAACTTCATCATTTTATCCTTCAGAAATTGTCAGAGATGCTTTCGCAATCTTCCAAAGAATTTAACTTTTTTCCTTAATAGAATTTTGGGAAAACCAGATTAAATGCTGAAATTGTTGAGTGTAAAATTGGATGTGTAAAATATAAAAACCTAGGGAAAATTTGTATAACAAGAAAAGATTGGGCCGTTTATGACAAAACAAACAACTTTTTCTTATTATAAATGGCCAACTTTTCTCTCGTTATATAAATTTTCCTTTGGTTTTTATATTTTACACTTCTATTGTTGATTTAACATCACTAATATCATCCCTCATAGCCCTGATGATGTTTCATTAGAACCGAAACGCTATAGTGTCGACCTTGCTTCTCAATAAATCTTTCCTTCTACTTGGATTACCTTGTTATCAATTTTTTCTTTACAATAGCTGAAATGTGGCAACTATAAACAACCACAATCTGAACAGGAGTTCAAGTACATCAGAGAATAATGATTATTCCTTAAAGATTCAAACGACAAAAAAATTTTTTAAAATATTTTGTGTACCAAATAATATTTACCCAAAGGTCAGACATGACACAAGGTCAATTTTTAAATAGAGTGAAGCTGCTTTAAATTCGGTTTTCTTTCTCCTACACTGGTTGCTAAACCAAGGCTAAAGAACTGTCTATCCTACTATTTACATGTTTTGTTTGGTTGGGTTGGATTTTATGGTATAATCAACCCCTGTAGGTTATTTACTGTTAAATTGTTTCTACAAATATATATTAAATATCTGATTTGTTAACAAATAATTTGTTGGTAATATTTTAAACAAACCAAAGTTCATTTGTTTGCACACAGTCAAATGATTAAACAACTCCATTTGATCAATACATGGAACCCTCACAGGTACTACCACTCCAGGTCAGAGTGGACCTGAGAGTAATGGCAATGAAAGAGTACTCCACATTCCCCAAAGCTCCAGGACTGAAGCCTCACTATCAGATGGTTTGTTGTCATTAACAGGACACTCATTGAGGAGTGGGGAGCTGGTCTTACCTCTCTGCAGAGACGCAGTCAGTGTAATCTACAGCTTCACATAACTGGGCTAACATTTAGCAGGAAGGGGAAAGGACAGATAGGTTCATAGCTTTCCGAAGGGCATCTGTGCAAAGTGAAATTCAAGAGCCTCATCCAGGTTTTGAACTTGGGTCACAGATTCCATTATGCTAAACATATCTCCAAACAAGCACCTGGCTCTGTTAAAACTTTTAACAGGTTTGAATTCAGAGTTTTCCTTCTCTAAGACCAGTTGCCTCACCAAGGCTTCGTACATTGGCCTTGGTTAGACAAACAGTCGAGAACAGGGGTGGGCAAACTTTTTGGTGAAAGAGCTGCAGCACTAAAAGGGCCACATCTTTTAAAATCAAAAGAATTTAGTCTCAATTCAAGTCCAAGTGTTTATTTTATTTATTTATCTTTTTTTAGAGGCTCCTGCAGGCCACACAGAACAGTGCAGCAGGCTGCGTGCAAACCACGGGCTGCAGTTTGCCCACCCTTGATCTAGAAGGAAAACTCTGAATTCAAAGCAGCTTAACTTTACTTAAAAAAAATTGACTTCATTTCAATTTTAAAATAAATTGTCATTTCCATTAAGAGGAGAATGTTATTCAAAATATTAACAAAATTCTGTTTTGTAGATATTTGATTAACAAAGACCTTTTCAAAATTAACTAAAGTTTCCTGTTTTATATCTAATAACTCTGTTCATTTAAAACAATTATCTTACACAGTAACTTAAGATTTGCTTAGTCTAGCACACAGAGGCTTCAAGTAACTTATAATACCACCTGTTACTAAGAGGTCACCCATCTAAGTACTGAATAAGCTCATTACTACTTAACTTCAAAGACCTGATGGAAATGGATGTGTTAAACACGAGTTGACCATATGTTGTATTTTGGCCTTCGACCCGGCCAAAAATGCCATTCCAAGATGATGTACCGGAAGGAGGTGACGCATTCTAATGGCAGTTATGAGAGGAAATCGCGTGGGCGGAAATTGACTGACGAAATAGGACGAGGTAAAAAAAATTCCCATGGTACATTCATAGACTGATGCACCAGAAGAGAGTGACCTGTGAACTGCATGACAGTTATTTCCGCTTGATGACGATCAAACGTGATTTCAAAGATCGAGTAGGCGACTGAGTGGATGTTGAACTATTATATAACTCAGTCAAGACAGAAGTCAAGAAGTTGCAGTTAGAGATCGGACAGAGTTATAGACGAGATGTGGTAAGGAAAGCCACACCAGGCTGAAGGTGCTGATAAGTTGCAGTAAAAAAAGCCATCACCCAGCAGAGTGGGCCTCTGGGCCTCCAGTTGAGCATCTGGAGAACGAGAAAGACAACGTTAACGGCCATAAGAGTGGGGGTCAAAATATTACAGTTTATGTTTTTTCTCTAACTCCCTCTCACACGCAAACCTTGAGTAACCCTTTTCAAACCCTTACAATAAAGTGAGAGGTGCATATGTTTCTAAAGAAGTTTTCGCTCGTCTTTCTTCTTCGTTGTGTTGTTATGATTATGAGCATATAACACATACTTTATGTTTGGCACAAGGCTAGATGATAGTGGGAGATAGTGAGAACCAAACTCACTACTCAGTCTTAATTCACTTTGCTAACCATTACACCAGTCAGCAGGGACTATAGAATACACCGACTGCATCTCTGCGGAGAGATAAGACACCCCCTTAATAAGTGTCCTGGATATGATACTAAACAATCTGATGGTGAGGCTCCAGAACTGGAGCTCTTGGGAGAACCTCTTCATTGCCATTGTTCTCGGGCCCACTCTGACCCAGAGAGGTAGCATCTGAGAGGGTCCTATCTATGGGTCAAATAGGACTGTTTGACATTTAAACTGAGTGCAAACAAATGACTAATATTAAATTGAATTGTTTGAAATAGAACTATTTGATCATTTAATTGCGTGTAAACAAATGACTGATGCATAATTGAATTGTCAGTGATACATTGCAATACTTGGAACAATTTAACTGCGTGCTAACAAATGAATAATATAGAATAGCATTATTAGTGTTGATTAGCAATACTCAAAACTCTTTAACTGTGTGCTTGAATTGAATTATCAGTATTGCATAGTGATGCTTGAAACCATTCAACTATGTGCAAATAAAACTATAAATGTTAGATAGCAATATTTGAAACCATTTAAGTAAGTGCAAACAAATGATTAATACTAAATAGAACCATCCGTGTTAAAATATAATATATATGTATAAAGAGGATTTGGCATTAAATAACCTACAATGGTTGATATGCCATAAAACCCAACCCAACCAAATCATATATATTTAATATATATGTATATAGAGGATTTGGTATTAAATAACCTACAAGGGTTGATATACCATAAAACCCAACCCAACCAAATCATATATATTTAATATTTATGTATATAGAGGATTTGGCATTAAATAACCTACAATGGTTGATATGCCATAAAACCCAACCCAACCAAATTATATATATTTAATATATATGTATAAAGAGGATTTGGTATTAAATAACCTATAATGGTCGATATACCATAAAAGCCAACCCAACCAAATCATATATATTTAATATATATGTATATAGAGGATTTGGTATTAAATAACCTACAAGGGTTGATATGCCATAAAACCCAACCCAACCAAATCATATATATGTAATATATATGTATAAAGAGGATTTAGCATTAAATAACCTACAATAGTTGATATACCATAAAACCCAACCCAACCCAACCAAATCAAACCATGGCAGCAAGGGACTCACATTTCTCATCCCCCACCCCACCAAGTTTAACTGTTTCATATTTAAAACATTGTAAGGGAATTCGAATAAAAAACATTGTGTATAAAACTATTTTTATTTGCTATTCTGAGTTTCACAGAGGTTGTTAATCATCCACACTTAAAATATTTAGACAAGTTGCATAAGGATTGCGAACACGCATAAAACTTCAAGGAGTCAATCAAGAGTTTGTGCATAAATAATATAAAAGTTACATTCACTTTATCACATTTGATATTAATTACATTTAAATTGCAGAGGGAGGGGGGTAACTGCCTGTTAATTCTATTATTTTTTAATCAATTGATAGCACTTTCATTGTTTAACTCTGTTTCTCTCCATAGGAACACATACACACACAAGGTGTTAGTTGGCTGAACACAGTTAAGAGTGACCTAAAGGCCCTTTTTTCAATAGCTACTACACCAAGGCATAAGGGAGGGTGCTCCACTTTACCCTTGATCCATACTTTATAATGCTGAGTACTTTCAATATTAAACTTTCTCTCTATATATGATTTATATACACATGTGCACATATATGATTAAATCTTTAATTGTTTTTGAAGAGTTACTATACGATGTTATAATGAAAAGAAAAAAGTGAGAGAGAAAAATTAAATTGTATAGTCAACTTAGTAGGGGGTGTCCTCGTGGTGTAATGGTTACAGCGATGGACTGCAGAATCGTAGTAAGCGAGTTTGTACTCCAGTTGCGCTATTACATTCACTTTCGGGCAAATACCCTTAGGAAAGGTATGAACCCCCTTATCCTCCCAGCTATCGGTTAAATAGTACCACTACTGTTCTTCTAGGAGAATAGCTTTGGCATTAAATAATCAACAAAGGTTGATATGCCGTTAAAAAAAAAGAAACCAAGAATCAACTTAGTAATTAATTGGAAAAAAAAAAATCAGATACTTGAATTTCTATGAAATCAATTAAAATAAACTAAATAATATATTTATTATATATTCATCATAGGTTGGGTAACAAATAATGTTACCACAATTAATTACTCTGTAGTTAGATGGGTTTTATGGCATATCAACCTTGGTTGGTTAATTGATGCTAAATTATATATATATATATATATATATATATATATATATATAAACTAAATTGTAATTAGCTCTACTTAGTATTGAGCACTCTTTGTAATTGTAGCATTGCAGCATTTTGCGGTGGGTTTTTGTTCTTTTGACTAACTGATTGCATATCTCTTGATTTTTTTCAACTGGTGTGACGAAGTTGGCCTTTTTTTTTTCTCCCGATAATCTTTTTCTTTTTTCCCCAGGCAGTGATTCGAGATATTGTTATCTCTGAATTCTGGCGTTTTTTTTTTCTTTTTCTTTGTCACCGTGAACGCTGGTAGATAGTAAATTAGTAAGTATATATATATATATATGTGAGAGAGAGACAGACAGAGGATTTTTTTTTTTTGTAAAATTATATATAATGTTTGTTTTGAATCCTTTGGCCCAGTAATGGAAAAGGAAAAATGACTAGATTAACAAAAATAAAAAGAGCACAACCCCATGACTAAATATGCGAAAGCGAAATGAGCACATTGTATGAATGATCGTTAATAATGATTTTTACGAACATATCTGAAAGCAAACATTTAATATCATTATGAACGTAAGCTACAAAGCGGAACTTTTGCTTTGTCTTTATACCCTGTTTTGACCGGCTCATTGGTCTAGTGGGTAGAGTGTTCGCCAGTGGTCTGGGAGACCTGGGTTCAATACCAGGTCGTCTCATACCAAAGACTCAAAAAAATGGTACTTGATACTTTCTTGCTTAACAGTCAGCAATATAAGGTACATATCAAGGATGAAGTGGAGCAATCCAGGGAAAGGAGTAGCACCCTCCCTTACACCTTGGTGTAGAAGCTATTGAAAAGGGAGCCTTCTGGTTGCCCTCGACTACAGTCACCAACTTACTTTCATACCCTTTCCAGTGGCAAAAGCTGCTGGTGGTGCCAGTACCATCTTAGCCACCAAAACTGTGGTATAACCCCTGGTTGGTGGCTGATAAGGACAGGGTATTACACATTCTCACACATTGTATAATAAAATTTGGAAAAAAAAATTTATAAACACAATTTGTGAAGGAATAATTTGTAGATAACATTTTCAAACACACACATATCTACTTGGTTTCAAGTATTGCAATGTAACACAAACAATTTAACGTCAGTCATCTGTTTGCACACAGTAAAATTATTATACATACATAATTTGTAAGTGAATAGTTTGTAGATAATCTTATTTTTAAAATGATTTCAAGCTAATTTGTTTGCACACATTTAAATGGTTGCTATTAACACTAATAATTCTATTAAATAATTATTCGTTAGCACACTGATATGATTTCAAGTATTACTCACATTTGCACTCAGTTAAATTGTTTCAAATATTCCTATCTAACACAAATAATTCTATTTAGTATTAACCATTTGTTTACACACACTTAAACGGCTTCAAGTATTGCTATCTAACACCAATAGTTTTATTTGCACACAGTTAAATGGTTTCAAGTATTGCTATGTAACACTATAAATTCAATTTATCAGTCATTAGTCTGCACATGGTAATATGGACAAACAGTACTATTTAACTAATTGATGGGTTGTCTTGCTTTGTTTTAAGGTGTGTCAACCCTTTTTGGTTCATTTAATACTAACCCATAGATGGGACCCTATCAAATATGACTACTCTGGGTCAGGGTGGACCTGAAAGTAATGACAATGAAAGGTACCCTACATTCCCGGGCTGTAGCTGCACCATTAGATGGTTTAATGTAATATCCAGGATGCTCATTGTGGTGGTGGCGGAGGGAGTGTCTTACTCCATGTGCAGAGATGCAGATGGTGTATTCTACAACTGCCGCAGATTTCGTCAATTTGTGTTTAATATTGAGTAGAGTAATTGCATCCTATTTACAAAATTTGTGATGCAATTAAGTCTGTGTGTGTGTGTGTGTGTGTATATATATATATATATATATATATATATATATATATATAAAGTTATGATTTTCAATGTGAATGTATTTTAACCATTTTGCATTAACATAAATCTTGCTACAATGTGCTATTTTTCCTGTGTTACAGTGATATATATAAAAAAAATCAGATCATAATATAGACAGAAGATAATTACATTCCAATATTATTTTACTTGTAATAATTTGGCAACTTCTTATAATAATCGGCTTTGTAAAGCAACCTGAAACAATTCTAGCCAGCCTAAGAATATCATGCCTCAGGCTAGCTACTAAAATATAAATATTATTCAAATCATAAATACTTGTCAATAATTGTATACATTTATAAATTCAAGATTTAAAATATTGTCATTTGTGGAATGTAATTCAAATTCATAAATTAAAAACTTAATTATCCAGACTCGTAAATTTAATTTTTTCCCCCCTTACTTTCTGTAATTTTCCATATCAAAATAAGTCAACCAATGTTTCCTAAAAGTCATCAATTATCACAAATAAATCAAACCAGAGATTTCCAAACTTTCTTTTTGCATAGGCAATGCACATTTTTAAAGATATTTTTTGTGACACATCAAGTTTTGTTGATAATGCTTATATAATTCAAAGAAAAATCTAGTTAACCTAATAGCTGTTAGTGTCCGATTTATGGGACATTTACAAAAATTGCTGTATTTATATTTTACATCCTGTGAGTATCCCATAAATGAGATAACTTTTTACATATCATAAATATTCAGACCAATTTTATGAGTTAATACCTCTTGGGATGTTTAATTTTTATTCCAGTATGTGGTCTTCCTTGTTTATTGCAATAAGAAGCAACTAAAATTACAAAGATAATACTAGTGAAAATTATTGATATTAATGATAATTGTTTTAAAAGTAACAATCTTTTATTGTGTATACATTAATTTTAAAGAAAATTTTTTTAGTGGATATTGGGTCAAATGAAGAACGAATATATAGAGATAATCAACAAGATACCTAAGTGCCACAAAAAATATTTTCGAAGGCACTGCTCTAAACACTAAATGTGATTAACTGAAAAAGATCAAAGAAAAAAAGTTATGTTTACAAATCTGAACAGAAGAAAGGAATAATTAAAATGAAATGTCTAGCAAATCTTCAATCAGGCTACTCAACTCACATTAAAACTGAAACAAAATACAAATGTCAAGTTCAGTTTCTTTATAAAATTAGCCATCAATACAAAAATGTAAACATTAGAAACGTAGGGAGATTAAAACCATGTGATCATGACAACAAACATCAAGTTGGCAAGATATATAAAGAAAAGATCATGACTGGCTTTAGAATTATTTCATAATTATTTTCAAAAAAGGCAAGAAATGTTGAATCCTTGCATTTTTTTTCTTTGTTCTTCAATAGCATTCACTGATTTTGAGTTCCCATCTCGATCAAACCATCATCCAAGAAAACAATCCAGATAAACAAGGCTTTCAAATATTGAACGTTGTGGTCGGAATTCATGTAAAAACAAAGACCAGGGCAATTAAATGAACCTTGTGATGAACCAAATTCAAAAGGTTTGTCAGACATTTTAGATTTTCTATAAAAGTAAAATTTATTAAATTTCTTATGTTAACATGTGTGAGGAAGAAGAGATTGCAGGAGGAGGAGGAGGAGAAGGAAGATACAAAAAATGAAAATTTGATAAAGATTGTCTTTTTGTGTCTGTAGAGCAAAGAGTTTTATTACAATAGTCAGCAACTGGCAAACCAGAAGAGAGCAAGTTAAGCCAAACACTTACTTGCCTAAAGTGCAGCAAAAATGTCTTCTTTCTGCAACATCAACTCCTTCTTAAAGTTGGTCTGCCATGAAAATTAGTTTTTTTTTATCAACATCATAGCAAGCGTGCCAATAAAGTTATGGTTCTAGCTTATAAAATTATTCTTTTATTGAAAGATTTTATTTTATTAAGACAAAAAAAAAAGGTTTACTAAAAAGATCAGTTATTTGAAGGCAACATTACTTCAAGAATATCAACAGTTGCAGGCTTTTTAAAACCATCTTTGAATTTTAAGCATTAACCCCTTCTTCATTTTCTCACTCTTTGTGGCCGAAAGTGTAAAAAAAATGAAAAGTCCAGTTCTAGGGGGTCACACCTTCACTCCCAGGCTTTACCTTCCCATTGCATTTAATAGGGCAGAGTTGGAATCAATTTCTGATACCTAAAACACCTCTAAAAAGGTAAATTTTTGTCACTACACCCTTGAATAAAATCCACCCCTGTTGAAAGGAAGATAACATTAATCTTGTGTGCATCCCGTTTGCTATTCTTCTTAAAGGCTCAAGAATTTTTTTTAAAGACTCATATTGAATTAGCTTTTCCAGGTTTTCAAAAATTATCAACAACAAACCACTTTTAAACTCATGCTAAACCACTCTAGCCATTATCACTTATCCAGGTAAATTTAAATAGCTGTTACATTCATTGTCAGTCATGACAGTATAATTTTATCCTCTACCTCATATACTCACAATCAAATTTACTTTTTGAACATAGAATTGGTTGTGGCAGTGAATTAAAAAAGTTTTGCCAGTAGTAATTGAAAATCTTTTAAATAATCAATATTTTTTAATATAAAATTTAATATAAATAGCTGCAAAATACTTTCAGAGGTATATGAAGTTCACTATCCACCTCTCTATCTTCGTCAGGCATTGGGTTGAGGTCAAAGGCAAGATTTACCAACCAATTCCTTCAAATAAAAATGAATCCTGATTAACCTGTATATATTATATCCCGAGCGTAATTCCTTTGAGTTTGATAATCTGACTGTTACGTTTAGTGTAAGCTGTTTAACAAATTGATTGCAGAGTCAACCTTACATGTATTTTAAGGAATATAATTTTCAAGAGAACAAGCTTAACACTCAACCACTGGGCTTAAACTCGCTACATTATTAATTAGTTACTTATACTAAGAGTATATCCAAACTTTTATTAAAAGGTATCAAATTTATATTTCAAAAAAGTTGGGATTGGAGGGAGATAAAGTTTAGTCAGTACTATAAACCCCTGAACTCTTTTCTTCATATATTCCATAAAGCATTTTGCAAAAACTAAAACTCATTATTTCTGGTTTACATTCAGTTTTGCTTCTTTTAACCAGAATATCTCAAGGGATTGACAATCATGAAAGAGAAAGTGCATTTCTTAACAATTTCAGTAACTGTTATTTCATAGAAACTTAAATAAAACTAACAGGAAGATGGTGGTAGTGGGGAATGAGGAATAATATTCACATTCAAGACAGTAGAATGTGTTAGCATTAAAATTACGAGAAAAGTCAGGTAATGTTTCTTCTCAAGATTTACTTTCAAATTGTTCATTTAGAATTCTTGTATGATGATGATGATGATTAATGAAGTTTAAACAAAAAAAAGAAAAAAAGTTAAAACCAATGATTCAAGATGAAAATATGATTCAGAATATTCTCACATAAATAATAATAAAAAAAAAAAATTCTAAATGTGTGAGAACAACTTGTTTTGAGAACTAAAGAGCATATAATTATTTACTAAGCTTAGCTTAGTTGTGGCTCAAGTCCAGAAGAGTATGGGGAACTTAGTGAGAATCAAATTCAGTAGTCTGCTAGCCAAGCTCACTAGCTATTGTGTGAGGCACCTTATTAAAAATCATATCAATCTTCTTTACTTTTTTTTTTTTTAATTATCTATAAAAAGAAGATAGAGACGGCTGATTTTCAATAGGGATTTAATTTGAGTTTACGCTGATGAGGATTGACTTAGTCACTTTTCCTTTTGAAAGGCGGCCTTGAGATAAAAGATAAAGGGAAAAAAATGACAAGGTTCTAAATTGCTGCAGTTGTTGTTGTTGCATTCTGTTCTGCCTGGTCTTCAAGTGTTTGAACATTCTTTGGGAGGTTTTTTCTTTAGATCAGATTTGGGAGGTTTTTTCTTTAGATACAGAAAGGAGTGAGGGACAAAGAAACAGAAGTTTGTCTGGGTGGGGGTTGGAAAGGAGGCCTGTTCACTCGGCTTGTTCAATAACAACAGCTGGCGTGTCCGTTACAGCCACAACAGGACTTGTCGTAGTAGCTGATGGTACAGTAATTGACTGATTTGTTGCTGCCACCTGATTTGCTGCAGTTGCTTCTCCGCCTTGGTGAATATGGACAATTTCTCCATTTTCTGTGGTCACTGTGGCAACATGGACTCCTTCAGGCGTTCCCATGGAAACAGCAACTTGAACACCTTCTTGACCATCTGCACCTTGAAATTGCTGGTTAAAATATGAAAGAAAAACATGTCAGCGTGTTTCGCATGGCTAGATGAAGAGAGAGAGAGAAAAAAAAGTACAAGTCTATGTTTGTCAGTCATTATTATAAGTACAAAGTGTAACAGGTATTTGAAAATACACTTTTAGTAAAGCCATAAATGGAAGTGGATCTCATGTAATGTTACTTGGCATGCTCCAAATATTCTTATAAATGCAACCAATTCCAATCTGATATGAGAAAGGAAAAGGTACAAGCTGCTGACTTGCCAAGTCTTTCATCTTCAATGCCAGAAATGAACTGGAGATACTCATAGTAATACATACAAGTTTACATCCTCTGTGATGATCCTAGGGGTTGTGAGCAATGAGAGCTATATATCATGTCTTCCACCATTTCTTCCTAATGAGCCTGAAATGCTGGACAATGTACTCAAGCTAGGGTTCAAGAGAGATTGTACATGTTCCAACAAGATTGTTCACTCTCACACAAGCCATACGACTCAGGAGTGGCAAACCAAGAATTTTTATGACTACATTACCCTCCAACATGCACCTCCCTACCTTAAGCTTTCCAGATTTAAATTCCCTAAACAACTATGTCTAGGGTGTTGTCAAGAGAAAGACCAACAATTAGTCCCAAAATACCAAGAACTCATCGAAGGCTGCCAATATGGACATGGATCACCAACATAAATGAGAATCACTTGATCAGAGCATGAAATCACTTCCAACAACAGGTTTAAGATTAACAAGTTTTATTGAATAAACTTTTTAAGGATTTTTTTTTAATATACGCATTTTTTTTTTCTTATTGAATATCTTGCTTTTTGTTTATATTATAATTTGATCTCAATTGCCTCACGCAACCTGTAGAAATGCAAAAATATTTTTAAAAACCTGACAAATCCTGTAGAATATTCAAGATTCTTCTAGATTGTTATTTGCATAGCCTGTAGAGACACAAAAAACAAACTAAAAATATCTTTTGAGGTATTTTTGATAAAATAGGAAAAAGTGATACTTTGCTGCATTTTTTTGCTTTGTGAAAAGCAGGTAAAAATTAAATGATAGTACAGAGATGAGCCCCATTAACAAACCTTGCCCAGTTGGCTGGGGCTGTAGAATAGACTAACTACATCTCTGCAAAGGGGTAAACCCCTCCAATGAGTGTCCTGGATATATGACACTAAACAATCTGATGGTGGAGCTTTGGGGAATGCGGAGTAACCCTTCGTTGCTATCACTCCCAGGTCCACTCAGGCCAAGAGTGGTAGCATCTAATAGGGTCCTATCTATGGGTCAAAGAGAACTAAAATGTGTACTTATGCAAAACTGAATCACTTGAAATATAACTGTTTTGATATTTAAACTGCATACTTATGCTAAATTGAACAGTTTGAAATGGAACTGTTTTTGACATTTAACTGTGTATAAACAAAATCTATACTTATACTCAACTGAACTGAATGAATTAGAACTGTTTGACTAAACTGAATAGCTTGAAATGTTTTTGACAATTAAACTGTGTACACATGCTAAACTGATTATTTGTATAAAAAATGAATTTGGCACTAAATAACCTACAAAGGTTGATATGCCATAAAACCCAAACAACCAACCAATATTAACAAACCTTTTTGCTGTAATATGCAAATAGGTTATAGAAAAACATAATTTCCAAATAATATGTTTATTTAATATAAGCAAATTTTTCTTTGTCTAAAATTTTAGTCATAGGTTTATCTTTAAAGAAAAAGAAAAAAAAACGTGTCTAAATTTTTTAGATGAAGCTTGATGATTATTATCAATTAGTGTATTCGGACTTTATTATTATTATTATTATTCACAACATTTTAGCTGATGTGTCCTTCAGCCTTCTTCAAGTGAAAACTCAAGAGCCTACAAAGAACTACAAACTGAACCTTTTATTTAATCTACCAGTGTAGATTGTTCTAATTTCATAAACCATAACCAGG
This sequence comes from Sepioteuthis lessoniana, assembly GCA_963585895.1. Lineage (NCBI taxonomy): Eukaryota > Metazoa > Mollusca > Cephalopoda > Myopsida > Loliginidae > Sepioteuthis > Sepioteuthis lessoniana. Next base: position 13,147,420 of record OY757932.1, on the reverse strand, counting down.
TATAAGTGTTAAGCTATAGCAAATATTCCTGGTTATTTTTACCTAGAATCAGAATTGAACCCATAACCTCCAGATGATTTCACTAAGATGTTCATTAACCAAATACCTATATCCATTATGCAGCAGGACACATAGCCTAACAGATATAAGCATTAAAACATTGTGACTATAACAATAAAAATGAAGACAATAGTCCAAATATTCTGAATAATAAAAGTATTTGTTGACATCAATTTTAATGTTAATGTAATAACCAAATCTAACTTACAGCATGAAGAAATTTTACCAAGATTATTTGAATCTTAATATCTGATAAATTATTTTTGTATAACAAATCATGAATGCAAAATTTGATACTATTCCAATTTATTCAATATCTGATCAATTAAAAGTGACATGTATTCTTTTAAACTCCACTCCCACCTTTTTTTTTTTTTTGCTGCTCTGACATCTAATGTTCTAATTTTATTGGTTACTAATAATTAGCATATTCAGATTTTTTATGGTTTCATCGATTATTGTTAGGTTTATATGGATCTACATTTCTGAATGCACATTTTTAGATCATGTTTTTTATTAAATCTATCATTTACCATTTTCCCTATTTTTGTAAACATTAATGATATAGATATAGGTTTATAAATTCATTTTTTACAAATTGGTACTACTTTCAAAATTTAAGATTTCATATTTTTTAAAATAAATAATAACATGATATAGCTAAACAAACATTTTCAAGTCAAATATTTTATGATTTTCAACTTTCTCTGATGATGCAAATAACTTCCGTCTTAATATACTGAAAATATTTCATATAGATTTAACTAGAAGAAAAAATAAATTTTATCTAAATATAAAACCTTTTTCTCTCATAAGCAGCTGAAGATAAAAATTTGATTTTTTTTTTATCTCACCAGTTTAATTAAGTTTTACAGGAAAACCAAATCTTTAATATCAACAAATGAAATGACCATTTAAAAAAATTATTATCTCAAGAAAAGTGTACTCAAAATAAAAGATAATGGCAATGGGTATTTGTCCTTTTTATACCTTGTATAGCTTTTCATTTTAACATGGATTGCAATGTATGGTTACAAGGCAAGATTATACAAGCATTTTCTTTAAAAAAAAAAAAAAAAAAAAAAAAACATTTCAGTGGATCTATTCTCCAGTCTTCCCAAGACATATGGGGGCATATGGTGAATAATTTTGTTATTGATTAAAAAAAAGAAAAGGCAATAAAAGATTATTTGAAACTATTCAGCAGATGCCAAATCTACTTGAGAAAGACTGAAGAATTGAATATATTACCGCTGGTACAAAAGCGACATAATCCATGAAAAAAAAAAAAAAAAATTAATACAATATTCTTATTTTTAGCTCTATAAAACATTTTCCCTTTATACAATTTTTATCCATAAAATTTAATTTTGTTTATAGCTAATAAATTTTGGTCTTTCTTACTCGATGAATGTCTAATAATTCTCAAGATATAAATTTATCTTGAGGATGAAGACATTTAACTTTTAAATAATCATATTAACAGTCAGTGATCAAAAACATATTCAATTTTAAGCTAAATTTCAAAATGTGATATCCAAATAGTTTTTGTAAACTTACCAAAATAATCAATAGAAATGTTCAGTTTAGTTTGGTTTTATGGCATACCAACTGTTGTAGGTTATAAAATACCAAATCTGGTTTTTATATATGATTTGTAAACATAAGTCAACAAAATTAAATAGTTCCAAGTATTGCTTTGTATCACTCACAATTCAATTAAACATCAGTCATTTGCTTACACACAGTTAAATGATCAAACAGTTCTATTTCTAACAATTCATTTTATCATGAGTCATTTGTTTGTACTCAGTTTAAATGACAAACAGTTCTATTTGACCGATGGAATAGGAACCTATCAAGTGCTACCACTCGGGACTAGAGTGAACCTGGGAATGACAGCAATGAAAGAGTAATCCACATTCTCCCAAACTCCAGGACTGGAGCCTTACTATCAAAACTGTTTAGTGTCCTATCCAGAACACTAAGAACCCTATTTACCAACCCCTCACAAGGTCAATTTTTAAGCAGAGTTTACCAGGTTTGAATTCAGAGTTTTCCTTCTCCTAGACTAGTTGCCTCACCAAAGCTGAAGAACCCAGTCTGTCCTGCTATTTACCCATAGCTGGAGGGAGAATAATTGGATTCATACCTTTCCCAAGGGTATTAGTGCTACGTGAAATGCAATCAGTCTCGTCCAGGATTTGAACTCGTGTCGCAGTGTCCATTTCCAACGACGATAACCATTACACCACAGGCACCTCCCAGAACACAAAGAAATGTTCCTGTTGAATGATGTGAAACTTACCTGTAAAACATGATCACCTTGTAATATTTGAATGTGCTGTGCCTGTTGAAGTTGAGAAATTTGCTCTGGTGTTGCGTGAAGAATTTGGATTTCTCCTTGCTGTAAGGCTTCTCCTTGCATTGTAACAGCATTCTGGAGATCCAATTCACCCTGAAAAGAATATTATCATATAACACATAAAGACAAACGAATCAATATGTATTCAAATTAGTGTCATTTACTGATGTGTGTGTATATGTTTGTATATATGAGGGTCAGCTGAAAAGTTCATAGACCAAGATACACAGTGTGACCAACTGAGGTTTATTTTTCAACATGGTCCACACACTTCTTCCATTGGTGTTGCAGTGCTCAGATCCCGATGTTAAAGAAAGTCATCAACAGCAGATATATGAACTTTTCAGTCCACCCTCATACATTTACTGATGTGTGTATGTGTATATATCATACAAACATTTATTGTTGTGTGTGTATATATATATATATATATATATATATATATTCAAACTAGCCAATCCTTTACTGATTTATATTTGAATGTATAAAAATTATTAATAAATATATTTCCATCTTTACCTGATGTATGTGGAATTTTGTGTCTTCATGTGGATTTGAATCTTCAAAACTACTTTGTGAACTCATTATAGAACTGAATCCCATTCCTGGATTGTGAATATAGCTAGGAGGAGCTTTGCCTCGAAAAGCTTTAACAGTTAAAGGTAAACCCCTTAACTTTCGTCGGAAAGCAGTCCGACATTTTGAGTCAATATTTTGTTTAATTCTTTGCCAGTCAGATTCATTGATCCGAAACCGATAAATTAAGTGACCTGAAAGAGAAAAAAACCTCATTAGACTACAGATAAACTGTTGTGGCAGAAAAAGGATGGAAAATATTTATCATGAGCAAAGCAATAGTTCTATAAAATGTTCAATTTTTCTTCCTCAATACAACATTGACTGTTGCAAGTAAACATTTATGATATACAGAATAATTTGAGAATGAACAAAAGACAATTTATTAACAAATTAAAACTGAAAAATACTTAAAAACATACAAAATTTAACTTTAATTCAGTTCAAAAAGCATATATAACTCACAGTAGTATTTGATACAAAATGTTTTGTCATTCTATCAAATCTAAGGCAAATTTTTTCAGGTTTTTTCTTTTCAATCAATGATATAAATCAGTTGTGACTTTACTAAAGAATGAAAATTGATGTTAAATCCAACTTCCCACCAAGTTAGATTTGACATGAAGTCATTTTATAGTGGGAAGGAGAGCATACACAAATCAAGACTTGTGTGGCCATTACAAAAATACCTGATACCCTTGGCACCAAGCAATAAACTTACTCCTGCTAAACAGGTATTGGCTGAGGAGAAAGCTCCCAGGAACCAAATGATCAACATACAAACACCCACCAGGTGCAAATGCCAGATGTGCCCACCCATGGACAGGTAAAAATTGAAGTGTTTTAGAGAAATTTCAGTAAGCTTAGATAATGCTTAATAGTTAAATCCATCTTGGTAAGAGAGGAGAAAAGCATGCTGTTACTTGGAAGACATCCATAAAGTTTGTTTTATTTTTTTTTGTGAAGGAATATCAAAAATAATCAAAAATAATAGAAAATGAAAACTTACACCAAATTCCATAAATCATCAAAGGGTCAAGTTGTCTCTTGCCATGTTTCCCCATCCCTGATAAATTTGAACAAGCTTGTGTCTCTCGATCAAATAAATAATCAAGTAAAGTCAATGCCATTTTTTCTGCTGTCCGACAATTGGAGTGAATATGTAGAAGGTCACTGAAAGCAGAAAATACATTTTGTAAATAAACACATTCATAAAGTTTTATAGCAAAAAGTACAGCACTTTTAAAAAGACAAAATTCAACCATAATTTAGCTTACTATACTTCCATTCAAGATTTTTTTCTCTACAAATTATGATTATTCTCATGAGTTTTAATCCCAAACATTCAGCAAATATGTTCTTTAATATTCCTTATATGTTGATATAGTTCTTGAGTGTCAGTTTAGTTTTTATTTCCTTGATAGCAAGTTTTACAGCTCAAAAATCTGTTCATATGAGGAAATCTCAGATTTGTGAATTTGAAAAGTGTTTCCACTGAAGAAATAAAAAAAAATACTGGGTGATATTTAAAAATTACGCAATATGCAAGATACACTATATCAGTTGAAACATTGAGATTAAAAACAAAAAAGAGGATAATAATAATAAAATTATTTTTAAAAATTGAAAATAATTCAACTTGAAACTTCAAGTACAAATCTTGTTGCTATTGAAGTTTTTCATATAATACACTTAATAAAAAATAAAAAGCTAAAGCATTGTATCTAAACACTTTATACAGATATCTTTAATCTACCTTTATTTTTACCAGTAATGATCTTTGGCAAATATGGGTAAATGAAATTGAATATATTCCTTTTCTTTTTTTCTGAATAGGATATGTTAATCAGCCATCAAATAATGTCGGGTTTGCTAAAATATTTTATGCTTAACACTCACAACTCACGCCCTGATATTTCAATCACTCATAGTTGAGAATATATTGTCCAAGAATTCTTTATGAAATGATCAACTGAAAATACTAATCATTTTCCATTAAGCTATATTCCTGCTAGTTAACTGCAATATAATGAATTAACTAAATGTCTGCAATGCATTTAACAATAAAACATTAGCTTTAAAAAGGTTTTACCTTGAAGAAATAGGCACTCTAACACGCATTTCAGGATTATTTTCATCACCAAGCCAGCAACCATGTGGGTAATCCTCTAGAAAATGAACAGACAGTAAATGCAAGATTTAAGTTCATTATCAAATAATACAATTCACATACAAAAAATAAATAAATTCAATTTCTTTAGGAACAGCAAATGACAAATTTCAGTTAAGTGGAGATGTTTCTTTGTTTATTTTTAAGCAGATGAAAATATGCTATTTTTTAGTTCATTGATGATAGATTTATAACTTCATTTGCTAAAAAGATTGTATGTCATTTTTTCCTTGCTATTTTGTCTACCAGAGATAAGCCATCATTTAAAACAGCTCATTTTTTAAAAATGAAATCACAAAGACCAGGTTCAAAAGAAGGCCAATGTATTTCCAACAGAAATAAGGAGTATAAATTTGCAAAATGTGTGTTTTTATGTAATCACATAAGTTTGTGAGCATCAGAAAAATTTACATTTACTAACACCATGTTTTACTTGTTTCTTCAAAAACTTTTTAAGACAAAACAAGAGCATACAAGTAGTGAGAAAGGAAATGTAGGACTTAATGTTTGATGAAAAGAGTGGCATAAAGTCAGGCAATGAAAGAAAGTATTTTGGTTAAACAATAAAAACTTGAGGCCAGAAGTTTTGTCAATGAAGTTGCCAGCCAAAAGGCAAAGTTAAGAATCTGTGTAATGATATAAGAAAAAAAAAAAAAAAATTTTTATAAATTTTTTTTTTTAATTTTTTAAAGAATTAGCTTATAAACTAGCAGTGGCCATCTGCTGGGTTTGGCTACACATCAAATATTTATGAAACCAACTTGATGCCACTGTGTGCTCACAAGTGGGGAAAATCCGTTCAAAGAGTGGACAACAACTACCTCAGCTGCCTGGTGTGCTGCCAGTTTTCACTCAAACTGTTTTACAATTCCTTGTTGCGTCCTCAAAAATCCGAGACAACAGTTGAAACTGTTGCATTGCTGAGGGCAGCAAATTCTGGAAAAGAAAGGCAAAACTACGTCTATTGGTGTAGCTTGGATAAGATTGGAGCAGGACATCATAAGATAAGTTTCAAGATAAACTATTTTTTTTTTAACATTAAAAGAGCTCCAGAGAAAAATAGTGAAACTAATTATTTGTGGGTGAGACCTGGAAGAAATTTTTTTTGCTTTGCTTTTGAACACAAAAGAAATTTGTGAGCAAATATGAAAATAGAAAAGACATACAAACGACAGCTTCCAACAGTAATAAAATAAATGGAATTATTATAATTAATATTATTATTACTATTATTATTATTATTACTACTACAATAACAGAAGCAAAGCCAGAAAAATTAAATTTATTAAAGAGTAGAACAATAGCAGCAGTGGTGGTAGTAGTAGCAGAAGGACATAGGGAGCTGGCAATGACAAAGTAGACAAAACTTCTGGCACTTAGAAATGAAATACAAATGAGAAATGATAGAAATAAGAGAAAGCGGTAAATATTACATACCTTCTGAATTCAATGTAATCAAAGTTACATTGGGACCAATGTTACGGAAGTTGTTGTCCATAGAATTAAATCCGGCATTTGGTGAAATTAATTCTGTTGAAACAAAATTTTTAAAAGTGGAAGACATAAATTGAAAGAATTTTCCAACAATGTGTACACGACAACAGCTAGAATAAATAAAGATATATAATTTTTACAAAATATGAATAACTTATTCCATTAAATAAATCTAAAACTGTTTTATTTTAATCTTAGTTTAATTTATCAAATGTGAAATAATGAAAATTTTCACTATTTAGAAAATAAGAGGGTTGCTCAAATAGAGCAATAAAAAACAAGGTACAGTCAAAGCTTGATCTCATTACTTGATTTTGATTTACTTTAACAGCATGTCAACCCACCTGGGGTTATTTTATGCCTAGAGGTTAGGGAATCACATACATTGACTTGACATAGATCAAACAATACTCTAACTTGCTTGTATAAAAAATAAATATCAAAGAGAGAACTTGCTTGAAATGATTGGTTTTATTTGGTTGGATTTTATGATATATCAACCATAGTAGGTTATTTAATGCCAAATCCTATTTATACTTATATATTAAGCATATGATTTGTAAATACATTTTATTGATAACATTTTTAAACAGGCCTGGGCTCATTTCATTTGCACACAGTTAAATGGTTTCAAGTATTGCTATATAACAGACACAATTGAACATCAGTCATTAGTTTGCAAACATAGTTTGGAAGTATTTTCATTTTTAAATGAGAAGTAATTTGTTTGCACACAAGTAATACTATTGTTTTTACAGTTAAATGGTTTTAATTATTGCTATCTAATACTAATAATTCTATTTGATATTAATCATTTGTTTGCACACAGTGAAGTGGTAACAAGTATTGCTATTTAACACTAAGAATTCTATTCAACACTATTCATTTCTTTGCATAGCCAAATGTTTCCAAGTATTGCTATACCAATAATTCAATTTAGGCACACTTTTAAAGAGTTTCAAAAGTATTACTATGTATCACTAACAATTCAATTAAAATGGTCATTTGTTTGCACACAGTTAAAATGTCAAACAGTTCTATTTGACCCATAAATAAGACCCTATTAGGTGCAACCACTACGGGTTAAGTGGACCTGGGAGTGATGGCATTGAAAGGGTACTCCATATTTACTAGAGCACCACATACTGGAGCCTTGCCATCAGATGGTTTAATATCATATCCAGGATACTTGTTAGGTGAGTTTCACCCCTCTGCAGAGGTACAGTTGGTGTATTCTACAACCCCAGTCAACTGGGCTGTACTTGAAATGAGTATACATTTATATAAATATATGATATTCAATGATAAAAATTATAGTACTGCAAAGTTACAGTCAACTTGCATTAAAAATAAAATTGGATCTTCAATAAAGATATTTTCATAACAAATATAATAGAAAATTTATCATTTTCTTAGTGCATTTGTGAGCAAATCTTCCCCAAAAGGAAAGATAATATCACCCTATGAAATTCTTGATTTCTTAAGCATATTTGGCTAAATAAAACATGTTGTTCCCATTTAGGCACAATAAACAAATCAACAATAAACGAATCAATTATAATTCATCAAATGAATAAAGACACACAATTCCAAATAATTGGCTTCTACAATTCAATCTTATTCAAAGGCAAAATACAGATTGGTTGGTTGGGTTTTATGACATATCAACCTTTGTAGGTTTTTAATGCCAAATCCATTTTTGTACAATTTCTATTTCAAACAATTCAGTTTAGCATGAATACACAGTATAATTGTCAAAAACATTTCTATTTCAAGCTATTCAGTTTAGTCAAACAGTTCTAATTCAAACAATTCAGTTTATCCTAAGCACAGTTTCAATGTCAAAAACAGTTCTATTTCAAACAATTCAGTTTTGCATAAGTAAGCAATTTAGTTCTATTTGACCCTTAGACAGGACCCTATTAGATGCTACCACTCTGGGCCAGAGTGGACCTGAGAGCGATGGCAATTCCCCAAACCTCCAGCATTACTGGAACCTCACCATCAGATTGTTTAGTGTCATAATCAGTACACTCGTAGGGGGAGTCTTACCCCTTTGCAGAGAAGTAGTTGGTGTATTCTACAGTTCCAACCGACTGGGCAAGCAAAATACAGAGCAAACAAGCTGACATCTATGAATACTTGTAAAAAAGTCACAGAGTGGCTATGTCTGGTTTAAAGGAAAATAACAGCTTTCTTACCTCAAAAAAGACAACATGCAGCAGTGGCATTTGTTTTTTATGTAAAATAAAATCAGAGAAAGCTAAAATAATTTGGCTTTCATTTCTAAAAGAATCTACATGCATTGATTGGCCAGTCAGCTTAATTTGGCTAAATAAAAGGCTGGGAGAAAGTTTAAGCAAGGATATTTTGCCATTTCACATTCTGAAGTGTGCAGATTAATAAAAAAAAAAAGGTGGATTAGAAAGGAATATTCAGGGTTGGATGAGAATTTATCTCCTGTGGACTAAGGTTCCAGCTTTTCAGTGTTAGACCAGCAAAGAGAGAATTATATGGTTACAACACCACCATGCGCACACACACGTGTATATATCCCATAGAATTATCATCATTAAGGGATAAAGAGATGAACAATTATTTGTTTTAATTGGCATGAATATCATGCCAAATAAAACAAAATGTATTTATAAGAAATACATTCATAAAAAAAATTTTTTTTAAATACATTTTAGTTTTGTTTAGAGTTAATATGATCACAGTAAGTAAGTTGGCGACTCTAGTCGAAGACAACCAGAAGGTTATCTTTTCAATAGCTACTACACTGAGGTGTAGGGGAGAGTGCTACTCCTTTCCCTGGATATCTCCACTTTACCCTTGATACATACCTTATATCGCTGAGTGTTAAGCAAGGAGGTATCAAGTACCATTTTTAAAGTCTTTGGTATGACCCGGACCATTGGCAAACACGCTACCCACTTGGCCAATGAACCAGTATAAATAATTCTTCTTAAATAAAGCAAGTGTAGACAAACATTAAAAAAAATGACTAAGATTGTCTTTGCTTTCTATATAACTATAGCTTATATTTTAACAGCTCTGCTTTGATCAGTTTGTAGACATAATAACCTGCCTTAAATCATTCAAGAAGAACCTCCGACAAAGCAAACACATAATAGAGTAAGAAACTTTGCTTACTTCCTTTTTTATCTTTACTATCCATCTGGATGGCTTGTAAAATATCTGCATCAATTGCTAGAAAAAAAAAAAAAAAATTCATTAAAGAAAAGAAAAAATTTCAGAAAAGTTATATACAAGATTGTAATAGAAAATACTGCCATTTTAAACAAATACAGTATCAAATATTTCCTTCTACTGACTACTGTTCAGCAATTACATAATAGATTAAATAATGTAATATATAATTAAAAAAAGTCACTCAAAATTTGCTTCAGAAGATTTATCGATGTAATATTTAATTTAACAAAAACTAGCAAGAAATTTTAAAAGTGCTTCAAATATATTTTTAAACACAAAAGTTATCAGTAAATAGAATAGTTTTATAGAATACTTTACCTTTTTCCAATTGGCTTTCCTCTTCTGTAAACAAAAGAAAATACAAATTAAACAACTGAATTTAGAAATGAGATATATATTTGTTTTTTAAGAAAATACACCATAAAACTGTCACTTAAGATTCTTCAGGTCAGTACAAAAACAAAATTCAATAAAAATTTTAACTTTTAGCCTATATATAATCATCAAAAAATGATTGAACCCAAAAGAATTTCAATTGTATGATGTTAAAGAAATTATTTCTACGAGTCTTAGTAAGCATTACACAATAGGTCACTTTTTAATATTAGGGATTTAATTGTTAGGGATGCTAAATTAAAGAAAAATAAATAAAATGTAAATAAAAATAATTATCTTGCTTGAATCATTAGCGATTCAAGTTCAAATGCAAAACAGAAATCTGAACCTCTATTCAACTTCAACAAACATATCATTTTCCCTACTTTCATTTATAAATAAAATAATGATAAACACATTTACCACCATTCCTGTCCTGTGGTAATCCAACTATAAGAGCACCAGACCGTCGGGAAGGTGAAACAGAACTAAAAAGGAATCAAATTGATATAATCATTAAAAGTAGCAACTATCTAAAAAAAGAAAAAAGATTATTTTTGTGTTAGCTATAATTGAGATTGCAATACAAGTCAACATTTTACGATAAATATATTAAATTCTGAAAAATTTTTAAACTTGCCAAAAAGTTTTACAGATACAGCGATAGTTTCCCTCATTAATTTGGTTATTTTTGTTAAAATTTTCTTCTAGCTTCAATGTAAAGTTGTCCTCATGCTACAAATTGGAGTTTTATCTAGTTAAATGACTTGTTTCACAAAATTTATTGATTACAATCAACTTTGACACATCTGCAAAATGTATGTTAAGATAAATATTACAACTTTTCAATTAATTTATAATCCCAACATATACATATAACTATCTGCTAAAAATGAAAATATTTTCTCTACTCAAGTTATAAAAAGTTAGATGATGAAGTGAAAATAATTCATAAGGGAAATAAATTCTACTTTTAAAAGATAGTGATATCCCTTCCTTCATAATTGTTACATAGATAAAGTTGGTTGATAACAATCCAAAGTCGTTAGACAAATCAAGATACATTCACATTATTAATTCATTAACTAAAGAAATAAATTTGTTGTAACAGCCCTAATTGATATATTTTACATAAAATAATATTTAGAAAGACAAATACATGTAATGTTATCAATAAATGTTAGACAATTTGGTTAGATAATTGAGATTATTTTGAGTCGTATGAATTACAAAAACCACAAAATGTTAATTTAGAAATGTTAAAACAAAATCAAGATAGCATTAAAGAAAATAAATAAATAAATAATTGTCATGAAAAATAAGTCAAAAGTTACAGTTCACTTACCCCCTTTTGGAATTATATGAAGTAACAATGTTGTTATTGTTATTATTGTTGTTGCTGTTGTTGTTCTTATTTTGTGCCACCAATTCCAGAACTTTAATTTCTAAATATTTTGTTCGTAAACCCATATTTTCCAGTTTATTTTCTATACTGTCAAGTCGTAAGCAAATTGCTTTGTTGATGTTGAATAAAATTTGCTGCGAAAAAAAAAAGAAAAAAAAATAGCAACAAATGAAATAGAAAAAAGATTTTAATGAACAAAATGAATTTAGAAAAACTTTCACTTTCTTAATTCAACTATGTTGCCTGTTGATATATTTGCATAGAAATGTGGGTGTATTTACATAAAAACGATCCTATGATAACTGTGCAAAATTATACAAACTATTTTCTCCTTTAGATGGATTATATACATAGAATAATAAAACTTGTCAAGTTTTTGTAATATGATTTGGTAAAAAAAACTTGCTAAATTTTTATATATAAACAAAAGCATAGAATTGAATAATCTCAAGATTTTTCTAAAAGTAAAAATAAATTAAATACAAATAAAATTTGCTCATATTAAAAAATACATTAAATTGATATAACATCAATTTTTAATTTTTGTTGTATGTCACATAAAGCATTTTGGTTTGGTTTCTTTGTTTAATGGCATATCAACTCTTTTTAGGTTATTTAATGCCAAAGCCATTCTCCTAGAAGAACAGTAGTGGTACTATCTAACCCATAGCTGGGAGGATAAGGGGGTTCATACCTTTCCCAAGGGTATTTGTCCGAAAGTGAACGTAATAGCGCGACTGGAGTACGAACTCGTGTACTTCAATTCCGCAGTCCATCGCTTTAACCATTACACCACGAGGACACCCCACCCAAAGTATTTTGATAACTTTAATTGCTCATTTATCTCAATATGTATCAGTGTATTTAAACTATTTTATATTTATCTACAAGATGTCTATAATCAATGCACAAATTAAAACTTTTTTCAATATAATATATGAATATCAAATGACAATGTTAAATTAAGAGATGTTAAAAACATTATAGGCAAAGTCCACTTTAGACAATTCATTTGGGCACCTCTGGTAGTGTAACGCTTAGCAAGCTAGACTAGCGAACCTACACGAGTGAGTTCGAGTCTCATTGGGTGCCCCATTCATTCGGCCTTGTGCCACATCGAAGCAAAGAGCTTTGTAAATTATCTTTAGACAATTCATTAATCCCAATTTTGATTGATGTTAAAACAAATAAGCACTAAACAATAATATAATCAATGAGAATAATAACAATGAATTCTGATCTTTTCAGATTATCCATCAAAACATAAAAATGTGTTTGAAAAACTTTTTACTACATTGTAAAACCATTAAAGTTAATAAATGTAATTATGATAGTTTGATTTCATAATTACCTATTTCTTGAAAAAATATTAGTTCAAAGTTGATAGCACAGATATTGTTTTTGTTTCTTATATAATTTCATATATCCAAGGATCATTTTTACAAAATGTCTGTTACATATTAAGATTAACATTTTAGATAAAAATCCTTGGTGGCTTTAACAAGTCTAATCTTTCAAGTTTTTCCATATTGATTTCTTTAGTGGTATTTTCAGCCATTTCATTTTCTATGTCTTCAGTTCCTTTAAATAGACATTGCTTATCAAATTGAAGATTATTTTTACTTAAATTCTTTTGCATGCAAATCAAATAATTCTCAAACACTTTCTATATTCACATCATTCAGTTATACAACCAGATCATGTTGACTTTACTAAACTACAAACATGGTGCAAGGACAACCAACTCACACATACACACACTTATCAGATGTCATGGTTACACTTCCTACCTTAATGGATTGTTCCATGTTAATATTAATATCTTGTTCTAATTTCATTCTTTTTTCAGAAGGTTCTCCATCACAAGAATCGTCATCATCTGCAGAAAAAACTAAAGGAAAAGTATAGAACTGATTTAACAAATTAACAGCATTTTTTTTTTATAACTAAATAAAACTTACAAAAATAATAATAAAAAAGACTTTCATGAAGAAATTTTTAGCATCTAAATCAAAGAGATTTAGAGATAAAATAAAATAAAATATAACTTTACAATAAAAGCTAGGTATTTAGTATATTGATTGTTCAATGATAGGAGAGATTTAAAATGCTAATATTTCCAATATTGTTAAAAATCAGATTTTTCTTGAAATCAATTGCTTCAAATTCAAACATAGTTCTAAAGAACATCATTATTTTAATTTTATAATTTTAAATAAAAGGAATATCTTACTAGATTCATCACTCAAATCTTGATTACTCATATGTGACATCAAATGTACAGCATTAACAACTCTTGGAGCTGGCTTTGAAATAGCTGTTCCAACACTGACTGAATTTGATACAGCCAATGCCTCAGTAACAGCAGTTGCGACATTATCTTCTCCAGCAACAGTAACACCTGTTGTTTCTGTAAGGGCAACTGTTGGAACACCTACTTCATTCATTACAATCTGGAATATAAAAACAAAATTAATTAATGTGCTTTTCTTTTCTTCATTTTTTTTTTTACAGAGATTATTATACTTCAACATCTATTTTATCTGAAAAACACTTACAGCCGTTACATTTCCAGGAACATCAACAGATATTTCTTCTTGAACAGATTTGGATGTGGTGGCGGTGGAAACAACATTTGTGCCAACATTGTCTTCATTCATCCCTACCTATCAAAAGAAAACGGGAATATTTGGGGTTTTTTACTAACTTTGATTAGATAATATTTACTATTTGTAGCCAGTTCTTTTTTTCAGCATATGCTTTAGAAATTTACTGCAGAGAAAAAAGTTACAAATAATACAACACAAAAATAATAAATGATACAATTTATCAAAGTCAGAAAAAAAAAAAAAAAACAGTTAATGGTAAAGAGTTTTTTTAAAAACTATTCTCAATAAATAAAACAGAATAAAATTTATGTTTACAATAAGCACCAAAATATAACAGGCTGTTATAGTTTTTATTATTCTATTTAAAATATGATTTAAATACTATCATTTTTAAATGAAAGCAATAATTGACATTAAGAAAAAATTCATTCTCTGTGTTTTTATGCAAATGAAATGTTTTAAGCTTCATATCAAGTGATGAAATTATCTCAAATAAAATAAAAAAAACAATCATAAAATGTTAGATAAAAAGGCTAACTTACCATTTGAAGATGCACAGTTGCATGTAACTCTGATGACATAAGTGTACAGCAACTTCACCTCAACTAATTCTGTACGAATTGAGCTTAGGAATAAAAAATTGTCACCATTGTATGCCGCAAATTATTTCCGGCTGGATAAAGAAATAAAAACGGAAAAATTAAAATACACCTTAACATTCATATTTTGTACCTTTACTTGCAATCACTTTAAAATACCATTGTGCAATTAAATATTTAATTCATTCATAGTAAGAAGTTTAGATTTGCATACATTATAACGCACATTATATGGTATGTACTGATGACGAAAAAATAACTCTCTAGCTCTCAGGCACTAAATTGAAAACATTAAAAAAGTAACAATTATAAAAAAACAGAATGAATTTTTATTTCATTTTTTCTATACATTTTAAATAAATAAAACTGTTTTATCACCAAGGCCACACAGATATTATCCAAGTTTATTACTTATTTTTATGCGTAAGTTTATTTATTTTTCATAAATCAAAAATATTTAATCATACCAAATCATATTCATTTATTTTAAAAATTAAGTGATAAAAACAAATGCGCAAAAATGAAATAAATAAGCATATAATTATAGAAAAACAAAACAAAACATGAAAGCTATAAGAAATAATGTAATTGTAAATATTTATATAAAAGATAGCACTAAACAGTGAAAGATGAGAAAAATGGTTATTATCCAGCTCTTCAATATGATACACAACATATGGTAAAATTCCTCCACCTTAAATAAATGTATTTAAGATCAATGATCTCTTAATTGACCACTTGTATTTAACTTGTAGTACTTTTGCTCCACTAAGAACACTCTTAAAGTTTTTACTTTATATCTTATAAAACAGTTGTTTAACATCATGAACTTCCTGAAATTCAATCATCTTTTTATTGTGGCATTCTACAAACACTAGCTTAATCCATATTCAAAACCAGATTAAGATTATTCACACAAAAATGCTAGATAACATGAGTCACTGTTTTATGTATTTTTACAAGTTAAAACATGAAGTCATAACAGCTGGATAGTAAAAAAGAAACAATATACTATTATATTTTAACCAATTTTTTCTTAATTTACAATAAAAAATAGAATGCCATTAAATAATCAACTTTACAAAAAAGGAATTTTTCAGCTTTCTTGATTCTCTGCTTAGTATATAATATTAATGGGGAAAATATTTACCAAAAATTAAAGAAACATTAAAGTTTATCGACTTTGTTATTCTTTATTTTTTCGAGATGGGGGTTGTTTTGCACTAGATTAAAAACTGACACATTTCCATACACCAACTGCATCTCTACAAAGATGTAAGACACCCCACCCAATAAAGAGTGTCATGGATATGACATTAAACAATCTGATGGTAAGGCTACAGAATTGCAGGAGTTTGGGAAAATGCAGAGTACACCTTTATTGCCATCACTCTCATGTCCACTCTGGCCTGGAGTGGTAGCATCTGATAGGGTCCAATCTATGGGTCAAATAGAACTGTTTGACATTTAAACTGAGTTCAAACAAATGACTTATGCTAAATAGAACTGTTTTTACATTTACTGTGTGTAAACGAATAACTAATGTTTAATTGAATTGTTAGTGATACATAATAATTGGAACCATTTAACTGTGTGCAAATGAATGAGTAATGTTGAATACAGGGTGGAACAATAAAATTGTCGCTCTAAAAAAGACATCATGATTCAATTTCCGTTTGATGAAAACTGGTTTTCTTTTTTTGTTGCAGACCATCTACTAGTTGGCCAGTTGTGTACAAATCCAAAGACTGATAGAAGCCTTCTATCATGTCTGAAAGTGACACAATGTTCAACGAACGAGAGCGGAGATGCGCCGCTGTACAACTCATGCTCTCTACCGATCCAAGTTATGACAACAGGACCATTGCCAGCACCCTCAAAATGCAAATCTGGATTGCCACGAATAACAGGGACATGCCCAGGGTGATGAAAACAAAGTTTCTGGCTACAGTTATGGTCTTTGGTGTGGTTTCAAGTGAGAGCCACATCATACCACCTCACATCTTTGAAGTCGGCTTGAAAGTCAACACCAAAGTGTACCTGGATGTGCTGAAGAGTGTGGTGATCCCCTGGTGCAATCAGGTGGCCAGTGGCAAACCCTGGGTGTGGCAGCAAGACTCGGCGCCGGCTCATAAGTCCAAAGAGACCCAGGCTTGGCTTCAGAAGGAGTGCCATGACTTTGTACCCTTCTTTCACTGGCCTCCCTCGACCTGAACCCGCTGGACTACTTCGTTTGGTCATACGTCAAAAACATCACTAGCATAACCTCCTACAACACCAAAGCCAGCCTGATCACTGCCATCCGCTGAGTATTCACTAAGCTCCTGTTGGCGTTTGTGGAAAAGGCATGCTCGCAGTTGCGGATCCGTATCGAGGCAGTGATTGAGGCTGAAGGCGGCTACATTGAATAGATGTCAGCTCTACTACATAATCAAGTTACCTGAATTGATTTTTTCAATAAAAGTTTTAAAATAAAGATGTAGTGTTGTTTTCTTTAGGACAACAATTTTAGCATTCCACCCTGTAGAATAATTAGCGTTACATAGCAATACTTGAAACCATTTAACTGTGTGCAAAAAATGAGCTCAGGTTTATTTAAAAATTATCAACAAGATGTTTACAAATCATATATATTTGATATATATGTATAAAGAGGTTTTGGCATAAAATAACATACAATGGTTGATATGTCATAAAACCAAACCAAATCATATCTACACAAAAAGGAAATTAAATTCTAAAGAGATAAAGTACATACTTTAAAAGGACAGTTTCACAGTGTTACTTCCAACTAAATTTTTCTTTCTTAAAATGGCTATTTACATTTTAAGTTTATAGGTTAAAAAAAACAAAAAAAAACAACACAATAGTCAATTCATTGACTCTATCCTGAATCATTGAATATATTATACTTTCTAGCAGAATTTTGGGTTTTATCAAATTGAGCTATTCTCAAAAAACAACTAATTGTAGTGAATGTACAGAGATTGATCAATACATGGTGCTTTGTGCCAAACTACTATGAAGGAAAGCAAGTAAGCAAAATCATGCTCTTCTGTTGGCAGTTATCATCAATTTTTACTAATCTCTTAGACCATTAAATTATTTCAGTAGTAAGAGTAACAAAATGAAAAAAAAAAAAAATTAAGTTTAATACAAAATTTGTTCAATCAATACAACTTCTGTTAATATTAATTAACAGAGTTTTCAGTATGTAATTAGAATTTAATCAAAATTTGAATTTTTTTTTTTTTTTCTATTTTTTGTGGAGAGAAGTGGTAATAGGGAAAAAGACTTTTCAAATGCCCTATGGGTATAAGAAACTTAAGGTTTTTTGTTTTTTTAATTACCCACATCAACAAAAATCAGAGCTAGTTACTGTATTCTCTTGCGACTGAGATAAAAATATAAGAAAGACTTCATTGGAAAAACTATCAAAAAGTTAAATTGTCAGTAAAATATAAAATCAGTTTGAATTAAATAATCAATTAAAAACAAAGTTTATGAATAGAATTTTGAAGTTTAAACCACGTGTGTAGTATAAACACCTTTAAAAAAATAAAGAACGTGTTGCATCGATAGATGTGGTTTTTAGTGATGATGATAATAATAATAATAATAATTATGATGATTCGTTTCTTAATCAACTGCATTGCAGATCTAAAAACGGATGAGCCATAAATTTGTGTAACTACACAGCCACTCGACCACCCCCAATTCATCAACAAGGACACACACATACACACAAGAAAATTTGCTGAAGAAAAAGGAAACATCTTCGATCCAAAGTGTTTTTAAATTATATTTAAGATATGCGTAAACTTGGATGAAGAAAAGATACGTCCATCAGTCAGATATTGAGCAATACACACTCTAAACTAGATGAAAGGAATTACTAGAATAATTGTTTTTCCAAATGGAAGTTTGGAAGTTATGAGATAAGTTCAATGTTAAATTTGGAGGAAAAAAATAAATGATTATTTAAATATAAACTAAAATTTAATGTCTTGTTTGAAAGTTTAAAGTATTACTTATTCATTATTCATCAGCTAAACTCTTACCTCGTGAATATGAAATATTAAGTATTCAAGAAAATAAAGAAATTAAATAGTAATTCTTTCAGTAGAAATAAAATACTTAATAAATAGACATTTGAAAAGGATATATTAAAATAAGAGTATTTCATAACATATGAAGAAAAATATGCAAAAAAATCTAAATATAAAGTCAATAATAATCTCATTCTCAAGTAATGAAACAGATCAAAGCATTTAGTATGGAAAAAAAAAAGTACAGCTAATTTTTTTTTCAACTCAACATTAAATATATTAAAAATAAAAAAAATAATTACAAGCATTAATTAAAAAATAAATGTAGTTTTAAGAAAATATTTTCATAAACATTTTCGGTCCAAGTTTTTTGTTTGTTTGAAGATCTTTGTTGACGGAGATGAACAACAGTTAAAGTCACTTAATACTCATAAAGACCATTATAAAAAAATCCCACTGGTTTTAAGATTTAGTCATTTTCACTCAGATTTAGATTTTTTAAGGACTTTTTCAGCCATCGGATAAATTGTAATCAACACATGTACAAGTTTGTTTATCATTAGGTGCATAAAACAGAATCAATGCAACTTAGAAAACGTGATATTTTGTTGTTGTCATGACTCGAAAAGTAAAAATTGGTCCATTCAACCAAAATGTGGACAATCATGCCGGGCTGGGAGAAGCAGACTCGGTCTAAGCAAGCTTTAGTAGTGATCCAAAAGAATGTCGATCGTAAAAAATAATAAAAACCCACCAACTTACACTTGAAAAAGACGTCTGCACACTTTGGCGCTATATGACTCAAATTTTGCGGCCAAATCACGTCTGCGTCTCGAGAAAAAGTGAATTGGCGATAATGGCGTCTGAAAACGATAATCTGCGAGAACGGGCGAGCAATGCGCATGTCGGCTCTTCCGTCATATACGTTTACGCCAATCGAGGTAATGACGCTCTTACACTCATTAGCTTCCCTCCCTTCTTCTTTGTCTATAGGAAGAAAAAAAAACGAACAACAATATGCCACATGTTTTTTCTCCATTATTCTTTTCATCTCTTAATTTTTCATATTTTAATGATTACTCATGTGTATCCATCCGTGGCGAGAAAGAAAAGATGTTCTCAAAATATTAACATTTTTATCAATGAAACTAACGAGACCAACACGGAAATTAAAAACCTTTCAAGTACATCCGTCCATTAGAATAAAATTTGGCTTTTTTACCTTTGACTGAAGATATTTCTCTTTAAATTTTTTTTTTTAGTTCTAGGTTTCATATTTTGGAAGTTACAAATAATTTAATGTGTCTGTTAATTTGCTTAATGATTTCGTATCAATATAGATTGAATTTTTCAATTTTTAAAAATTCTGTTGTACATCGATGTACCCATACTTCGTTATTTCATTACTTTTGTTTTATTTATTTATTTAGTAGACGAATAATCTTTTATAACTTTTTAAGAGTGAATGATTCATAAAAAATCATTTAGAAAAAAATATTAAGTTGTAATCAACTGCTTTGTTCAACCATCAAAAATATTTAGAGCATAACAGCGACTGTTTCTTCGATTAAGAAAATATTTTGATCCATTCTATATGATCCAAGATTCAATATCCTTTTCATTTTTTTTAGATTGTATTTACGATCACGATAGATTTATGGAGGTACAGCTTTTTATTCACTATTTTAAATTTAAATTCTCTTGCTTTGACAATTTTTTTTTTTTTCTGCCTTCTCTTATAGAATCTATAACAGAAGAATTTCAATACTACAGAAAATTCAAATTATGCTAAACAAAATTAATTTTTAACTTAATTCTATCACCATTTAATTCATTTTTTTCTGTCTTTTTTTTTTAGCTAGTTTTAAAATATTAGAATAAAATAAATAGAAAATTACCAATTTATTACTGGTTCCTCACTGATTAATTATCTTTATTTTAATCGTCAGTAAAGATTACGAAGCTGATTCAATTCATGTGGTTTAATTATAGCAAAATACAGTGTGATATTAGGTTAAAGTAGGAGAATGTTACTCTTTCATTTGATAGCTTAATCTTCTTTCTTCTTTCTAAACTCTGTTAACCCATTGAATAAAAAAAAAAATCATTTACCAAGATGTGGCACAAGACCAAGTGTAAGGGAGGGGCTCCCTGAAAATCGAATTTTAACTTCCGGTTTGTTTTTTCACTAGTTTCATATTGCAAATCTACTTTTAAAATATTCCGTTTTTAAATGTCAACAAACATACACGCAAATTTTAATAATAAAGCCATAAATAGAAAAATTATTGATGTAATTATTAATCATTAATTTGCTGCGTATCTTCGCTTTAAAGTCCAAAATATATTTTTAGTATTACCTCCCTTATATAATTATTTTTACCTTGTCTTATACTCTGATCACTATTCTCTTTTTTTTTTCTAGCTGTTACACTTTTCATCCTTATTTTGGGTATTCTTTATTTGAATAAATTCTATCCAATACTAATTCTGATTTAAAATTTTTTTTTTATTTAATGCCAAATCCTCTTTATACATATGTATTAAATATATATGATTTGGTTTGGTTTAGTTTTATGGCAAATCAACCATTGTAGGTTATTTAATGCGAAATCCTCTTTATACATATGTATTAAATATATATGATTTGGTTTGGTAACATATCAACCATTGTATGTTATTTAATGCCAAATCCTCTTTATACATATGTATTAAATATATATGATTTGGTTTGGTTTGATGACATATCAACCATTGTAGGTTATTTAATGTCAAATCCTTTTTATAAATATGTATTAAATATATATGATTTGGTTCGGTTTGGTTTGGTTTGGTTTTATGGCATATCAACCATTGTAGGTTATTTAATGCCAAATCTAGTTTATTCATATATATTAGATTTATATGATTTGTAGACGTAAATCAACAAAGTTAAATAGTTCCTGATTCACTAACAATTCAATTAAACATCAAACATTTGTTTGCATGCAGTTAAATGATCAAACAGTTCTATTTCTAAGAATTCAATTTAAAATAAGTCAAAAAAGTTAAATGGTTCCAAGGATTGTTATGTATCACTAACAATTCAATTAAACATCAGTCATTTGTTTACACACAGTTAAATGTAAAAACAGTTCTATTTTCAACAATTCAATTTAGCATGTCATTTTGTTTAGCATAAGTACACAGTTTAAATGTCAAACAGTTCTATTTGACCCATAGATAGGACCCTATCAGATGCTACCACTCCAGGCGAGAGTGGACCTGGGAGTGATGGCATTGAATGGGTACTCCATATTCCCTAAAGCTCTAGGATTACTGGAGCCTTGTCATCAGATTGTTTAATTTCATATCCAGGACACTCACTGGAAGAGTCTTACGCCTCTGCAGAGAAGCAGTCAGTGTAATCTACAGCCCCGACTGACTGGACAAGATGTTTTAGTTATGACTGTTGTTAAAAAAATCTCTTGTGTTCTTTTGCATATTTGTTCCATATTTAATAAGGCTTCTGCATAAATTTATAAAAATGAGAGGACAATTTCATGATGGTCACAACATGACCATGGCCAAAGCATTCAGCTCTATAGTTGAACAGTTCACTTGTTAACACATCATGCTGCTTAAAACAATCATTGATATATTGCTTTTCTGATTTCCTATAGTATATGAGATATAAGAAGAAGCTTTTGTTATTTGTGGTAGTGGTGGTGGTGTAGATTGTCGGTGAATTATTTGGTTTTGTTGGGATGATTCTAAGAATCATATCTGACTCCTTTTTCTTCTTCTTACCCCATTCATTTGTTGTCCTCTTTTGTCTGCGGGAAGCTTCAAGAGAATTGAGGACAGAAGGAAAGAGACAAGGATACTTTTAAACTAAAATTTTATTTTAGGGTTTAACAAATATTCTATGGTGTGGTACGTTTTCCTAAACCAGTAGAAATAGTCACACTTCCTCAACAAGGTGTTGAAATATATTCAAGTAATTTTCGGTTAGTCCCAGGTCGCATCATACCAAAGACTTTAAAAATGCTACTTGATACCTCCTTGTTTATCACTCAGCAATATAAGGCACGTATCAAGGGTAAAGTGGAGCAATCCAGGGAAAGGAGTAGCACTATCCCCTATACCTCGGTGTAGTAGCTATTGAAAAGGGAGCCTTCGGGTCAGCCTCGACTTCGGTTGCCAACTTTACTTTATAAGTTTGAAGTTCGCCTCGTGTTTAGATAGGTGAGTTTAGTGGAAGCGGCTACTACCAGGAGACACAGCTGGCAACTAGGCCTTGGGATACAATCAGCACATGTGCTCACTACTAGCAGCCGAGAGAAAAGATCTTTCCAGTAGAAGTAGTCACAGCTTAATCAGAGAATTTTTCTTTTGTATAGGAAGTCCCTCCTTTTAGGCAAGCGCCAATTTTAACTCTTGCCAGTGCCCTCCTGGGAAACCGTTACCATTTTGTATTCATTTATTTTTTTTATATTTCTTTTTTAATCCTTACAGGTAACAAGATTCCCTTACAGACTTGTTTTTCCTTAGTGTCAAACTCTTGGTAAGGGAGATAATCAAATTTTTTTATGCAATATCACATTTAAATTTCAAAAGTTATTCTTAGCATAATGGTTATCAATGTAGGAAATCGGTTGGTTTGTTGGGTTTTATGGCATATCAACCTTTGTAGGTTATTTAATGCCAAATCCATTTTTATGTAAATAATCTGTTCTATTTAAAACAATTCAGTTTAGCATAAGTACACAGTTTAATTGTCAAAACATTTCTATTTCAAACTATTCAAGCAGTTATATGTAACAATTCAGTTAAGTGTAAATACAATTTTAATGTCAAAAAACAGTTCTGTTTCAAATAATTCAGTTAAGCATAAGCACACAGTTTAAATATAAGTACGGTTTAATTGTCAAAAACATTTCTATTTCAAGCTATTCAGTTTACTCAAACAATTCAGTTTAGTATAAGTATGCTGTTAGTTCTATTTAACCCATAGATAGGGCCCTATCAGGTGCTACCACTCCGGGCCAGAGTAGACCTGGGAGCGATGGCAATGAAGGGGTACTCTGCATTCCCCAAAGCTCCTGCACTGCTGGAACCTCACCATCAGATTGTTTAGTGTCATATCCAGGACACTCGTTAGGGGGGATCTTACCCCTCTGCAGAGGTGCAGTCAGTGTATTCTACACCCGCCCCCAGCTGACAGGACAATAGGAAATGGAATTGGTATTTCATCTTCATGCAAATGCTCTTGTGAAAGGCATGAATCTATCTATCCTTCCCCCAACTATTTGTAAATAGTAAGGTAGATTGGGTTCTTTAACTTTGGTTAGGCAACTGGTCTAAGAAAAGGAAAACTGAATTCAAACCAGCTTCACTTTGCTTAAAAATTGACCTTGTGTCATATTTTGCCCATAGTTAAGAGGTTGGGTGGTTTAAACTTTGTTTATCTTTTTAAAATTCTAGTTATTTTTTAAACCTTTTATTGAAAGATACAATCCATTAAATATACGCAATGTTTGTCAGGTAAAAAAAAATTCAGATACATATATACAATAGAATAGCTATAATTATAGATTCATTAACTAAAATGTCAACAATTATTGAAATGCACGACTGATCTCTGGGATTCAAATAAGTTTGATATATTAATCATGTTGGTATATACTAGACAAATTTAAAATCTGCTAACCTTAATCAAGTTTTAATTTATATATATATATATATATATATATATATATATATATATATATATATATATATACCCAACCCCTCCACATGAACAGGATGCTACACAAAGTCAATTTTTTAAACAGTTTTCTTTTTCCTAGATAAGTTGCCATACCAAGGTTAAAGAGTCAGTCTGCCCTGCTATTTACTATTTAACTGGTGGGAGAATAGTTGGATTCCTACCTTTTCAAGGGTATTAGTGTTATGGGAAAATGTAAACAGCCTCATCCAGTATTTGAGACTTGGATTGCCATATCCACTTGTTGTATACCAAGAGAGAAAGGTGAAAACAATACTTATATATAGAAATATAAACGTCTTTATTTGAAATCTCATAATGGTTGTGTGTATGGGAGAGAGAGAGAGAGTCAGACATAGTACTGCTATGACTGAAGTCATGTGGAGACAGACATATTCACAGCCCTACTTCTTGCTTCTTAATGGAAGCTTGGATACAGAGTCAGTTCTCTGCCAGGGGGCTACCTGGCTCCTTTACAGCTGACCTGTCTACTTACTGGCTGCTCTCCGAAAGACTGACCACCTGACTCTCTGAGGTTGAAAATCTTTGATACCATATTTTCTGGATACCCACACATTTTTCCTTTTCACTCAATTCATGTGATTTATTTCTGCTGTCCCTTATTTACTCTAAGACATAGCTGTAACATCCTGCTTATAAAATCCACAACAATCGGTTGTCAAAGGTTAATATGTAACACATTTCCTATAATGGTAACCATTACATCATAAGTATATATATATATATATATATATGAGTGATAGAATCTTGGATTGGTGTTTCAGTCAGCCAGGTTTCGATCCTAGCTTTGAGAATCTAGCCTGTCTAGCCACACTGAAGTGTTCTGATAGAACGAAACTGTCTGTGGATGACAACATATATATATATATATATATATATATATATATATATATATATATAATAGTGATGATACAATGTCAATATTGCATTGACTCATAATTTTGGACTAAAAATTCTGGAAAAATATCTTGTGTGTATAATACGCACCCCTAACTTTAGGCTTTGAAATTCTGGAAAAAACATCTCTTGTGTAATACACACTGACTTTTAAAAATTTCTAGCAGTTAAATTTAATTCAAACTTAATAGTCATTCAACTATTTATCTGATTTATATCATATTTTTATATGAAATGAAATTGTTTATATTCTGTTTTGAAATTGTTTATATTCTGTTTTGAAACAAAATTTACCCAGTATTTTAAATAAATGAATGGATATGTTCACAGAAAAATGTAACAAGTTTACAACAAAAATAAGCTCACACTAGGAGAAACAAAATTATAAACAAAGACACGTTCCAGCAGTTAGTAGCGATTTTTCTATAACAACGTAAAATAGAAGTGGATATTACTGTTATGATGTCTAACTTTGACATGGTCAGCAGTGAAACAAACTAAAATGTATTCAATATCTATGTGAATTTTTTTCTCAAACAAATGCAGCATTTGGCCTGTGATTTAAATGTTTGTTAGAAAACAGATAGTTTGGACAGTGAATATAATTTACTTTTAGTTTCAAATATGGCAACACATGTGGCCAGAAAAAAAAGGAAAAATTTTGTTCATTTGTATAAGATGTGTGATATAATGGCTGAGGGATTTTGTTTTATATATCTTGCCTTTGGGTTTAGTTGGGCTGAGAACCTTTCGGCTCAGTGCATGGGTTAGTTAGGTGCAAACATGAGTGCAGGTGTTCACACACACGTGCGGAGTGGACATGTCATTCAAAGATGTCACAATAAAAATCCCAGATAGAAAATGTGACTAGGGGGATGTGAATGATGTCATGCACCGGAAGCGTATGTGTAGGATTTTGGGGGATTTGAAAAAAGTCAGTTAGTTGAGTTCTGCGTCAGAAGAAGAAGGTTGACTTTCACGAGCTCGCCAAGGCCTTGTGTCGGGTGCACACAGGGTTTGTGGCAGATGGAAAAGTCAGGTGTATCTCTCTCCTTATGTCGAAAAACCTTTAAACTCAAAGGTAATAAAAAGTTTTGTACTTGAACTAAGAAGTTGTAAGTGTTTTTTGTGTTTTGGGATTCCTATGTGCGTTATGAACATTCTATGTACATTTCACATATTCATGTATGGCTATGTAACAGATGTATCCCTAACTTTTAGATTCAAAGATCTTGGGGGGACACGCTGTGTATTATACACAAATAATTATGGCCAGTTTAAACCTTGATAATAATTAATTTTTGTACAAAAAGTTCTTTGATAGCACAATGCATCAGGGTTTAGTTTGATTTGGTTTGATAGCATGTCAACCATTGTTGGTTATTTCATGCCAAATCCTCTTTACACATATATATTAGATATTTATGATTTGGTTTGGTTTGGTTTTATGGCATATCAACCATTGTTGGTTATTTAATGCCAAATCCTCTTTACACATATATATTAGATATTTATGATTTGGTTTGGTTTGGTTTTATGGCATATCAACCATTGTTGGATATTTAATGCCAAATCCTCTTTACACATATTGAATATATTATTTGTAAACACATTTTGTTGATAACATTTTTAAGTAAGCCTGAGCTCTTTTTGGCACAGTTAAAGGGTTTCAAGTATTGCTATATAACAGTCACAATTTAACAGGCATTTGTTTGCACACATTTATATAGATATATATGATATGTAAGATTAGTTTGTCGGTAATTTCATTTTCAAATGAGTTAGAACTAATTTGTTTGCACACTTGTATTGCTATTATTTCTACATAGCAATAATTGAAGCTATTTATGTAACGCTTGTAATTTTATTCAATCATACTCATTAGTTTGCACACAATTAAATGCTTCCAAGTATTGCTACATATAACAATGCAATGAAACATCAGTTGTTGGTTTACATACAGTTAAATGATCAAACAGTTCTATTTCAAACAATTCAATTTAATATAAGTCAACAAAGTTAAATGATTCCAAGTATTGCTATGTATCACTAACAATTCAATTAGATCAGTCATTTGTTTACACACAGTTAAAGGATCAAAGAGTTCTCTTTCAAACAATTCAATTTAATATAAGTCATTGGTTTGGACACAGTTTAAATATCCAACAGTTCTATTTGACCCATAGATACGAGTAATATATTAACGTGACCTGCTGGTGTGAATACAGTGGATGTTGTTGACAGATAGATTGATAAGACCGGTGTGATCACCGAAATGTCATCATGTCCACAGGTGCTGTGTATCAGGGGATATTGACACAACTACATCCGCTCAAGGATAATATCAACAAGGTGATTGCCGAAATGTCACCATGCCCACAGTTGTTGTGAATACAGTGGATGCTGAAAACAGGTGTATCCGGTTGAAGATATTGGAAAATCACCTGAACGGTGGGCGTGGTTGAATTTGGTGATAGTGACAGATGCGTATGCCCACAGAACTGGGCTTGGGTAAGAATCCAATGGGAAGCAGACAACATAACCAATGGAAAGCAAAGAAGTGAGATGTGGGCGTAACCATGGTTAACGAAAAAGAGGAATTGTTGCAGGTCACGTGAGAGTTGTAGACTATGTAAGTTCCCGAATTTCAGCTAAAGTCAGTTGTTCACTGGCTCTTCCGTTTCCCGACAGCTCCTCCATGTGTGCGAACTCTCTGCGATTGCTTTTCTGCTCCACACAAGTATCATCACCGAAAATAAAAATATAATCTTATATTTTTATATACAAACGTGTTCCTCGTTGTTAATAACGACACTGTATACTATACAACAGTGGGATCCTATCAGTTGCTACCACCAAGCCAAAGTAAACCAGGGAGCAATGGCAATGAAAGAGTATTCTGCATTTCCTAGCGCTTCAGCATTACTGGAGCCTCACCATCAGATTGTTTAGTGTCATATCCAGGACACTCATTGAAGGAGTCTTACCCCTCTGCAGAGATGCAGTTGGTGTATTTTACAACCCGAGCTGACTGGGCTGTTGGTTGTCAGACTTTTATAGAGGTAGCATATCAAGAAGTAGAACTTTACTTAGCTTTTTGCTTAGATGTGGCACAAGGCTGAATGAATAGGGCACCCGATGAGACTCAAACTCACTCTTACAGGTTTACTAGTTAAGCTTGCTAACTATTACACCACCCAAGGTGCCCTTTTGAGTTTTTCAGTCCATCACTGCAATAATATGACAAATATCCACTTCTATTTTACATTGCCAAGCAAACCTAAGACTCACATTTAACATGGATGTACTTGCATATGTTACTACATGAAATGTACTACATTTATATCAGCTTTATATATATATATATATATATATATATATATACGCACACACACACACACACACAGTGGAACCTCAGTTGTCAAATATAATTCGTTCCAAAATTATCTTCAACTACTGAAATAATGTTCCCCAGGTAGACTCGGCCAGCCATTCAGCTGTGTTTGGATTACCTCGGCAGTCAGTCGCTCATATTCCATTTTCATCAGTTCAACTTGTGTGTTCAAACTCTGAAATTTTGTTCAATCACTGAGGCATTTTTTATTCCAATTTTTTGGTTGAACTCTGAATTGTTTGACTTGAGAATCCTTTGATAACCAAGGTCCCACTGTATATTGATTTAGAGTTGAGCTTTTCAATCTATCACTGCAGTAATATGACAGTAATATCCACTTCTATTTTACATTGCCAAGCAAATGTAAGGATCACGTTTAACAAGGATATACTTACACATGCAACTGCATATAAGAATCCAACATCCTATAACTCTTCAATCATTTCCTTTGTCAAATGTTCAAAATTGATTAGACAATTACAGCACCCAAATTTCAAACATCCTGTGGCAGGTTTTGTAGCCTGTCCAGTCTCACTAGCTAACCAATGTCTCCGCTCCATGTTGTGTTTGTTTCCAAAAGATATCTATCAGCTGCTGAGTTTGGTCAAAAACCCACTCAAGCCACAGGTCAGCTCCACAGAGAAAAATAGAAGTAAAAATGAATTCCATAATACATGTATTGTAATTTTTATTGACGACAATTTCCTTCTAGTTTATCCTGCATGGGAGGTGGTGCATGTAACACTTTGCAACATGGAACTGGTCTTTCACTATAGTGATATGGACAGCAGATGAAGACTTGGTGGGTTTTTTATCCCACCCTGTTTAATGGTCAACCCCTAAGTTTGCTGTCTCTGCTCTTGTTGGTCTGCAGGAAAGAAGGCCTCTAGTCTAAACCAGCAGCACAACTATCACTGCCCTGGACTGCAATTCACAATTGTGTACAAAAATCTCTCAAAAAACAACCACACAAAAAAATGTAAATATGACTGTACGATGTACATGATTCCCTAACCTCGAGACATAAAATAACTCTTCATGAGGTTGATATACCATGAAAATCAATCAATCAACACAAAAAACGCTGAGACAACTTGTTCTGGTTGATATTATTTTCATCATTTCCTTACTTAGTCACAGAGAGCAATTGATGTATTTTAGTGACAATAGTTTTAAAGAATTGGTGTGCCTTCAGGCTGGATGGTCGTGTTTGCTTACTATAGCATCTTAGCCCTAAAGAGCCATCCTGGTTAGGTCTTTATTTGGTACCTGAGGCCCCTCATTAGGGGAATGCCAACAGGGTCAAGAATTTTGGCACCTGCCATGCACAAATCAAGATCTATGCACAGCCCCTACCATAAAACAGCCTTGTGCCATATTCTGACACAGTGAGATGTGACTTAAATCGTAGTTTGAAAGAATTCCTGAATAAACGTGTCATTTTGGTGAGTAATTAGAATTAAGTTAATGATTGGAGAGATTAATCTTCCCCTCTTCACTTCCTGCAATTTTTAGTCCTTGTGTCACATTTGTGTATATGTATATTCATATTGGCCTAAAATTAGGCCCGTTGGCCTAATGGGTAGATGTTCATCAATGTTCCAAGAGACTGCAGTTCAATCCCAGGTCGAGTCATACCAAAGACTCAAAAAAATAGTACTTGATACCTCCTTGCTTAACACTCCGTATTATAAGGTACGGATCAAAGGTAAAGTGGAGCAATCCGTGAAAAGGTGTAGGTCTCTCCCCTACACCTCGGTGTAGTAGCTATTGAAAAAGGAGCCTTCGGATTGCCCTCGACTAAGGTCGGCAACTTTACTTACTTTATATTCACAGTAAATATTTCCATCAGTGCTACTTGGATTATCTGCCCTTAGATTGTTTATCGCTTGGATTCGTTGCTTTGGTGCCGTGGTTCAAGATAACCTTAGAAACTGTAAGCAGAGTTTCATCCTTCACTAGGTCTTCTACGCTTTATAGTAGTTTTGCAATATATATATATATATATATATATATATATATATATATATATATATAAAGTCCTTTTTATTATATTTTTAAAAAGTTATCTCCATTATTGCTGGGAAACAAGGTGTCAATTGTTATCAAATAAAAAGCAAAATAAAAATTTTTTAAATGTGAAGTCACTAAAAATAATTTGACAGACCAAGAAAAAAATTATGGGAAAGAGAGGCAGGTAATATTAATATTTCTTCTTGACCTCCTGAGTCAGAGTTTTTAAAGATATTTTATTTTAATAGGATAACTTTAAAAACCGTAGCTCATACGGAAAGTAAAGGAAGTGGTAAAAAATAATTTGACAGTTAACAGAAAATTGCCGAAAACTTAGCAATTCATGGCATTAACTAAGTATACTAAGTTTTAATTTCTACTGTACATTATCTTTTCTCTGTTTTATATATTTGATACCAACAAAAACGACAAACAACATTAATGGTTTAAAATTGTTGTTTTGATATTTTTTAATGACCATAAAAACTTATTTACAAGAATAACTCAAAGTGTAAAAGAAAAACTCATTTTTTTTTTTATAACTTTGGTTTAATTTTTAAGGGGTCGTATAAAATTATGAAACAAAATTTTAAGCTTAAAACGATGGGTATCGTAGTGCAACATCGGTAAGTAGCATTACTGAAATTGGTTAAAATTATATTATTATATCATTTCAGTAATGAAGTGTTCAAATAGTCTACTACTAAAATCTCCCAAGACCTCAACTAATGACCATCAAAGCATTAAAATATAAATTCTGACATCCATATACTGAAAGAGACTAAAATTTAACGTTCAACCACGTAAATATATTAAATTTTGTTATTAACTCCCGATACGCAGTTTTGCTGAAAAATCATCCCAAACTTGTAAAATTTTATTTTATTTTTATCATCTTTTTTTGTACCCTTAACAAGGAAATAATGAAGTAAAATTCAATATAAAATTGATCTATGTGCATTATAGATTTTTTTTTAAATGTTGTAGGATTACCTATTAAAATCTATTCACTGCTTTAAAAATATTTCAAATTTTATTTCTTCGTTGTCCTGATTTCAGTTTTAGCAATCAATATTAGAGATCGGTTTTTGATCAAAAGTTCATGGGGTTAATTGAATATCGAATTTCAATATATTTTAAGTGGTTGAATTTTTTTTCTACCCTTCCCTACGTGAGGATTAGAATTTATCATCTGATGATGGGCACTTGTTTAAGGTTCTGACAGTTTTTACTAGTAAAAGAAAGAAGTTTAGGTCACAACATTTATCTTTTTCTTTTCGACGATTTAAGTGCAGTTGGAAATTTTCCATTAAGAAAATAATGATCAAACGTATCAATACCATACTCATAGCTATGTTTCTTGTTATTTGGGGGGGGGGGGGTATTTTTTCTGTATATTTTGTTGGTTTTTGTAAACAATATTTTATCTTTTTGATGATTTTTATAAATTTTTTTTTTTTATAAATTTTTTATATGCATTTTGAACTATATATTTTGTTTGACTAATAAAACTAACTAAAATATTGCAAAAACATGTATTTTTAAGAAGTTTGGAAAGTTTTGGTGAAGACATTTTTTTTTTATTTTGTAAAATGGATTGAGTTTAATTGAAAATGATTTTCATTGTCTTTATGAAGAGATTATGCATGTCTGGTTCGTTTATCTTGGATACTTTTCGTGATGGGAGGCAGATGGCCGTATAGTTGATGCCTTGTGGGGTGTTGCCGCCAGGACTTGTTCAATATTGCTCGCAACATTCTTGTGTAATTGCCGTCTAGCTTCTTCTCCAGCTGTTTAGTTAGCGTCCAAGTAGTACATCCATATAGCAATATTGACACGACCGCTGCCTGGAAGAAACTGCGTTTCATTTTATTGGTCAGGTCTGATTTCCATATGATCGAACTATCCAAGATAGACGAACCAGACATGCAGGACACTGCTGGAGAAGCAAGGATGAGCTCATAAGTGATGTACTCCTATGGACCCCCGCATATGGCCAAGCAAAAGCAGGACGACCAGTTCGAACATACATACAGCAGCTATGTGAGGATACGGGATGTAGCCCTGAAGACCTGCCAGAGGCAATGAATGATAGGGAGAAGTGGCGAGAAAGGGTCAGGGATATCCGTGCTAGCGGCACGACATGATGATGATGATGATTATGAAGAGATACATGGTCGACAGCATTATATTGACTTTTCAAATATCTTTTTTTATTTTTCTTTCAGATAAATCCACTTTTAGTACCATGCTGTCAAACTTCGAGGTATTTACATTGGACATCAGGCTTTTAGGATCCACTGAATTATTAAAGATTATGGACTATTCCTTCAATTTCAAACTCATCTCCATTCAATAAAACTTCATAATAAATATATTTAGGAAAATGTATATGAGCAAAATGAAAAATTGGAAGTTATTATTGTTTGGTCTTGTAGTTCATCTGATACTTTTCTATTCCATCTTTGATATTTATTTTAAATCCCCACTGATTCATGGCATGACCCCGCACTCCAGCCCAACAACAGCTCCAGCCAAGAGACTTGTCTTGTTTGTAGCAGATGGCCTTCGAGCTGACAAATTTTTTGAATTAGGAAAAATGGGTGAAATCAGGGCTCCATATTTACGGTGAGTATTTATAAGAATTTCTTTGAAATAATTTTTTTTTTAATGTAAAATCTGAAATGAGGAATTATAATTAGACACTGAAGTCTGACTGGTATCTTTATCTTGGTTATTGTCTTGTTGATAAGGCCTAGAATATGCTGATTCCATTTCCTACACTATGATACTGAACAGCATCCAATGGTAAGATTCCAGTTCTGGCAATTTGGGAAATGTGGATTTGGTTTGGTTTGTTTCATGGCATATCAACCATTGTAGGTTATTTAATGCCAAATCCTCTTTATACATATATATTACATATATATGATTTGGTTTGGTTGGGCTTTATGGCATATCAACCATTGTAGGTTATTTAATGCCAAATCCTCTTTATACATATATACTAAATATATATGATTTGGTTGGGTCGGGCTTTATGGCATATCAACCATTGTAGGTTATTTAATGCCAAACCCTCTTTTCACATATATATGATTTGTAAACATATTTTGTCGGTAACATCCTGAAACAAGCCTGAGCTCTTTTTTGCACACAGTTAAATGGTTTCCAGTATTTCTATATGAGTATTAAGACCACCATAAAAAGGGTCAAATTTATCTCCCCCTTGAATTCCCAGCTAATAGTTACATGCCGGCATACCGAAAAGGACACTCCCACCATGACACCAGGAGCATCGCATGCAGGACTTTTCTAGGCTCTCAATGATTATGTCTTTATTTAATCTTTATAACTGTTAGAATGCAACTACTGGCAAACAGAGAAGGAAGCACTGGCTCTGATTTTTGCAGTAAAAAAGTTTCACAAGATGATATTTGGGCACCATTTTACACTCCCAATTGATCACAAGCCACTACTCTCAATCTTTGGTTCTAAAAAAGGGATTCCTATGTACTCAGCCAATCGATTACAACGTTGGACAATCACCTTACTAGGGTACAATTTTTTAAATAAAATACCGCCGAACAATAGAATTTGGTCTGGCTGATGCATTGTCATGTCTCATCAGATCACATTCTGCCCCAGATGATGACACCATCATAGCGACCATCAGTATTGAGGATGATTTCCAACGCACACTTACTGATTGTGTCAGGAATTCCTGTGACGAGAGTTGAAATTAAGCAAGAGATGCAGCAAGACCAAATGCTTCAAAATATTATCCAGTTTCTCAGATGCGCATAGCCATCTGACCTCACTGGAGAGTTGCAACAATATCAGTGGCCAAAGGACTCTCTGGCCATCATTGATGAGTGTCTTATGTTTGCAGACCGGGTTGTGATCCCTACAAAACTCAGGAGAGCTGTTCTCAAACAATTACACTCAGAACATCTTGGCATCAATCGGATGAAAGCCATAGCCCACAGCATCGTATACTGGCCCAACATTCATTATGACATCGAAAAGACAATCAAGAGTTGTGTCCCTTGCATGGAAGCACAGAAAAATCCACCACGAATTATAGACTCACACTGGACATACCTTGAACAACCATGGTCCAGGGTTCATGTGGACTTTGCTGGTCCCATAAATGGACTCAGTTTTCTGGGAGTTGTGGATGCCCATTCCGAATGGCCAGAAATTTTTCCGATGAAAAATACAGACACCCTCTCAACTATTAGTATCCTTAAATGGCTATCCATCAACATGGCCTGTCAGAAACACTTGTGTCCAACAATGGAACACAATTTACATCAGAGTTGTTCCGGCACTTCTGCAAATCAAATTGCATCACACATGTTCAAGCACCTCCCTATCACCCTCAATCCAATGGCCAAGCTGAATGGTTTGCAGACACATTCAAATGTGCTCTGCTTAAAGCAAAGAGATAGGGAACAACAGAGGAGATATTACAAACATTCCTTCTCTGTTATTGGACAACACAATAGTATAGTAAAGAATGAGATGAGAGCAGCAGAGACACTTACGGAGCAAAAGCTCCGTATCACACTGGACGCATTACGCCCAAAAGGACAACAAAAGTAAGGTCTGTGCCAGAATAAAGATCGACCACTATTAGTAGGCACACCAGTGTTTGTGAGGAGTTACAGGCCTGAGCAACTAAACTTGAATGCCAGGTACCATCCACAAGAAAAAAGGATTATTTATCTATAGTGTCCACGTTGGAGATCAATCCTGGACACAACACAAAAACCGATTGCATCTTAGGTACACCAGCAACATTACAACCAACAATATGTCAAACATTCCACTGGGCTTGCTAGTGGACACACGGCTACATCATATGACGAACAGTCAAATATAAATGAGAGCAATGCGGAACGTAGAAAAAAAATGGCCAAAGCGGAACAGAACTAAAGTGAAGCACCTACAAATTAATCCCAAGTGTGCTCGTTACAGTTAATTGTTTTCTTTAAAATAAAAGTGGGGAGGTATTAGGACCACAATAAAAAAAGGTTCAAAGTTATCTCCCCTTGACCATTCAAGGGACAGTTCATCCCCAGCTAATAGGTGCATGCTGGGATACAGAAAAGGACACTTCCACCATGACACCAGGAATGCGGCACGCAGGACTTTTCTAGTCTTTCAATGACTGTCTTTATTTAATTTTTACAACCGTTAGCTGTACTTATTTTCCACAAAAATAAATTCCCTAGTTTATTCCCAATACTTGGCGTGTGTGTTATTTTTCCATAACAGTTTTATTTTGTTATGTTAAAAACATAACAATAAGTCACAATTTAACATCAGTCATTTATTTGCACACAGTTTGTTCTATTTGACCCATATATAGGACCCTATCAAGTACTACCACTCTGGGTTAGAGTGGACCCGGGAGTAATGGGAAGGAAAGGGTACTCCACCTTCCCCAAATCTCCAAGGCTGGAGCCTCACCATCAGATGGTTTGATGTCATATCCAAGACACTCATTGGGGGAAGTCTTCCTCCTCTGCAGTGCCAACTAGGCTTGAAAATGTGGAAGCACTTGTTACATATTGACCCTCGACCAAGCCGTCAATCAAGAGATGCACCTGTGTAAATAAGCAGAGGAACAGCGGGAGCAGATAGGCATGATATTATATATATAATTATATAACCAGGTGCCACAGACGGCTTGGGTCAGTTCCAGTTGGAGTTGGAGCCAGTTGGGGGCAAGATGCCAGCGTGAGAGCCAGCGGCAGACAGTGGGCTTTGGGCCCTCAGTGACCCACGGTTGAACAACCCCAGCCAAGATGAGGAAGAAGTGCTGCTATGGTCTGAAGAACTTTGGGTCAATATGTAGTAGTCTGTCCCCATCTTCAACTCACCTCTCACACACAACCAACATCAACCCTTTCGAGAATAAAGTGTGAAAGATTATATTTTTATAAAGAAGCGTGTTCGTTCATTCATTGAAGTTGTCATTATTGTTGACTATGTTTCCGCTTATATTTGTATTATGTATATGTATGCGGCTATACAACACACTCTTTCCTTGCCATTACTCTCTGGTCTACTCCAACCCAAAGTGGTGGTATTTGTTATGTTCCTATCTAAGAGTCACATAGATTCATTTAAAAATTATTAGTATTTGTTAGGAATACATGAAAACATATAACTGTAGAAGTTATTAGTATCAAGAATATTTACTTGAAGCTATAATTGCTTATAAAGAATTATTATTAATCACTTTAAACTGTATAATTGTGTACAAATTATTTATATAAGATGATAATACTTGAAACCATATAATTGTCTGCAAAAAAAAATAACCCAACTAGGATTGACTTGCCATAAAATCAGCCAACTAACAATTTTTGTTTTTATCACAATGTTTCAGCCATTGTACTCTACAGCTTTCTTCAGGGATCTGTCCTAGTAATCTTCTAGGAATTTCAAACCAAACCTTTTATTCAGTCCTATAATAGAATGGCCAAATGGATAAAAGCATTGATTTATTTATATATATATATATATATATATATATATATATAGTTGCTTTGTAGTCATAAGTTCAATCTCTGGTTTGGGTGGACAAAAGGTCATATATTTTGGTTCACTAGATGAGACCAAGAAATGATACCATAAGCTCAAATTTGTAATAAAGAATTGATTAATTACAAGATTTTCTCCCAGTAATTGCACAAGAGTTTATATTGTTAAAAACATTTAATAAACTGTGCATGACAGACTCCTTGGGTACCATTTTGAAATATTTTAACTATGATTCATGTCCGCGAACAATTGTTAAATTTGTACATAAATTTCACATACTAAATGAAACAACTATTATAACACAGAAATTTTAATTTATTTGTTAAAGTAGTTTAAAATCATGATTTTTTGTATTTTATTTTGAGGACTAAATCACATGAAAGTTAAATATATTATTAATATTTCTCATTACAACAAGCAGACTCAGATTTGTGTTAATAGAATTAGAGGCCTCTTCATTATGTGTGTTCATCCCACCCTCATGTCTATAAAAAAAAGACCCCATCAAACTTAAAGATCCCCTCCAACTAGAGGGGCTCAAATACTCTAAATTGTCTCAAATCAGTTCAAAGGAGTCCCATTAAATCTGAAAATAAACAAATCTTTTCTGTTCTCATCTCTTTCTTGATTACTTTTATTTAATTTTATCAAAATATTTTAAGCTTAAAACAATGGGTATTGTAGTTTAAATTACTATCATAATTTGTTAAAATTATATTATTTATCCTCACATAGTTGCTGAATGTATGTTCATGCTGGTCGTCCTGCTTTTGCCCGGCCATATGTGGGGGTCATAGGAGTACATTACTTATGAGCTCATCCCTGCTTCTCCAGCAGTGTTCTGCATGTCTGGTTCATCTAACTTGGATAGTTTTCGTGATAGGAGGCAGGTGGCCGTATAGTTGGTGTCTTGTGGGGTGTTGCCGCCAGGACTTGTTCAAGATTGCTCGCAGCATTCTTGTGTAATTGCCGTCTAGCTTCTTCTCCAGCCGTTTAGTTAGCGTCCAAGTAGTGCATCCATACAGCAATATCGATACAACAGCTGCCTGGAAGAAACTGCGTTTCATTTTATCGGTTAGGTCTGATTTCCATATGATCGATAGCCTATGGATGGCTGTCCATGCCTTTGTTAACCGCATGTCGATGTCCTTTTCGGTTGATGAGA
Source organism: Sepioteuthis lessoniana (assembly GCA_963585895.1). Classification (NCBI taxonomy): domain Eukaryota; kingdom Metazoa; phylum Mollusca; class Cephalopoda; order Myopsida; family Loliginidae; genus Sepioteuthis; species Sepioteuthis lessoniana. The sequence continues at coordinate 13,108,705 of OY757932.1, read as the reverse complement.
TGCAGAGGCGATGAACGATAGGGAAAAGTGGCGAGAGAGGGTTAGGGATATCTGTGCTTGTGGCACGACATGTTGATGATGTTATTTATTATTATAGTAATGAAGTGTTCAAATAGTCTGGTGCTAAAATCTATCTGAACCTCAACTAATTCCCATCATCAAACCACTAGAAGATAGATTCTGACCTCCACTGAAAGAAACTAAGATTTAACGTTCAACCATATGAATATATTAAATTCTATTCTGTTTTATTATTAACTACCTACATGCAACTTGTAAAATTTTATTTTACTTTTTATCCTCTTTTTTTGTGTCATTAACAAACAAGGAAAGAATAGAGTAAAATTCAACATAAAAATTATCTATATGCTTTATAGGACTTGAGGGCTTTTGGGAGTTCTTTTAGTTTTGAGGCCCCTGGGCTGCAGCTCAGGTGTAAATCCAGCACTGACAAGTTAAACTGATTTTATTAATCTTTAACCATCTTTTATGAATTATTCAGCAATGTCATAGAGAATATTGGTGCTTGGGGTGTATCTCATACGCACGTCCCCACAGAGTCACGGCCAGGTCATGTGGCACTCATTGCTGGTTTCTATGAAGATGTGAGTGCAGTAGCAAAAGGTAAGAAGAAAAAAAATCACTTTATTTCTTTTTTTTTCTTTTTTTTAATCATTTGGTGAAATGAAAAACTGAATAGATAATTTTGTTATCAATATTAGTTGAGTTCAAAAAGTATTGTGACTGAAGCTGCATTTACCAAGACAGAAATGAACAATGAATGAAACCTTAATTTTCATCAAAATATTCCCCTTTTCTTTGGGATTCAACTTAGTTATTCCAGAAAGTTTTCATTAGTCAAAGCATTTCTGAAATTCTGTTTTTAATCTCATGCAAAGCCTGGTTATCATATTTCTTTAATGTCCTCCACATCCTCAAATTGTATCCTTGCAATGAATTTTTAGTTTAGGAAACAAAAAAAGTCACAAAGAGCTAAGGGGTCTGATGAGTATGAAGAGTGTGGTATTTGTGCAATCCCATATTTCACTAGGAAGATTTTGTTCCAAAGTATCAAAACTGCTGACCAAAAGGTTTTGACAATTGTTATCAACTCATCTCGACAAGTCTAGACATCATCATTTTATTATAAAAGTTGTTCAGCAGTGTGCACATTTTTATTTCAATTTCAAAATTCCCAAAACAAAACTTCAGTACTTTTTGATCACACCTCATAATGTTAAGATTTGTTTCAAGAAATTTTTTTCTGAAATATCTAACAGATTTTATTGTAAAGTGTATGAGTGTGTGTGTGTGTGTGTGTGTGTGTGTGTATATATATATATATATATATATATATATATATATATATATATATATATATATATATATATGCTATGTACACGTTTGTATCTTTTCGTTGTATACATTTCATTTGCTCTTGTTACCTTGACAAGCATGCATCACTGTGTGAACAATTCTCCTGACCTGATATCAAAGTCCTGATGAAGGTTATTGAAACCGAAACGTTCAATATTGACATTACATCACAATAAATTCACCTATTTGGATTATTATGTTTTTCTGCTTTCTTCATACTGTCGGATTTAGATCCATATTTACTTTCATATATATATATATATATATATATATATATATATATATAAAGTAAGTCTGGCTCATTGGGCTTGTGGGTAGAGTGTTTGCCAATGGTCTGGGAGACCAGGGTTCAATCCCAGGTTGAGTTATACCAAAGACTTAAAAAACGGTACTTGATACTTCCTTACTTAACCTCAACATTATAAGGTACGTATCAAGGGTAAAGTGGAGAAATCCGAGTGAAGGAGTAGCGCCCCCCCCCCACTACACCTCGGTGTAGTAGCTTTTGAAAAGGGAGCCTTCGGGTCACCCTCGACTATGGTCACCAACATTACTTTTATATATATATATATATATATATATATATATATGCATACACACACAGAAAGTCTTTCACTTGCAAATATTACAGGTTGAGAAAGGAGAGATTATAAGTACTGGGATGAGTCAAGTTTTGCAGTATTTTATATACAACTTGGCAGCTCTGGATACTTTTACCAAGGTCATGTAGGTGACAAACCACGCTGGACTGTGAGATGTTGTGTAGGATTTGCCTCTATGGCTTAGAGCACAGCCTCAGAATTAGGCCTACTTGATTTTGTCTGATTATTAAGGTTCTTGTAACCCAAGAAAAGTTTCTTTGGTTACTTCGATCAACTGCATCTTTATTTTATGCAGCGTTATGGCTCAGTTTGAACTTGTAAAGCCTAAGTTTCCGATTTAGGCTATTTTGCACGTTCATCTGTGTGGTTTTCAAATCCCATATGAAGTGAAACAATGCACAACATGTCAGCACACCAACTACCACAATACTACCTGCCACAGCTTGAATTGCTTTGGTCACATACTATATACATTGCAAACCTGCATATACTAAAATATTGCTAAACAGTGTGAATCACAGGGGTGGGAAGGTGAAAGAACTAATGGATTCATTTCTCTAGAGCATTAGGGCAAAATGAAGTGAAAACAGCCTTGTCCAGGATTTGAACTTGGGTCCTCAATTCCATTTCCTTAGACTATAATTGCTATGAACACTTCACTTAATGAATTTAATCAAGTGTTAAGTGGACCAAGAGTGATCACACCATGACTGGTTTTTGGTTATTTATCATGAGCTTAGAAAGGAGATGGGCTTTGGTGAGATGTTGCAAACCCAAAGGACCTCAGATTCTTTTGCTCTCTAGTCTTCCACTCTTTCCAATGAGGCCAGAATCTCAAGGGACTGAGCTGAAGATGTACAGAGATTTGTATTTTACTTTTAAATAGTTGATCAATGATGATATTGTAATAACCTGAATTTAATCTTTGAGTAAAAGCTGTTGCAAAGGGTTTGGGTAAATACATACTCCCCCTAAAAGTAGACCTTGTGTCACATCCTACCTGTTGCAAAGGGGTTGGGTAAATACATACTCCTCCTAAAAATTGACCTTGTGTCACATCCTGTCTGTAGCAGCGGGTTGGGTAAATACATACTTCTCTTAAAAATTGACCTTGTATCACATCCTGCCTGTGGCAAAGGGGTTGGGTAAATACATACTTCTCTTAAAAATTGACCTTGTGTCACATCCTGCCTGTGGCAGAGGGGTTGGGTAAATACATACTTCTCTTAAAAATTGACCTTGTGTCACATCCTGCCTATGGCAGAGGGGTTGGGTAAATACATACTTCCCTTAAAAATTGTCCTTGTGTCACATCCTGCCTATGGCAGAGGGGTTGGGTAAATACATACTTCCCTTAAAAATTGACCTTGTGACACATCCTGCCTGTGGCAGAGGGGTTGGGTAAATACATACTTCCCTTAAAAATTGACCTTGTGACACATCCTGCCTATGGCAGAGGGGTTGGGTAAATACATATTTCCCTTAAAAATTGACTTTGTGTCACATCCTGCCTATGGCAGAGGGGTTGGGTAAATACATACTTCCCTTAAAAATTGACCTTGTGTCACATCCTGCCTATAGCAGAGGGGTTGGGTAAATACATTCATTAAGATCATTGTTCTCCTTGAAATCAGAAAAATGTAACACTTTTTCTTTCTTTTTTTCATTTTCAATTTCCAGACCCCAAATAAAATCTCATAAGTTGTAACATTTTGATTACATTCATTAAAACAAATCTTTTTATAGAGATCAGAAGATGGTGCCCCATTTCGTTGATTATTAATCTTCAAATAAATAATTAACAGTGGCATTTTGATTGTGTTTGTTAAAAGCATTGTTTTCATAAGGATTCCAAGAATACACTTTTTTTTTTTATCCTCAAATTGAAAAAGACAAAAATTAGCCATTTATAATATGCACAGTGAATAATCTTTGACAAAAATGCAACTGATGTTGTTTTTTTTTTATCACTTGAAGGTTGGAAAGAAAATCCTGTAGATTTTGATTCTGTCTTCAATGAAAGCCGTTATACTTGGTCATGGGGAAGTCCAGATATACTACCAATGTTTGCTAAAGGTAAATGTTTTCGATATCAAAGTTATTTAACAATATCAAAGTTAATATCACTGCTAGAAATATCCTTAATATTTCTTATCATTAATTGCACAAATCTCACTTGTTCTTAACTGTTTTCTGTCACACAACAATTACCTAAGTGAGTATAATGAAAATGTGATTGGAGATTTGTCTAAATGAAATAAATTGAATTAGAATTTGTAAGGGAGGAAAATACCTGTTATGATTTGAAATAATTCAGTTAAGATGACTGCTCTATTGGCAACACTTAGAATAGTAAGAATCCCCCGTCCCCCTCAAAAAAAGGAAGTGTCTTGGTTATGACATTAAACTGCTGCTGTGAGTTTTGTAACTCTTCACATGTGCATAAAAAGAAGAGAAAATAAATGACAGACAACTCAACAAAAGTGTAAGTATTTCATTCAATCAAAATAACGCATTAACAGAAAATAAGTCAAGCAAAAGATAGTAACACTACCCATTCTAGTAGCATGGTACTTCTTTTTATATTATCTGGAGGCTGACCACTTCTGTCAGCTAGCAATTGGTGTTCACTCACCAGTTTCTCACTTTATCCCTATATAACAGTGAGACACCAGTTCAGGCGACCTAAGATGAATTAACTCTAGATGGGTTGACATGACATTTTTTTGAAAAAAGCAAAATAATTTTTTTTTTTTTTTTTTGTATCAATGTAAATTCTGCATTGTTAGGAATTGATTTTTGTGGCAAAAATTATTTTAGTATCACAAAAATATTTGTTTGGAGGCTATTCAAAATGATGGCGAATTAAACAGAGTGCTCCAGGCTTGAATAGAGGTCTGTCATCAAATTTTTGTTGGCTGACAAGTGTAAACCCCGGGAAATTTTCAGAAGAATATGTTATATGTATGGAGATACATGCTTTAGGCAAAAAACTGTTTACGAATGAGCTAGACATGAGTTTGCCACTACAAGCTTGAGTAGAAAAAGCAATCCACGAGATAGAAACACACTGACTCTCCAGTTAAAAAAAAAAAAAAAATTCTGGCAGCATCAATCAGTAAAGAAGGAGGTGCCCATGGTGTAATGCTTATCGTCGTAGGAAATGGACACAGCGACACAAGTTCAAATCCTGGACAAGGCTGATTGCATTTCACATAGCACTAATACCCTTGGGAAAGGTATGAATCCAATTATTCTCCCTCCAGCTATGGGTAAATAGTAGGACAGACTGGGTTTTTCAGCCTTGGTGAGGCAACTAGTCGAGAAGAAAGAAAACTCTGAATTCAAACCTGTTAAACTCCGCTTAAAAATCGACCTTGTGTCATATCCTGCCTGAGCAGAGTGATTGGTAAATAGGATCAATAAAGAAGGTCATGCTGATAGTGTTCTGGGACATGAAAGGACCTGTTACTATTGATTTCTTTGAAAAAGTTGCAACTGTAAAGAGTTATTTCTATTGCAAAATCCTTGGGCAAAATGTCCCTTATTTATTGAGTGACTCTTGTATATTTGCAGATTGGGCTGTCTATAATTGCTGTTTTCAGGGCAACAAAGAAGTTAAAATACTTTCAGCCCTGTCAGCTTGGGCTGTAGAATACATTGACAGCCTCTCTGCAGTGGAGTAAGACTCCCCCCCCCTGCAAGTGTCCTGAATATGATATTAAACAATCTGATGGTGAGGGTCCTGTAATGCTGGAGCTTTGGGAAATGTAGAATACCCCTCATTGATATCGCTCCTAAATCCACTCTGGCTTGGAGTGGTAGCACCTGAAAGGATCCTATCTATGGGTCTGTTTGACATTTAAATCGAGTGCAAACAAATGACTTATGCTAAATAAAATTGTGAGAAATAGAACTGATTGATTATTTAACTGTGTGTAAACAAATGACTGCTGTTTAATTGAATTGTTAGTGATACATAGCAATACTTGGAACCATTTAACTCTGTTGACTTATGCTGAATGGAATTATTAGAAATAGAACTGTTTGAACTGTTAAATGTGTGTATCTAAAAATGTGTTTGCAACATATATTTAATTTATATGTAAAAATAGGATTTGGCATTAAATAACCAACCGACATTGTTGATATGTCAGAAAACCAAACCAAACCAAAATACTTTAAATTCAAATTGTCAAAAAGATGATGACATTCTTATCAAAACACCATTTATATATCACCGAGTTGTTTTAAACATCTTTATTAGATAAATAAGTTAGAAATGAAGAAAAATGTTTTGACTTATGAAAAATGTTTCCACCTTCGGTTTGATTCAAACATGTGATCAATAGTTTCTTGTTTTATTTATTATTTTATTTTCAAATTGGTTTATCTTTCAGAAAAATATAAGAACATAGAATAATATTGAAGTCTGAACAAAGCATTTCCTGGTTTGTCTATTTATCATCTTCTTTTTAGGTGTCACACGTCAACATATTTACACATATATGTATTCACCTGAACAAGTGGATTTTGGCAGTACAGATTCTTCCCGTTTGGATTCTTGGGTATTTCAAGAAGTTGAAGTAAGGAAAAAATTTATTTCAAGAATTTTATTAACGATTTGTATACTACTTAAAATTACAGGGCACCTTGATTGGTGTAATGGTTTACAAGCTAGACTAGTCAACCTACACAAGTGAATTCAAGTCTCATTGAGTGCCCCATTAGATGTAGCCTTATGCTACATCTAAGCAAAAAAAAAAAGCTTAGTAAATTAATATGCCAACTCCAATTAGGTTTGTCCCTTTTCATTAAAAAAAACAAAAAACCCTTAAATTCAAAATGCCTGATGGCAACTACACAAGAATGTTGCGAGCAATATTGAACAAGTCCTGGCAGCAACATCCCACAAGGCACCAAGTTAGACGAACCAGACATGCAGGACACTGCTGGAGAAGCAAGGACGAACTCATAAGTGATGTACTCCTATGGACCCCCACATATGGCTGAGCAAAAGCAGGATGACCAGCTCGAACATACATACATACAGCAGCTATGTGAGGATACGGGATGTAGCCCTGAAGACCTACCAGAGGCGATGAATGATAGGGAGAAGTGGCGAGAAAGGGTCGGGGATATCCGTGCTAGCGGCATAACATGATGATGATGTATTAAATATCTAACAGTTGTAGTGTGAGACACTTGCTCTCCAGCCCAGTCAGCTAGGGCTGTAGAATACACTGGTTGCATCTCTACAGAGTGGTAAGATCCCTCTCTCTAGCAAGTATCCTGGATATGATATTTAACCATCTGATGGTGAAGTTCCAGCCTTGGAGCTCCAGGGAATATGGAGTACCTCTTTATTGACCTAATAGGGTCCTATCTATGGGTCAAATAGAACTATTTGACATTTAAACTGCATGCAAACAAATGACTTTCATTAAATCGAATTGTTAGAAATAGAACTGTTTAACCATTTAACTGTATGTAAACAAATTACTGATGTTTAATTGAATTATTGGTGATATATAGCAATACGTGGAACAATTTAACTGTGTGCAAATGAATAATTAATATTGAATAGAATTATTAGCGTTGATTTGCAATATTTGAAATTCTTTAACTGTGTGTCTAAATTGAATTGTTAGTGTTACATAGTGCTGCTTCAAATCATTTAACTGTGTGCAAATAAAACTATTTATGTTTGACAGCAATATTTGAAATCATGTGAGTTAGTGAAAACAAATGATTAATTCTAAATAGAACTATTTGGGTTTCATCTGTCAAATTTTGACAAGATCAAAATTTTATTTTCCTATCCTCTTCTTTTAAGAATTCATTTCCCATAATTACTGATGATTACTTTTGAAAATACCAGGCCATTGGCTTAATGAGTAGAGTGCTCGCCAATGGTCCAGGAGACTGTGAGGTTCAATCCAATGTCAAGTCATACCAAGGACTCAAAAATGGTACTTGATACCTCCTTGCTTAACACTCAGCAATATAAGGTACGTATCAAGGGTAAAGTGGAGCAATCCAGGGAATGGAGTAGTGCTCTCCCTTACACTTCAGTGTGGTAGCTATTGAAAAGGGAGCCTTCAGGTCACCCTCGACTAAGGTCGCCAACTTTACTTTTGAAAATGCATCGGTCAAAAAGTACCTAAAGTTTTAATCTTGAACCTGTCTTAGTCAATTTTAATCATCCTTATTAAAATCATGTCTTCTATTTTAGAATTAATGGCTTGATGCAGTTGTACTAGAAATCTCTCTATTTCTCGTGTGTGTGTATATATACATTTATAAGTGTGTGTGTATACGTGTATATATATATATATCTTGTCATGCCATCAGCACGGATATCCCTGACCCTCTCTCACCACCCCTCCCTATTGTTCATCGCCTCCGGCAGGTCCTCAGAACTACACCCCGTATCCACACAGAGTATGTAGGTTCGAGCTAGTATCCACACAGAGTATGTAGGTTCGAGCTAGTCGCTCTGCTTTTGCTCGGCCATGTGAAGGGGTCCATTGGAGTATATCACTTATGAGCTTGTCCCTACTTCTCCAGCAGTGTCCTGCATGTCTGGTTCGTCTAACTTTGATAGTTTTCTTGATGGGTGGTAGGTGACCATATAGTTGGGGCTTTGTGGGGTACTGCCTCCAGGACTTGTTCAATATTGCTCACAGCATTCTTGTGTAGTTGCCGTCAAGCTTTTTCTCCATCCGTTTCGTTAGCGTCCATGTAGTGCATCCATACAGCAGTATCGACACTGCTGCTGCTTGGAAAAAACTGTGTTGTACATATATATGTTTGTGAATATGTATGTGTGTTTATATGTGTGTGTGTGTATATATATATGTATATGTGTGCACGAGTGTGTGTGTGTATATATATATATATATATATATATATATATACACACACACACACACACACACACACATATATATATATATATATATATATATATATATATTTGTTAATCTGTATATTACATCTCTTAACTATTCTGAACCATTTTGATTTTTTTTTTTTGCTCGTGGTGTAATGGTTATCGTAAGAGGAAATGGACATGGCGACACGAGTTCAAATCCTGGACGAGACTGATTGCATTTCACATAGCACTAATACCATTGGGAAAGGTATGAATCCAATTATTCTATGGGTAAATAGTAGGGCAGACTAGGCTCTTCAGCCTTGGTGATGCAACTAGTCTAGGAGAAGGAAAACTCTGAATTCAAACCTGGTAAACTCCGCTTAAAAATTGACCGTGTCATATCCTGCTCGAGCGTAGGGGTTTGGTAAATATGTATAAAAAAATAAGTTAGTGAAGTTTTAAAACATTAAATATCATATTCCCCCTCAGTTGATCATTTTTTTTTTTTTTTACTGTAAATCTTTTTAATCTTTTTTTGACAATATAAAACAATAACTAATATTTCAACTAACATCTTTTCTCACTTTTGTTTCAGGATTTCTTTTCTACAGCTCATCAAAATCCAATGCTGCTAGCTAAACTAAATGAAGATAAAATTGTTTTTTTTCTTCATCTTCTTGGCATTGATACAAATGGGCATTCACACAGACCCCATTCTCAGTAAGGTTTTTTTTCTTTAACTTGTATCATCTTAAAAGCATCTTAAAATAGAAATTATGTAGAATAATTTATCAATTTCCAGACTAGAGCCTTGGGCAGAAAAATCTTAAATGAATCTTGTCCTTGTCACATCTTTTTGATCTTTTTAAATATTTCATTCCAAGGTAAAAAGATCACTTTCTTTTATTGGTAATCAGTTTATCTCTCTCTCTTTCTCTTCTTTGTATGTAAAGAGTGAAGGCACATATGGTGCGATTATTATCATTGTAGGGAATAGACACAGCAATCTAAGTTCAAACCCTGAATGAGGCTGTTTGCATTTCAAATTGTGCTAATACTATTGGGAAAGATATGAAACCAACTATTCTCCTTTCCAGCTATGGGTGAATAGAAGCGTAGTCTGGGATCTTTAATCTCAGTATGACAACTGGTCTAAAAGAAGGAAAACTCTGAATTCAAACCTGTTAAACTCTGGGTAAAAATTGACCTTGTGTCATGTCCTGCTCGTGTAGAGGGGTTGGGTAAATACATATTCAAGGTAATGCAGAAGTAACTGATCATCAATTATATCTTGCCCAGTCGGCTGGGGCTGTAGAATACACCGACTGCTTCTCTGCAGAGGGGTAAGACCCCCCCCAACAAGTGTCCTGGATATGACACTGAACAGTCTGATGGTGAGGTTCCAGCAATGCTGGAGCTTTGGGGAATGCGGAGTACCCCTTCATTGCCATCGCTCCCAGGTTCATTCTGGCCTGGAGTGGTAGCACCTGATAGGGCCCTATCTATGGGTTAAATAGAACTAACAGCATACTTATGCTAAACTGAATTGTTTGAGTAAACTGAATAGCTTGAAATAGAAATGTTTTTGACAATTAAACTGTACTTACATTTAAACTGCATGATTATGCTTAACTGAATTATTTGAAATAGAACTGTTTTTCGACATTAAAACTGTATTTACACCTAACTGAATTATTACATATAACTGCTTGAATAGTTTGAAATAGAAATGTTTTTGACAATTAAACTGTGTACTTATGTTAAACTGAATTGTTTTAAATAGAACATATTATTTATATAAAAATGGATTTGGCGTTAAATAACCTACAAGGGTTGATATGCCATAAAACCCAACTAACCAAACCAAACATCAATTATATCATTTGATGTTATTGACTTCCCCATTACTTTTCTGTGTGTGAAAACAAAACAACCTTGATAAATAATATTTTTTATTGTCACTTTGTTTTTTTAATTAGTTATCTTCAATATAGCTTTATGAATAAATGATAAAAAAGAAATTATGAATAAACAGTAAAAATAAACAAAATATTTAAAATAGATTAAATTTATATATAAATCTACAAAAATAAAATAAAATATATAAAAATAGATAAACAATAAAATAAACAAATATATAAAAATAACAATAAAAAATAGAATAAACGATAAAATGAAATAAATACATAAAAATAAATAAACAATAAAAATAAATTAAAATATAAAAATATATATGAAAATAAAACAATAAAAATAAATAGATATATAAAAATGAAATCAAATATGTAAAATTAGATAAACAATAAAAATAAGCAAATATATAAAAATAAAATATATAAAAAATTAAACGATAAAAATAAATGAATATATGAAAATATAATAAAACATATAAAAATAAAACAATAAAGATAAATAAATATATAAAAATAAATAAACAATAAAAATAAACACATATATAAAAATAAACAATAAAAAAGAAATTCCTGAATGTAATTCTAATCCTGTAATAACTGATTACAAATGATGATTGCTAAAGGGAATTTTTTAACAAAATCCATGTTTCCAAGTTTAAATATTTTACTGAGATGATTAAATATTTTGTGAAAGAATTTAAATGAAATATTCGATTATTAAACTTACATTTTTTTTTGTGTTACAGTGAATATTTGCAGAACATCAAAGTTGTGGATGAAGGAATCAAAAAGACACAAAATCTTATAGAGAAATTTTATAAGAATGATAAACTCACATCCTACATCTTCACTGCTGATCATGGCATGACTAACTGGGGTAATAAATAACTTATCATTTCATCTTCCATATATATATATATATATATACTGTTGGCATAGCATTTACATTGGCATAGCATTTACATTGAAGAATGTAGTAAAATAATCTTTAAACACTTGAAAAAAATTTATTTTTCACAAAAATTTTTTCTCTTGATTTAAGATTGAAACTTCTTGAGAACAATAAAAAAAAATAAACAATATAAAAGTAATATTCATATTTGTTTTATTAATTTTGTTTATCTATCTATCTACATGTATATGCACACATGTGGTCATTCAATAAATAGGAGAATTTTCTTTTTAAACAAAGTAAGTTTATTTTATTTTGTTTTATTTATTTTTTTAATGAATTTTTTCCTGCATTATTTGGAATTGGTTTTTTGCAAAAATTATTTTAATCTCACGAAAATATTTGTCTGGAGGCTATTCAAAATGGTGGCAAATCAAATAGATCTCCAGGTTTGAACAGAGGTCTGTCATCAAATATTTGGTGGCTGAAAAGTGCAAACTTAAAGAAGAATGTGTGATGTGTACAGAGAAGCATGTTTTAGTCGAAAGAATGTGTAGAGAAGAGGAAAATCTCGTATTTTGTTTTGGCGCGCAATTTAATTCAACACTGAATTTCACCCAATCAGGATGACATATCCTATTCAGCCCGGACCTTCATTTCCAGCTAGCAAAACGGGTGAGCGGCCAAACACACCCTCTTCGGCTTGAGACGGCGAACAGAACGGACGTGTCTCTGGTCGCCCCTGCTTAGCGATGCTTTTTAGCTAAACAAGCCACCCAGTGTGGACATCTCACTATGGCTTTAACCCTAGCAGCAGCAACATGGACACTCAACGAGGGAACCATCTAATTTATGGATTCTTTGCATCTAATATATTTTAGACCAAGGAATCCCAGTTGAATATGAATTAGATACGTTCAACAATGCCTTCCACAAGCACTACAAAAATTTACTATGTCGATCCGAGCGCCACTTCGCTCTCGACACACTAGCTCCCATTTCACCTCTGGTCCACATTAATGGAGATAACGCCTACTCTCCCCAATTACCAGACACACAAAACTACACGGTGACCTTGAATACTTCCCTCACACGTCCAACAACACGCTGCCATCTCAACATCCCGCTAAACTATTTCGTCTCAAACATCCAACAAGCCTAACCACCACGAGTCTTGCAGCACCAAGAACAAACCCCCTCTAAGCTGCAAATAAAAACTTTCGTTATTGTGTGTTGTTAAATCAAAGTCTCGTAATTCATTTGTGTGCCTAAAAACAATAGTGTAATACCTCAGAACCGCTATGAATTGGTGACTCCGCATGGCACCTTCTGAAGTGCGAGACAACTAAAAACTATTCATAACAACACCTTTCGACCTTCGCCATCTTACTTCATCTTCAACTGGGATTCCTTGGTCTAAAATATATTAGATGCAAAGAATCCATAAATTAGATGGTTCCCTCGTTGAGTGTCCATGTTGCTGCTGCTAGGGTTAAAGCCACAGTGAGATGTCCACACTGGGTGGCTTGTTTAGCTAAAAAGCATCGCTAAGCAGGGGCGACCAGAGACACGTCCATTCTGGTCGCTGTCTCAAGCCGAAGAGGGTGTGTTTGGCCGCTCACCCATTTTGCTAGCCAGAAATGAAGGTCCGGGCTGAATAGGATATGTCATCCTGATTGGGTGAAATTCAGTGTTGAATTAAATTGCGCGCCAAAACAAAACACGAGATTTTCCTCTTCTCTACAAATGTTTAGAAATGGACTAAACATGAGTTTGCCACTACAAGCCTGAGTTTAAAAAGACATTCCATGTTGAGAAAAAATAAAAAATTTCCAAGCACAGTGGTCAGTAAGAAAGAGAAAAAACAAGATGGGAATTACACAAGAATGCTGTGTACCATAATATATAATACAATATATATATATATATATATATATATATATATATATATATATTGTATAATATTATATTATAACAATGTTGGTTGTCACTTTGTGGGTTTGTGTTAAACCAAGTGCAATATAATATGGATAGAGTTATTATATAATAATAAATAAATATATATTAGATATATATATTTACTTCATGTAATTTAGACTGCGACCCCTGGGTTTCATGGAGTTTTGCAAAAAACTCCATGAAACCCAGGGGTCGCAGTCTAAATTCCATGAATTAAATATGTATATCTAATATATACTTATTTATTATTATTATTATTATATAATATATATATATATATATATATATATATATATATATATATATATATATATATATATATATATATTGTATAATGTATGTGTTTTGTCTAGTTTATTTTTCCCCAACTTCTTATGCTTTTTTTTTTTTTTTTAGGGTCCCATGGTGCTGGTGATCCCCATGAAACATTGACCCCTCTAGTTGCTTGGGGTGCTGGAATTCGAGAACCAAAACATATCCCAGGTGAAACTAACCAACCATCTGATGGTTTATCCAAAGGTAAATTTTTTAAAAAATTCTCTTTTATTTCTGACATGAGATCTATATTTTCTTACTGTTTTTTTTTAAAATTGACATTGTAAAATCTTAGATGGTTTGGTTTGTTTGTTTAATGACATATGAACCTTTGTTGGTTATTTAATGCCAAATCCATTCTTGTTGAAGAACAATAAGGGTAAGATTTAAACATAGCTAGAAGGATAAGGAGGTTCATACTTTTTCTTAAGGGTGTAGCAGAAAGAACTTTGTATTTTTGTTTTGCACGTAAATTAATTTGACCGTTATGATCGTCACATATTTTCACCCAATGAGGATGACTTATCCTGTTCTGCCCTGACCATTTTTCCTGGGCAACATAAAATTGGTGAAAGCCTGCCTAACTTTCTCTTCCTCAGAATCTTTTGAGCAGGACATATGTACTTTCTGTCCTCTTTCTTCATAGCAGCAGAACTATTACACCGTGAGGAAAACCATCTAATTTATGGACCTTTGAGTCTACCCTCCTTGACCAAAGGTTCCCAGCTGAATATAAATTAGATGTATTTATTTTGCCACTTACAGGAATGCTTTTATGTCGCCTCTAACTCTTGCTATGTCTTCAGCGATGCGTAATTCCACTCAGACATTCAGCTATTTCATTCCTCCTAACCCTGTGGGAGATCATCATTCTTCTCTCCCACTGCTATAAGACTACACTTATAGCTGACTACATCATTCCTGTCCTTTTCAGCAACAAAACCTTTGCTATGACTGTAGCGATGCAAATCCCGCACAGACACCTAGCTGCCTTATTCCATCTCTATTCTGCTTATCTATTTTGACAACATTTATTCCTCACTCCAAAATCTATGGGACTGAATGCCAAATGCCTGCTTATTACCTTTTAACTGTTTTCTTCACACTACAATGACCAGCACAAAGGCTACCTCTCAACTCAAGCCTTTATTAAACTTCTAAATTAAAAACTTTCAGTATCTTTGTTCGACTCATATATTTTTACTTTAAATATAAAGGAGAGGGTAACTTAATTACCTTCTTCGTTATAAGGGTATTAGTCCAAAAGTGAATGTAATAGTGTTACTGGAGTTTGAATTTGCTTACTATGATGTCACAGTCAGCATGTTGGCAACTATGACATAAGTAAAAGTAAAGTTAGCGACCGTAGTCGAGGACAAGCAGAAGGCTCCCTTTTAAATAGCTACTTCATCGAGGTTTAGGGGAGAGCACTACTCTTTTCCTTGGATTGCTCCACTTTACCCTTGATACGTACCTTATATTACTGAGTGTTAAGCAAGGAAGTATCAAGTACCATTTTTAAAGTCTTTGGTATGACGCGACCTGGGATTGAACCCAGCTCTCTCGGACTATTAGCAAACACTCAACCCACTATCTTAGATATATTAAGGTAGACATTTATATATGTACACACTATCGGATATTTCTTTCTTTCTATATAAATAAAAGTTTAGTAGTTGATCATATAACATTCCTCAACTAATTTTGATTGAATATGTAAGAGAGAGTATCTCATTATTTTCATCTTTTATCCTATTTACCCAACCCCTCCACTCGGGCAGGATATGACACAAGGTCAATTTTTAAGTGGAGTTTAACAGGTTTGAATTCAGAGTTTTCCTTCTCCTAGACTAGTTGCCTCACCAAGGCTGAAGAACCCAGTCTGCCCTACTATTTACCCATAGCTGGAGGGAGAATAATTGGATTCATACCATTCCCAAGGGTATTAGTGCTATGAGAAATGCAATCAGTCTCATCCAGGATTTGAACTCGTGTCACCGTGTCCATTTCCTACAACGATAACCATTACACCACAGGCACCTCCTAGGGATAAGGGGATTCATACCTTTCCCAAGGGTATTTGCCCGAAAGTGAACGTAATAGCTTGACTGGAATACAAACTCGCTTACCACGATTCTGCAGTCCATCGCTTTAACCATTACACCATGAGGACACCCCTCATCTTTTATATAATGCCTGTTGTATTTAAATGTAAATGAACTTGTAGCAGCCACAGATCTATTTCCTCTTGCGAATCAATCCCCCTGCCTAGCGATTCGGCCACTATATGACCAATCCAAGCAGAGCGCATTGATTCTTCTTCCTCTCAAGAACTATTTTTTGTAGTCCCTTTTGGGTTGTCAGCAGACAGCAATTAGCCAGCAGCCCAGACAGACCTCTCTCTCACATCCACTGCTGCGGATTCCACTTGGAACCCCTTCACTGAAGAATACGCTTTGGCTAGCTTCACACACACTTCCTACAAACTCAACGACCAACAAACTAACCAGCGACACCAAAAGGGACACTTTCTCACTCTAACTCCTTTATGCCTGCTATGATAATAGACCTTTCATTGTTGTGTTTTTTAAAAGAAGTTTTGTTTTTCATTTGTGTTGCCAAATAATCTATAGTGTTAGAAAAATTAACCATTTCCAAAACACTAAAAACTCAAATTCTATTAACCAGAGTGTCTCAAAATGTTCTATATAGATCCCTGGAAGTGAGTAAAATTTTGGCAGGGTGCATGAAAGCAAAGGGGGTCCACAGGGGGTAAATTTACTAGTTTGCATTTATAAATCCCTTTATAACAAGAAAACAAAAATCACTGAATCATGTCGACTAATTTTGGGATATTGTACGCCTCACAGAATATCTGTTTGAGTGTGATAGCCACTAGTGATATATTACTGTTTAAAGCATACAAGTCATTTAAATAACAATCTGGTTTGATGTTGTTATATCAATTCAGTTCCCTCTACCAGGGTTATGTATACTGGTCACTACCAACATAACATAATCCTATCGTTCCAAATGCATCATATTTCCTATCAATGCGCAGCTCAATTTGGAACCCATCCCAAAATCTCAATCTCTACACAGCTGTTTTGGAGCTATTCAGATGGTACAGCTTCACTCGTGGATTGTCTAGCTTGATATTTCTTATTGTGGTGATGGTGGTCTTGCTGTAGCATTATTTTTTGTTTTCAGAAGTTGATTACCTCCCTTTATTTGCCTCAGTCGTGATTTTAAAGCCAAAGCCATTGCCAGTTTCAGAGCAAAAAAATGGCTTTATTTGAATAGCTAATGTTGGAAAATGTGTCATATTAAACAGTAGCCCAGAAAATAAACTTGTAAAAGGGTTTAGTTGCAGTTGACTCACAAATGATTCATATCAAGTCCCAAGACGATAAAGCTTATATAATCCAGTTTGTATTAATTTCAGAAAGAGTAAAGTTCTACAAAGATAAATCCAAATAGTGAATATTCATTATTGGCAAGATTTCCTTTTCATTGGAAGATTTATCTTATTGAATGGTTTACATGGGTTAGGTTTTTTTTATATTAAGATGCATTTTTCCCAGAATGTAATGAAAATGGTTATTTATTTCAGGCAGGAAGTTATTTATGGTTTATAGCACAATCTAACTACTTAGCAATTTAATTATAAGTAAAAACCAACAAACAAATTCTTTATCTATGAAAATCACAAAAGATCAGATTGAAAATGAATAACAAAATGCCATTATTTGTTATAATTCAACTTCAAATATGCAAATTAGTTATCACCATTAAACAAGATTTTAAATATAAAGATTAATTATCCCTATTAAACAATAACCACCAAGTTGACGAAATTATGGGGTTTTTTTTGGGGGGGGGGTTTTAACGTAAAAAAGTTCTGGAAACTTTTGTGCATGCATATTATAAAATACAAATAATGATTGTTACTGTGAATTGAATTACCATGACCAGAAAATCCGGCGAACACTTACGCACGACACGCTGAAACTCTGTACAGCTGTTTCGGCCTTATTAGGTCTTATTAGCAGTGTATACCGTGATCTCCACCACTGGAGATCAAACCAGTGGCCTCAGATTGCAGAGCCAAAACTCTACAACTGAACCAACAGTTCATATTGCTGATTCGATCTGATGAGACCTAATAAGGTCGAAACAGCTGTCCAGTGTTTCCGTATATCATGCGTAACTGTTCACTGGATTTTCTGGTCATGGTAATTCAATTCACAATATAATTCCTCTTCTTAAAAAAGAAAATGTAGATCAGAGATTGTTACAGTCTTTATTGGTAACCTTTTGAGATGAGGCTTCTTAATCTGAGAATTAATTTTTTTTTTTTTTTTTTTTTTTTTTGGACTTTTTGTCCTCATCTTGGTAGGGTTTTTTTTCTGTTGTTTCTTCTCACTACGTTTCGGCCAAATTTCACCTCTGGCCTTCTTCAGGTGATAAACTGCGACCTCGGATAGGAATGCTGAGTCTTGTAACCGTATCCCCAGTAAGTACTGCCTTCCATAGTTAATCACCTGAAGAAGGCCAGAGGTGAAATTTGGCTGAAACGTAGTGAGAAGAAACAACAAAAAAAAATACCAAGATCAGGACAAAAAGTTCGCAATAAAAAAAAAAAAATAAATAAATAAATAAATAAAAAAATTAATTCTCAGGGATTGTTACATTTAGTGGATAAAATTTATTTCCAAATGTAACAACTATATTAGGACAAGGATAGTATAGATTTAGATTTCTATTCAGAATAAGGAAAAAATATAATGGAAAAGAAATGTTAATTAAATTTAATTCCTTCTTTTTTTCTTTTTTGCTTTCTTTTTTTTTTTTTTACATATAGAGAAAATTTAGTTTTAAAGATTACAAAAGAAAATGATTCTTTTTTTGTTCCATAAAATCAAAAATGCCAACACTTTTAGATTTGTTATTTTGTATTTTATATATTTTTTTCATCTTTCAGAGTGGCATCTCAACCACCTTTGGAGGTCAGATGTAGAACAGGTCAGAACTATTATGCTTATTAAAAGAAATTTTTTTTTTGTCTGATTATCTAAATCCCTCAATTCACAGTTTGCCTACATGGCTGGGGCTGTAGAATGCACCAAATACTTTTCTGCCGAGGGGTAAGACCACCCTCCAGCAAGTGTCCTAGATATGACACTTAAGAATTTCATGGTGAGGTTCCAGTAATGCTGGAGGTTTGGGGAATGTGGAGTGCCCTTACATTGCCATTGCTCCCAGGTCCACTCTGACTCGGAGTGGTAGCACCTGATAGGGTCCTATCTATGGATCAAATAGAACTAAACCATGTACTTATGCTAAACTGAATTGTTTGAAATAGAACTGTTTTTACATTTAACTGTGTGAAAACAGATGACTGCTGTTAATTGTTAGTGATACATAGCAATACTTGAAAACATTTAACTATGTGCTAAGAAATGATTAAGAGTAAATTATTTGTATTATATAGAAATAAGTGAAACTATTTAACTGTGTGAAAAAAATTAGCTCAGACTTGTTTAAAAATGTTATCTACAAAATGTGTTTAGAAATCATATATTTGATATATATGTATAAAAAAAGATTTTAATAAACCTTGAATGGTTGATATGCCATAAAACCAAACCAGACCACCCAGCGGTTAGAGTGTTCGCCAATGGCCCGGGAGACCTGGGTTCAATCCCAGGTCGAGTCATACCAAAGACTTTAAAAATGGTACTTGATACCACCTTGCTTAACACTCAGCATTATAAGGTATGGTTCAAGGGTAAAGTGGAGCAATCCTGGGAATGGAGTAGCGCCCTTCCCTACACCTTGGTGTAGTAGCTATCGAAAAGGGAGCCTTCGGGTCACCCTCGACTATGGTCGCTAACTTTACTTACTTTATTACAGTATTATGGATTCACATTATATATTGTGTAATACATATTACCTATTATAACCCACTTTTTACCTTATTCATTCACTGTAGATTTCCCTTGAGGGAATGAACTGATTTATATATAGATATAACAGTGAGTTATTTCTAATAAATACAGCTCAATATGATTGACATGTAACACTATGACTGCTATTGGGAGAAAATATCCTTATAGGTTAAATAATATCCTCTGTATTTTTTTGCATAAATGTTGATCTGGGATGAGTATTTAATGATATTTACCAACCCCTCCGCTCAGGCAGGATATGACACAAGGCCAATTTTTAAGCGGAGTTTAACAGGTTTGAATTCAGAGTTTTCCTTCTCCTAGACTAGTTGCCTCACCAAGGCTGACGAACCTAGTCTGTCCTACATAGCTGGAGGGAGAGAATAATTGGATTCATACCTTTCCCAAGGATATTAGTGCTATGTGAAATGCAATCAGCCTCATCCAGGGTTTGAACTTGTGTTGCCATGTCCATTTCCTACAATGATAACCATTACACCACGGGCACCACGGGATGAGTATTTAACCTTATTTTAGTTACTATGTTTGTTAATTGTTAGAAATCATATATTTGATATATATGTATAAAAAGGATTTGGCATTAGATAGACCTTGAATGGTTGATGTGCCATAAAACTAAACCAAACTTTCTGCTAAATACATATTAATTATTGGAAGTAAATAAAGGATTGTAATCTGACAATTTGTAAAGAAAAATTGATAACAAGGTAATCCAAGTAGAAGGAGAGGTTTATTGAGAAGCAAAGTCGACGCTATAGCGTTTCGGTTCTAATGAACCATCATCAGGACTATGAGGGATGATATTACTGATGTTAAATCAACAATGGATGTTTAAAATGCAAAATACAAAAACCTTTTAATTTTATATAACAACAAAAAGTTGGCCACTTAATTAGTGAATCGGTTTGTTTGTTTAAATTACATCATTTGACTTATTAGAAATATTGTATAGAATTTGTTTCGTTTGTTTTTGTTTGTTTATCGAGAAAGATTTCAAATCAAAAGGAGGAAGAAAAAGAAAGACAAAAAGAAAAAGAGAAAGTATAAAACTATAATATATGTGGAATATAAGACAAATTTTCAAAGTCGCTGTTATTTCACTCTGTAATTCTGTAAATACTCGTCCGAGCTTTCATAATATTTCTCCTTACTTGAGCAAATCCATTTTAAATAGCTACAATATATTCCATCTTTAGTTAATATATTCCACATATATCATAGTTTTATACTTTCTCTTTTTCTACTTAAAAAATTAACCTTGAGTCACATTCTGCTTCTGCAGAGAGGTTGGTATGTATGTGTGTGTGTGTGTGTGTGTGTGTGTGTGTGTATATATATATATCTTTAAAGAAAAAACCAAAGATCGGTTATTTTAGGATTATAAATTTATTTCCATCCTGTTTTTCGTTTCTGGTGTGAACCAAAAACATGAAGAAAAATATAATAGGACTTCTTCAGATCTAATGGATCAACTCTGGTTTAACTGTACCGAATAATACTCATACTAGTTATTTTTCTTCCAAAATGTCCCTGTCTCTTTGCCAGTGTGTTTATGGGGAGGTGGTGGTTATGCAGATGATTTTATTTGCTTTCTGGATGAATAATACTTCTGGTCATTTTTTTTTGTTTGTTAAAAAAACTCCTTTAAAAAAAAAACTCCTTGAAGTGAAAGGAGTTCACATGCCAAATTTCATCCAGATTGACTGGGAGTCCATAGATAATAAGCATGCAAAACAAGAAAAATTATATAGGAGGAGGAAATAGGAAATTTTGACAATAATATTACAATTTGAATTTATAAGGAGTCAAGAGTCAGTACATTTATACCAACTCAGATTCTGAATCCAGTTATCCAGTGATTGTTTCTAATTGCAATTGCACAGCCCTTGTATTGAGTTAAGCTGTTTGTCATCAGTATATTTAAAATTTCAGAGGTTTAGTTAAATTTTAGTGTATATTTTTGTTTAGGTATTATGAAAAACATGATAGCAAAATTGTTAATTGTATATCTGTTGTTTCAGTTGTTCCACAATGGTAGACTGTGCTTTCTTTATAAAATCAGTTCTATTTCAAATAATTCAGTTTAGTATGAGTACACAGTTTAATTGTCAAAAGCATTTCTATTTCAAGCTATTCAGTTTAGTCAAACACTTCTAATTCAAACAATTCACTTTAGTATAATTATAGATTTTGTTTACACACAGTTAAATGTCAAAACAGTTCTATTTTAAACAATTCAGTTTAGCATAAAGTACGCAGTTTAATGCTACCGCTCCAGGCCAGAGTGGACCTGGGAGCGATGGTATTGGAGGGTTACTCCGTATTCCCCAAAGCTCTAGCATCATTGGAACCTCCTCATCAGATTGTTTAGTGTCATATCACCCCTCTGCAGAGAAGCAGTCTGTGTATTCTACAGCCCCAGCCAACTGGGCAGGTGTGTGTGTGTGTGTGTGTGTGTATATATGTGTGCACATGTATATAACATTCTGAAGAATTACAAGTTTTCATTGCCTCTGTAGTTACTGCAGCCTTTAAGCTCAGTAATTATATATATATACTAGGGAAAGGAATAGCACCCTCCCCTACACCACGGTGTAGTAGCTAATGAAAAGGGAGTCTTCGGGTTGTCCTTGACTCTGGTTGCCAACTTTACTTTGTCTGTGTGTGTGTGTGTATATATATATATATATATATATATATAGGTATTCTTTGGTCCAGTTAAACCGGAGTTGGGAGTAATTCCATCAGGACAAGAAATTATTCATGAATGAATATTTAAATTTTCCTGGTAAAGAGCTCAATGTAACAATAATATGGAGCAATAAATTTATAATCCTATGTGACCGGTTTCGTTGTTTTTCTTAAAGTATATATATATATATATATATATATATATATATATATATATATATATATATATATATATATATTGTCTTCCACAGACAGACTGTTTCGTTCTATCAGAACTCTTCAGTGTGGCTAGACATGCAGGATGCTCGAAGCCGGGATCGAAACCCGTCCAACTTTACGTTAGACTAAGTTTCAGACCTCTCGGCCACCAAGTGGACCACGTTGGCTAAGGGAATTTTAAGTTATTTATTTAGCAACAGCAGCAGCAGCCATTTGTTTACATTTTTGTATATTAGTTAAAAAAAGAAGTTTTGGTTTCTTTGTTTAATGGCATATCAACCTTTATAGGTTATTATAACCAAATGAGTCTCTCCCTTCTGGTCCAAAACGAAAAAAAACAGAAGATCAGTGCACAGGAGATAAATTCTCCTCCAACACTAAATATTCCGTTCTGATCTGCCATTTTGGATTCGTGCCTTTCTCACGAATGTGAGTCTAAAAATAGATATAATACTGCAACTGGAGTTACCCTTATCCATTGTCAGTTTCTGTATTATTTTCCCGTAAAATAATATTTGCAAGATAGGGTGAAATATGAAAAAAGCCAGGGGTTGTTAAATCGTGTGGTTGGAATGTGAAAGGAAAATTAATTTTTCTGGTGTCATTTATACCTGGTTGTCTAGACAGGCTATTATTTTTGCCGAGTCAAATTCCTTCATATCAGATTAGAAATGAGTTTTATCAGATTATTTCACCAATAAACAACCATTTTTAATTCATGATATATACTTGTATTTGTTTTAAATGAATGTTTTAATTATCAAAATTTTTTTTTTCTCTCTAGGCTGACATTGCTCCACTGATGGCTTCCCTTATTGGAGCTCCATTTCCAATGAATTCAGTTGTAAGTACAACATTTCCATTCTTAATTCATTTAAAAATTAACCAAAACAATGTAATACTTTGTTTAAAGATCCTGTATTAACTTAAAGGGATTAAAAAAATGACAATATTTTCTTGAATATTTTATGTCTGTTTGAAATTCTTTTTCGAAAATTATCATATATTTTTTTATTCTATCTGCTTTTTTAGGATAAGCCAATCATTTCTGCATATTTTTTTGTCTTTGATAAAATTGACAAAATTAAAATTTCAACCAATTCACATATTTCTGCGCCATCATTGTTACATCAATTTTTTTTGTGTCCTTTTTTTTAACCATGAAATTTGTTTATGAAATAACTATGATTTTCAGAATATATGAATAAAAAGATTTTTTTTGTGGTTGCAAGCAATCTCAAATTTCTATCATAAGAAAATAGAAAAATCTACATTTATCTATTACGACCAAGACTGGTTTGTTAATTAGTCCGTTTCTCTCTTTTGTTTTCATCACTTACGCAATTTCATTGGTTGAATGTGTGTAAACAAATGACCAATGTTTAATTGAATTGTTAGTGCTACATAACAATACTTGAAACCATTTAACTGTGTGCAAACGGATAAGTAATGTTGAATTGGCCTAGCGGTTAGAGTGTTCGCCAATGGCCTGGGAGACCTCGGTTCAATCCCAGGTCGAGTCATACCAAAGACTCAAAAAATGGTACTTGATGCTTCCTTGCTTAACACTCAGCATTATAAGGTATGGATCAAGGGTAAAGTAGAGCAATCCAGGGAAGGAGTAGCGCCCTCCCCTACTCCTTGGTGTAGTAGCTATCGAAAAGGGAGCCTTTGGGTTACCCTCGACTATGGTCGCCAACTTTACTTTTACTTGTATCCAGTTCACTATGTGCAAAAACAAATTATTGATATTAAATAGAATTATTAGTGTCAGACTGCAATAAGTGAAACCATTTAACTGTGTAGAAACAATAGTGATACTAGTGTGCAAACAAATAAATTCAAACTCATTTATAAATGAAATAACTGAAAAACTAATATTTTGCATATCACATATACCTATTTAACTGTGTGCAAACTAAAGATTAATATTAAATAGAATTATTTCTCCTTCAACTGAAAATTCACTGTCTAGACAGATTTCAAAAACTAAGTCTACAAACCAATTAAATTTTTTTTTTCTTTTGCTAAAAGAGATATACATTTTTTTTGAACAAATTGCCTAATCAAATCAAAAACAGCATTACTGTAAAAAAATTTAAGATGAAATTGGATGATTTCAGAAAAAATGGTTAAAAGAACTTAAGATGGCATTTTTGGGAACATTCAGATGAATTAATAGAATTTTATTTGTATATTTTTCTTCTTTTTTTTTTTTAAGTTGAGGAATTATATTGTGAATTGAATTACCATGACCAGAAAATCCGGTGAACACTTACACACGGAAACACTGGACAGCTATTTGGAACTTATTAGGTCTCATCAGTAGTGTATACTGTGATCTCTGGAGATCGAACCAGCGACCACAGATTTCAGAGCTGAAACTCTACAACTGTGCCAACTGTCCATATCACACACAAGTGATGCCAAATAAACGAGTCATGTGTGTGATATGGACTGTTGGCTCAGTTGTAGAGTTTCGGCTCTGCAATCTATGGGAACTGGTTTGATCTCCAGTAGTGGAGATCACAATATACACCACTGATGAGACCTAATAAGGTTGAAACAGCTATCTAATGTTTCCGTATGTTGTGTGTAAGTGTTCGCCGGATTTTCTGGTCATGGTAATTCAATTCACAAGAATTTTATCTCTGTGTGTGTGTGTGTGTGTGTGTGTGTGTGTGTATATATATATATATATATATATATATATATATATATATATAGTATTAATAGTGTATATGTTCTGTGCAATGGTGTTTTGTTGTTTATTTTCAATGTTGATGTGAGAAGATATTAAAAAGTGGAGATGGGCAAAAAGGTGTAAAAAACAAATAATAATTTTTTTTTTTTTCTTCCTCTGCAGGGTAATCTACCCATTGACTACCTGGATGGTGATTTGGCTTTTAAGGCAGAAAATTTATTTACCAATGTGAAACAAATGTTAGCTCAATATACGGTAAGTTTAAAATTAGCATAAAGATTCCTTAGTTATTTTCTGGCTCTGCTAACACTTACTAACATTTTGTAGCAGTATGGGGGTAGGCCGCCAAAGCAGACGAGTCTGTTTTGGCGCGAAACCAGACAAAGGATTCTTGGACAAAAAAAAAATCTCGCCGTATCCGGAAGTGGTAAGGGGACGTGAACGAGAGTTGACGACGCGACCCAGGAGAGCAGAGTTGGTAGTTGGACAGGAGAGAGTTGGTGGCAGGAGACCAAGAAAGACAGTTGGTGGCTGGACAGGAGAGAGAGGAGTTGGTGGCTGGAGCCCAAGAGAGGCAGTTGGTAGTTGGACAGGAGAGAGGAGAGTGGAGAGCAGAGAGAAGGCAGTTGCGGCTGGACAGGAGAGAGGCGAACAGAGGGGTTGGCGTGGATCCACGGAGGGGCAGTCAACACCAGACACTGAGCAGAGAGGCGAGGAGACAAGATAGGGTCCAGTGAAGAAGAGTCTCAAGATGTCTGATTCCAGTAGCATTGTGGAATTTTCGCTAGTAACCCGCGCTAGCGTTAGTCCATATCTGCTATCAGGAATGCACATGCATGTAGTGTTGCATACCTTCCTCTGCTCTTGGTTAACCCCAAGCTTTGTTCGTGTTTGTTCGTCTGTTTTGTTTTCTCCTGTCTCCCTCAATCGTATTCTTGTGTAGGTAAAGAAATGTGCGTTACCCCCTCGAACCACTAGTTGATCACCGGCCGGCTAAGAAGTGAAATGGTTAGAAGACTGAGATAATGTGGTGGGGGTGAGGGGGTAACGTTCACAATTTTATGATTAATTCTGTTCATTTAAACAAACAATTTTGATTGAATTTTTATTCAGTTATGTAGATTTTAACCCTGGTCAAAGAGACTTGTCAGCAGTTTTAATGTAAGTAAAATTGGCAACCATGGTAAAGGGCAACCCAAAGGCTCTTTTTTTCAATAGCTACTACACTGAGGTGTAACAGAGGGCGCTACTCCTTTCCCTGGATTGCTCCACTTTACCCTTGGTCCCTACCTTATAATGTTGAGTGTTATGCAAGGTAGCACCAAGTACTACTTTTTGAGTCTTTGGTATGACTCGACCTGGGATTAAACCCCAGGCCCAATGGCAAACACTCTACCCAATGTCATGTTAATTTGAATAAAAAAAAAGAGGTCAGAACTAATATCATCCTCCCCCACCATATGTGAAGTCAAGAAACATTTTTATATTTCATAGTAAATTCATTAGATCTTTCCATTGTTTGTCTTCATTGTTATATTCACAACGTTTTAGTCGATGTCTCCTCTAGCCTTCTTCAGGTGTTTCTTGTCAAACTTGGGAGCTTATTCAGCACTTCGAACCACGTCATTTATTTAATCCATGGGAGATGCTTGCTCTGATTCTGCTAACCATAAACTGGGTACAAGTGCTAAGTATTCCTGTATTGTTACTCACCTGCAATCAGGATTGAACCTGCAATCTCCAGATGATTGTCACTTAGGGAACCAACACCTATAACCATTATGCTATGTGTCCTGCTGGACAGTTCAGAGTGAATTTTGGGTACTTATAAATTAAATGTTCTTGCATCACTATGAATTACTCATATTATGTAAGATCATTTTTTTACCTGAGCTCATATTACGATTTTTTTTTCCATTTGATCAGGAAATAGCAGTTTTAAATCTTTAATGATTTTATCAGTCAGAACTATTACCATCCACCCCCATTATTTATGAGATTAAGAAATATTTTTATATTTCATAGTAAACTCATTATCTCTTTTCTTTTGGTTAGAAAATAGCAGTTGTAGGGTGAGTCAAAAGTTTTGCAATATTTTAGTAACATGAGGCAGCTGTGAATACTTTTGCCAAGATCATGAAAGTGATGAACCACACTGAAATTTGAGATTTTGAGCTTGCCTGATACTCTCCAAGCATCACTAAAAGCTCATTTTGATTTGGGGTAACAATCACTTAAAAATGCATAGAAAGTATAAATTTTAAAAACTAGGTAAACACTGAGAATTAATTTTTTATTTATTGCGGATTTTTGTCCTCATCTTGGTAGTTTTTTGTGTTGTTTCTTCTTTCACTACTTTCTGTCCAGAGGTGAAATTTGGCCGAAACGTAGTGAAAGAAGAAACAATACAAAAAACTACCAAGATGAGGACAAAAAGTCCGCAATAAATAAAGAATTAATTCTTAAATTAAGAAGCCTCATCTCAAAATGATTCCAATTAAAGACAATCGCTCTCAGGTCCACTCTGGCCCCGGAGTGGTAGCACCTGATAAGGGTCCTATCTTTGGGTTAAAGAGAACTAAACGGTGGTTAGCGTTTACTGTTTTTATGCATTTAAACTGTGTATTTATGCTGAACTGAATTGTTTAAAATAGAACTGTTTTGACATTAAAACTGTGTACTAATGCTACATGGAATTGCTCGAAATAGAACTGTTTCGACATCTAAAATGTGTACTTATGGTAAACTGAATTATTTGAAATAAAACTGTTTTAGACATTGAAACTGTACTTACACTAAACTGAATTGTTATATATAACTGCTTGAATAGTTTGAAATAGAAATGTTTTTGACAATTAGACTGTGTACTCATGCTAAACTGAATTGTTTTAAATAGAACTGATTATTTACATAAAAATGGATTTGGCATTAAATAACCTACAAAGGTTGATATGCCATAAAACCCAACCAACCAAGCAAGCAACAGGATCAAGAACTTGTAAATCACCTAAACCAAAACATTGTCCAAATATTTATTAGGGTGAGTCAAGTTTTGCAATTGATCATGTTTGATAACATTTTGATAACTGGAGCTACTTTTTAGCAGTTACAGATGCTTTTACTGAGGTTGTGAAGGTGATGGACCACATTGGACTGTGAGATGCCGAGCTTGCCTGATACTCTCTGTGATCTACCCACCTGATTTGCCTATATGGCTTGGAGCGAGGCCTTGGAATCCATTCTATTAGGCCTACCTAACCTTGCTTGATCATCGAGGTTGTTACAACCAGAGTGAAATTTATTGAACCATCTCTTTTACTGTACTGTACTGCCTTCACCTTTCATGCAACAAATGTTTTCATTGCTTCCACAGTGTTATGATCAAGTTTTAACTCATAAAGCATAAGTTCCTGAATTAGACCACTTTGCATGTTCATCTATGTGGCTTTCAAATCACTCAAAGAGTGAAGCAATTCACAACATGAAAGCGCACCAACTACCTTAGTATTACCTTGCCCAGTTAGCTTGGCCTGTAAAATATACCAACTGCTTCTCTCCAGAGAGGTAAGACCCCCCCCCCTCAACGAGTGTCCTAGATATGACACTAAACAATCTGATGGTGAGTTTTCAGTAATGCTGGAGCTTTGGGGAATGCGGAGTATCCTTCATTGCCATCGCTCCCAGGTCCACTCTGACCCGGAGTGGTAGCACCTGATAGGGTCCTATCTATGGGTCAAATAGAACTAAACTGTGTACTTGTGTTAAACTGAATTGTTTGAAATAGGACTATTATGACATTTAACTGTATGTAAATAAAAAAATATACTAAACTGAATTGTCTGAAATAGAACTGTTTTCATGTATAAAAATACATTTGGCATTAAATAACCTACAATGATTGATATGCCATAAAACAAAACAAAACCAAACCATCAGTATTACCTACTTTATCTTCTTTGGTCATATGATATATGTGCCACAAACTAGTATGTACCAAAATATTGCAGAACTTTTGACTAGAATATTGTATACTAATATTTTTTTTTTTCCATTTGTGGCTGTTTGATTTTTTTAATGAATATCTAAGAAATAAAAAATGTAACTTGTGTTTTATAGCCATAATGATATCAGTAATAACAATAATAATACAAATGTACGTGGTATGAGCAAATTTGTTTCTTTCTACCTTCAGGAGAGAGACACAAATCATAAAAGTTTATGCTAACCATACTATGCTGACCCCACCCCACGCATGGTGCATCCACCCACTCCAACAGCCATCCAGCTCCATTTCCTGTCTAGGGGTTTCTTATGAACAATGATAATTGTCATATCCTTTCCAAATGGGTGTAAGAATGCACCATCTGACTATTACACCTGAATTAAGAGACACCGAGTAGTTCAAACTAAAAGTTGTAAGTTGGCAACCTTAGTCGAGGGTGACCCAAAGATTCCCTTTTCAATAGCTACCTCACTGAGGTGTAGGGGAGGGCATTACTCCATTCCCTGGATTGCTCCCCTTTACCCTTGATCCTTATCTTATAATACTGAGTGTTAAGCAAGGTGGCATCAAGTACCATTTTTTTGAGTCTTTGATATGACTCGATCTGGGATTGAATCCTGGTCTTCTGGACCATTGACAAACACTCTACTCATTAGGCCAATGGGACCAAACTAAATAATAAAATGTAATTAATGAAAAATGATTAATATAAAAAAAATCATTCCTTAATTATGTAACACTTGTATGCTCTGGTCAAAGAGGCAAACAGAATGATATTAGATTTAAGGGTCTAAAAATGGTCTCTGAATTGTCCCAGCTGAGAGGTGAAGAGCATTGGTCAAGTACTTCCAGTTAGTCTACCTGGAAGTCATGAGTTCAATCCCTAGGCCTGGGTCAAGCAACTTTATAAAGTCGAAATAACTATGAAAGTGAATTATCCAAAGGCATGGACAACAGAATGAGAACAGTCTATCCTCCCATGTGTTGAATAAAGGGTACAGTTCAAGATTCCCTAAAGATTACCAACTATAACAACACTTGAACAAGACTAGAAATTATAGCAACTGAAACATTGTGAATATGATTACCAAAATGTCTGAGACATTTAATTTATGTAATAACAACTTCTTATCTCAGAAACTTAGACAGATTTTTTGTTTTCCTTTCAAGGTAAAAATGCATGAGGTTCAAAACAAGAGTCTTTCTATGACTTTCCATCCGTTCAGGTAAATAAACAACTAATATTTTATTTTTCTGTTTGAAAAAAAATGTCTAAAAATTTGTTGCTATAGTAGAATATAAAAAAGTAAGTAAAGTTGGTGACCGTTGTGGTGGGTAACTCAAAGGCTCCTTTCTCAATAGCTACTACACCAAGGTGTAGAGAAGAGCGCTACTCCATTCTCTGGATTGCTCCACTTTACCCTTGATCCTTACCTTATAATGCTGAGTGTTAAGCAAGGTAGCATCAAGTATCATTTTTGAGTCTTTGTTATGACTCGACCTGAGATTGAACCCAGGTATCCCGGGCCATTGACCAACACTTTAACCATTATGCATATATATATATATATGTGTGTGTGTGGTTTTATGGCATATAAATCATTGTAGGTTATTTAATTCCAAATCCTCTTTATACATATATACTAAATATATAGGATTTATAAACATATTTTGTTGATAACACTTTTAAACGAGCCTGAGCTTTTCCTTTTTTTCATTGTTAAATAGTTTCATG
The DNA here is from genome assembly GCA_963585895.1 of Sepioteuthis lessoniana. Taxonomy (NCBI): domain Eukaryota; kingdom Metazoa; phylum Mollusca; class Cephalopoda; order Myopsida; family Loliginidae; genus Sepioteuthis; species Sepioteuthis lessoniana. The sequence goes on along the minus strand of OY757932.1, from coordinate 13,077,443 downwards.
TATTGCTATCTAATGCAAATAATTCTGTTTATTATTAATCATTTGTTTGCAAGGTGGCATCAAATACTATTTTTTTGAGTCTTTGGTATGATTCGACCTGGGATTGAATCCTGGTCTTCTGGACCATTGGCAAACACTCAACTCATTAGGCCAATGAAAATAAAATAAGAATATATAATAAGAAAAAACTGCTCTCTGCACAATACACACATCCATGTTTTTTTTTTTCTGTGGCTGTTGCTAAAAATTATTGTTGTATAGACGTAATACAAATATAAGCAGAAACATAATCAAACATAATATACGAACTTCAATGAACGAACGAACACACTTCTTTATAAAAATATATCTCTCACACTTTATTTTCGAAAGGGTGATGTTTGTTGTGTGTGAGAGATGAGCTGGAGACGGGGACAGACTGCTATATTGACCCAAGCTCTTCTCGTGACCATAGCAACACTTCTTCTGCATCTTGGCTGGATTGCTCAACCATGGTTCACTGAGGGCTCAAAGCCCTTTGTCTGCAGCTGATTCTCACTCTGGCATCCTGTCTCCAACTGACTTGAACCATCTGGGCATCTGGTTAATTTATTGTCTCACGCCCACCTGCTTCTGCTGTTCTTTTGCTTATTTACACAGGTACATCTCTTGATTGACGGCTCGGTCGAAGGTCAATATATAACATTATTTTAACCTACTGTGCATACTATCCAAATGGAAATTTTTTCAAAATAATCCCCACAGAATTCAGTAACATTCCTTCTAAGTTTTCCGTTGGTCAAAGCATATCTACAACATTGTATTTTCTTAATATCCTAAACATCCTCAAATCTTATTGCTGAGATGAATTTTCAGTTTAAGAAATAAAAATTAGTAAAAAAGTATAAAGAATTAGCATTGAATTGTCTAGATTGCTGTTTAGACATCATCCCTTTGTTATACAAGTTGCTCAACTACATTGTGTACCTGTCTTCATTTGAATTTTTTAAATCTAAAGATTTAGTATTCATACTTTATGGCAACATATGTACACACAGGATGTTTCAGAACAATTAATATCATTTTGTAATCTAATGACTTGACCAATTCTCATTCATATGGTCTCAAATTTTAACAGTTGGTACAGAAACAATTAAAAATTCTGTTTGTTTCGTTATTTTTTTCTTTTCAGCCATAGAAATGCCATTCACTGGAAAAGAAAAGGCATTTAAACATAAAATTTTGAGTTGTTTCTACACACGTTGTTATCATTTGAATGAGAATTGGTCAAGTTATTAGATTACAAAATATGAATTTTTCTAAAACACCCAGTACATCTCAAAACAATGTAGATTTTAGCAAAACATCATATATATAGTTGGAAAGAAAACTCAATGGACTGTCATTATGCTATTATAAATTCATTTTGACCAGCTGGCAAGGCTACTCATAGTAGCCTGTCAAAATGAATTTATAATACCATAATGACAGTCCATTGAATTTTCTTTCTGACTATATTACAGATATATTTGCTCTGGAAGAGATTTTTATATATTTTTGTATTAAGTCATACACTCTTGGAGAATTATATAAAACCTTACATATATTCTCAGTCTGACTAATTCTAAACTCTTTCTCTCTGGAAATTTGTTTAAATATATATTTTTTTTTTTCAAATTTGAGATTGTTTGAACAAGAATTGATCAAGTTATTAGATTATGAAAAGATATAATTTTTTCTGAAATACCTTGTAGATTGCCATTGTAGTAATTTTGATCCATACTGTGTGACCTACATGTAGAATTCCTTATGCAAACTACACAGTATAGTAAAGGTTTGAAAGCCAGTCTTGCAGATTATTATTACTGTAAAGAGTTTGTTTCTCACCGTATGCCTCGTATTTGTGCCATTGTGCTTGATAAAGCAATGTATAGTAAATACCTGTACAAAAATGCTCTATAAGTGGGGTCTAGATTACAATGACTGTATCCTTTACATAGGGGTGTGACCCACCACCACCACCACCACAAAAAAGTGTCCTGTGTATGACGCTAGACTATATCTGGTGATTAAGTCAAGGGTTTGGTTTGGTTTGATGGCCTATCAACCATTGTAGGTTATTTAATGCCAAATTCGGTTTATACATGTATATTAGATATATATGATTTGTAAATATAAGTCAACAAAGTTAAATGGTTTCAAGTATTGATATGTATCATTCACAATTCAATTAAACATCAATCATTTACACACAGTTAAATGAAAAAACAGTTCAATTTCAAACAATTCAATTTAGCATAAGTCATTTGTTTGCACACAGTTTAAATGTTTTAACTGTTCTGTTTGACCCATAGGTAAGACCCTATCAGGTGATACCACTCCAAGTCAGAGCGAACCTGGGAACAATGGCAATGAAGGGGTACTCTGCATTCCCCAAAGCCCCAGCATCACTGTAACCTCACTATCAGATTAGATTGTTTAGTGTCATTATCAGGACACTCGTTGGGGTGTGGTGGGGGTCTAACCTTTCTGCAGAGAAGCAGTCAGTGTATTCTACAACCCCAGCCAACTGGGCAATGTCCTTCTACAAGGATGATTTTGGCATTAAATAAACCACAAAGGTTCATATACTATTAAACCAAAGAGATTACTGTAGAGCAAAATGTAAACGACCACATACAGGATTGAACTTGTGTTGTCATTTCTATTTCCTAAGATGGGAGCCCTTAAACTAAGTGCTGATTTATGGATGGAACAAAACAGAAATGACACATTGTAGCAAGACTTTCGATAGTGTGCTTAGAACTAAAAAGCCCTTAGATATTAAAGTAATTTTTTCCCTATTAACTTGGTTGCTTAATAATGATAGTGTAGGGACAGTATAATAACTCGAGGGAGATAACTAGCAAATACTAGTTATAGTGTACTTCCTCTTATTTATTTATTTATCTATTTGCAATTATAGTATTAGATTTTATATATATATATATATATATAGAGAGAGAGAGAGGATGTAACATGACAATGAATTTAATGGCTTCTATGTGCAAACTTTGTATTTCATTAAGCATCCATCAATAATCTAATGACACTTGATAACATCTTTTCTAATCCTGATAATGGTTTATTGAAACCGAAACATTATAATGTTGACTTTTTTCCTGTTAAATTCTTCACTTTGGATTACTTTGTTTTTCAATATTTTTCTCCTCATTGTCAGATTATTTTTGATTTTTTACTTCCAAACTTTGTGTGTGTGTGTATATATATAATTTTTTTTTTTTTTTAATGATTTTTATATTGTTAAGTGTTTATAATGTAAATAAAATGTTTTAAATTTTTTTTCCAGTGAACTTACTCCTGCAAACCAGGTGAGTTGATCTGATGAAAGTTTCCAATTCTTTTCAAATGTTTTTTTCTTGATAAATGTAAAATCATCTCATTCATAAAATGTATTTACTGTGCAATTGCCTGTTTATTTGTAGTTTGAGTAACAGATACAAAAATTTCATATTCCATAAAGAATTAGTATTTTATAATGTGATCATAAAAGATAATGGCTACAGTGATGTTGTCAGACATCTTTGATTTTGGTGATGAAGTGTGTGACACATTTACACTTGTTTTCTGATTGTTGTCATCATAATCGCTATTAAAATTAAATTCATTAAAATATTTTTTAATTTTTTTATTTTCTTACAGGTTTTTATAATAAGGCACATCTTGAGACTTTTACATGCTGGTCAATTTGAAGATGCTGTAAGTAATTCATTCTCTTGTTATTAAAAGCCTTGTTAGCCAGAGCTGTAGAATACACTGACTGCATCTCTGCAGAGGGGTAAGACTCTCCCAGCGAGTGTCCTAGGTATGACTTTACACAATCTGATGGTGAGGCTCCAGTAATACTGGAGCTTTGGGGAATGTGGAATACCTCTTCACTCCCATCGCTCCCTGGTCCACTCTGACCCAGAGGGATAGCACCTGATAGGGTCCTATCTATGGGTCAAATAGAACTGTTTAACATTTAAACTGTGTACAAACAAATGACTTATGCTAAATTGAATTGTTAGAACTAGAACTGTTCAATCATTTAACTGTGTGTAAACAAATGACTGATGTTTAATTGTTAGTGATACATAGCAATACTTGAAACCATTTAACAGTGTGAAAAAAGATGTTATCAAGAAAATGTGCTTACAAATCATATATATCTAATATATGTATAAACAGGGTTTGGCATTAAATAACCTACAATGGTTGATATGCTATAAAACCCAACCAAACTAAATCCTATATATTTAATATATATGTATAAAGAGGATTTGGCATTAAATAACCTACAATGGTTGATATGCCATAAAACCCAACCAAACCAAATCATATATATTTGATATATATGTATAAAGAGGATTTGGCATTTAAAAACCTACAAAAGTTGATATGCCATAAAACCAAACTAAAATCCTGTTATTAAATCTTATTAAAGTTCACCATCTTTTTTATCTGCCTTTCATTGCTTCAGGTATGACTATCTCATTTTCTGTTGCTACTAATGGCAGCCCAGAACGCATTAATCTTGGAAAATTTCAAAGCACTAAGTTTTTATCAAGAGATCAATATCAAGATCAACAACTTAAGTATGATATTAAACTGAAATCTTATTTCATATCCATCATAAAAAAATATATTGTTAAGAATATCATTTTAGCTAAAAAAAAAAAAAATCTTTCGCTTTTTAACTAAGTTATGACTTTTTCCTATGCCATGATTTTTTTAATCAAGATTTGAAAGAATAATTTTATTATATTTAAGTTTTGTTGTAAGTCCCCACTAAAACAATATTTTGGTATTATGTTTGTATTTATTGCTGCAAAGAAAGTGAGACAAATTATTGTTAGTTTAAAATCCTGTCTGCAGGGCCTAGTTTTAGCTAATCCTATAAATTACAGGGCCTAAGAATGTTAACGTTTCTTGAATGAGTACATTTGTCTGTACCAGGGCTTCTCAAAGTAATCCATATAGACCATTAGGGGAGAATAAATTTTGGTATGGTGAATAAAAACATAGGGAATCTACAGTAGATGAAATTATTAACTTGCATTTATAAATCTCTTCAAAACAGGAAAACAAAAATCACTGAATCATATAAAATACTTGTCAGATATCATACACCTTGCAGAATGCCTAATTGTGATGGTCACTAATGATGTGTCATTCAAGTATGACCTGTTCAAAACATATGGATCATTTAAATGAACAAATGATCTGGCTCTGACAAAAAAGATTTGGATCTTTTCAATGTCATCAACAATACTGTTAGGAACAAAAGGGAAATAACTCTCTCAAGGAAAAAGAATTTTAGTTGTCTGTTGATGATTCATGACATCAAAATGTAACATGGTGACTAAATAAATTATTATTTTCTCACATGTATTTTCCTTTGTTCTGTCAATCCTTGTTTTCTTGCTCAAGTTACACATTTAAAAGCAAATCAGTAGAACAGACAATTACAACAGATTTGGTGACAAGGATTATTTTTATTTGACCTGTTTTGGTTAATGAAATTTAATTTAAAATTCTTTCACTTAAATTTTTTTCCATTAACCCCTCCACCTAAATATGACTTTTTCACACAAAGACGACTTGTGGAAATCAAGACTTTGCTCTGTAAATTAGGAACTAAAGGATATGAGTGTTTCACCAATTTATTCTACCCTAATTGTCCCTGGATTTAAAATTCATGGAAATTGTTAACCAGTTCTTTTTCACATCAGATACAACTGTTTAAAAATAACAAAAAGCAAGTCAGACAACTACATAACTTTCACAGGCTACATTAATCATGAATGTGAGAAATTCCATCTTCAGGCATTAACTGAAGACCAATATTAACTCAATATTTAACCATTATTAACTGAAGACCAATATTAACTCAATATTTAACCATTATTAACTCAAGACCAATATTAACTCTATTTAACCATTATTAACTCAAGACCAATATTAACTCAATATTTAACCATTATTAACTCAAGACCAATATTAACTCAATATTTAACCATTATTAACTCAAGACCAATATTAACTCAATATTTAACCATTATTAACTCAAGACCAATATTAACTCTATTTAACCATTATTAACTGAAGACCAATATTAACTCAATATTTAACCATTATTAACTGAAGACCAATATTAACTCAATATTTAACCATTATTAACTGAAGACCAATATTAACTCAATATTTAACCATTATTAACTCAAGACCAATATTAACTCATATTTAACCAATATTAACTCATAAGTAAGTAAAGTTGGTGACCTTAGTCTAGAGTGACTTGTTTCCTTTTCAATAGCTACCACACCCGGGTGTAGGAGGGGTGCTACTCTATTCCCTGGATTGCTCCACTTTACTCTTAATCCTCACCTTATAATGCTGAGTGTTAAGCAAGGCAGCATAAAGTACCATTTTTTGAATCTTTAGTATGACTCAACCTGGGATTGAAGCCTCATCTCCTGGACCATTGGCAAACACTCTTCTCATTAGACCAATGGCCCGGTTAACCAATATTAACTGAAGACTAATTTAAATATCTCATCATTATTGTTGGTCATAAATCTTCAAATGACTCACACATAACTATTATCCAAACTGGAGCAGAACAAAAGAAGCTCCTCTACAGAATGTGAAATCTTAAAAATGATACAATAATGGTTCAGCAACAACATCCTAATTCCTTCATGACTAGCAGCATCCAAGCAAAGGAGAATTCATCATGTGTGTCAAAGAAAACTCCCCCTTCTATATGTTGGTTTTGTAATGAGTGGCATTATTTTCATAATTGTCTGTACCAAAAAACATAAATGTCAGTTATGTCCCAAATGTGGACATAAAGAAAAGTTTTGTCGCCTCACGGAAGCTAAATATTCTGATTCTATTTTAAAGCTAGTCCAAAAAAAAATCTGTGAATAAGCCTCATTATAAGCTAACAAATTCACATTACTGTTTCTGTCAACAAAATCCAAGTTAGTTTCCAATTTGATTCAGCTTCAGACATTATCTTTATCCCATGGTCCATGTTCTGAAAACTGAGATTGGGTGAAACGGATTAGGATGTTTGCTTTCACAGACAAACTGGACATTAAAAATGGACCACATTGTTTAGAGTGCATTTGGCTACAAGTAAACCTCTCTACCCCCCCAAAAAATTTCCCATTACACTAAAAAGGGGAGGTGTTAAAGACAAAAGGGAAATAACTGTCTAAAGGAAGGGAAAAGAGTTGTTTGCCAGTGAGACGTGATGTCAGAATGTAACATGGCGACTTAATAAAACATTATGATTTTCTCGTGTTTATCTTATCCTCTGTTAATCTTTGTTTTTTGCTCAAAGTTTACACCATTCTAAGCAAGTCAATAGAACTGGTGGCTACAACAAATGCATATAATCGTATTTTCATTAGAGAGGAAACATTTTTTTAAAATTATATTTTACATGATTTATTTTATTCTAAAATGTCCATTTTTATAGTCAGTTATGAGATGTTTTTAGAAAAAAATAGTTATTTGGTTTGGTTTCTTTGTTTAATGGCATATCAACCTTTTATAGGTTATTCAATGCCAAAGCCATTCTCCTAGAAGAACAGTAGTGGTACTATTTAACCCATAGATGGGAGGATAAGGGGGTTCATACCTTTCCCAAGGGTATTTGTCCAAAAGTGAACGTAATAGCATGACTGGAGTATGAACTCGCTTACTATGATTCCGCAGTTGATCACTTTAACCATTACACCACGAGGACACCCCCCTTTTATTTATGAAGTATTCCTATCTATTGCAAATAATTTGCCTATAATTGAATGATTTCAAGAATTCCTACCGTTAGTCATATTTTTAACAGCTTTCTTTATCGTTTGATGATCTCTGCAAAACTCCATTGATTTCTCTAAAATGAACATTGCCTCATGCAAAAACTTAGTTATTATTACACCATGAGGACCCCCCCCCCAATTTAATGAGAAGAATAAAAATATAGATTAAAAAAAGAAAGAAAAATAAAGAAAAGTAAAATTAAGATACAATGCCTGAAATTTTAATTCTTATCCATGGTAACATTTTTTATAAATAGAATTTTTTTTAAAAATAGGGGGAAAATGAGAGAGAAAAAACAAAAAGAAAAAAAAGGCATTGTAGAGTCTCTGGGCTAAAATATCAAATTTCAATGTTATCTTTTTACTTTTTAATATTAATACATTTCAGCTCCTTTTTTTTTCTTTTTCTACCATCAAAAAGTAAATTGTCAGTTATTAATACTCACTCCTTTTTCTCTAGGAAATATTTTATCTCTCCCACCAGATTTTCTGCAAAAAAAATGCACTTCATATATATCAATTAAGTTGTTATTGAGGAAAAATCCAGCTCTAATGAAATTTTCTGATCTTGATCTTCATTTGTTCAGTCAGTTTCAATCATCATCATCATCATGCCCGTGGTATAGTCGTTATCGTCGTAGGAAATGGACACGTCGACACGAGTTCAAATCCTGATTGCATTTCACATAGCACTAATACCCTTGGGGAAGGTACTATTTACCAACCCCTCCGCTCGGGCAGGATATGACACAAGGTCAATTTTTAAGCGGAGTTTAACAGGTTTGAATTCAGAGTTTTCCTTCTCCTAGACTAGTTGCCTCACCAAGGCTGAAGAACCTAGTCCGTCCTACTATTTACCCATAGCTGGAGGGAGAATAAGGGGGTTCATACCTTTCCCAAGGGTATTTGCCCGAAAGTGAACGTAATAGCGCGACTGGAGTACGAACTCGCGTACTATGATTCCGCAGTTCATCGCTTTAACCATTACACCACGAGGACACCCCTTGGGGAAGGTATGAATCCAATTATTCTCCCTCCAGCTATGGGTAAATAGTAGGACAGACTAGGTTCTTCAGCCTTGGTTAGGCAACTAGTCTAGGAGAAGGAAAACTCTGAATTAAAACCTGTTAAACTCCGCTTAAAAATTGACCTTGTGTCATATCCTGCCCGAGCGGAGGGGTTGGTAAATAGTATCATCATCATGTCGTGCCGCTAGCACGGATATCCCTGACCCTCTCTCGCCACTTCTCCCTATCATTCATCGCCTCTGGCTGGTCTTCAGGGTTACATCCCGTATCCTCACATAGCTGCTATATGTATGTTCGAGCTGGTCGTCCTGCTTTTGCTTTGCCATATGCGGGGGTCCATAGGAGTACATCACTGATGAGTTCGTCCTTGCTTCTCCAGCAGTGTCCTGCGTGTCTGGTTCGTCTAACTTGGATAGTTTTCATGATGGGAGGCAAGTGGCCGTATAGTTGGTGTCTTGTGGGGTGTTGCCACCAGGACTTGTTCAATATTGCTCTCAACATTCTTGTGTAATTGCCGTCTAGCTTCTTCTTGAGCTGTTTAGTTAGCGTCCAAGTAGTGCATCCATATAGCAGTATCGATACGACCGCTGCCTGGAAGAAACTGCGTTTCATTTTATCGGTCAGGTCTGATTTCCATATGATCGAGAGCCCATCAATAGTTGTCCATGCTTTCGTTAGTCGTGTGTTGATGTCTTTTTTGGTTGATGAGATGCTGCTTCCTAGATAGGTGAATTTGTCTACTAGTTTCAGAGAGGTTCCGTCTAGTGTGGAAATGTTGCCTGTTTGATTGTAACACATATATTCAGTTTTGAGTGCATTAACATGGAGGCCAATGCCTGTGGCGGCTCGTTCCAAACTATGCAGTAGTGTTTTGGCTTGGTTAGGTGTATTCGCCAGTAATGCTATGTCATTGGCGTAGTTGGCGTCGGTAATTGTTTTTGCAGGGTACCTTCTGCTTCTTTTCTTTATCAGCTTGAAGCCATTATTATATGATCCAATATTCTATTTATTATAAATTTTCTATATTATGTAAAAATTTTAATCTTGAAACCAAAACATTTTCAAAAATCAACCCCACTATATCCATTCTTCTCATAAAAGAATAATTCAAGGATTAAAAGGTACACTTACATTAATAGTTTACTGATTCTTTGTTCATTTAAATTGTATTAAACACTGGTAAATTAGTTTTGTTTTGTAATTTAATATTCATTTAATTTATTTGGGAGTGAATGGAAATTAAATTTGGTTATAAGAGGTCAGAGATAAATACGTATTAGAATTAAGAAACAGATTCGAAACACTACAAGAAAAGACGGAAAAAAGTACACCAAACGACGAATATGAAAATTTCGTCAATGCACACCTCGAGGCAGCAGCAAAATACATTCCAACAAAACTCAAAACTAAATATAGAGTCCCTTGGGAAACATTAGCGGTGAGAGAAAAACGTGCACTAGTGAAAACAGCCTCCAAAAACTATCGAAAAAACCCAACAAACACAAATGCCTTAAAACTAAAAACGGCACAATATCAATTAGCAGGCGTATATATAAAGGAACAGACAGAATACATTCAAAATCAGATAGATAAGATTAGAGACTCGGTGGAAGATAGACAATCTAGGATAGCCTGGCAAACAATAAACGAAGTGAGTAGAAGAAAGAACACAGCCAAAGCAAAACTGAAAGCAGCAAACCAACAAGAAAGAATAAAACTGTGGAAAGAGCACTTCGAAAACTTACTAGGAAACCCACCGAAAATAACACATGAACCAATCACCAGAATAATTAGCAAACAATTAGACATTAAACTAGGACCGTTCACACAAGAAGAACTCGACTCGGTTCTCAGAAAAATTAAAAATAGGAAAGCTGCAGGGCTGGACGAAATTCCCCCGGAAGTATGGAAGACCAGACAATTCGATGACATACTGCTCTGACACTGCAACGCAGTATACAATCAAAATCCGATAGATAGATGGATGAAGGGATGCATACTCCCCTTTCCTAAAAAGGGGGACCTCGGATTAGCCAAAAACTACCGAGGCATAACACTTACATCCATAGCAGCCAAAATCTACAATGCCCTACTACGAAACCGCATAGAACCCGAAATCGACAACATACTTAGAAAAAACCAAAATGGCTTCCGAAGAAATAGATCCACGACCTCACAAATATTAACCATCCGTAGAATCCTTGAAGGTGTACGGGCAAAAAACCTACAAGCGACATTAATTTTTGTTGACTTTACCAAGGCTTTCGATTCCATTCACAGAGGAAAGATGGAACAAATCCTACTAGCATACGGCATACCTAAAGAAACCATAGCGGCAATAACAATTCTCTATAGAAACACTAAAGTAAAAGTACGATCACCAGATGGAGACACAGAATACTTCGACATTGTAGCAGGAGTACTACAAGGGGACACGCTGGCTCCGTACCTCTTTATCATTTGTCTAGACTACGTACTTAGAACATCGATTGACAAAATCAAAGAGAATGGCTTCGAACTGACGAAGAAAAGAAGCAGAAGGTACCCCGCAACAACAATTACCGACGCCAACTACGCCGATGACATAGCGATACTGGCAAATACACCTGACCAAGCCAAAACACTACTGCATAGTTTGGAACAAGCAGCAGCAAACATAGGCCTCTATGTTAATGCACACAAAACGGAATATATGTGCTATAACCAAACGGGGGACATCTCCACTCTAGAAGGAACCCCTCTTAAACTAGTAGACAAATTCACTTACCTAGGAAGCAGCGTCGAATCAACCGAAAAGGACATCGAAATGAGGTTAGCGAAAGCATGGACAGCTATCAATAGGTTATCGATTATTTGGAAATCAGACCTAACCGATAAAATGAAACGCAGTTTCTTCCAGGCAGCGGTCACATCGATACTGCTATATGGCTGCACTACATGGACGCTAACAAAACGGCTCGAGAAGAAGCTAGATGGCAACTACACAAGAATGCTGCATGCAATCTTGAACAGGTCCTGGTGGCAACACCCCACAAGACACCAACTGTACGGCCACCTACCCCCATCACGAAAACTATTCAAGTTAGACGAGCCAGACATGCAGGACACTGCTGGAGAAGCAGGGACGAACTCATAAGTGATATACTCTTATGGACCCCCACACATGGCCGTGCAAAAGCAGGACGACCAGCACGAACATACATTCATCAGCTATGTGAGGATACGGGATATTGTCCTGAAGACCTACCTAGGGCGATGAACGATAGGGAGGAGTGGCGAGAGAGGGTCAGGGATATCCGTGCTACCAGCGCGATATGATGATGATGATAAGGGGTCAGGCATCAAGTAAGAAGATTGAGAAGTTCTGGTCTATATTGACTGTTTATTAAGTTAATTTTTAATACTTCATAATAAAATATTGAATTTTTATCATTCAGGGTTTTTGGACTATTATCTTCATTTTTATTGTTCACAATGTTTCGACCAATATGTCCCTTCTTCAGGTGTGTCCTGTCTTATCAGCTGAAATATTGTGAATATAACAATAAAGATGTAGACAATAGTCTGAAAACCCAGAATGATAAAAATCAAGCTTTGTCTCTGAAATTCAGACAACTAAAATATTGAATATTTTTTTCTTTATCTTTTACAGATAGTGGAATGTCAAAGAGTACTCGTTTTGGCCTTGCAAGGTTTGCAATATTATCAGACATATGATAGATTCTTCTTGGGGTATGTCATTCAATATGAACTATCATTATTATGTTAAGAATGTTTATTATTTCAAATTACAGAAGCAGTTATTTATTAATGAATATCAATTATGATTGTTTTATGACAGATTTTTTATGTTTTCAGTATTTTAGCATTTAAACTTGTTTCATTGGGTTCATTTCTCACATTGGTTACTTTACCTGCATCTCTTTCTATGAATAATGCCCATTAATGTTCATAAGTAGGGTATATAGTCAATTTTTTAAGTTAAGTTTTACAGGTTTGGATTCAAAGTTTTCTTCTCTTTGACTAGTTGTCATATTAACATTAAAGAGCCACATCTGCCCTACTATTTACCCATAGCTGGTAGAATAACTAATCTTGGTGTAAATCCTACTTTAATACCTCATCATGGTACCGCAGTGGCAATGGCTGTGTGGTAGCCGAGCACATACCTCATCATGGTGCAGCAGTGGTAATGGCTGTTTGGTAGCTGGGGATATACCTCATCATGGTGCAGCAATGGCCATGGCTGTTTGGTAGCCGAGCATATACCTCATCATGATGCAGCAGTGGCAATGGCTGTTTGGTAGCCGAGGATATACCTCACCATGGCGCAGTAGTGGCAATGACTGTTTGGTAACTGAGCATATATCCTGGCTTGTCCAGCCATGCTACAAAATTACCAAACTCCCAACATTATGGAATGATTGATTCACAAACATGAGCTTGTGGTCTCATTTGCTTGAGGTTGAAGCTAGCTCAGTTAGAGGCGTAACAAATGTCTGCTCAATTAGCCAGCCAGGTGGTGTCAGAAATGGCTAAAAAAATTAAGAATTAAGTTATAACAATTCGGTATGAATTTTTAACTGATAACATTTTTTTTTAAATACGACATTGTTTCCAGAAATGAAATAAGTCAAAGGAATTTTTGACATTTCTATATTTGTGTCACTATGAATTTCATGAAAGTCTTAATTTTTTGAATCTGGTGGTGAGTCTCCAGTTAAAAACCTTTGGGGATTTTGGAGTACCCTTTCATTGCCACTACTCCCAGGTCCACTCTGACTCACATTGGTAGTAAACTAATGTGAACAACCATAGTCAAGGGCAACCCAAAGGCTCCCTTTTCAATTGCTACTATGCTAAGTGTAAGGAAAGGGCGCTACTCCTCTCTCTGGATTGCTTGAATTTACTCTTGATCCCTACTTTTTAATGCTGAGCATTAAGCAAAGAGGCATCAAGTACCATTTTTTTAGTCTTTGGTATGACTCGACCTGGGATTCAACCCCGGTCTCCCAGGCCATTGGAAAACACTCTACCTGTTGCATAGTCATAACCATGATACATATACAACTATACACATATACATGCGGAAACAAAATCAACAATAATGATGAACGAACACACTTCTTTAGAAAAATATACCTCTCACACTTTATTCAAAATGGTTGCAAAAGGGTTATGTGTGAGAGGTGAGTTGGAGACTGAACAGACTGCAACATATTGACCCCAAGTTCCTCTGTCTTTAGCAGCACTTCTTTCTTGTTCTGCTGGGCTGCTCAACCGGGGGTCCTGAGGGCCCAGCTCTCTCTGGGAGCTGGTTCTCACGATAGCATCTTATTTCCAACTAACTGAACGTGTCTGTGGCACCGGGTTATATAATTGTTTGACACTCACCTGCTTCTTGTGGGCGTCACATCTGCACCCAATTCAACCCAATCACAGTCAAGGTTATACCCTGATATCTTCAACCGGATGCACCTGTTATTTACACAGGCGCATCTCTTATTTGACAACTCGGCCGAGAGTCAACATGTTATGTACCCACTTGACTAATGGACTTGTTGTTATGTTTTGACCTTTTGACCCGGCCAAAAATGCTATTCAAGGTGATGCACCAGAAGGAGGTGACACATTCTAATGGCAGTTATGAGAGGAAATCACGTGGGCGGAAATTGGCTGATGAAATGGGATGAGCAAGAAAAATTCCCATGGTACACTACAGAGTGATGCACCGGAAGAGAGTGACCTCTGAACTGCATGACAGTTATTTCCGCTTGATGACGATTAAACATTCGATTTCAAAGATCGAGTGGGCGTCGAACGATTATATAATTGAGTTGAGTTCGACGAGCCAGAGCAGTTGGCAGTGGCAGTGGCAGGGGCAGTTGCCAGGAGGGTTCCAGACAGCTAGAGACGAGATGTGGTAGGGAAAGCCACACCCGACCAAAGGGGCCCTCGGAAACCCCGATGGAGAAGATGCTGATAAGATGCAATAAAGAAAGCTAGCATCCAGCAGTGGGCCCTAGGCCTCCGGTTGAGCAGCCCTAGAGAACAAGAAAGACACAACGTGACGGTCATAACAGTGGGGTCAAAAAAATGTTCGATCTCCAGCTCCCTCTCACAGTAAAACCCTTGAACAACCCTTTCGAACCCTTGCAATAAAGTGAGAGATAAAATATTGTTAAAGAAGTCTTCTTGCGTCTTCCTTCCTGCGTCTGTCTTTATCATTGCGTCTTTCTGCGTACGTCTTTATTATTGTGTTGTTGTGATGCTGTAGATGACTATATAACATTGTTATTAAAATCATGCTACAAAATTACCAAACTACCAACATTATGAAATGATATACCTTACCATGGGGCAGCATAGATAAATATTTCACCTTGTGTTCTACTAATGAATTTTTATATTAATTTGCATTTTAGCACCAGCATCATATTCAGTTTCATCGGTTGGATTGGATTTGTATCATCTTTGTTGCTTCAAGAATATTCTGGACTTGTTACCAAAAAATCCAAAATAGATCTTGCTACTTATTCCTGGTGGCAGAAGAATTCCTTCATTAAAATTTGCTTTGCCTTCCTTGCTTTCCTCACCGTCTTGTTACTTTTTAGTAAGTAAAACTTTTTCTATATTTGCTTACATCAAATGCTTTAACATAAGACAAATGTCTTTATTAAAATAATACTACCCTGTCCACTGGGACTGTAGAGAATGCTGACCGCACCTCTGCAGAGGGGTAAGACTCCCACCCCCGTGGGGCCACAGAGAACCTAATCTGATAAATCAGCTGGTCATTTCAAGTCTTAGCACTAATGTAATTAAATCCTGTGCGTATTCTACAAATCGCTTCGATAGCAAACAAACACCTGCCTGACTTTTTTTTTTTTATCTTACAGGTGCTAGGTGGTGGCTAAGGGTCAACTGCTTATTCAGACAAAATTTCAGTACAGTAAATGTCATTACATCTGACATTATGTTTTTCGGCAGCATCACCTAAGTCATAATAAAAAAATGGGAAATGAATTAATTTTTTCTTAAAAATATTTTTAGAATAAATGAAATATAATGAATAAAAGATAAAATGATCTAAAAAAAAAAAACACATTATAAAAGGTAGACAACATAATTTTATTAATTCTATTTATTATTCTTTACAAATTAAAAATAAAATATTCTTTAAATTCTTTAATGCCCTAAACAAGAATTATATTCTTCCACGTGTCGTTTGTGTTAATTGGTCAGTCTTTGTCATCATACTCAAATTAATCTTTACTGAGGCTGTAGAATACATCCACTGCATCTCTGTAGAGGGGTAAGACACCTCCCTTCAAGACGGGTGTCCTTGGTATGACATTAAAAACAACCTGATGGTGAGGCTCCAGTAATATTGGAGCTCTGGGGGATGTGGAGTGGAGTACCCTTTCATTGCCATCACTCCCAGGTCCACTCTGGCCTGGAGCGGTACTACCTGATTGGGTCCTATCGATGGGTCAAATGGAACTGTTTGATAATTAAACTGAGTGCAAACAAATGACTTATTCTGAACTGAATTGTTTCAAATAGAACTGTTTGATCATCTAACTGTGTGTAAACAAATGACTGCTGTTTAAATGGATTGTTAGTGATACATACCAATATTTGGAACCATTTAACTTCATTGACTTATGCTAAATCAAATTGTTAGAAATAGAACTGTTTGATCCTTTAAGTTTTTATCTCTACAAAATGTGTTCACAATTCATATATTTGATATGTATGTAAAAATAGGACTTGGCATTAAATAACTAGTGGTGGTTGATATGCCATAAAACCAAACCAAACCAAACCAATCAATTTAATCTTTATGGGCAATTCACAAAGTAAATTGCATAATTTTATTGTGTTCATTATTCTTTAAAAATTTGACTAAAATGTATTTTTAGGGTTCTTTAAGGTTTAGCATTATATTCTTTCAGAAGTTATCTATGCTAGTTTTACAGTGTTTGTTCTCATTTTAAGACATTATATCTGGTTTACATCAAAAACCAGGTTATGTCACGTCACAGCTTTTGGAACCAATTAATAACATAAATCAGAGTATGACTATAATTAGAAACTGGACCCTTATTCATCATTTTGTTTATATATATAAGCCCTTATCCCTCCAGCTATGGGTTAAATAGTATCACTTCTATTCTTTTACAAGAATAGCATTAGGAGGTACCCGTGGTGTAATGGTTATCGTCATAAGAAATGGACATGGTGACACGAGTTCAAATCCTGGATGAGACTGATTGGATTTCACATAGCACTAATACCCTTGGGAAAGGTATGAATCCAATTATTCTCCCTCCAGCTATGGGTAAATAGTAGGATAGACTGGGTTCTTTAGCCTTGGTGAGGCAACTAGTCTAGGAGAAGGAAAACTCTGAATTCAAACCTGTTAAATTCCGCTTGAAAAATTGACCTTGTGTCATATCCTGCCCAAGCAGAGGGGTTGGTAAATATATATAAGCTAGACATTGAGTTGAAAATTTCCTAACCTGAAATTTATGAGTTAGAATTTTATTTCCAGTCACTAGACAATCAAGATTTTAAAAAAATCATGTTTGTTTACATTTGTAGTACAAGGAATGGCCACCAGAGTGTCATAAACATTAACCTCTTAATAACGTTTATTTATTTATTTATAATTTCTCACAAAACAGATCAGTGTGATGCTTGTGGTTGTTGTTACAATAAAAAGCAATACAGATAAATTTATAATTATTTGATATAAGTTAAAATCCCACTCATAGAGTAGGTTTTCAGCTTATAATACAAGCAACTCAATGACAATCCCATTTTAATATTCCCCAGTCAGCTGGAGCTGTTGAATATACTGACTGCTTCTCTGCAGAGTGGGTAAGACCCCTCAGCCAACGAGCATCCTGGATATGAAACTAAACAATCTGATGGTGAGGTTCCAGTAATGCTGGAGCTTTGGTGAATGCAGAGTACCCTTTCATTGCCATTGCTCCCAGGTACACTCTGGCCTGGAGTGGTAGCACCTGATAGGGTCCTATCTATGGGTCAAATAGAACTAAACTGTGTACTTATGTTAAACTGAACTGCTTGAAATAGAAGTGTTTGGACATTTAAACTGTGTACTTATGTTAAACTGAATAGCTTGAAATAGAACTATTTTGACATTGAAACTGTGTACTTATGCTAAATTGAATTGTTTGAAATAGACTGTTTTAACATTTAATTGTGTGTAAACAAAAATCTGTACTTATACTAAACTGAATTGTTTAAACTTTTATCAAAATGATTTAATTTGGCGTTAAATGACCCAGAAAGGGTTGATACGCTGTTAAACAAAACAACCACCAACCAAACCATTGCAGAATTGGATGAATGTTTTTGGTTTGGTTTGGTTTCTTTGTTTAATGGCATATCAGCCTTCATGGATTATTCAAAGCCAGGGCCATCCTTGTATAAGAACAGTTGTGTTACTATTTAACCCATAACTAGGGGGTCAAAGGGGTACATACTTTTCCCAGGGGTATATATCGAACATAATATCACGACTAGAGTTTGAACTCCCTTACTACGGTGTCAACGTCCAGCACATTAGCCATTATACCATTATCATCATTATGTCGTGCCGCTAGCATGGATATCCCTGAGCCTCTCTCGCCACTTCTCCCTATCATTCATCGCCTCTGGTAGGTCTTCAGGGCTACATCCCACATCCTCACATAGCTGCTGAATGTATGTTCAAGCTGGTCATCCTGCTTTTGCCCGGCCATATGTGGGGTCCATAGGAGTACATCACTTATGAGCTCGTCCCTACTTCTCCAGGCAGTGGTCGTATCGATACTGCTGTATGGATGCACTACTTGGACGCTAACTAAACGACTGGAGAAGAAGTTAGACGGCAATTACACAAGAATACTGCGAGCAATATTGAACAAGTCCTGGCGGTAACACCCCACAAAGCACCAACTATACGGCCACCTGCCTCCCATCACGAAAACTATCCAAGTTAGACGAACCAGACATGCAAGACACTGCAAGCCATTATACAACTAGGACTAAACCCTCAACCCCATCACCAATTTATTTTATATTTAAGATGCTGTAAGGTTTAAAACTGAAAATTTCTGCTTGATAAAATGAAAAATTTACAACAACCAAATCAAATTTAATCACATTTTGGTTAAAAACAAAAATATTTATCAGTAAGTGGTGAGTAAGTTGGCGACCGTAATCAATGGCTCCCTTTTTAATAGCTACTACATCGAAGTGTAGGGGAGGGCGCTACTCCTTTCCCTAGCTTGCACCACTTTACCCTTGATATGTACCTTATATTGCTGAGTGTTAAGCAAGGAGGTATCAAGTACCATTTTTAAAGTCTTTGGTATGAAATGACCGGGGATTGAACCCAGGTCTCTCGGACCATTGGCAAACACTCTACTACTTCGGCCAATGAGTCTGGAATCCCCATAGCGTAATGGCTAACGTGCTGAACTGCAGCCTCAAAGTAACTGAATTCAAATTCCAGTTGTGCAATTGCATTCACTTTTGGACTAATACCCTTGGGAAAAGTACAACCCCCCCTTATCCCTCCAGCTATGGGTTAAATAGTATCACTTCTATTCTTTTAAAAGGATGGCTTTGGCATTAAATAACCCATGAAGGTTGATGTGCCATTAAAGAAAGAAACAAAACTAACTCAAACCAAAAACATTCATCCAATTCTGCTTCTTTATAGATTTCTTTCAGAGATATCTTTGAGAGGGAAAAGGAAGAAATGAAGAGGGTTTCAGAGGAATATTTGAAAATGACCCTTTTTTTTTTCCCTTTCTCTCTTGCTCGTTAGAAAGTAATGAATTTCTTCATTCATTTATTTTTGAATATACAATAAGCTAAATAGCTTTTAACACTTTCCAGTTTAAACTTAATTGTAAATTTAAAACTGATTTGAAACAAATTTGTATAACTCATTGGTATTATTAGATTTGGTTGTAAATGAATGTTTGGCCAGATAGGAAAAGTAAGAAAAAAAAAATGATGACAAATATTACAAGTCTGAAGATAATTGAATTGTGTTTAAATTAAATTTCTATTTCTTAACAGTGACTTCTTCTCCATTAATGTATTACATCTACTGCTTATTACCTCTGTCTCTTTGGATGTACATAGCTCTTAGGTAAGTGGGGTTTTTTTTGTTTTGTTTTATTTTGTTTTTTGGCAGGTGACAAATTTGATTTTCACTCCCTACTATACAGCTCCAACCCTAATTTTTTTTTTTTTTGATAACTAAAATGGGGAGTCTCTGGTGTAGTGGTTAATGTG
The DNA here is from genome assembly GCA_963585895.1 of Sepioteuthis lessoniana. Taxonomy (NCBI): domain Eukaryota; kingdom Metazoa; phylum Mollusca; class Cephalopoda; order Myopsida; family Loliginidae; genus Sepioteuthis; species Sepioteuthis lessoniana. Next base: position 13,057,240 of record OY757932.1, on the reverse strand, counting down.
CTGGACTGTGAAATTATAGTAAGTGAGTTCAAACTCCAATTGTGCTATTATGTTTACTTATCCCTACAGCTATTTGTTAAATAATACCAGTACTATCTTTCTATAAGGATGAATTCGGCATTAAATAACCTATAAAGGTTGATATGCAATTAAACAAAGAAAGCAGACCAAATCATTTCTACATTCATATATATATATATGTATTTAAGGATATCTATAATTAGTTAAGGTGTCTATATAATTCATATGTAAAGATATCTGCACTTACCTTTCCCAAATACTCTTCATTTACCTGCCTTGTTGATAGAGTTTAGAGTATGCTGACTGTATCCTCTGCAGAGGAGTAAACCCCCCCCTCAAAAGGGGTGTCTTGAGTATGACACTAAACTGCATCTGATGGTGAGGCTCCAGTTCTGGAGAGCTGAAATCACCTCTTCATCTCCATTACTCCCAGATCCACTCTGTTTTCTATCTATGAGTCAAATAGATCTGTTTAAAAATTGTTTGTATTCAATAGGAATACTTGATGCCATATAACTGTAAATTGTTTGTGTTACTTGAAGCTATAATTGCTTACTTGAAACCATATAACTGTTGTTGTATATTGACCCTTGACTGAGCCATCAATCAGAGATGCACCTGTGTAAATAAGTGGAAGAAGCGGAAGCAAGTGGGCATTATGAAAGAATATAGGCCAATGCCGGCAGCTGTTGTCAGTTGGAGGCAGGAAGGCCAGAGTGAGGGACTGCTTGCAGACTGAGAACAGCCCTCAGCGACCCCCCCCCCGATTGAGCAACTCCAGCCAAGATGCGGAGAAGTGCTAAGTGGGTTCTTGAAGATAACACAACGTGCTATGGTCAAGAGAAGAAGTTGGGTCAATATAGCAGTCTGTCCCTGTCTCCACTCATCTCTCACGCACCACAGAAACATCAACCCTTTTGAGAATAAAGTGTGAGAGATACATATTTTTATAAAGAAGTGTTTTGTTCGTTCATTGAAGTTTGTAAATCAATGTAATGATTATGGCTATACAACAATGTGTGCAAACAAATGATTGTTATTGAATAGAAATAATTACTTGAAACTGTATAATTTTGTGCAAATTATTTGTATTAGATAGGAATACTTGAGATCCAATTAACTGTGTAAAAAAAACTTTTAAGAAACAACCCAAAAAATGTAAATATAAATGTGTAATGAACATGATTCCCTAACCTCAAGGCATAAAATAACCCAAGATGGGTTCATATTTCATTAAAATCAATCAATCAATCACTCTTCATTTAAGATTTTTTCCTAACTGAATTTCTTTTAGAAATAAACTCATGACTGTCAAAGAGCAACAGTTGCTTTCATTTAACTGCTACAATAATTTAGAATTATTGATCTATTGATTTTCCAAAAAGGAAAAAAAAAAAAAATCAGGTGCCATCAACCTGCAGCCCCCACACTTAGCTTTCAAAATTTACATTTTAATATTAAGTGAAGAAGTACCATTACATCTCCAGAGGGAACTCACTGATCTTCATTGTTCAGAAGATTTGAAGTCCAAGTTTCTTGTTTTGCTATATCCTCAATTCCTATTCACATGTTTCCCCAAAAGTATCCCCCCTACACCCAAGTTGTGAGCATGTTTGACATAAGATACATTGAACAGTTGTTCTTCAAAATGAAGCATGCTTAGAGTTCACTGCATTTGCAACTGTCAAATCATCCCTTCAATCAACCTCTTCATTTAACCCTGATATTACATCTTTTTGTGATAGCAAACATCTTATATTACATCTTTTTTAATTGCAAACATCTTATATTACATCTTTTTCTAATTGCAAACATCTTATATTAATTACATCTTTTTCTGATTGCAAACGTCTTATATTACATCTTTTTCTGATTGCAAACCTCTTATATTACATCTTTTTCTGATTGTAAACATCTTATATTACATCTTTTTCTGATTGTAAACATCTTATATTACATCTTTTTCTGATTGCAAACCTCTTATATTACATCTTTTTCTGATTGTAAACATCTTATATTACATCTTTTTCTGATTGTAAACATCTTATATTACATCTTTTTCTGATTGCAAACCTCTTATATTACATCTTTTTCTGATTGTAAACATCTTATATTACATCTTTTTCTGATTGTAAACATCTTATATTACATCTTTTTCTGATTGCAAACCTCTTATATTACATCTTTTTCTGATTGTAAACATCTTATATTACATCTTTTTCTGATTGTAAACATCTTATATTACATCTTATATTACATCTTTTTTAATTGCAAACATCTTATATTACATCTTTTTCTAATTGCAAACATCTTATATTAATTACATCTTTTTCTGATTGCAAACGTCTTATATTACATCTTTTTCTGATTGCAAACCTCTTATATTACATCTTTTTCTGATTGTAAACATCTTATATTACATCTTTTTCTGATTGTAAACATCTTATATTACATCTTTTTCTGATTGCAAACCTCTTATATTACATCTTTTTCTGATTGTAAACATCTTATATTACATCTTTTTCTGATTGTAAACATCTTATATTACATCTTTTTCTGATTGCAAACCTCTTATATTACATCTTTTTCTGATTGTAAACATCTTATATTACATCTTTTTCTGATTGTAAACATCTTATATTACATCTTTTTCTGATTGTAAACATCTTATATTACATCTTTTTCTGATTGTAAACATCTTATATTACATCTTTTTCTGATTGCAAACCTCTTATATTACATCTTTTATTACATCTTTTTCTGATTGTAAACATCTTATATTACATCTTTTTCTGATTGCAAACCTCTTATATTACATCTTTTTCTGATTGTAAACATCTTATATTACATCTTTTTCTGATTGTAAACATCTTATATTACATCTTTTTCTGATTGTAAACATCTTATATTACATCTTTTTCTGATTGTAAACATCTTATATTACATCTTTTTCTGATTGTAAACATCTTATATTACATCTTTTTCTGATTGCAAACCTCTTATATTACATCTTATATTACATCTTTTTCTGATTGTAAACATCTTATATTACATCTTTTTCTGATTGCAAACCTCTTATATTACATCTTTTTCTGATTGTAAACATCTTATATTACATCTTTTTCTGATTGTAAACATCTTATATTACATCTTTTTCTGATTGTAAACATCTTATATTACATCTTTTTCTGATTGTAAACATCTTATATTACATCTTTTTCTGATTGTAAAAATCTTATTTTACATCTTTTTGTGATTGCAAACATCTTATATTACATCTTTCTGTGATTACAAACATCTTATATAACATCTTTTTCTGATTGCAAACCTCTTATATTGCATCTTTTTCTAATTGCAAACATCTTATATTGCATCTTTTTCTGATTGCAAACATCTTATATTACATCTTTTTGTGATTACAAACATCTTATATTACATCTTTTTGTGATTACAATCAATATCAGATCTCTCATTCATAACTTATGATTATTGCTGTTGTATTGTCAAGATGAATGATACACAGAGAAGAATGAGTGCTTGATATATTTATTCAGCATTAGTATTTGGTGCTAACAGATACATACAAAAAACACAGTGCAATAAGTTATAAACAATTAACAAGAGAATTTAAAAGAAATAGAGAAGGGTCAAAATGCTGTATAGCCAAACGAAGTAAGATCAGTCTGAATATTAATCAACTGTTGAAGTCCTTAATCATAAGCTATTTATGGCTATGAACCAGGCCATCTGATAGAGTGCTGAAGGGGTGCTAGCTACTCTGCAACAATTACCTTACGAATTTTGCTGGGTTTTTTTTTGTCCTTTTAAGATCGTATCCTTGGACTCTCCTGAGTTCAGCTTTGTGGTCCCCAGGCTAAAAAGGTTAGGGACTCCTGTTATAGATCAGTAATAAAATCATTGTCAGTTTAATGCTCAAAAAATATAATATACTTTTTGCTATTCTTTTTACTTCTTTATACAGGAAGGACATTTTTCTTGTTGCAATTCGATTTGCCTCATCTTCTGGACACCTCGTACCAGTTCTACTCAGAATTCTTGGAATAGCTGTAGGATTGGAAATTTTGGTAAGTAAAAACACTTAAACTTGAACCTTTTTAGTGCCAAGCATTTAGCTATGAATACAATAGATTCTGAAAAGCAATTAAAACATTAAAGGGTGAAAAATTTGAATCTTGTGTGATAGGATATTTCACAAGTGTGTTTATAAAAGAATTTTTTTATTTACTGATATTTCTAAAAATGACTGTTTTACTAAAGTTTATGAATTAATAAAGTTTTTTTCTTAATTTTTAGAGCTGGGGTATATTGAACAAGAAGCACTTTTAGGAGATATATTGCACATAACCCAAAATTTTTAAAGTAATTTAGACTTAAGTTGCATTAAGTATATCAAGGTGACTCTAGTTACTCTGTATCAAATAGGTTAACATACTTTTTAACTGTACATTTTTATTAGAATCACATCAAGTTTTGGAATGATGAGAGACATTTTTTTATCAATCTCATCATCATCATCATGTTGAGCCACTAGCACAGATATCCCTGACCCTCTCTCGCCACTTCTCCCTATCATTCATCACCTCTGGCAGGTCTTCAGGGCTACATCCCGTATCCTCACATAGCTACTGTATGTATGTTTGAGCTGGTCCTGCTTTTGCTTGGCCGTATGCGGGGGTCTATAGGAGTACATCACTTATGAGCTCGTCCTTGCTTCTCCAGCAGTGTCCTGCATGTTTGGTTCGTCTAACTTGGTTAGTTTTCGTGATGGGAGGCAGGTGGCCGTATAGTTGGTGCCTTATGGGGTGTTGCTGCAAGGACTTGTTCAATATTGCTCGCAACATTCTTGTGTAATTACCGTCTAGCTTCTTCTCCAGCCGTTTAGTTAGCATCCAAGTAGTAGTATTGACATGACCGCTACCTGGAAGAAACTGCATTTCATTTTATCAGTCAGAAAAAAAATTTATTAATCTAAAAATCAAAATATGGAGACATTTTTTTTATCTCTAAGGAAAAAAAGTTTTAACAGACATAAATTGAAATATTTATTATTTTTTTATTTAAAATGTGAGAAAAAAGTAAATGTTTTCTTTTTAAAACTTTGAATCTCCAATAAAACTTACTCGTTATTGTTAATCCATCTTGTTATTTTGTTTTATCTTTCAACTTTATTAATCATGTTATAGGAATAGAGATTATTCACTGATCAAATCAACTTTTGTGAATTTATTATTTACCATCCATTGATTGAGCATTTGAAATGGAAATCTTTCTCAGTTGCTACTTTCTTCAATCCCAAATCGAAGTTGGTATTCATACTGATAATCTGTATCTATATTGATAATCAGGAAGAATTTGCTTGTTTTTCCATCCAGTAGGACAGATTAATATCTAGATGGCAACAGTACAAGGATGCTATTCTGAACAAATCCTGGAAGCAGCACCCTTCAAAACAGTACTTGCACAGCCGCTTACCTCCTATCTCACAAATCATCCAAATAAGAAAAACCTAGATGGGAACTATACAAGGATGCTGTATGCTATTCTGAACAAATCCTGGAAGCAGCACCCTTCAAAACAGCACTTGTACAGCCGCTTACCTCCCATCTCACAAAGCATTCAAGTAAGACAAACCTAGATGGGAACTATACAAGGGTGCTGTGTGCTATTCTGAACAAATCCTGGAAGCAGCACCCTTCAAAACAGCACTTGCACAGCCGCTTACCTCCCATCTCACAAATCATCCAAATAAGAAAAACCTAGATGGGAACTATACAAGGATGCTGTATGCTATTCTGAACAAATCCTGGAAGCAGCACCCTTCAAAACAGCACTTGTACAGCCGCTTACCTCCCATCTCACAAAGCATTCAAGTAAGACAAACCTAGATGGGAATTATACAAGGATGCTGTGTGCTATCCTGAACAAATCCTGGAAGCAGCACTCTTCAAAACAGCACTTGTATGGCCACTTACCTCCCATCTTACAAGTAAGATGAACAAGACATGCTTGATCACTGCTGGAGATGTAAAGATGAGCTTATAAGTGACATTTTCCTGTGAACTTCTGTACATGGACATACCATTTTGGCCATCAAGCTAAAACTAACATTCATCAGCTTTGTGGATGCTGGATGCCGTCTAGAGGACTTACCAAGAGGGATGGATGGATGGTGAGAAAGGGTCAAGAGAATCCAAGTTGTCATCACATTTTGATGATGGTGAATCGAAATCAAATAGCTTGATATAGAACTTACAAATCTCACATGTATACTCTTTGAGCCGAGGAGAAGTTTTTAACATTAAATTTTACTTTCCCATGAATAGATAAAAGATCTCCAAAAGTTATAAAACTTTAAAAGAAAAAAATTAACAAATTGTCCAACTAAAATTATTTCCATTTACTGATAATTTTATAGGTAAGTTACAAGGGCAGAGTGCGTAGCAAATTAGTGTAATGAGTTTCTGTTACAAAATGTAACTTGATATTGTTGCAGAAAAATCTTCTGGGTAACTGTAATAAAAGGTTGATACTGAGATGAATAACAATTAAACCTGAAAACAGAAAACAAATAACAGGAGGCGGAGTTGTCTTTTTATGTATTGATATTTTTGGTAATAATCAGTAATTTACAAATGTTTTTGTGTGTTTATTAAGGTGTTTTTAGTTATTTTTTCTTATTGCTTACTTGTATGTCAGTCCTAAATTCCTTTGAGGAATTTGTTATTGTTCGTGAAATTTGGAACTGGTATTTTAGTTCACCAGTTGGCATAGCAGTAAAATATATCAAGTTTATTCTCTTCAAATACTGAACTTCTACTCTCTAGGTGAGAGATGGCTGGTTCCAGACCCACTAGATTTTGGCAGCAAAATAGGGAAAGTTATTCTAGCAAATGATGGCACATTTAGGACTTTTTCCTAGGAAAGGGTGATTTTATTCTTTGATGAGATGAAACATCCTAACTTAGATACCATTTCAGTTACATATTGGTGGTAGATTTTAAGGTTTAAATTATGTATCCATCTTATACTAAAAGACTGGATATGAAATTATTCCAGTACCAGTTCAAACTGTTGATAATGCTGTACCTAGTAATAAAATATCAATGAAAGGGACATAAGTGTAAGAAATTGATGTCACAGGTCCAAAATCAAAATTCAGGGGTGGGGGTGGGAATAAATTCAAACATCAAAACCAGTAGTAGCCTAAGTTCAGAATATCCAAAGCATTTCTTGGATACTAACATCACTAAAAGCTAAGTTCCAAAAACTGTCAAAAAGCAACAGCTTTTTATAATTATTACTACTACTACTTAGTTTAATGGCATATCAACCCTCGTGGGTTATTTAATGCCAAAGCCATCTTTGTAGAAGAACTGTAGTAGTACTATTCAACCCATAGCTGGTGGGGTATAAGGGGGTTCATACCATTCCCAAAGGCATTGGTCCAAAAGTGAATGTAAACGTACAATTGAAGTTCAAACTCACTCATATCATTTTATAATTAAATGTAGACTGTGATTGGTTGTGAAGGGTGAGAATTAACATCTGTGAATGTCTATATCAACTTATGTTTTATAATTGAATGCAGACTGTGATTGGTTGTGAAGGGTGAGAATTAACATCCGTGAATGTCTATATCAACTTATGTTTTATAATTGAATGCAGACTGTGATTGGTGAGGATTAATATCTGTGAATATTAACTTGTTTTATAATTGAATACAGACTGTCATCAATTACAAGGAAAAAGTGAGACTTAACATATATGAATGTCTCTATTGAATATACTTAATTCTCTGTAGAGCTTTTCTTTTTTCATAGACATTGCAGAAAACACAAATTCTTTTTTATGTAAGACATTTTCATTTTAAGACACTTCAAAGTTACCGTTTTCTTTTTTTTTTTTTGCTAAAAACAAAAGAATGTTTTTTCATGTGATTGTAAAATTCTTCTTTTTTTAAAAAAATTTTTCCCTAGATTTATGGCTTCTTCTTAAGACAGATGATTTCTTTGGGGCTTTTTTTGATGGCATTTTGGGCTCCTCTCTGCTTCTGCTGGAAATCCCATAAGGTCAGTCACAACCTGTTTTTATCTCAGCAATAAAATCTTTGTTACTCATCATAATTAATAAAATATTTAGATGCCATTATTAGGTCGATTGGCACTAGGCGGGATATTTAGTTGCATTCCCACTCACCAAGGTCTAATATTAGCATTAATCTATCCAATGATACACTAACACTGAATAGACAGAAGGAAAGACAAGTTTATTTACACATACAGGAATGAATATATATATATACATGTAGACATATAAGACAGCTTTTAATCTTAAAAATACCCTTCAAAACAGAGGGGTCATCTTATACACCCAGGAAACTTTCAATCCTGTGGTGTACAGGATGTTATTGGTGTGGGTGATTTTTGATGGTAGGCTTACCCCTGCCTTGATAACAGCACAAACACTTCCTGTACTTACTGTAATTCGCATTATTTTTAATAAAATGATAAAAGTTTCATGTAATAAAAGTACTCTGTGTTAGGAAAACTGAGTTACCCCCCCTTAATGAATTGTCTGTTTGGAGAAGATCAACTGTGGTGCTAGTTGATAATTTGCATTGACCTATCAACAGCCACCTTGAGGAAAGCAGTTAGGTTGGTTGGGTTTTATGGCATACCAACCTTTGTACAATATCTAATGCCAAATCCATTTTTATACAAATCATCAGTTCTATTTAAAACAATTCAGTTTACCCTGAGTACACAGTTTAATTGTCAAAGACATTTCTATTTCAAGCTGTTTAGTTTAGTCTGTTCTAATTCAAACAATTCAGTTTAGTATAAGTATAGTTTTTTGTTTACACACTGTTAAATGTCAAAACAGTCTTATTTCAAACATTTGGTTTAGCATAAGTACACAGTTTAGATATCAAAACAGTTCCATTTTCAAGTAATTCAGTTTAGCATAAGTACATATTTTAGTTCTATTTTACCCATAGATAGGACTGTATCAGGTGCTACAATTCCGAGCCAAAGGGGACATGGGAGCAATGACAATGAAGGGGTACTTTGCATTCCCCAAAGCTTCAGCATTACTGGAACCTCCCCATCAGATTGTTTAGTATCATATCAGGACATTCATTGGGGAGGTGGTCTTACCCCTCTACAGAGATGCAGTCGGTGTATTCTACAGCCACAGCTGACTGTGCAAGAAGGCAGTTAGAGAGAGATATCTATTTAAGCTCAGTGTTTGGGAGTCTAGTGTGTTAATACTTGGATAGAAGAATCTATGCCAGAAAAACAACATTCTTATCTTATATAACATGTTGTATGATTGCACTACTATTATAGTTGTTCAATCATACTACATGTTAAATTGCTTTTTTCAAGAGCGATCCTTAACTGTCATGTTGTTGGAGGTAGATATAGCTACAATATTATATATCACTTATTACTCACCATATGTAGTTCAGTTGTTATATAATTGCGGAGGGATTTTTTTTACATTATCATTTTTCGTTTTGTATATCTTACCTTTCAGTTTAGTGCATGGGTTAGTTAGGTGCACACATGGAGTGCAGGTGTTCACGTGCGCGCGGGGCAGATGTGACAATCACAGATGTCACAATAAAAACCCCAGATAGGAAATGGACTGGGGACGTGAATGACATCATGCCTGGAAGCGATGGGTTGAGGATTTTGGAATTTGAAAAAAAGAGTGAGTTGAGATTTGGGCTTGGATGAAGCAAGTCGATTTTCGGAGCTCACCGAGGCCAGACCAGTAGTTTGCGGCAGAGGCCGCATGTGGTGGGGTCAGATGGAAAAGTCAGCATAGAAAGAAATTGTGTGTCTCTCTCTCTCTCCTCATGTCAAAAAACCTTAAACTCATAAAGGTAAATGAAAGTTTCGTACCTGAACCAAAAAAAAAGAGTCATAAGTGTTTTGTGTTTTTCGGATTCCTATATATGTTTATGAACATTTGTGAATGTTTTCCGTATCTGTATGAATATGTCTATTTCACGTATTCATATCTTGGTCATATATTTTTGGACCTATATATTACACAGTGAAGTTTGATAAGTAAGTTGATCAAGATGTGTAATGTAATTGTATGTATATGGTAGCAACCATTATAATATGTGTTAAGTAGTGTTATGTGCCATCATTGTCATATAATCTTTTTCATTTAACATCTGATGAGGGTCATCATAGACCTGAAATAAATTTATAATTCATAATAATTTTACAATTTAGGTAGACTCAAAATTGGATTAAAAAAAAGTTGATAATTCATCTATGATTCTAATTGGCTAAGAAAATTTTGTTTTTAATATTTTAGCGAAGGGAATGTTTGTTATTACTTTTGACGAAGAAATGTGTTCTTGCGTGTGTTATTTCTTCGCTAATTGTTGTTGTTAATAAAGGAGGATGAAGAAGTAAGAAGACAAAGATGCCGTTAGCTTTTACATGAAGGTTTTTAATGGCAGCATGGAATAAAGGGTTTACGTTTATGCTGCAAGTCTCGTAGGAAGGAAAGAAGTAAGGAAACGAAATGAAGTTGTTATGGAGTGGAGAAAGCAGCGTGTGTCATTGAACGTGCGAGGGAGATATGTTCGCTATAGTGTAGCAAAAGTCATGTTTGCTGTTTGAGGAGAGAAACGTTGAAGTCACCATGAGTTTGTATTTCTGGTTGTTGCAGGGAGAAGCGTGAATGTCTCCAGAAAATGTTGCCCAGAGGTGAAACAGCTAGGTGTCGGAACGGAATTCTGCATCGCAGTCGACATAGCCAATTTTGGGGGTGACGTAAAGTTGTTCCTGTGTGTGGCGTATTGAATTCATCTAATTCATATTCAACTGGGAACCCTTGGTCTAAGAGAAATAGACGCAAGGGGTCCATAAATTAGACTGCTTCCCTCATTGTGTCGATGCTGCTGCTGCTGCTATTGAAGAGCAGACAGTAAGACATCTGTACTGAACGAAGAAGTTCTGTGAAAAGAAAGTGTTTGGCAGATTTCCCCAGTTTGTGCTGCCCGGACAGATAGTCTGGGTTGAATAGGATAAGTCATCCTGATTGGGTGAAATTATGTGTCGACCCTAACGGTCGAATCAAATTACACGCCAAACAAAAATGCGAAATTCTTTCTGCTACAATATTCTTGGTGAGAAAAGATTTCTTAAATTATTTTGGGTTTTGATCCTTCAAAGTTTTGACATCAAGTTAAATATGGTTGTCTGTGAAATATCTCAAAATTTTAAAACTTGCGCAGAAGCATCAAGTGGTTGATAAATGAAAAAAAAAAAACAGATACAAACATTACAGCTTCTGGAGCCTGATTTTTTTCCCAAAAATGAACACTTTTTTTAGCATGGAAATCAGTTAAGTTCCTATATATATATATAAAGTTGGCAACCATAGTCGAGGGTGACCCAAAGGCTCCCTTTGCAATACCTACTACAACAAGGTGTAGCGGAGGGCCTTACTCTATTCCCTGGATTGTTCCACTTTACCATTGATCCATACCTTATAATACTGAGTGTTAAGCAGGGCAGCATCAAGTACCATTTTTTTTTTAGTCTTTGGTATGACTCGACCTGGGACTGAACCCCGGTCTCCCAGAACATTGGTGAGCACTCTACTCATTAGGTCAATGGCCCAGTATGTTATATATATATATATATATATATATATACACACACACACAGCAGTACAGACGCTCTTCTTACAATGTAGTTATGTGCATACAAAAGCTACATCACTTTTGTAATTCATCCTCTCCTGATGGTAGCCCAAAGTTGGGCAGAAGATACTTGGGGAAATAACTAATTATGAAAGATTTATCAACCAATTCCCGCCAAATATCATAAGATCAATACGGCAATTCGAAAGGATTAACAAAAAACTATGTAGACAAAAAAATTTCTATTACATTCAATCAAATATGTATTAATAAAGAAATCCTGCCAAATTTTTATATATATATATATATATATGTATATATATGTTAAATACAAAGAACTATTACACTATTACACTCTGCATACGGAGACGCCTTTTTACACCCGCCCTTCTCACTCTCTCACATAAACCTATATGACCATTTGTTTACCTCTGGTCCTCGAATAACGCCTACTCTTCTTGAGAGTATCAGGGGAGGTAACTTGCATGTCTTAACATATATAAATATATATATATATCCAACCCCTTTGTAACTTGCAACACAAAGTCAATTTTTTAAGGGGAGTACAACTGGTTTGAATGAAGTTTTTTTAAGATGGGTTGCCTTACCAAAGTTAAAGAACCCAGTCTGTTATGCTGATAACTGGGAGGAGAATAGTTGGATTCATGCCTTTCCCAAGGGCATTAGCATGTAATGAAATATGAAAAGCCTCATCCAGGATTTGAACTCTGGTTGCTGATTCCATTTTTTGTGACAATAACCAACCATTACACTAAGTGTGCCTTACTGTAATATGTAAAATAGTATTAATTTACTAAGCTTTTTGCTTAGATGTGACACAAGGCCGTATGAATGGGGCACCCAATGAGAATCGAACTCACTCATCACGAGTTGCTTGTCTAGCTTACTAACCATTACACCACCTGAGGTGTCTAAAATTATTTACTAAGCTTTCTGCTTAGATGTGTAACATTTACAGGGTCCACGATGCGGAAAAACATTCATAGTTGTTCATAAACGTATATAGGAATCCGAAAACACGAAATTGGTTCAGGTACGAAACTTTATTACCTTTGAGTTAAAGGTTATTCAACATGAGGAGAGAGAGACACAATCTTTCTATGCTGACTGCTTTTATATCGTCAGCTCTCAATCCAACCAACGCACGACGCCCGTAGTGCACCAAGTCGTCTGGCCTCGCCCAGGTCTGAATCTCAACTCTCTCGTTCAGAGGCAGGAACTCAACTAACTGCCTTTTTCTCAAATCCCCAAATCCTCAGCCCACGCTTCCAGTGCGTGACGTCACTCACATCCCTGGTCACAATTCCTATCTGGGATTTTTATTTTGACATCTCTGAATGACACATCCTCTCCGCACACACGTGAACACCTGCGTTAATGTTGCACCTAACTTACCCATGTGCTAAGCGAATGGTTCTCATCCTAACGAAACTGAAAGGCAAGATATACAAAACGAAATCCCTCCGCAATTATATTACAGAAGTGACACAAGGCCATATAAATGGGGCACCCAATGAGATTTGAACTCATTCATATAAATTTGCTAGTCTAGCTTATTAACCATTACACCACTCAAGCCACTCTGTAATATGTATTATATGTAAGGATTTAACTTTCCTAATTAATTAGGGTTTTTTTTCTCAATTAGCCAAATCAAATTGTCATTTTTTATATTGTAATTCAAATTATAAACTATATCGGATATTGTAATATGTTAACATGACCTGCAGATGTTGAACACAGATACATTGATAAGATCAGGGTGACTACTGGAATATCACCATGTCCTGCTGGTGTTGTTGTATTGGTGGATGTTGTTGACAGCTTCATCCAGCCAAAGATAATATCAACAAAGTGATTATTGGAATATCACCTTGACCTATGGACGTGGTTGAACTCAGCAAATGGTGGCAGATACGTCTGCCCATAGAAGTGGCTACCAAGAAACACACAGTAAGTGGGCTTGGGCAAGTAGCCAATGGGGAACAAGCAACACATGGATGTGAACTATAACCAATGGAAAGCAAAGAAGTGAGATGTGGGCATAACCGTAACCAATGAAAAAGAAGTATTACTGCAAGTCATGTGGGAGTTGTAGACTATATAAGTTCCCAAATTTTGGCTAAAGTCAGTTGTTCACTGGCTCTTCCGACTCCCAACGACCCCTTCATGTATGTGAGCTCTCTGTGATTGCTCTTCTGCTCCACACAAATATCGTCAAGAATAAAAATATAATCTTATATTTTTATATATATGTGTTCCTCGTTGTTCATCAAGACACAGCTGTAGTATACTGTAGCGAAAGAAATCATACATGTGGCAACTCAAAGCGTGCACAAACATGTCTGACATGTAAAATGAGATCAGGGAGAGAGAAACAGGCGATTGGGAAGATCAAACTCACATCCTCCTGATCGTGAATCGTGTTTGACATCAGGACTACCTACACGCTGGCACACATGTAAATTACTGCATTGTGCGATTGACCCGGATGTGGCATTTTGGTATGATTACTTAAGTCTTGCCTGAATGCACCGGAGGTAGTAGCATTTTGAGTCTTGGCGACACACAACAAGAAATGAGCTTGGGTGTAGGACTGCTGGAGAAGATTGTTGAGGAAGGAAAAGGAATATTTTCAAAGTAGAAACTCAGCTGCCACCTTCTATTAAGAAGAAATTGATTCCCCAAGTTGTTTTCTTTTTGTTGCTGAGGAGGCATACCATCCACCCCCCTCTTCTTTCAATGTGGCTTCATTTATTTTTGATGCAGTTATTGTGTTAAATGTAAAAAAAAAAATGGTTAATAATTTGCACTCTGTGAACAATTAGTTTAGTAATAAAAATTTAGCAACCAGAAATTGGAATTTTTGTGTTTTGGTTATTTGAAGACTAAAGAAGATAAAATAGAAAAAAATTGCTGCAAACCTTCCTCATGTAGTAAAGGCTGAAGTTTTGCTCAGAACTTATTCTGTGCTCTAATAAGAATAACAAATTATTATTTAGTGCGGGAATGGCTTTGGCCATTGGAGTTTGAAATTATACATTTTATCCAATGAGAATGACTGATGCTATTCTGCCCAGGCACCATAAAAGGCAGCGCTAACCATATTCGCACTCTCTTTCCCTTTCCTTCTTGCTGGCAGCAAGGAGGGCCCAGCCGACACAAGAGATAACATTTCTCTCTCTATCCCGGGACAATTCCAACAGTAGACAGAGGGACTTTTCATCTCGAGAGAACACACTTCCTTTAGGAGACCATTTCCTGGTCAATTATTTCTCCCTCCTAAACCAAATGAACCCCAAAGCGTCTGGCTAAGTACTAAATTCCTGCACAGCCATTTACAACTGTCTTACTACCTTCGACTCACACCACAAGGAAAAACTTCCTCTCAAGCTGTCATTAAACTACAAAATTGAAAACCATCAATACCAACGCCTTCATTATTTTATTTTCTTTCTTTTAATATAACAAGAGGCAACAGAACTCTACAATGTCAACTGCCATTTATGTTTAAATAGTAATATCATCTGCCCTCCTGTTATAAAGTATTTAATAGAAGATAATTTGTTATATGCCATCATTTTTAAGATCACGCATACACCTGTTTTTTACAATATATATACAGCCTTTTAAACAGGGTGAGTTACTGATATCTTGTTTTTTTATATTATGAAATGTTATTTCTTCTTTTATCAGTAAATTTTGTTTGACTAATTTTTTTTTTTCATTTTTCAGTTTCCGATCTTGGGTTGGTTTTTATCTTGTTGTGCTGTAGCCATTTTTCCTTTGTTGCCTGTTGTTAACAGAGACACAAACTACAATTTGGTGTAAGTCAAAGTTTCCTTTCATTTAACTTGTGAATTAGGATCATTAAAAACTTTTTCTGCAAAATTGGGTACCATTAAAATGTTTTCATATCACTGCGCAAAAATAGATATCAAAGAATAAAACCAAAAATAAGCTCTTCTTAATTATCTATATAGATTGAATATTTGTACCTTAAATTGAAGGGTAAACATTTTTATTGTGTAGATCCAACTATAAAAAATCAATGTTTTTTAAATGTTTTTTGGTGTGTGTGTGTGTGTATATATATATATATAGAGAGAGAGAGAGAGAGAAAAATTGATAAGGTAATCCAAGTGGAAGGAGAGATTTACTGAGGGGTGATATTAGTGATGTTAAGTCAACTTAACATCACTAATATCACCCCTCATGGTCCTGATTATGGTTCAGTAGAACCGAAACGCTATAGTGTCAACTTCTCATTAAATCTCTCCTTCCACTTGGATTGCCTTGTTATCAATTTTTCTCTGCATATTGTCGGATTACAATCCATTATTTACTTCCATGTATATATATATATATATATATATATATTATTTTATTTATCTATTTTAAAAAATATTTTTCAGGTATATATCAGGTGGAATTACAGTTATACTTGGGTTAATGGCTATTTACAGGTAAGCAATTTGTTTTTTTTTGTTATTTAAAATAACATTTCTAAACTTGTATTTGGTAATATTTTCTTTTGACAATAATGAAATGCAATTAGAATTATAAAACTCATTTACTTATTTTTAAGATTACAAAGTTATTTGTTGATGATTTTATTTTATTATAATTTTCTCATTTTGAATAATTAAAATTTGATGATCAATCTTTTTTATTCTCTAGAACTTCAACAAACAAGAATATTTTTGCAACCAGAAAACTAGAAATAATTCAGGTAAAATATTTCTTTTTTTTTTTTAAATTATTCTGAATGAATTTTTTGATAAATTTTAAAGTTTCATTTAATTTAATTCAGTGGTTTTTAATATCATTTTTTCTTCTCATTAGATTTTCTTAGTAAGTCTTGCTGTCTATGTGGTTTGGTCAACGACAACCAGCCTGGCTTCACGAAACGGTCTACCTCAACTAAATCAATATATCAGTTGGTCACTTTTAGGTAAGATATTTCATATTCCTTATCAGATACCAGGACTTCTAACTGGTTAAGTAGTTTTTTGGACTTACCCCACCAAAAAATTAACATTATTACAGGGTAGCATTTCTTTATGTAATACAATTATATCATCTTATATAATCATTATATTCATCAAATATCTTTTTTATCAAACTGGCTGTCATAAAATAATTCAAGGACTGCTAAATTTCCAATGGTTGATAATGGGACCCAAAGCATTATTTTAGCTTTGGTTTTTGAAATATCCAAAACTTAAATGTTTTTAGTAAGGTGTTTGTGTTGTATATTGACCTTCGACCTGGCCAAACATGCCATTCCAAAGTGATGCACCGGAAGGGAGTGACACATTCTGATGGCAGTTATAAGAAGAAATCGTGTAGGTGGGCTTTACTGACAATATGGGACAAGGTAAAATTCCATGGTACACTCATAGACTGATGCACTGGAAGAGAGTGACCTGTGAACTGCATGACAGTTATTTCCGCTTGATGACGATCAAACATGCCATTCCAAAGATTGAGTGGGCGATTGAACTATTATATAACTCGGTGAGAACAGGAAGTCAGTTAGTTGGAGATCAAATGAGTTAGAGAAAGCCACCACCCAGTAGAAGGGGCCTTTGGGACCCCCGATTGAGTTGGAGATCAGTTAGAGACAAGATGTGATAGAGAAAGCCACCACCCAGCAGAGAGCTGGGCACCCCGGGCCTCTGGTTAAGCAGCCATGGAGAACGAGAAAGACACAACGCTGATGGCCATAAGAGTGGGGGTCAGTATATTGCAGTTCTGTTCGGTCTCCCACACCCTCTCACACACAAACCTTACAATAAAGTGAGAGGTATATTTTTTTAAAAAAGTCTTTGCTCGTCCTTATTCATTGCATCAATATGTATTCTGCATGTATATGTGTATATATGCATATTAATTATGTGGCTATACAACATTTGTTTTGTAGAGGAATATTAGTTGGAGATATAACAGAATAAAAATGTTTCTTCTCAAGAATGGTTTGGTTTGGTTTCTTTGTTTAATGGCATATCAACTCTTTTTAGGTTATTTAATGCCAAAGCCATTCTCCTAGAAGAACAGTAGTGGTACTATTTAACCCATAGCTGGGAGGATAAGGGGGTTCATACCTTTCCCAAGGGTATTTGCCCGAAAATGAACGTAATAGCGCAACTGGAGTACGAACTCGCGTACTACGATTCTGCAGTCCATCGCTGTAACCATTACACCACAAGGACACCCCCTTTCTCAAGAATAAATATAGCAACAATTATATAGAATTAATAACAACATATTTTTTAAATAAACCCTATAGAAAAAAAAAATAAAGCTAAAGGAGTGAATGGAGATGTGTATGTAAAAATGTCTTTATCATATGTATGTAAAGTTCTCAGGAGATTTGAAAATTTGTGAAAGACTTGCATTTTTGAGAAGCGTTCCTTAGTTGTTTGTGAGGAACTGAATGTGCCTGTGTGTAGGCAAGTAAACTTAGGACATTGTATAAAGTAAATAAAGTTGGCGACCTTAGTCGAAGGTGACTCGAAGGCTCCCTTTTCTATAGCTACTACACTGAGGTATAGGGGGAGGGCGCTACTCCTTTTCCTGGATTGCTCCACTTTACCCTTGATCCTTACCGTATACTGCTGAGTGTTAAGCAAGGAGGCATCAAGTACCATTTTTTTTAGTCTTTGGTATGACTCAACCTGGGATTGAACCCCGGTCTCCCAGACCATTGGTGAACACTCTACTACTTAGGACATTGTATAGTATGTATTATTCTGTTGTGTTTGTGCTTAACAGAACACATGGTTAGCTGGGGATGAAAATATCCCTGTCTCAGAAGATGAGCATCAGATCTTATCTTAAGGCATTCTGCAGGTAAAGATGATGAGATATTCACTCCCCTTTATAGACTGCCTTGTCAATACCACCCAAAGGTCACTAGCAGAAATTACTTAGTAGACAAAAGTGATAATCCCACAGATTTACAATGAATGTATTTACCAACCCCTCCTCACCGGCAGAATGTAACACAAGGTCAATTTTTAAGGAGAGTTTAGCAGATTTGAATTCAGAGTTTTCCTTCTCATAGACTGGTTGCCTAACTAAGGCTAAAGAACCTAGTCTGCCCTACTATTACCCTATAGCTGGGAGGAGAATAATTGGATTCATACCTTTCCTAAGGATATTAGTGCTGCGTGAAATGCAATCAGCCTCCTCCAGGATTTGAACTCATGTTGACATGTCCATTTCCTACAATGATAACCATTACACCATGTGCAACTCAGATTTACAATGTAAGTATAATGCTAAAGTGGACTTTTTTCTTTGTGTTCATCAATTAAACTAAACCAAATCTTCATCTTTTTGTTTAGCAGTATAAAGTTGATCTCCTAACTGAAAATTTTAAAAGCAGAAATCAAAGTTGTAACTTTTTTTTTTAATGACTTTTTTCACAAAACCAAAACTTAAAATCAATTGTGTTGTGTTTGTCACATGAGCAATGGCTACCAAGGAACCATAAACATTGACCTTTGGACAATGTTTATTAATCTATCAGTCCTCACAAAAGCAAAGATGTTTGATGTCATGTCTGTGTTTACTGTTGTCATAAAATGTGAAACAGATAAACTTGTGATCAGTTTTTATAACCTGAAATCCTGCTAAGATGGCAAAATTTCAACCTTTTTACTTAAATTCTTGATATATTTATTATTTAAAAATAGTAAATATTGATAACAAAATTATATTAATGATTTATAAATAACAAGAGACAAATCTAATACAACAAAAGAATCTTGTATTATTCAAGATTATATTTATTGGCTTCTCTTGGAATGTCTTTTTTTGTTTTATTTAACCCATGAAATAGTCTTTTAAATGTGATAGGGTATGGATTGCTTATTTTTGGAGGTCTGCAAAATCCCCACATCACATCCCTACCAACTTAGCAGATCTTCTAGAATACTATGTCTGCAAGCTAGGGTATGTATTTAATTTTGGTATTTTTATTATTTGACCTTTGTCATCAACAACAACAACAAAATTGGAGGAGTCATTGTGGTGTAGTGGCTAACGTACTGGACTGCGACTTAGAAGTAAATGAGTTCAAACTCCAGTCACATTACATTACATTAACTTTCACTATAATCCTCTTGGGAAAGGTATGAACTCTTTATCCCTTCAGCTATGAGTGGGTTAAATAGTATTACTACTGTCCTTCTACAAGGATGGTATTAGCATTAAATAACCCATGAAGGTTGATATGTCATTAAACAAAGAAACCGTCGTAGGAAATGGACACGGCGACTCAAGTTCAAATCCTGAACGAGACTGATAGCATTTCACATAGCACTAATACCCTTGCGAAAGGTATGAATCCAATTATTCTTCCTCCAGCTATGGGTAAATAGTAGGGCAGACTGGTTCTTCAGCCTTGGTGAGGCAATTAGTCTAGATGGAAAACTCTGAATTGAAACCTGTTAAACTCCACTTAAAAATTGATCTTGTGTCATATCCTACCCGAGCGGAGGGGTTGGTAAATATGTATTAAACAAAGAAACCAAAATAATGGCAATATTTAAGTAATTTTTTCAATTACTTTATAAAGTTTAAAAAACTTTATGTTGCTCTGCATTTTTTTGCTTATGTTCAATAAGATGTGTTTTGTTAAAAATCTTTGATAAAATCTATCATGCCTGGTCAAGACAAAGACGTCTTTATTGCAGTCTAGATGTATGTGTCATCCAGTGGACTAGAACGTCATAAAAAAATGCTCAATTCTTCTTTTATTGCTGCGATTTTTATCAGAATTGGAATGATGGAATATTTTATTTCAACTTTATTAATCCTCACATATCAAATAAGAAATTGATAATTT
The DNA here is from genome assembly GCA_963585895.1 of Sepioteuthis lessoniana. Lineage (NCBI taxonomy): Eukaryota > Metazoa > Mollusca > Cephalopoda > Myopsida > Loliginidae > Sepioteuthis > Sepioteuthis lessoniana. Next base: position 13,036,643 of record OY757932.1, on the reverse strand, counting down.
TTTTTCAAATAAAAATTATCATAGATAAAATATAAGGTAATATTCCCACTGTATATTTAATTATATTGCATTTTTTTTTGTTACTTATTAATGCATGAGAGACAAAAAAACCCAAAAAACTTCTCTATTCTCTTCTTTCTTCCACTTCTTTATTGTACATTTGTTTTCATCTCATGTTTACATTCTTTCTTTCTCTTTACAATTTATCGTTTTTAGGTTTATGCTTCATTTTGCCGCTGTTTAGTTTCCTTCGTGTTGTGGAACGACTCTTGAGTTTGAGCCTTTCATTCCTTGGTACCTTTCTGCTGACAAGCATCTCGTATCCTGATTGCAAATATTCAACTTTCTTAAAATCTGATTTTACTTCTGCTTTTCTTGATTTTTTTATTTTTTTATTTTTACGATTTTTCTTCACATTTGTATTTATTGTTTTCTTTAAGTATTTCTCACAAAAGAAATTCTGTTCTAAAAATTCATTAAAATGTTTCATTTTTTTTCTTTTTCCTTATTTCTACTTTTAATCATTGTATTTCTTAGCATCATACCATTTTACAAAAAATATAGTTCACAAAATATCTGCTGGGTCTCATATACAATGTCAAGGTATTTGGTAAGCTAATGTTTTACCTACATGCCATAGACTACAGGTATTTATGTTACATATTAACCTTTCACAGGCCAGTTAGTGTGGATTTCAAAAACAGGATGTGCAGCTATGTCTTAAGGTAAACAAGGGACAGCGGAAATGTCACATGAGTTGCATGGGAAAAAATGTGTGGATGTCAGGAAGATATATAATGACGGAAGTTTTTGACCCCAGCAGTTGGTCGGAGTCAAGCAGTCAGTCAGGGAGAGCAGAAGAGATACATCATACCGTTTTGGGCACTAGCTAAGGGGCAGTGACCTGAGAAGCTTGCTCAGTATCACATCCCCATGAAGCACCAAGAAGTAAGATTCTGAAGATGTATCTCAACCTGGTGTCTATCATTGCAGTTCCTGACTGTCTCTCTCTCTCTCTCTCTCTCTCATAAGACAATTTTGACATTTCGTAGTAAATTAAGAGAGTTTATATTTTTATAAATTAGTGTTATTGTTACTTGCTCCTCTGATGTACAACACTTTTATTAAAATTCATCCAGCTATTTCGGAGACGACAAAATTAAACTTGAACAGGTACCAATTTTAATTATACATGTGAAATTCTTTAACTGACATTCATCACTTTGTTTTGAATGAACCATCATCATGTCGTGCCATCAGCATGGATACCCCTGACCCTCTCTCGCCACCCCTCCCTATCGTTCATCGCTTCCAGTAGGTCTCCAGGGCTAAACCCCTTATCCTCACAGAGCTGCTGTATGTAGGTTCGAGCTGGCCGCCCTGCTTTTGCACAGCCATGTAAAGGGGTCTGTAGGAGTGCATCATTTATGAGCTCATCCCTACTTCTCCTGTAGTGTCCTGCATGTCTGGTTCGTCTAACTTGGATAGTTTTCATGATGGGTGGTAGGTGGTTGTACAGCTGCAGCTTTGTGGCGTGTTGGCTCCAGGACTTGTTCAATATTGTTCGCAGCATTCTTGTGTAGTTGCCGTCAAGCTTTTTCTCCAGCCATTTAGTTAGTGTCCATGTAGTGCATCCATATAGCAGTATCGATACGATCACTGCTTGAAAGAAACTACGTTTGCACTAAACGGTAGCTCTCTGAAACTAGTAGACAAGTTCACCTACCTAGGAAGCAGTGTCTCATCAATCAGGACAGACATCGACACGTGACTAACAAAGGCATGAACAGCTATCAATAGTCTATCGGTCATATGGGAGTTAGACCTGACAGATAAAATGAAACGCAGTTTGAATGAATAATGTTTGATATTTCTGATATTTGTTCTTTTAATTTTCCTGAACTCAAAAGTCATGAATGTTTCTTTTTGTTATCCTTGTGTTTGTTGTTGTGGTTCTGGTTACAATTGGAATGCATTGCTACATCTGCTACTTGTTTGGCGCCAATAAAGGTAAGATGTTTTGCTCTCTTTGAATTTTAGTATTTCTCTTACTTTACCTGTGACATTAACAACAAAAAATGGGATGTGGGGATCCCTTGTAGTGTAGAGGTTAACATGCTGGACTTGCAATGTAAATGTTTGTGAGTTCAAACTCCAGTCACACTATTACATTAACTTTCACTCTAATACCCTTGGGAAAGGTATGAACGTTTTATCCCTTCAGATATGAGTGGGTTAGATAGTATTTGTGTCGGAAATCATGAAAATGGAGAGGGGAGCTTACCTTTTAAGCGACCTCACGTGTGCATCGTTCAAACAGGCTGGGAAACAAAGGAATTCAAGATGGCGCCTGCGACTTTTTATAACCATCTGATCCCGTAAAGTCGCGCAAATTATCACTGCTCGGATGCAAATGAGGTGGTCTCCGTCTGATAAAAGCGGATCGCTTTGAGGAAGGAGCGGCTTGATACAAGGATCGTTGGATTCGGTTGTTGTTGTTTCTGCTAGTGTAACGTGTACGGAGAACAGAAAGGAGTTTCGCTGAACTAACAGAGGCCGCTTTGAAAGTAAATACAACGATCAATTTCACATTGTCATTTGCAGTGATATCTTTCCACAGTATTACTACTGTCCTTCTACAAGGATGGTATTAGCATTAAATAACCCATGAAGAATGATATGTCATTAAACAAAGAAACCAAATGAAACCAAAATAATGGCAATATTTAAGTGATTTTTGCAATTATATTATAAAGTTTAAAAAACTTTATGTTGCTCTGCATTTTCTTGCTTATCCTATTTACCCAACCCCTCCGCTCGAGCAGGATATGACACAAGGTCAACTTTTAAGCGGAGTTTAACAGGTTTTAATTCAGAGTTTTCCTTCTCCTAGACTAGTTGCCTAACCAAGGCTGAAGAACCTAGTCTGTCCTACTATTTACCGATAGCTGGAGGGAGAATAATTGGATTCATACCTTTCCCAAGGGTATTAGTGCTATGTGAAATGCAATCAGTCTCGTCCAGGATTTGAACTCGTGTCGCTGTGTTCATTTCCTACGACGATAACAATTGCACCACGGGCACCTACCTGCATTTTCTTGCTTATGTTCAATAAGATGTTGTGTTTTGTTAAAAATCTTTAATAAAATTATCAGGACTGGTCTTTATTGCAGTCTTGAGGGGTCTAGACATCATCATTTTATTATAGAAGTTGATTAACTGTTAATTCAAATTTTGGATTGTAAAATTCAGAACAATTTTAGTTTTAATACATTTTGGTTGGTTGGTTGGTTGGTTGGTTTTTATGGCATGTCAAATTTTGTTGTGTTATTTAATACCAAACTCAGATTTTTTTCTCACCTAATTATGTGATTTTAAGCACACACACACACACACACACACACACACATTATGAAAATTTATTTCTAACAAGAAAACAAACCAACGATGTATTACACTAAATTTGGCCAGACTGGAGAAGTGAGAAGCAAGCCCAGACAATAAGGCACCAAAAGCTGCCTCCTACCTTTTGTTGTAGTTACTAGCATTTCATCAGCACCTACTATTAAATCTTTAGTGCAATCTTGGGAGCCAGACTGTTAAAGCAGAAAGATTTTGCCACTCATTTCTTTGAACAGCTGATAAGTATTCAAATAGGTAAGAAGCTTTCCAAGAAATTCAACCAAAAGTCAACTTTACTGAAATTCAACTAAGTTAAACAAAAGATGAAGATTCAACCCAAGAATTCTGCTGAAAGGCAACTTTACAGAAAACTCAATTAAAATTAAATAAACGAAAACTGAAAATTCCACCTGAGAATTCTGTTACGCAAGCTGAAAATTCCACCCAAGAATTCTGCTATGCAAGCTGAAAATTCAACCCAAGAATTCTACTAAAAGACAACTTTAGAGAACGCAACCAAATTAAACAAAAGCTAAAACTCAACAAAACCAAAAAAATACTAAAGTTCAAAGAATTTTATTTTTCGAACACTCTCTATCTATAGATAAGTCCCACTAATTACACTGAAATTTGCAACACTTTATCCTTTCCCTCTTTTCTTTCTTGTTTCTTTTCAATATAATTTGTTTCTAAAACTTTGTTGTCTGTATTATCTTTTTGAATCAGTATCCGAACTAGAAAGCTGCAGAACTTACTGCTTAAAATCACCGACTGAAACCTGCTAAAAACCTTATTTCCTTATATTGCATATTTGGTATTTTACTGTCATTTCCCTTCACATTACATTTTGATTTTAATTTCTTTTGTATTGCAAATTTTGAGATTACTTTAATTTCTTTTAACATATATAAACAGACTATCACTAATTAATGAGTATCACTCTACCAGTTTTCTTCTAAACTGAAGATACCAGGATTTTGTTCTATGAAAGATTATACAATCAGGACATATATTATTAGATATTATTTATGACCAACCTCTTCAGTAGTGAAATTCTGTGACCAAAAATCTGAATATATAGCAATCCAAAAGATAAGTACATTGCTTATATATATATTATCCAGTCAGTGTCCAAGTTAACCCCCTCTGCTCACACCTATGAATGAAAGAATTTGTAACTTTGTAATTTGATTTCCACCTTATGTTTTTTTATCTTTATTTTCTGATTTTTTAATTTAATTTTTTTAATTACCTTATTTTATCTTCTGAATATGAACTGTAACTCCACATTCGCGACTCTGCGACAGGACAGAGCATATAAAAGAGTCATCTGACGAGACGGAGAATATACCAATAATATTCTCTACCAAAATAAATTTATTATGACAGCTTAACCGAGTTTGAGTCTCCATTTAATTGTACTATATATATATATATATATATATAAAAACTTTATTTTTGGTTACACTAGTGTTTCTCTCATATCTGTATAAGATAGTACACAGATCATTGTTAGTGAATTTGATTGTCATTGGGTGCTTTATACTAAACTAAGCTAAGTAACAATCTCTGATTCATGAAGAGATTCAACCATAGATTAAAAAGTTTATTAAAAAAAAAAAATAGGAATAATTTTTTCTTCTTCTCTCTGCTTAATTTCTCTATTTTAAATTAAATGCTTTCAAAAATTTGTGCATTTGTTGACCAAGTAATGATTGTTTGAAGGAAATTCTTTTAGATCACTAAAAATTTCTTATTCTTACCTTTTTTTTTTTCAGCTAGAAAACCTTAGTTTTGCCTCTCCATCTCTACCTGAAAAAGGACAGTCAAATCTTTCAAAAGAAGACATTCGAAGGGCATTTTTCTTTGTATCCTCTTTTTTGATTTCATTTAAGCTAAAAAGTATTTTGTTGCTGTTTGCTTCAAACATGGCTTTGGTATCCACAGCTTTAGAATTGATGAATAAGTAAAGTTGGTGATCATAGTCGAGGGCGACCAGAAGGCTCCCTTTTCAATAGCTACTACACCGAGGTGTAGGGGAGGGTGCTACTCCTTTCCCTGGATTACTCCACTTTACCCTTGATACGTACCTTACATTGCCAAGTGTTAAGCAAGGAGGTATCAAGTACCATTTTTAAAGTCTTTGGTATGATGTGACCTGGGATTGAACCCTGGTCTCCTAGAATAGGTACATAAACTATTTTTATCTTATCTTTCTGCTACAATTAATAACCTGAGGTACACGTACACACATACACGCACACACTGCTCTGTCAGCGAGGTTTAGAATATGCTGACTGGTTTCTTTGCAGGTGGCTAAGACCTCCCTCCCACCAAAAGGAGTATTCTGGGTATGACGCTAAACTGCTTCTGATGGTGAGGCTCCAGTTATGGGGCTCTGAAGAGTGTGGAGTACTCTTTCATTGCTATTACACCCAGGTCTACTTTGACCCAGGGTGGTAGTACCTGTTTGGGTCTCATCTATGGGTCAAATAGCTCTGTTTGAAAATTCATATTCAATAGGATGATGTGAAGAAAAAAAGCCTCTTAAGAAACAACTATACAAAAAATGAAAATATGAATGTGATTCTCTAACTTCTAGACAAGTTGGTTTGGTTTCTTTGTTTAATGGCATATCAACTCTTTTTAGGTTATTTAATGCGAAAGCCATTCTCCTAGAAGAACAGTAGTGGTACTATTTAACCCATAGCTGGGAGGATAAGGGGGTTCATACCTTTCCCAAGGGTATTTGCCCGAAAGTGAATGTAATGGTGCGACTGGAGTACGAACTTGCTTACTACAATGCTACAGTCGACCCCTTTAACCATTACACCACGAGGACACCCCCTTAGACAAGTTGATATGCCAGTATAAACAATCAATCAATCAATCAATCGATACACACATCCCTACCTGTAAAAAATATCCCCCAATTCTTATATGTGAAATTAATTTATGTTAGTAATGTTTACCTAAAAATTTTCTCTTGTAAATTACATCAGTATATTTTTTCTTTTTTAATTTTTTCTCACTATCCAAATTACATGTTTTGTCCAAGTCCAAAATTTTTTATTCTTTATCAGTGCACAAACAATGTGATGTTTTGATTGCATCATTGATGCATTTCAACAGTCCAACCAATATTTCCTTCTACTTTTAAAATTAAAAAAAAAATTTTTTTAACTGTTTGATTTCATTTTTTATTGGTTTTTCTCTGGCGACTTTTTTTTTTTTTTTGTCATGTTGTTCACATTTTTAGTTTATTGTCTTAACTTTCTTCAGGTTTTTCTGATTTTTACAGCTTTTTTTGGAACTGGTAATATTGCCAGTATTAACAGGTAAGAAACAATCAGAATATCTTTGATGATGGAACTGTTTGTTTTTGTTCTTTTAAAAGAAAAAGAGAAAAACCAATTCTTTACTGCATTTGATTATTATGTCTTTTACATTTTTCTAAAGGGATTAATTGATTTAACATCGTTTTAAAGCGTAAATAGAAACAACAGAATATGGAAGTAAATAATGGAAAAGAATCTAATCCAAAGGGAAGAATTTAATATGAAAGAAAGTCGACCTTATAATGTTTCGGTTTTAATAAACCATCATCAGGACTTAGAAAAGATATTATCAAGTGTTGTTAGATCAACGATGGATGTTTAATGAAATACAAAACCAGGGAGGAGATAATACATACAGAGAAAAAAAAAACTTACTGTTTAATCAATGAATTAGTATTCATATTTCAAAAATATCATGTCACTGTAAGGCAATGATGTAAAACAAATGGAACCATCAAGAGATATAATGGATTAAAAAGAGGAAAAATGGAAGAATGAGAAAAAGAAAGAGAAAAATAAGAGGGAAGAAAGAAAAGAAAGGAAAGAAAATATGGAATATTAATATGGGAATATATAAAGTCTTGTTCAAACATATGAAATTAGATCAAAGTTAACCATAAACTTTCGTTATGAAAAAAGTAAATAGAAAAGGCAAATTAGAAAATAAAAAAATTTGTATCAATTTGATTCTACGAGTTATGCATTTCAAAATTTTAAAGATCTATTTCATACATTGAAAAACTAAAATTGGAATCACTTAGATAAAAATTTATTCAACTTGTAGGGAATATTAAGTAAAAAATTGTCAGATGTGACATAAATTGTTATTTAAATTTCATTCATGTTTCCTATTTGTCTCGTTGAAAACAAGTTTCTTTTTTAGGGTCAGCCCAGTTAGCCGGGGCTATAGAATACACAGACTGCATTTCTGCAGAGGAGTAAGACTACCCACCTCCCCCAATGAGTGTCCTGAATATGATATTTAACCATCTGATAGCAAGGCTCCAGCCTTGGAGATTTGGGAAATGCAGAGTACCCCTTCATTGCTATTGCTCCCAGGTTCATTGACTCAGAGTAGTAGCGGCTGATAGGGTCCTATCTATAGACCAAATAGAACTGTTTGACATTTAAATTGTGTGCAAACAAATGACTGATATTAAATTGTAGCCGTTATATAGCAATACTTGAAACCATTTAACTGTGTTCAAAAAAGAGCTCAGGCTCATTTAAGAATGTTATCTACAAAATGTGTTTACAAATCATATGTATATTTAAGATATATGTTTAAATAGGATTTGTCATTAAATAACTTACAATGGTTGATAATGCCATATAACCCAATCCAACCCAACCTTACCAACTTTGGAGAGGTGTATTTGTTACAAATTTCTGAAATTCTAATACTTCTAAGGACTTTCAAAACAATTCCTTCTATCTATGCAACATTTGATATTTAATTTCTTGCATCATTTACTGTTTTTCAGTTTTGATCCCGCATCTGTTTACTGCTTTCTCACTGTCTTCAATCCTTTTGTCATGGGAGCTTTGTTACTATTCAAGGTAAACAAGTATTTTATTCACATTTTTCCTTCAATATTGAACTCTCTTGTTATCCCCCTTTAAAAAAATAAACTAATTAGACTATTTACTTTAAAAAGAGATCTATAAAATTCTTACAAAACCTTTGAAGTGAATGGTCTATAAAATAGCCAAGTCAAAACAACAATAAGCAAACTTTTTTTTAAAATCATTACTTCCAAATTCTTGTGGTTTACACTTTAAGTTAAATTTACCTTTTGTGAACTTCATTAATTATTCACAATGTCCTGTTAAAATAGTTATATTTACACAACCTCTCCATCATGAGCAAGGATGCAACACAGTCACTTTTTAAGCAGAGTACAACTTCTTTGAAGTCAGTTTTCCTTCTCCTAGACTGGTTGCTGTACCAAGGTTAAAGATCCCATTCTGTTCTGCTATTTACTATTATTTCATACGTTTCCGGGAGTGATAGCACTATAAGAAGTACAAATAGCCTAGTCCAGGATTTGAACTCTGGTCTCCAGGTCCATTTCTAACAACTATAACTATTACAATATGGTGGTGCCCGTGGTGTAATGGTTATCATTGTAGGAAATGGACATGGCAACACAAGTTCAAATTCTGGACGAGACTGATGGCATTTCACATAGCACCTTGGAAAAGGTATGAATCCAATTACTCCCCCTCCAGCTATGGATAAATAGTAGGGCAGACTGGGTTCTTCAGCCTTGGTGAGGCAACTAGTCTGGGAGAAGGAAAACTCTGAATTGAAACCTGTTAAACTCCGCTTAAAAATTGACTTTGTGTCATATCCTGCTCGAGCGGAGGGGTTGGGTAAATATGGACAAAGAATACAATTATGAGGCGAAACTTGTCTCCTAATCTGTGTTGCACTAACTTTTTTTTAAATAGTTACCTACAAATTGTTTGCTTACAAATCATATATATATAATAAGAATAGGATTTAGCATTAAATAACTCACAAGAGATGATATGCCATTAAACACGAACCAAACAACCTACCAAAATAAGATTGGCCCAATCAACTGGGGCTGCATAATACACTGACTGCATCTCTGCAGAGAGGTAAGACTCCTCTAACAAGTGTCCTGGATATGACACTAAACAATCTGATGGTGAGACTCCAGTAATGCTGGAGCTTTGGGGAATGCAGAGTACTTCTTCATTGTCATCGCTCCCAGGTCCACTCTGGCCTGGAGTAGTAGCATCTGATAGAGTCCTATCTATGGGTTAAATAGAACTAAACTATATTTTATGCTAAACTGAATTGCTTGAAATAGGACAGTTTTGACATTTAACTGTGTGTAAACAAAAAACTTTGTACTTATACTAAACTGAATAGTTTGAAATAGACCTGTTTTTGACATTGAAACTGTGTACTTATGCTAAACTGAATTTTTGGAGATAGAACTGTTTATATGTATAAAAATGGATTTGGTATTAAATAACCTACAAAGGTTTATGTGCCATAAAACCAAACCAAATCAACTTCACAACTAAACACATATATAACCACATGTGTTAACACTCTCAAAAGTCTCTCTTTCATAAAAATAAAAAAAAAATTACTTATTCTAACCGTCTGGGTCATTGGTCTAATGAGTAGAGTGTTCGCTAATGGTCTGGGAGACCAAGGTTCAATTCCAGGTTGAGTCATACCAAAGACTCAAAAACTGGTACTTGATGTTGCCTTGCTTAACACTCAGCATTACAAGGTAAGGATCAAGGGTAAAGTGGAGCAATCCAGGGAATAGAGTAGCGCCCTCCCCTACACCTCGGTGTAGTAGCTATTGAAAAGGGAGCCTTCGGGTCACCCTCGACTATGGTCACCAACTTTACTTACTTATTCTAACTCTGATATTTACTGTTTAAAAGTTAAGACTCAGCTTCAGAGACACATCTGTTTGTCTGTGGGTTTAAGAGTGGTACTAATTGTATTGGCAAGTTGATAATGCAGATCTAGTAGCCAATTGAAAACTTTTCAAATCGTTTGTGTAAACAAGAAAGAAAGGACACAAAGTGATGCAGAGAAGAGAGAAAACTGAATTGCATAAGGTTATAGTGAAAAAAGAGAGACAAAAAAGAGATTAATGTAGTCTACCTAGTAATCACCCATGAAAAAATGCACACATAAATCTAGCTTTCCAAAATTCCTCCTATTACCATAAGATTCACAAGTAGATGCAAGCAGATTAATTTTTAAAAAGTAAATAAAATCCCAGCTATCTGTGTTGTAGTTATAAGTTAAGAGAATAAAATTGTTAATATTTTTGGACTTTTAAAAATTAGTGAAATTGATTTAAAAATTTATTTTATTTTTGTATAAAAAGTGAAAAGCCAAAATTCCTTATTCTTTCTTTGATGGCATATCAACTGTTGTGGGTTATTTAATGCCAAAGCCATCCTTAAACCATAGCTTGGTTCATAGCTTTTCCAAGAGGATTAATCCAAAAGTGAAAGTAATAGCGAGTCTGGAGTTTGAATTCATTTACTACAATGTTGTAGTCCAGCAAGATAACCACTACAACACGAGGACTCCCTAAAGAAAAAATAGGAGGTTGAAAAGAAAAGGAGGAAGAATGAAAGAAAGAAAGAAAAAGAAAGAGGTTGAAAAGAAATAATGAAAAAAAAGAGGTTGAAAATGAAGTAGAAAGAAAGGAAAGGTTTGGTTTCTTTGTTTAATTGCATATCAACCTTCAATGGTTATTTAATGCCAAAGCCATCCTTGTAGAAGAACAGTTGTGGTACTATTTAACCAATAGCTGGTAGGAATAAGGGGGTTCATGCCTTTTGCAAGCATGACTAGAGTTTGAACTTACTTTAAAAAGCAAAAATTTTCCTTTCTAAGATGCTTTTCATTATGAATTGAATTTTTGTATTTTTCATGTTTAACAATGTTCACCTTCTCATCTCTTTTTAAATCTTCCATTTAACAGGTGGGACTTCCATTTCTTTTGGTTACTTGTGCCTTCACCACACTCCATATTATCACAAAAGCCCCCAAAAGAATTCTCTTTCTTATCGTACTCATCATGTCTGATTTTATGGGAATGGTAAATATAACTTCTTTTACAATTTATTTTGGCCTAATGTTTGCTTTTTTTTTATCTCATTTTTTGTGGTTTTTTTATCTCATTTTTTGTGGCCTTTTTTTTTTTTTTTAAAATTTAAACTTTAACCAGCTCATTGGTTTAGTGGATAGAGTGTTCACTAGTGGTCCGGGAGACCTGGGTTCAATCCCAGGTCGCGTCATACCATAGGTTTTAAAAATGGTACTTGATACCTCCTTGCTTAACACTCAGCAATATAAGGTATGTATCAAGGGTAAAGTAGAGCAATCAGGGGAAAGGAATAGCACCCTCCCCTACACCTCAGTGTAGTAGCTATTGAAAAGGGAGCCTTCGGGTCGCCAACTTTACTTTTACTATTTAAACTTTCAAGTTATTTTTATGCCTTAAATTATTAGCCAAAAAATTTTGACTTTTATTCATTAAATTTGATTTCAAATAATTTCACTTTTGTAGTCATTAGTAATGGAATTACAGTGTTTATTCATCTCTGTTGTAATTTTCATGTATCTATTAAAAATGAAACTTTATATAAAATTGGAATGAAACAGAATTAGTTTTATAAGTAAGTTGGCGACTGTAGTCGAGGGTGACCAGAAGGCTCCCTTTTCAATAGCTATAACACCGAGGTGTAGGAGAGGGCACTATTCCTTTCCCAGGATTTCTCCACTTTACCCTTGACACATACCTTATATTGCTGAGTGTTAAGCAAGGAGGTATCAAGTACCATTTTTAAAGTCTTTGGTATGATGCGATCTGGGATTGAACCCAGGTCTCTCGGACCATTGGCAAACACTCTACTCACTAAGCCAACACAGCAATTTTAATTGATATTGCATCAATCAATTCTAGATTGCAATTTCAAGCTTTTCTTTATTTCCTGTTTAAACTCTGAAAATTAGTTATACACTTAAGAAAAAAAAGCTATTATCCCAGAATTAAAGATCAAAGTTTGAGATTTGTCACATTATTCTGTGTCACCCATAAGTAAGTACAATTTTTTAAAATATCTAAAGCAAAAATACCAGGATTATATTTCTAGTAGAACATTAAACAGTCAAAATTGATATTAATTATCACAGCATCACTCACAAATCAGGACACCCTTAACAAATTTTGATAAAACATCAATTTTCTTCTAAACCTAATATATCAGAATTTTGTTATTTCCAGTGAAACATTATATAATCAAAATGGATATTATCAGATATTATTTATTACTAAACTCTATAACATTGAAACTTTCTCACAAAAAATATTCACGTCATCATCAAGTCATACTGCCAGCATAGATTTCCCTGACTCTCTCTCCATCCTTCCCTATCATTCATCACTTCCAGCAGGTTTTCCTAACTACCTCTTGTGTCCACACAGAGCTGATGTAAATAAGTTCTTGCTGGTTGGCCAACACTGGCACCGTACATCTGTAGGGGTCCATGGAAGAATGTCACTTATGATTTTGATCTTGCTTCTTGTTGTGGCCTTGTTAGGAGCCAGAAATGAAGACACCAAAAAAGGAATTGAGTTAAACAAAAAGAACAGTAATACAACATACACAAATGAGAGGGTTACCAGCAAGATCATTTGGTCCGACTGTCAGGGCTGTCTGCTAGAATATTGCCTTCTGCCTAAGAGCAATACCTGCTGCTATTTATAGCTGAGAGAATTCATGTGTGTGTGTGGGTAAATTACCGAACACTTCTCAAACGGTGCCTATATATCTTGTTCGTCTTACTTGGATGATTTCTGAGATGGGAGGTAAGTGGCTGTTTAGCTGCTGTTTTGTGGAATGTTGCTACCAGAATTTGTTCAAAATAGCTTGTAGCATTCTTGTATAGTTCCCATCTAGCTTTTTCTTTATGCATTTTGTTAGCATTCATGAGGTGCATCCATACAGTAGTATTAACACAGCCATAGCTTGGGAAAATCCCATTTTATCTCATCGGATAGATCAGACATGATTGATAACCTATCTATAGCAGTCCAAGTCTTTGCTAAGCAAATGTTTACATTACTTTCAGTAGATGAGATATTGCTGCCAAGGTATGTGAAATTGTCTATTAATTCTAGAGGCCTACCTCTTAGAGTGGAAATGGCTTCTCATTTAAAGCACATGTACTCTGTTTTATTTGTATTTACATGGAGGCTGATGCCTCCTGCTGGTTGCTCTAAGCTATGCAGTAGAGATTCAGCTTGCACAGGTGCATTTGCAAGAAGCGCTTGGTCATGTGCATAGTCTGCATCTGTTAGAGTTTCGGCAGGATATTGTCTGCTTCTTACCTTTTTAGCATAAAGTAATTTTGAAACCTTTTAACTGCTCGCTACCAGTCCTATCTCTCTCTTTCTTGCTACACTGGTTCGCTCAGTCCTACTGTGAAGCAACAACAACAATGCGAAGATTACTCTTTTATGCAAATTTCGGCAAGCCAGAACTGGTATATGTCACAAACTCTGTCCCACCAGAGACAAAACATGTGACCTACAAACTGCAAACTCAAGGACGCTCATGCTTCCGTTTTTTTTCTCTATACTTCTGGTACTCCACACACAAGACACATTTGCGCTTGTTTCGGACTTTGAGGTAGGCCAGTTTGCTTGTCACTTCTTGCTTCTTTCTTTTGGTGTTACTATGAAAGGAATTTAATTCACATAGCTTTGTTGTCACATTTCGTTTTTTATCCAGCCAGAGATGGTTGCTGGATTCACATAAATGTCGGCTGTTCTGCCTGCATATACAGCATGCCACTCGTTGTCTCTTTGAATCATCGAAGGCAGCAGTCTGCGGGTTCTGCCTTTCAATTTCACTATGCATTTCCTTTTCTTAGATCTATTGATGTTTGAAGAATGTCGTTAAGGCAGATTATAAACTAATATGGTGCTGATGTATCTCCTTGCTAAATTTCAATAATAATAATTTGATCTATCTTCCTTCTGTATATGGATTAAATACTATGGAGAAATCTTCCAACAGTTTTGCCTTGAGATTCTGATTTTTTTTTTTTTAACATACTACTTCAATAATTCAACCGATAGTCAGAATCTGTGGGGTTGCGAATCGATTTCTCCAAAAACCATTCTGACTTTTCCTTAGAATTTTCTCAATTTCAGGTTTGATACAATTGAGAATCAGAGCATTATAAACCTCTGCAATTCTTAATGATTCTGAGGTCGTCTTTCTTAGGGAAGGGGAGGGGAGGGTGCAGCCTTTTGTCCATTTCTCTATGGTATTTTGTTAATATACAGCATTGCAAAATCAAATCATCAAATTTTCTGAAAGTATTTTGTGGGCACCTGAAGCTTTTAATTTTTGTCAGTATTATGTTAAGTTCTTCCTCTGTAAGCTGTTCTAGTTTGATGTCTAGTTGGCTGTCAATAATTTTTGTGATAGATTTATCAGTGACTTTAGAGGAGAATCCAAGCAGATTCTTGAAATGTTCTTTCCACTTCTGTATTCGTTCTTCTTGGCTGACAGCTTGTAGTTTTGGTATCAAGGTGCTCTTCTTTTTGCTCATTTCATTTACTGTCTGCCAAGTTATTCGTGATTGTCTATCTTCTACCGAGTTTCTTATTTCATTGATCTGACCATGAATGTATTTTTTTTAGTTAGTTCTCTCTGGGCTTTCTTAAGTTTCTACATGTTGGCATTTGTTGGGTTTCTTCTATTATGTAAGGATGCTATTTTCATGTCATCTCGTTTTTTCCAAACTACTAGTGACTCCCATGGAACTCTACATTTGGCTCTTGGTTTGGTTGGTATGCATTCTGCCGCTGCTTTCATGTGAACAGTGACCTATTTTTCATTCAGAGTATGTGTTTCAGATATCTCCTGAAAAGCATCAAATTTATTGCTAATATTTCTGTTAGTGAGGACCAGTCATAACAAGTGGTTTTGACTGTTATTTCTGTATCCACTCAGGTGTATCTTGGCTGTATACCACTACACCTCCCACACTTTACCCGTGGTTGAGACTGCATCGCTGTTGTTGTCTCAATATCAAACAGAAGGCCGTTTCCTGGTCAAACACTGGTGTCAACAATTTCCTCACTGTGCCCGCCTCACTGGGTTGAAGGTCAACCTGTAATTAACCCTCTATCTGCCATGGGGTGTCCTCATGGTGTAATGGTTAAAGCGATGGACTGCGGAAACGTAGTACGCGAGTTCGTACTCCAGTCGCGCTAATACATTCACATTCGGCCAAATACCCTTGGGAAAGGTATGAACCCCCTTATCCTCCCAGCTATGGGTTAAATAGTAACACTATTGTTCTTCTGGGAGAATGGCTTTGGCATTAAATAACCTAAAGAGTTTATATGCCATTAAACAAAGAAACCAACCAAACCATCTATCTGCCATGTTGTGAATTTGACCTCAAGTAGAAAGGTCAAACAGTTGAAATGGGTCGTGCTGAAAATATCTGTCGGCTGTGAAAGAAGTGATATAAGAAAATTCTTCAAAGAAGAACAAACTCTTCTTTAACATTGAAATAATTTTGCTATTTTAAAAATTGTCATTTAAAAATGAATGCAAAAATGCTAAATGGAACAAAACTAGACAAATATTTATGTTAATTTTACTTTATTTTTCAGCAATTCTTCTTTTATGTCCGAGATTTTGGCAGTTGGTTAGAAATTGGAAGCAGCATCAGTCATTACGTGATTGTCATGTCGATGATTATTTTCCTCCTTTTGTTGGAAGTTATTGGACATTGGTTAACATCTATTCACATCACAGTTTTTACTCAGCACTGAAAATGACATTTTCATTCACCTTTGCAAAATTAAAAAGTTTTATACAAGGTCATTGGAAACATTCAGTGGTCACCTTTGTTATTTTTATAACAAATATAATAATAATAAAAAAAAAATCCAAACTTATCTTCATTTATTTTGACAAGATTCTGTTTTAAATCAAAACATTATTTAGCCTCAAAAATCAAATTAATTCAATTTTTTATATTGAAAACGTTTTTCCATATTCTACAAATGGTTAAATGAATTTATATAGATCAGTTAAATTTGGTATGAATAGCCAAGAGAAGTTTTTCACAGAATAGTTAGTTTTTTTAATTCCTCATGAACAAAAGTAATAATAGGGCTTTTCATTGGTAGACGAGTCTTGAAATCCATTGAAAGTCATGTTGTTGCCAGACATAACTTCTTGTACAGAATAATGTAAAATAAAATAATTACATAGCACTAACAATAGAGATAATAAAAAAAGTCAATCATTTGAATTAAAAAATTTTTCTCTATAAAACAAGAATTTTTCAGATTTTATAGATATATTTTACTAAAATATATAATTGGTTAATCTTTTTTCTTTTCTGTGGATTTAGAGTTAATTTTTAATTGACAAGATTTGTAAAACAAAATAAGTTAAAAAAATTTTTGACATTAGTTTTGCAGTGAAAAAAATAAATATAAGTTAGGATTGGGAAGGAGAAAAGTTTTATCCTCCTTTCCATTTTTTTTTTTAGTAAAATTATCCACAAGAATCAATAAGTTGAATTCACATGGAAAGAAGTTCATTTAAAAAAAAAAAAAAAAATAAATTGTTGAATTCAGTTGTAGGTGTATTTCTACCCATCATTGCATTAACTAACTTTCTCAAATTTTCGTATTGGTGTTACAAAACTTAATATGTTAGAAAAAAAATAACTAAGTCAAATACATAATTCAAAATGTATATATTTGTCTTAAAAAAAAAAAATTTTCTTGGGTGAGTGGGGTTGATTTTTTTTTTTTTTTTTTTTTTTTTTTTGGTGAATTATACACCTGAGAAAGCTGAAGAATGGATCAACCAAAATATGAGGGTCATTCAATAAATAAGGGTAATAATAGTCTGTATTGTTTGAAATTGGTTTATACCAAATTATTTTAATCTTGCAAAAATATTTGTTTTGAGACTATTCAAAATGGCAGCAAATCAAATAGAGGTCTGTCATCAGATTTATAGTAGCTGAGAAGTGCAACTTATAAAAGAATAGGTGATGAATATGGAAAAGCATGTTTTTGTGAAAACAAAAAATGTTTACAAATGGGTTTGCCACTATGAGCCTGAGTTCAAACACACTGATTATCCAGTAAAGAAAATCCTAGAAAAATAAACTGAGCTTTCTACTGCCAACTCTTAAACCAATATTTCACTTTATTTATTGAATGACTCTCATATTAACACTACAAAGAAAAAAAAAGTCAATTGTTAAAACAATAGATATTTAAGAAATTTCAATATAAAGAATTTCCAATCAAGTTTGTTGATAAACTGATTCCTGATATTCTGGTTAATGAATCTTTTTGCTCCCCAACTGAAGAAATTTTATGTATATTAATCATGAACTTTAGATAAGTAAAAAGTTTTTCATGCAGAGATTAAAAATGTTGTGTGTGTGTTTGAACTAACAAATGAGTTGTGTCGATGAAGTTAAACCTAAAACTGAAGTGATATCAAATGGATTTTATTTCCATTAAAATGAAACACGACGAATATATACATGTTAATGACCAGTTTGTAGAAGATTTTTGTTTTCTTCTTCACTGTTTTTTGTTTATTTTAGAAGTGGTATGTCTTGTCTTTGCCGAGGCTTTTTTCATAAGGATTACCAGATTTCTTTTTTTTTTTTTGGTAAATGGAATAATTTCAAGTTTGTGTCAAATACAGACTAGTGAGTTCAGTAGCCATATTTTCACAGCTTTTAAGGACTTTCTTCTCTTTATGGACATTTGCCAAGTCATTTTGTAAATGACCGGAAATGTCGGTTCGTGTCTCGCCGTCCTCTAAAAGGGGGCTGAAATCTGTAAGAGAAGAGATATACAGTTTAGTAAGTGATGACAAAAAGTTGTGCTTATATATCGACCCTTGTTTACACACACACACACAATGATTTGTAAGTGAATAGTTTGTAGGTAACAATTGTTTGTACACAGTTAAATGGTTTCAAATATTGTAATAACAGTTACTACTCTCTTGAGATCAAAGTGGACGTGGAAATAATGACAATGAAAGGGGGCTCCACATTACCCAAATCTCCAGGAATGGAGCCTCACCATCAAAGGGTTTAGTGTTATAGCGAGAGCACGTGTTTGGAGAGAGGGTCTTACAGAGAGGATGTGACACAAGGTCAGTTTTTAAGTGGAGGTTTGAATTCAGTTTTTCTTCTCCTAGACTGGTTGCCTAACCAAGAATAAAAGGTCCAGTCTGCCCTACTATTTACCCATAACTGGAAGGAGAATTATCAGATTCATACCTTTCCCCAGAGTATTAGTGTTTTGTGAAATGCAATCAGCCTCCTCCAGGATTTGAACTCGTGTCGCTTTGTCTATAACCATAATTCCACGGGCATCTCTAATCATGTGAAGTGGTAGAAAAAGTTAATGAGAAGAAATTGGAGAGAAAGAGAAGACAAGAAATTAATGTAGTCTACCTAGTTATTACCCATGAAAAACTTCACAGATAAATTTGAATTTCTAAAATGTCTTCTATTGTGGCAGTTATCATCACATCTTGCTGGTTAGCTAACGTCTCTTGTGACCACGTTGTTTGTTTCCAAAAGGAGATCTATCAGCTACCATGTTTAATCAAAATGATATAAGCCACTGGTCAGCTCCACAAAACACACGTGTGGCTGTCTTTATTGATGAGAATTTCTTTTCTGGTTTATCACAGTCAGGTGCCCATGGTGTAATGGTTATCGTCGGAGGAAATGAATACGGCAACACGAGTTCAATCTTGGGCGAGACTGATTGCATTTCACATAGCACTAATACATTTGGGAAAGATATGAATCCAATTATTCTCTTTCCAGTTATGGGTAAATAGTAGGGCAGACTAGGTTCTTCAGCCTTGGTGAGGCAACTAATCTAGGAGAAGGAAAACTCTGAATTGAAACCTATTAAACTCTGCTTAAAAATTGACCTTGTGTCATATCCTGCCCGAGAGGAGGGGTTGGTAAATATGATCACAGTCAGAGGGTGAATGTGACATTTAGTAATATAAACTCGGGTGTTGACCCCCCCCTCCATCAAGAAATCCTTCAATTTTATTTTCTATAGAAATCTGCTGACTTATATATATATATATACTCGCTGCCACATGCACATACATTCAAGGGGAGGCTGAAAGGTTCATATAATCATTTCAAATTTGATCATAATAGCTTTTTTTACCAATGAGATTCAAGCACTGCAATACAAACAGTAAAAATGTGTAACCAACAAGAGACACAAAATTGAAAGATAAACCTCATTTGGTCACAATCCATGAGAGTATCTTGGTTAGCCTATGAACTTTTCAGCCAATTATCACAATTCACTTTTAAATGTCTTTTCTTTTTTTTCTTTTTTTTTTTTGGTTAATGTCTTATTCAAAAATGGCTCCAACTCTGGCCACCAAATTTTTTGAGGGGATACCAAGAGAATTTTTTTTTTTGCCAATGGACACAAATTATTGACTTTCCCCTGAGATGTAAATAATGTTGCAATATACTTACTTAAAGCAGAAAAGAGGAATTCTCAACAAAATGACAGATGTATACATACTCCTAGAGATGCCTGTAGTGTAATGGTTATCGTCGTAGGAAATGGACCTATCTTAATTACGCTTCACATAGCACTAATACCCTTGGGAAAAGTATTAATCTAATTATTCTCCCTCAAGCTATGGGTATATAGTAGGGTAGACTGCGCTCTTTTGTGACAGAGAGAACTCTCCCCCAGGTGGATTAATTAATTAACGATTCTAAGAGATTAGAATGAAATTATTAATTAGATGGATAGACGGATAAATTTAGAAATAATTTGTTTTTCTATAATACAGTGAATAGGTAAAGGAATTTCCCATTATTTTTTTTATCATTTTATTTTCTATCTTATTTTATTTTCTTCCTTTTGGAATAACGTTCCAGGAGTTGAGTCTTTAGTAAGTAAGGTGATGGTTCAGAGAGTGGAGAGATGGATTCGTTGATTGAATCCTGTGATAAAAGGGTTAATGAAATCTAGTGTGGTCTAAGGATGAAATCCAGTCATAAAAGACCAAGACAGGATAAGTGGATTTTTTCTGACTTATTGATATTTGTCTGGACAGAACGCAGCGGGGCGTCCAGAATTCATTTTTAGTACCTCTTGAGAACAGCCATCAGTGAGTTTTCAAGAGACATATCATTATTCATGGATGTAACCAAAAATTGTCGATAATCCACCCCAGTCCATATAAACAGTGTGCAGAGTCCAGGAGAGTTTGAGGGTTAGCTGGAGAGTAGAGAGTTCAATCAGACAAAACGACTTTATGAATTGTGCTGGCCCGATCAGAACCATTAGTTAAACATAGAACTTTGCAAATCCAGATCGTTATGTCAACAAAAGCCGAGAAAAACAAACTTTTAAAAGTAACCCACAATCATTAGTTGCCCCCCTTACACCTTCTCTGTTCTCGCTGTCGCCTCCTAAAACAAGTGAATGTCTTGTGTGATTTTTTTTCCTTTTGTACTCTATGCATTTGTGTAAATTCTATGATGAGATAAAGACAATAGCTTTGAGAAAGTTGTATTATACGAGAATCGAAAGTGTTGCTTTTTTTTGTGCTCTTGTGAATCGCAACAGGAACTATTTTCTCCATAAACAGCGATTTTTCTTCGGCGTAGATTCCAGCCAAAATTAGATTGACTCCCACAGTTGAAACAATCTGGGGTAACTAAAATACCGCTATTTGGATCAAAAATTCACAACGTGGCGAATGGTGGCAGTTACTTCAATTCAATAAAGGGAGCCGTATGATTTGATTTTGGTGAAAATTCCCAGGCTAAGCTAGACATACTGGCCAGCGCTGGATACTACATCAGACTTTAAACTTGGCTAAACAACCAGTCCAGAAGGAAAACTCTGAATTCAAACCTGTTAAAAAAAAATTGACCTTGTGTCACATTCTGCCCATGTAGAGGGGTTGGTAAATATATACATACTCCTAGAGATATACTTGCACCTACATTAGTATGTATCGTTGCACCAAAACATCTGCACTCCACGATGGAGGACCTTTTTTAGCCTCACAACAGAATTCTATAGTAGGATTAAAAGAAGAACCATATAAGATTTTTTTTTCCTTACCTCATATCTGGTTCCTTAGCTTTTGCTGCAAACCAATGGCTACTGTTGCCCCCACTAGCTCCTCCTGCTGTATTGGCACTCCCTGTCCCACTGCCTCCACCAGCACCTCCAACTCCTCCTCCAGCACCGACAGTTCCTGCGGCTCCAGGAAGCACTCCACCGCCACCTGCACCACCTCCTCCTGCACCACCACGTCCACCACGCAAAGAGAAGCGTCCGTCTCGTCCAGTTCGTCGGTCTACTGTCGTCCTCTTGTCAAGACTGAAAATGATAACAAAGAGAAACTGATCATTTTTTTTTTGTAACAAGGAAAATTATTAATGTGATTGAAATGTGTTTTGAATGGGAGCAAATATAAAAGAGAAAAAAGACAACTTCATAAAAACAATCAAAGTCTGAAAGTAAAATTTAGATGAGACCCAAATGAAATTAAAAAAAGAACAAAAAAACTGATTCATCCCTTTAATAATTTGGGTATAAAAGACTTTTTTTCCCCTGATTTTTTAGCCCAAAAGTTAGGGGTGTGTATTATAAACAAAAACTTAATTTTCTGGTCATATGCTGGAGATCAAACGTGCTTACTTTGAAGCTACAGTGCAGCATTTTAGCCATGGCGACTCCTTCCTGGTAACATACCTCACCATATTTAGAACACAATAACCAAAAGTTAAATCTGTAGTCCGCACTAATGTGTTTTATACCGTTACAGAGAAACAGCCGCTGGAATCTGAGCTTGTTTATAATTTTATTTCCCCTAATGTGAGATTATTTTCATTACATGCTTCTGCATTTGTCTTAATTACAATATAAATTTGTCTTTCAAAACATTATGTAAACTATATAAATTCTTATTTTAATTTGTACAAACCAATAAAAAGTTTAAATTTAGCTTCTACAAATTCTAAAAAGTCAATATTTTTCTCCAGAATTTTTTTGTCCAAAGTTATGAGAGTGTATTATACACAATCCAGGGAACGGAGTAGCGCCCTCCCCAACACCTCGGCGTAGTAGCTATTGAAAAGGGAGCCTTCGGATCACCCTCAACTAAGGTCGCCAACTTTATTATACACAAATAATTATAGTAATCTAATTATAAGTTGGACGATCTTAAGCTCCCTTTTCAATAGTTTCTACACTGGGGTACAGGGAAAGGCATTAGACCTATCCCTGGATTGCTCCACTTACCCTTGATCTGTAACTTATAACACTGAGTGTTAAACAAGGAGGTATCAAGTACCTTTTTTTTTCTTTTTAAGTCTTTGGTATGACTCTACCTGGGATTGAATCCCAGTCTCCCGGGCCATTGGCAAACACTCTAACCATTATACCAATGAGCCAGTATTCTAATTCAATAAGTTACTATATTATTTTGGTTGTGTTTTATAGCATATCAACCCTTGTGGGTTATTTAATGCCAAATCCTCTTTATACATATATATTAAATATATATGTTTTGGTTTGGTTTGGCTTTATGGCATATCAACCCTTGTGGGTTATTTAATGCTAAATCCTCTTTATACATATACTGTATATATGATTTGAAAGCAAATAGTTTGTAGGTAACATTTATTTTTAAACGAGCCAAAGCTCATTTGTTGGCATACAGTTAAATGGTTTCATTTTTTTTTAATGCTGATTGCTTTCTGATATACTTTTTATGATGTATAGGTTTGCAATATTTATTGCATTGAAATTGGCAACATTTGATTAGTCAATAAATGACAATTTCAGTATTTCTTACAAATGTATTCAGTTTTGCTGTGATAACTTTAAAATTGCTTTTATTATTATTGTTATTATAATAATAATGATAATATAAAGCACAGTTTATGTATTTAACTTCATATTCTGATCTTTTCATTTTAGTAATAGTTAAATGACTAGTTGAATATTTTTAATTTTTTTGTAAAAGCAGACATGTTCTGATATTTTCCAAATTACTTAACACATCATTCAATAAGTCCCGGGCCAGACATATAGATGGCACCACTAATAAAAAATCCATATGATTTTTATAAAGTACTAACCTTCAAATGGTACATGTCAAAATTTGAGCTCAATCGGATTATTAGTTTACAAATTACAGTTAAAACAATAGAAAAATCTGAATTTTGTGTGTGGATAAAGCATTGTTTTCTGATGGGAAAAAATACTATTCAAGGCAAAGCAATGGCTTGATAAGTGTTATTCGGACTCTACTTGCCAGAAACGACAGTTAAGAGGTGATATGCTGATTTTAAATGCGGTCGTACAGACACAAATGATGCTGAATGCTCAGGTCACCTAAATTTGGCAGTTGTCCCAAAAAACACCAAAAAATTCTACAAACTTGTTTCATAAATTGAAGAGTTGAAGATATCAAAAGGCAGTGTATTCACTATTTTGTATGAACATTTGTCAATGAGAAAGCTGTATTCAAAGTGACAGCCACATTTGCTCACGGTTGAACACGTGAACAATTCAGAGCATTGTTTGCAACTGTTTCAATGCAACAAAAAGGAGTTTTTGCATAATTACGTGACAATGGATGAAATATGAATCCACCACTTCACTTCAGAGTCAAATCAGCTGTCAGCTGAATAGACAGCAGCAGGTGAAATCCGTCCAAAGTGACCAAAAACACGAACATCAGCAGGCAAGGTCTTGACCTCCATATTTTGGGATGCGCAAGGTATTTTGTTCATTGATTATCTTAAGAAAGGAAGAATAATCAATAGTGAATATTATATAGCATTATTGGTGTATATGAAGGAAGAAATCACCAAAAAACAGCCACAAACAAAGAAAAAAGTGCTCTTTCACCAAAACAATGCAGTGGGTTACAAGTCAATCACAACGATAGCAAAACTACATGAATTGCACTTCTAATTGCTTCTGGACCAACCCTACTCTACAGGTCTGGCCTCCAGTGACTACTGGCTGTTTGCAGACCTCAAAAGAATGCTCCAGGGAAAGAGTATTGACTCTAATGAAGAAGTGATATCAGAAACTGAGGCGTATTTTGAGGCCAAAGACAAACCATTCTACAAAAAAGGCATCAAATTGGTACAGAAGCATTGGAATCCATGTATCACCCAAGAAAGAGACTATGTTGATGAATAAAGTTGAATTTTGCCAAATGTTGTTATTTTATTAGTTAGGCCTGAGACTTATTGAGTGATGTGTTAAAATTACTGAAGAAAAAAAAATTCTTTTTGACAGCTTTGGTTTGGTATATTTAATGGCAAATCAAATCCTTACAGGATAATTAATGCCAAAATTTGATTAATTTCTAACTAAATTTTCAATGTTTAGGCATTCCTATCAAATGATTTCCTAAACAGATTTACAGGACCCAAACACTGTCGGTCAGAATGGACCTGGGAATAATGAGGTGCTCCTCAAGTCTCAACCCTAGATGCAGTTTCTTGTCATAATTAGGACACGACAGCCTGGACATTTAATAAACTTGTGACTAATAAACATTTTCTAGTGAAATGAAAATGTTGTGATTTCTTAACGGATTTAAACCACTTACCCTCCTCGTATGAATTGTCGTGGACTGTTAAAATTCAAACTAGTTCTGTTGCCATATATATTGACACCTCCACCCCCACCACTGCCACCACCACCACTGCCACCACCTCCACCTCGTGTGTTCTGGGGATAGTACGACAGCACTGGTTTGTTGGTATTGTGACCTGAAAGACAAGATAAAGAGTAAGTTAGTTACAACAATTCAAAATTACTTACTTCTTAAAGTCAATTGAAAATAAAAATCTTCCTTATTAACCAAAAATAAATATTTTTGTGAAAATAACATTGTTTGAAAAGTTTTATTTATTTATTTATTTATTTATTGATGATCAGTTCTATTCAAAATTGCCTAAAACAATTTTTGGGTTTTATTGCCAATTTTAACACAATGAGGACCCTTTAAAACTGTTTGCTTTCTTTTTCGTTAAATTTGAAAGGTTTTGAGATTTATCAAATTGATCAGGACATTTTAGAGAGAAATTTACTTTTATATACTTAAAAGTGAAGAAACACAATTTTTTTTTTTTGTTTTGGCTAAATTCAAAATATTTGATTTTTATTGAGACAACAAACTCTTTATTTTATGCAACTGTGAGTACAAGTAAATAAAAACAAAAGAAAAAGAAAAAAATATGAAAAATATGTTCAAGGGTTGGCTGTAGAAAAGCAACTCGGTAAGGAAGGTCATTTATGGGGCAACATTGTCAGAAACAAGTCTATTTCTGTACATTTATGTGCTTATAATCGCAATTACATAATTTAAAAAAAAACCAAAAAAAGTCCGCATCCTTTAGCTTAGATTGTTGTACATAAACAAGATATCAATATTTAAAAAAGCATCTTCATCTCATCTGGAGTATGTCATGTTATTCTTCTAGGAGTTCCTTGTACTAATTCAGCAAGTGTTTAAATAGTAGTTTGTAGCCCAAAATGTTCCATAGAAATCATATCAGGACTGCTTGTTAGTAACGAAATAGTATCAATAGCATCTAACTGTAAATATTCCTTAACTCTTGAGGGTTGGGCATTATAATCCACAAAGATAGGACCTGATGTGAGTGATCATCAAAATAAAGTTTAATGACTCATTGAAAGGACCCGCTCTTGGTAGATTTGGCCATAGAGGTTGATTTACAATATAAAAAAATGCAACTTGCAGATATATGAACAAATGCCCCAGATCATAACAGAGCCACTGCCAAATGGAACCGATTCTTGAATGTTGAGTTGATGATATCCAGTTCCTTTAGTATATGAGAATTCTGGGATCATTATGCAATACAAATTGACTCTTGTTGGACCAGTGTACTATATTCCAAGTGCAGATGTTCCAACCAATTCTGCCATTGCAATACTGTAAATATTACGGCATGTCTTGGAGTAAGGAATGATCATCAATGAAGACACCATGAAACAATACCACCAGCCTTTAGCCTTCTTTTAATGTTGCTGAGGATTTGCCATTGCTCGAAAAGAAATTAGTTTGTTGAACTGGTTTCTGTTCTAGTAAATCAATAAATCTGTCCTCATGAGCATTAGTTTTTCTTGGCTTCCCATTCTTCAGCCTAATTATTTATATCAGCCATTATCATATGCATTTGTGCAAGACAACTGATAACAGTCTGACTTGTATCAAGAAAAGCTGGTATGTAAGTCATCGACTGCTGGTACATGGTGAGTTTCCAGGTTCACATCATCATAATATAACATATAATGTAAAAAAAATATTTAAAATATTTTATAGAAACATAAACAAATAGTAATATGGCACAAATATAATACCAGTACGTAGCACATTGGAAAAATATCCTGTTGGTAAACGACATCGGATAGTTTGAGAAGCACTGGTTTAGAGGACAAACCAATAATCTGCTAACTTTGATAGCTCACCTTAACAGCTGGGGCTGTAGAATACACAGACTACATCCCTGCAGAAGGGTAAGACCCCCACCCCTAACAAGTGTCCTGGATATGACATTAAAACAATCTGATGGTGAGACTCCAGTCTTTGAGGAATGTGGATTACTTCTTCATTACCATTATTCCCAGGTCCACTCTAACCTGGAGTGGTAGCACCTGATAGGATCCTATCTATGGGTCAAATAGAGTTATTTGACATTTAAACTGAGTGCAAACAAATGACTTATGCTAAATGGAATTGTTAGAAATAGAACTGTTTGATCATTTGTAAACAAATAACTAATGCTTAATTTAATTGTTAGCAATACATAGCAATACTTGTAACCATTTAACCGTGCGCAAACAAATGATTAATAGTAAATAGAATTATTCATGTTAGATAGAAATACTTGAAACCATTTGACTGGAAAAAAATGAGCTCAGGCTCATTTAAAAATGTTATGAACAAAATATCTTTACAAATCATATGTATAAAGAGGATTTAGCATTAAATAACCTACAATGGTTAATGTGCCATAAAACCCAACCAAATCAAATCATATATATTTAATATATACGTATAAAAAGGATTTGGCATTAAATAGCCTACAATGGTTGATATGCCATAAAACCAAACCAACCAACTTTAGCATTACACTATGTTTAAGTTGAGAAAAGAAAGAACTGTGCTTTATCAAGGCAGAGTTACACTACAGACAGAATTAAACTAGTTTGGTCATATATGGATGTACCCTATATTGGCAACAGTCACCATACCAACAAAGTGCCTTCCACTTGAGACATCATAATCCAACAAATGATAATTATTTGATGATAAATTGGACAGGACTTAACTTTTGAATGAGTATCATTGTTGCAGTATTTGCATATATTAATCTTTTCAAGAATTCATGGGACGGGAGATATATGCACCAAACAGTAAGAGATGGTATTTCGAGATCGGCTTTACCTGTGATCAATACGAACACAAGCAAAAGGCAACGATTGAATCCTCTCTCCAACATGTGGGCAATGCTGCATGCAGTTGAGCTGAGCCACCGACAGCACACTGAGATATAACTTCATCTATTTGAAAAAAGAAGGTCGTCTTCGTTTCAATAAAGTTCTATACCACTATTATTGTTGTTAATGCTGTAATCGGATATCATTTTTATGGCTAACTCTTCTCTTATTAAATGTTCAATTGCTATTAATCTGTGGTAAAACATAACAAAGCGGAAGGAAGAATTTTGAACAATATTTTTTTAAATACAAATAAATCTTGAATGAGTATCATTGTTGCAGTATTTGCAGATATTAATCTCTTCACACACGTATAAGTGTTTATGAAATATAACAAAAGATTTCAAAAAGCAACACATTTTTAGAAAATAAACATTAAAATTTTAATTTTGACGTATCTAATGGTTGAGCTCACCTTTTTCGCGACCGAAGAAATGCAGGTATTTAGCTGAAATAAATCTAAATATAACTTACTAGTTCGACCAAAATGAAAAAAGCAACAAAAAAGATCAATTTAAAATGTTCAAATTTAAAAATAAAACAAAAACACTAGAACAATTTTTTTTTAAATTGCATTATCCAATTGAAAAGGAAGATGTGTTAAAGGGACTTGATGACCCAAATTCAAATCCTGGATCGAGTTGTTTGTATTTTCTGTAGAACTTGAGGAAAATGAGTCCATATGTTATTTAGTGTTTTGTTTTATTTATTTGGTTGATTAATATCAAATAGACAATTTGTTTAAAGTAGTAGAAAAATTTATAAAAATGACTTATCAATCAAACTATTTTGCAACTTACCAGCTGTGACACTATTGACACTAGTATACAAACTTAGCTCTATGTATCTGCATATGAGAGGGCATGTGAGTAGGTGTGAGTACACGTATGTGTGTATGTATATACATGTGTATGGTTGTAAGTTGACAATGGGTATGCATATGTGCGTGTGTGTCCATATAAGAGCCAAGACATATTTGCATGGGAACCATCAGTATAAAGTGGAAATGGTTAGATAAAAAGTGGGCAACAGGTTTAACAAAATTTTAATGTTGCACCGTTTGTAGTCTCCTAGAGATGCACAGTCTGGAGGTATTTTTATGTCCCCCCTATGCGTGTCTGAAAATCCAAAAATAGAAATGTTCACCTCTGAATATATACAAGTGGGTCAAGTCAGGGAAAAACAGTTTAGTCAGAAGAAAAGAGTCAGAGAGGCAGAGAGATATACAGATGGACTGAGAAGATGGGCACAGGGGAGGTGATGTTAGGCCTGAAGATCTAGCAGTCAGCTTTAGTTTTTAGTCAAGGGAATTTTTCACCAGCCAAAATGAGGACTTGAAAACCATCATTTTTTTTGCAAAGTGTCACACACAAACCTTCTCCTCTCTTTAAAGAACATTTATTCAAATTTTTTGTTTTCACTTTGTTCTTTCTTTGTGGAACCATTTAAGACTCATTCATTTCAACTTGACCAGCTGAGAAAGACAACACAATGAAGGGTCAGATGATCATGTGGACGGAGATGCATGCCCTGATTTGTACGCCAACACAGCCTCTACAGAACATTTCCATATTAATTACTATTTAACCTTAAGCAAAAAAAAAAGATATTGTATTATAAAGTTGATGTTTTTACACTTTATTAACAAGTTTATCACTAAAATGGTAGGCATTATAATCTGAAAATACATTTTAAAAGTATCTTGTATATTTTTTTTTATTTTCAACATTAATAAATATTACCTTTTGATCATAAGTGAAAAAAGAAAATGTTACTGCAAAATAAATCTGACTTCTATAAAAGTTTTACATTTTATCATCAATTCTGTTTGGAAATAACTTTTAATGGGTCAAAATTACTATCATCAAATTGAGTTGTCAATTTATTTAAAGAAAATAAATTCATAAAAATGATTATTTATTCAAAATATTTACACCCTGTCATTTATTTTCACCCTAACTGCAAATCATCAATTTTATTTCTAAAGAATTCTTCATTCAAAGAAGAATTGGTAAATTCTTTGATTTGATTCTTGATTGAAATTTTTAAAAAATGGTAATACCTAGGAGTGAACAGACAGGTTGAATGAAATAAAGTTTCCTTTTTTTTCAAGTGATTCAACTTTAATATTTTTCATAATAAGGGGCTGAGTCATATCATAGAATAAAATGACAATGTCTTTTGTATTCCCAGATCATCAAAATAAAGACAATTGAATCTGAAAAGGTTTAAATGCAGCAATTGTCTGTAGATTAAAATGGCTCAAAGGCATAAAAAAATCTAACTATAGTTATTGCAATCAAATGACACTTTAATTTGCCTGGAAGCAACACAAGCCTGAAGAGATGAGTGAGACACTGTTCTCGAAATATACAGTGACTTTCAGTTTATTTGTTGGTTTTGTAGAATAACTTTGTTATCCATATCCTATTAGTTTAATACGTTCACTAAACTGAATTCAATTCTCTTATGTTACTTCTGTCCCATAATAGTTGTTACATTTGCATATGAATTTCATCCATGAAAAGTAACAATTATCATGGGACAGAAGTAGTAATTAATTTTAATAAGATAAACAAAGAAATTAACTTAACAGAAATTGTTATTTGTAGACAGCAAAACCACAAAAATTTTGTAATATATATATATTTTTTTCTCTAGAGATTCACAAACTGGCATTGACATTTGTCTTTTGAGTCAACAATGCTAATTAAAAACAAATGCAACATACTAAATTGCTTACCAAATTGTCCAGCATTTCTTCGACTATAATTTCCAGGTGGAGTGAAGAATCGACCCCGACTGAAACCTTGGTTTCGATCAAAGCCTCTTCCTCTTCCACGCCCCATTTCCTGGAAAATCAAAGGAAACTGAAAAAAGAATAAAAGAAGTAAAAAGAATTGGAAAAGAATGGCAAAATTCAAAATATATTGGTACAGGTTAAAAGTGCAATGAGGGTAACCCAAAGACAAATTTTTTTGAGGTTTCTTGTTCCCTAATGATTGTCGCATTGGAAAAAATAAGGTCTAAAAAAGTTTGGTTACTCTTATTGTGCTTTTAACCTGGACTAATAAAAAACAAACTTGAGAAAGCTTATTTGAATAATCAGCAAAGATTTTTTTTTCATAACGAATTTTAACTATGTATGGAAAAAAAACAATTTATATACATATATTTTATTTATGTACATACCATTTTACAGAGGTGACCGTGGTGTAATGGTTATCGTCGTAAGAAATGGACACGGTGACACGAGTTCAAATCCTGGACGAGACTGATTGCATTTCACATAGCATTAATACCCTTGGGAAAGGTTATGAATCCAATTATTCTCCCTCCAGCTATGGGTAAATAGTAGAACAGACTGGGTTCTTCAGCTTTGGTGAGGCAACTAGTCTAGGAGAAGGAAAACTCTGAATTCAAACCTGTTAAACTCCGCTTAAAAATTACCTTGTGTTATATCCTGCCCGAGCAGAGGGGTTGGGTAAATAGGATGTACATACCATTTTCAATCATTAATTTTGCATATGAATTTTGTTTTTTTCAGGTTTTGTCAACAAACTAGAGTCAGTTGGGCATTGGTTGGTTGGTTGGTTGGTGGGTTTCTTTGTTTAATGGTATATCAACCTTTTTAGGTTATTTAATGCCAAAGCCATTCTCCTAGAAGAACAGTAGTGGTACTATTTAACCCATAGCTGGGAGGATAAGGGGGTCCATACCTTTCCCAAGGGTATTTGGCCAAAACTGAATGTAATAGCATGACTGGAGTATGAATTCGCTTACTACAATTCCACAGTCCAACACTTTAACCATTATACCATGAGGACCACCCCTAGTTGGGCATTGTTGGTGAAGAAAGCAACACCATAATGCAATTCACTTGCAGAAGATTCAAAAAGAATTGGATGAATCTGATGGTGATTACAAAGATATGGCAGCTCTGAAGCCTTATTCTGATTATTAACTCAAATTTCTACTTGAGATCCAGGCCATGATTAACAATAATCCCAGCAAGTCAATTAAGTCCATAGCCAGGGATGTGAGTGTTAGAATTTCTTATCAGGCAGGTAAATAGTAAAATTGGCGACAAAAATCAAAGGTGATCCAAAGGCTCCCTTTTCAATATAATATAATGCTGAGTGTTAAGTAAGGAGGTATTAAGTACCATTTTTTGAGTCTTTGATATGACTCGACCTGGGATTGAACCCCGGTCTCCTGGGCCATTGGTGAACACTTTAACCACTAGACCAATGGACCGGTAAGGTAATGCATGAAAACATTTGGTATTTCTCATATAAGATGAGAAAAGTGTACTTTTTTATCACAGGCCATCAAGGACAAGGGGAAAGACCACAATGTAAAACTTTTGAATAAAGTCAAGCATCCTCTTCAACTGAACATGCTTTGATTTTTCTCAGATGAGAATAATTTGTCAAGATCACATGGTGAATTCACAGAACAACTGTTGACTTGCTTTGTACCCACAAAATGTACCGATAGTGACAAAAGACAAATTGTCTACATCATAGTGTTTTGGGGTGGTCACTAGTGATGGTGATGTTATGTTTCCATTGATCTTCCCACATGGGCTCAGACACATCACAGAGGCCTACACCAAGGAGGTAGTACTGCCCTGGATCAAGAGGGTAGCTGCTGGAAAACCCTATACTTGGCAACAGGACTGCACTGTGCCACTAAAACAGGAGAACCCATTCTAGCTGACCACCTAAATCTACAGCTTGTCATCCTCTTGATTATTATGTGTCGGGCACAGTTGAGTAAAAGACCAACAAAACTCTGCACAATGCCAAAGATGAACTGAAGGCAAGGATAACAGCAGGATTTAGCAATTTAAATGAGGAGACCATCAGAAAGGCTTGCTGGAGATTCTAAAGTAATCTGGAGGCCATGTTTGAAGCCAATCTATAGTATTTTAAGATATTTTCATGTAATTATGCTTATCTGATAAAACGAGATGTCAGTCTTATTTTCATTTTAACATAATTTAGATGATAATTTACCTATCACACCCTTTTGCCTTTATAAAAAAATCAAATATTTGAACAAGAACAAAAAAGGATACCCATATGTTAGCACTCTTAAAATTCACTTATTGTAAGTATTTAAAACAAACAAAATAAAATAAAATTTATTTTAATTCAAAATTAAAAATCAAAATGAAAATAATAATATTCATTTTGATTTAAAATAAAAAAAAACATATAAAAAAATAATCAAATAAAATTTATAAAATCTTTTGATAATCCTGAATGTAAGATTTTTGTAATGGATTAGCAACTGAGTAGTGAAAAATTTTGTTTAATTTGAGTGACATTTATCCTAACAATAGAATTTCTCATAACTATATCATGGCACAACCAGGCTGCATTACATTATATCATTAAATAAATCTGAATTACTTCATCTTAAATTACTAAATTAAAATATTCTGTAGATTTTTGTTTTATCAATTGATTTAAATCAATAAAATATGGTCAAAAGAAAAAAAAAAAAAGCTGCATGGTGAAATATACCAAAAATAATGTTTAAAAATAAAAGTTAAAGTCACTGAATTATAAAGGATCTGACAACTTTAAAGCTTCAGTATTTTTGCTGGGTGCTCCATGCTTCTGGCTTTGTGCCAAACTAAGCTTAGTTAAATGACTTGATAGCTTCAGCATTTGGTTGTAACTTTCACTTGGACAATTTCCTCAATATGCCAAATATTGATTGATATCTCTGTCTGGAATTGTGTATTCTTTCTTAGTTTTGGGGAATTATCATCATCATCATCATCATCATCATCATCATCATCATGTCATGTTAGGAGATGATGTGAAATCTGTCATCGTGTCAGGGGAAAAAAAAAGATCTTCCAATTTGTTCAATGGAGGCAAATCTGGAATAATGGTTATCATCTTAGAAAACGGATCTGGTGAGCCAAGTTCAAATCCTGGATGAGGTATTTTGTGTTTCACTTTGCACAAAAGCATTTAGGAAAGGCATGAATCCATCCTTTATTCTCCTAACTGTAGATAAATAACAGGGCAGATAGAGCTCTCAAAGCATTGTTGGGATTACTGGTCTAAAAAAAGAAAAAGTTCTAAATTCAAGCCCCCCTCCTCTACAGCATGAGAGAAATTTGAGAAAATAAAGTTTTGGTGTTTTTTTCTTTTCTAGACTGACCTACCAGATAAGATTTGGTTTGGTTTTTGGCATATCAACCATTGTAGGTCATTTAATACCAAATCATGTTTTTATATATATATATATATTTAATATATGATGAATATTTTTAAACAAGTCTTATTTTTCTCACTCAGTTAAATGGTTTCAATTATTTCTATGAAATATGAATACACAGTAAAATGTAAAAAACAGTTCTATTTCATACAATTCAGTTTAGTATAAGTACATAGTTTCTTGTTTACATGCAGTCATTTGTTGAAATTCAGTTTTTTGTTCACACATAGTTAAATGGAAAAACAGTTCTATTTCAAACAATTCAGTTTAACATAAGTACACATTTTTTTGTTTACCCACAGTTAAATACAAAATTAATTCTATCCCAAACAACTCAGTTTAGCATAAGTACACAATCTAAATGTCAAACAGTTCTATTTGACCCATAGATTGGAACTTATCAGGAGCTACCAATCCAGGCCAGAGTGAACCTGGGAGCTATGGTAATGAAAGGGTACTCTACATTCTCCAAAGCGCCAGCATTACTGAAATCTCACCCTCAGATTGTTTAGTGTCTTATACAGAACACTTGTTGGGGTAGTCTTACCCTTCTGCAGAGATGCAGTCAGTGTATTCTACAGCTGTAGCTGACTGGGTCACAGGACACTCGTTGGGGTAGTCTTACCCCTCTGCAGAGATGCAATCAGTGTATTCTACAGCCGCAGCTGAGTGGGCTAGACAAGTCAAGAGCTCCAAATTTACCTTACTATTCACCTATAGTTAAGGTGAAGGATAAGAGATCGATTTTCAAGGGCATTATCAGGAAAGGAAATCTAAACAACTTTATACAGGATTTGAATTTGGTATGACTCAACCTGGGATTGAACCCCGGTCTGCTGGACCATTGGCAAACACTCTACTCATTAGACCAATGACCCAGTTAAGTCATTTACTTACTTAAGTCACATATTTTTGCCAAAATGTCTCAAATTTCTTTAAATCAGCAGATATTTTGGGGGACAAAGACAAAAGTTCACAAATTGATATCTACTAATACATCATACCTAGCATTGTTTTAATCTTTATTCGAAATTGGGTCTAAACGAATTTGTCGAAAATTGAAAAATGCTGAATAAGACTCACTTTCTCTGGCCTTCGACTAATTCCTGTGGGTCCCATCAATTGCTGGCCGGTTTTCTGCAGTTTGTTGAAATCATCAACATGCATAGATGGTGGACGACTTGTGTTTGGAGGTCGAGAACGGAAAGGGTCGGACCGGTTTGATGCCATTCCTCGGGATGCACCACGTCCTCCTCGCATCGAAGCTCCTGGTGTAAGGGGAAAAAAAAGAAGAAAATGAATCAAGCTGTTAAAGTAATTTTCTCCAACTTAAAAGTTTTTTTTCTTTCACATGAACATTATCTTGAATAAATAGTCTCCTTTAAATTATAATGATCAAGATGAGCGTGGACACAGACTCCACAATAATAATATTAAATTGTAAATTGGATTGAAAATAGCTTTATTCTCCAAGTTAGAACTTTGCTGTCTTATGGTAATGATTGACTGATTAACTGGTTTTATGGCATATCAACCCCTTGTGAGTCATTTAATGTCAAAACCTAAATACAGTTGATGCGTTATAGTGGGTGAAAGATGTAGATGAAATATTATATATATATATATATATATATATATATATATATAGAATATAAATAAAAAATAGAAGACAAATGTATGTAAAGTTGTAAAGTTGGTGACTGTAGTCGAGGGTGACCCAAAGGCTCCTTTTCAATAGCTTCACTGAGGTGTAGGGGAGGGCACTACTCCTTTCCTTGGATTGCTCCACTTTACCTTTGATTCATACCTTATAATACTGAATGTTAAGTAAGGCGGTATCAAGTACCATTTTTTGAGTCTTTGGTATGATTTAACCTGGGATTGAACCCCGGTCTCCCGGGCCATTGGCGGCCGGTTTATGTAATTATCAATTATCTTTTAGCAGTTAAAAATATCTTCAATTAAGAATTTGTACGTATTTATAAGCTATAAATGTTTCTGAGGGATTTTTTTTCGATTACATCTTTTTGTATTGTCTTATAGTAAAATACAAAAATTGGATGTACAATTTTGATTGGAAGTGCAAAACAATTAGTTTTCCATTTATTGAATGTCAAGATATTTTTAGAAACCAATGAACATCTTTGATTTGAATATCTTTGGCCACTTAAGAGGGAATAAAGATGAAACTTTCTACTTTTATAAAATATCTTTAAACCATGTACGTGAAATTCATAGCATTATTATTTAGTCATCATTGTACAGTCTGACTTTCTGGGTCCTTGTGCCATCCATCTCTTGACTTTTGTAAGGGTCTTGTGCCATTGCCTGAATTTCAGGGTGTCTTGTGCTACCTTTCAGCTTAGTCATTCATTCTATCATAAAAGTAACATTTATTCATTTTTCAGCTTAACGATAAGAAAGAACAGTAGAGTCAATCAACAAAGTAATCTAGATCATAAAAGATAACATTTAAGGTATTTAGCAAAAATTTTTAAGTTACAATAGAGGTTTTTTAAATTTCAGAAGAAATGATTGATGCCATGTTTTAATCAAATATTAATATACAGACTTTAGATTCTCCCCCTCCATTAACTTTTAGTTCATTTTTAATGGCATATCAACCTGCATGAATTATTCAATGTCAAAACCACCCTTGTAAAAAAAATACCAATGATACTATTTAACCCATACCTGGGGGAATAAGGGGTTCATGCCTTTCCCAAGAGTATCAATCTGAATGTCAACACAATAGCCTAACTAGAGTTTCAGCTTGCTTACTTCAAGGTCTCAGTTCTGCACTTTAGCCATTACATTGTTGGATCATTTTGATATCTCTAAACTAGTCCTTTCTTGACCAACTGTCTAGAGTATGCGGTTGGTTTGGGATCAGGTTGTGTTTTGGTGGGACTTGGTCAGTAAAGACTGCTGGATGCGACAGCCAGGGAAGCCCAGCAGCCGCATCTTGAGCCTCAGGGGGCTGTCCCCCTGGGCTCTAACCCTCTCCAGAGGGCTAGATTTATCATCTACTGCCTGGGGCACTCCCTTTTATGGGAATGTTGACAGGGCACAAGGCATTTTTGTGCTCACTAGGCGTGTCTGGGCTATGGCCCTGCACCTGGACCAACCTTAAAAGAGGTCTTGTGCCGCAGTTGCTTGTTTGGTGGGGCATGCAACAAATAACTGTTGGATCATTTTGATTGATTAAAAAAAAAAAAAAAAAATCACAGGTGTGCAATATAAATTTACTTTAACTCAACTGGTAGGGGTGGAGATGTCAGTAACACCAATTTTTTTTTATTTAGTCACATTTTTCTGTGAAACAGTTTTTCTGATCACAGTGTTAATTTAGCCAATCATTTTAATTTATAACTATTAAACTTTTTTTGTTAAATTATGTAAGGGTGATTGTGAAACTATTATCAACGTTA
Organism: Sepioteuthis lessoniana; assembly: GCA_963585895.1. NCBI lineage: Eukaryota > Metazoa > Mollusca > Cephalopoda > Myopsida > Loliginidae > Sepioteuthis > Sepioteuthis lessoniana. The sequence continues at coordinate 12,999,059 of OY757932.1, read as the reverse complement.
TCCTCTGAAACAAAAAAAAAACACTGTCTACAGCTTTTGAATGATACATTTGACATCTATATCATAATAATTTGATTTTTGAATATATTTAAAAACCCTAACAACAAAAATAGTATGTTTGCACATTAATATCAAAATGCTCTTATTTTTTTATTTTATTTTATTGTTTAATGGCATATCAAACTTCATGGGTTATTTAATGCCAAAGCTATCCTTTTAGAACAGCAGTGGTACTATTTAACCCATAACAGGGGTATAAGGGTGTTCATGTCTTTCTCAAGGATTTTAGTCTAAAAGTGAACATAATAACATGACTGGGATTTGAACTTACTTATTATAATGTCACAGTCTTCCACATTAGCCACTATGCTGGGGGGGGGGGAAACTCCCCCATAAAATGCTCTCAAATACAATAGTGTGCACATGTGTGTAGAGGGAGGGTGTCAGTGTTTGCGCTCAGCTGATCATTAGAATTTCTCAAGGGAGATAAGTAAGTAAAGTTGGCGACCATAGTTGAGGGTGACCCAAAGGCTCCCTTTTCAATAGCTTACTACACCAAGGTGTAGGGGAGGGCGCTACTCCTTTCCCTGGATTGCTCCACTTTACCACTGATCCGTACCTTATAATGCTGAGTGTTAAACAGGCATTAAGTACCATTTTCTGAGTCTTTGGTATGACTCAACCTGGGATTGAACCCAGGTCTCCCGGGCCATTGGCAAACAGTCTAACCGCTAGGCCTGGTTCAAGGGAGATAACAAGTACTAATCATAGACGATTTCTCTTTATTTAAGTGACTTAACATTGAGCTTAATAACTGCTAAAGGTGGCCTTTAAGTGATCTAAATTTCAAACACTCAGCCGCAGGTTGTATTTCAATTTTATTTTTTTTATTTAGATACAAAATCACACAAAAGAAAAAACTGTTAATTTAAAAAATATCTTTAATAGTTTTTTTAAAAATTTTCCACATTTTCTCTAGATATTTTAAAATTTTCCGCGTTCCCTAGATAATTTTAAATTTTCCACGTCTTCTCTAGATATTTTAAAATTTTCCGCGTTCTCTAGATAATTCTAAATTTTCCACATGTTCTCAAGATATTTTTGAATTTTCCACATGTTCTCAAGATATTTTTGAATTTTCCACATGTTCTCAAGATATTTTTAAATTTTCCACATGTTCTCAAGATATTTTTGAATTTTCCACATGTTCTCAAGATATTTTTGAATTTTCCACATGTTCTCTAGATATTTTAAAATTTTCCACATGTTCTCAAGATATTTTTGAATTTTCCACATGTTCTCAAGATATTTTTGACACAAAGTTAGACGGTATCTAAAATAGTTTCTACTTTTAAGTATTAATGTAAAGCAAATTGAACAAAAAACAAAAAAATATTCACCAAATTTTTGCTTACTGCCTTTTCCACGGGGAAAGTGGACCCCTTCAGAAGATTTCCGACGTCCAAGCCTAAAAAGATAAAACATGATCAACAAAAATCAAATGTATAAGCAAAATGGACATATTATAATTGTGTTGAAAAGGGGTTGCACTATCCATAACACTGGCAAGCAGACATTTGGAATTTTTGCAACTTTTTTCATGGTTTGAGACTCTAATATCCATAAATTACTTTTGCTCAGCTTTCTGGAATGGGTACACTTTTATTTTAACTTGAAATATTTACTGAGTTATGCATGTTTAAAGTTATGGAGAGTTTTGGATTTTGTTGCTAGAACTTTAGACTCCTTAAAGCAAACAAAGGAGATTCAAGCCAAAGTGAAAGAACAAACATCAATAATATTAGAGAAATCTGATCAAACTGGCCATGATGGAATGTCTATTATGGTTAACTACGCTGAACACCAGTAATCAGACACTGCTAACCCAAGGAATTGACAGTTCAGAACTAAGATTGAAACAAATAGTGCTGAACATGACTGTCATCCTAACAATAATCAATTTAAATAAGAAAGTAAGGATTGCCCAATACAGAAAGTTCTGCCACGAGATATACTTTCTTGTAGCATCTATTCGCAGGATAAAATTCAGCCCGAGTGCACACATTGTTTTGGCCCACAGTCCTGAACTGATTGAAGAGAATGACAATACCGGTCTCCCCAATTTTACTTAGTGTGGTATTGAAACAAGAGAGCGCTACTCCTTTCCCTGGATTGTTCCACTTTACCCTTGATCCGTACCTTATAATGCTGAGTGTTAAGCAAGATAGCATCAAATACCATTTTTTGAGTCTTTGGTATGACATGACCTGGGATTGAACCCAGGTCTCCTGGACCATTGGCAAACACTCTAACCATTATGCCATTGTCCAGTCATATATACATATATATATATAAATTTTTTCATTGGTCCAATGAGAGAAAAAAAGCGAATACATAATGAATAGGTCCACAAGAGAATTTGCTTTTAGGTTATTTATTCTTGAACATGTGTTTCTGACATTTTAAGTTGTCTTCAAGAAGTGAAAGGTTTGTTTTTGTGTTCCCTTTGATTTTTATAGTGACAACTGTAGGGTTGTGGTTCTTTTCAATTCCAGGACTTGTGTCTGTGAGTGTCCAGTTTAAGTTAATTGTCCGTGACAAACTTTCATCTTTGTGTATGTGTGCAGATATAAATGTGTGTGTATATATATATATATATATATAGATCTATGAGAGTGCTCCGCCGAAATAAATTTATTATGACAGCTTAACCGAGTTTGAGTCTCCATTTAATTGTACTATATATATATATATATATATATATATATATATGATTTTTTTTCTTTGTTCTTTCAAGATGCAATTTCTATTGGCTTTTAAGAAAAGACCTAAGAGGTGCGAAAAACTGTACCAATGAAACATCTGTAGTCACATCAATAAGATAATAAAAGCAAAAAAATATTTTTTAAAATAAAAGAAACACAAAAAAAACCCCACTCACCTATCTCTCTTGGGTTTAGGGGGACCATCATATGATGTGGTAACTGTTCCTTTTTTAAGTTCTTCCTCAAGATTAAACTCTGGACAGTATTTGGAAACTAATTCCTGAAGATCACAGCGTACAACATCCAATTCTATTTCATTGTCATCAAAGTTTGCCACAGCTAACCAAAAAGCTGTACTTAAGCGTTCATCATCTGATTCAGTCAGCACGTAGACGGTTCTTTGATTGAACAAAGAACTTAATGATTCACTTTCTGGTAAAACAGGCTCTACTAAATCTACAAAAATTACAAAAAAAATGATTTTCCTTTTACTTCAATGACTGAATTAACATGAAATACTTTGGGAATTGCATTTTGGTTTTATTAGGATGAAGAAATATAGAATTCAATTAGTTCCTTAAAAAACATTTTTCATCAGTATATTTTTTAATAATATCAGTATATAATTGAAAAAAAATCATAGGAAATCTACATTTTATTTTTTGATTGTCATACTTGATGCAATCTTCAAGATAGAAGGAGATTAATATGAAATAATATCTGCTCTCTGCCTCCAATCAAAATGTCAATTCTTCATCGAAACTTCTGCCTAAACTCAAATCAGAGCAGTGATTAAGAACAAAAAAGAAAAAAAGAAAAATCCCAAATTTGTTTGGATAATTCATCATCATCATCATCATGTCGTGCTGGTAGCACGGATATCCCTGACCCTCTCTTGCGACTTTTCCCTATCGTTCATCGCCTCAGGCAGGTCTTCTGGACAACATCCCATATCCTCACATAGTTGCTGAATGTATGTTCGTGCTGGTCGTCCTGCTTTTACACGGCCATGTGTGGGGGTCCACAAGAGTACATCACTTATGAGTTCGTCCCTGCTTCTCCAGCAGTGTCCTGCATGTCTGGTTCGTCTAACTTGAATAGTTTTCGTGATAGGAGGCAGGTGGCCGTACAGTTGGATAATTAGGCAATCTTTCATGGTTAGAATACTTATACAACTCTCTCATTATCTTTTTTTTTCTTCTAAGAATCAGAAGTAATTTTGGAAATAACTGTAATATTAATGAAAGGGGGAGTAGGCTGTAAGTAGAAATTCCTGAGGACATAAGTGTCAGAAATTGATATCACAGGTCCAAAGTCAAAATTCAGGGGTGGAGGTGGGAATAAATTCAAACACATTCGGGCAAATACCCTTGGGAAAGGTATGAAACCCCTTATCCTTCCAGCTATGGGTTAAATAGTACCACTACTGTTCTTCTTGGAGAATGGCTTTGGCATTAAATAACCTACGAAGAGTTGATATGCCATTAAACAACCAAACCAAACCAACAAGCCAAGTTCCAAAAACTGTCAAAAAGCAATGGCTTTTTATAATTGTTACTACTTTTTGATAAATGGCATATCAACCTTCATGGGTTATTTAATGCCAAAGCCATCGTTATAGAAGAACTGTAGTGGTACTATTCAACATATAGCTGGTGGGGTATAAAAGGGTTCATGCCATTCCCAAAGGCATTGGTTCAAAAGTGAATGTAAACGTACAATTGAAGTTCAAACTCACTCATATCATTTTATAATTGAATGTAGACTGATTGGTTGTGAAGGGGGAGAATTAACATCCGTGAATGTCTATATTAACTTGTTTTATAATTGAATGCAGACTGTCACTAAGAGGGAAGGATGAGATTTCACATATCTGAATGTCAATATTAAACTTGCTTAATTCTCAGTGAAGGTTGTTTTTTTCTAACAGACAGCACAGAAAAATTTTTCGTGGTAATACATTTTTTTCTTTAGCACAATAACCCAGATAAAACTTGAATCAAATTGCTGCTATTGTAATACAACACTTGATAGTTTTGAGTGTGGCACTAAACATGTCTAGTGTTACTATAACAACAAAATCTTCAAGTTTCTAATCTTCACCTAATGTGAAAAAAGTCCCTTGGTAATACAGAGAAAAAACAAATATAAAAAAAAGTGACTTATGAATGATAAGTCTGGAATAATAGTATTGCCAATGACAAGTAATAGAATTGAAATTACTGAAATAAAGTTGTATGCATGCATGCAAAAAAAATCAAAAAGACAAGTTGTCAAGGATTTACCTTTATTTTCAATATTTTCTGATTTGTTATCCTCAAGCACCTGGATAAGCGCTGAGGAACTTTCCAGCAAGGAATCCAGAGTTTCATCATCTTTGGCACAGTCCTAAAAAGCAGAGAAAACAAATTTTCATTATTTATTGCATATAAACAGAAAAATCAAAAATAAATTCCTTCTAAAAACGACTAGATTCTTAGAGGTAAATTCTCAACCTTGTAGCAAGATTATTTTTATTTGGATCATTTAATATATATATATATATCTTGTTTGGCTTGTAGGCCTAAATACCCTATCAAATCCAGATTGACCAGCTTGATGCCTTTCACAAGAGCTGTCTTCATTCAGTTTATGGATATGCATGGCAAGACAGAATTTCAAACACTGATCTCTCTTGCAATATTGGAGGCATAAAGACCTTCCTTATACAATCATAACTAAGATGGACTAGACATATCATCTGAAAGATAGACTACAGAATTCCAAAGATCTTCATTTATAGCCAGTTTCATGATAGAAAAAAAATGTTGGACAACCATATCTAAAGTAGAGACAAACTACCCCCCCCAAAAAAAAATCAATCTTATAGCTTTGTGTATACCTGTTCATACATTCAAGCAAGTTTCTTCAATTAATAAGGTTTGGAGGGAAAAATGCTACAAAACCATCAAGAACTTTGACAAAAAACATCTCCTGTATCTCAAAGTATTGAGGAAGAAGGAAAAAGCTAGATTGATCATGCCAGCTAATTCATCAAACAACTCTCCTGCATGCAAGTCAGTGGCTGGTTTGAAATGTCATATGAAATACAGACATAAAAACTGATAGGAGCTGTTTGGCCTTAATACATCAAAACTGACTGGAGAGTATATATATATATAGGTGTATGTGTGTGTGGGAGAAAGAGGGATGGTTGGTTGGGTTTAATGGCATATCAACCTCTATAGATTATTTAATGCCAAAGCCTGTTTACACTTATGTACGGTTTGTAACAAACAGTTTTATTTCAGATAATTCAGTTCAGCATAAGTACACAGTTTAGACGTCAAAAACAGTTCTATTTAGAGCAATTCAGTTCAGTACTAGTACGCAGTTCCAATGTCAAAACAGTTCTATTTTAAACAATTCAGTTTAGCATAAATACGCAGTTTAAATAAAAAAATCAGTATAGTGAAAGAAGCATGGTTTAGTTCTATTTAACCCATAGATAGGACCCTTATCAGGTGCTACCACTTTGGGCCAGAGTGGACCTGGGAACGATGGCAATGAAGGGGTACTCCGCATTCTCCAAAGCTCCAGCATTGCTGGAACCTCACCATCAGATTGTTTAGTGTCATATCCAGGACACTTGTTGGGGTGGGGTCTTACCCCTCTGCAGAGAAGCAGCGGGTGTATTCTACAGCCCCAGCCGACTGGGCAACAGAGAGAGAGAGAGAGAGAGAGAGCAAAGTAGTGAATAGTTAAAATTCTTCAGAATTGGTTCTTTAACTGTTACCAATATTTTGAGTCATTTTCCCAACAGACTTTTCTGATAGAAAAACAGCCAATACAAACAGCTGAAAGTTACAGCTTTTGTAAGTCATTTTTTAGATTTCTATCATTAACTAGTATGTTGATATTAGTATCAAGAGTTAACAAAATTTGCATAAAATCTAACCACATGACTTTTCGTCTTTCATCTCACTCCATTTATTCCATCATTTTTTTCTATCAGATTTTTAGTGATAAATTTTTTAGGCTTGTACTCAAAAGTTGTCTGGATGATCTTCATTTGTCATATGATCTCTTGTTTACTCAGTCTCTTTTCCAGGCCTTTTAGGACATATGTTCCACAGCTTTTTCAGTTCTCAGGCAAGATCCAGGTATTTGTCTATCTTTTTGCTTTCTTTGATTTTCACTCTGCTGCCCAATGGAATGACAAAATTTATGAGATGCCAAATTCTTTTTTTCTTGTTATTTAGAGATCTGTTTGTATCTCAAGGTCTACCTTTGATCTCCTGTTCCCCAGTCTCTTTTCTAGACCATTAGGGACAGTTCCAAAGGCACCAACTACAACTGATATCATCATCACATTCATGTTTTGCAACACTTTTAGCTCTCTAGCAAGATCCAGGTATTTGTCTATCTTTTTGCTTTCTTTTATTTTCAATCTATGGTCTACTGGAATGACAAAATTCATTAGATGCCAAGTTTTTTTTTTCTTGTCATTCAATATTAATTCTGGTCTACTAGAAAAGGGTTTAATGATCTGTTTGTATCTCATAGTCCCAGAGGATTTTATGCAGATTCTAGTTTGTGCATATACTATTTGTTTACATGGCTAGATTTTAGTCTTTTGCACAATCCTCAATGGATCATATTTCCTACTCCATCAAAATAATCCTTTTGTGCAAGTTTGCTGTATTTGCTTATTATATATATGTAAAGTAAGAAAAATTAGTGACCCAAAGGCTCCCTTTTCAATAGCTACTGCACTAAGGTATAGGGGAGGGTGCCACTCCTTTCCCTGGATTGCTCCACTTTACCCTTGATATCTACCTTATAATGCATCAAGTACCAATTTGAGTCTTTGGTATGACTCGATCTGTGATTGGCGAACACTCTACGTAATAGGCCAGTAAAATATATATATACATTATGTGGAGAAAAATTGAAAAACAAAGTAATCCAAAGTGAAGAATTTAGTATCAAAGAAAGTTGACATTATAATATTTCGGTTTCAATAAACCATCCTCAGGACCTAGAAAAGATGTTATGAAGTGTTGTTAGATCACCGATGGATATATAATGACACTTTTAATAATGACTTTATTTAATAAACAATCATCAGGGCTTTCTTTTTAAGCCCTGATGATTGTTTATTAAAACTGAAATGTTATAATGTTGATTTTCTTTCATATTAAATTCTTCACTTCAGATTACTTCGTTTTTCAATTTTTCTCCACATTGTAGGATTCTTTTCTATTATTTACTTCTTATATATATATATCACTATTATTAATCCAGCTTATAATTTACCACTATAAATATACATTGATTTTTGCCTGAAATGATGAATATCACAATTATACACAGCTGGATAGGCACTTTTTTATAGGGACAACCCATTAAGTAAAATTTTTAATAGAAACACCGTAAAGATTAGTTACTCTTGTACAAACAATATACAAAGTATCTGAAATGAGGAATATCACAATTATACACTGAAGTAATTTGATGAGTGTCCTCATCTTGGTTCTTATTATAGTCACATCTTTTCAGCAGTTGTATTCTCTGGCCTTCTTCAGAGAATTTCAAAAAGGTTCCAGTTAAACACTGGATTTATTCTAACTCATTTTCAATCAAATGGATGAATAAATGATATTTTACCGATTCTATAATATTGCATTTAAATTTAAGTTCAAAGATTTTTTTTAAATATAAATGAGGAAGAAAAAAAAAAAAAAAAAAAAAAAAAAAGAAAAAGAAAGAGGAATAGAGAGAAAAATGACATGAAAAGATTTTCTCAGCAAAATTAACAAGTTTATATTTCCTTGAAAATCTGTGATTTACAGATTATAACTTACCTCCAACACTTTCTCCAGGTCATAGAGAGGATGATGCTCATTTCCAACCACCCAACAAACAATGTTCCGAAGCTCGTGGACAGTAAGTGTGTATGTACGACCAAAGCTACCATCCTCATCGGTACCTTGAGTGAGGAGAAGCCGTAAGAATTCAATGGTAGAGGACAATACTTGCAGGCATTCAGCATTGTCTTTAGTATAGGTACCATTTAGATGAGTGAACAGTTTATAAAATACTTGGTTGTGTTTCTCCAAACCACTGCACAAATATAACAAAAGTGAAAAAAGAAAAAAAAAAAAAAAAAGGTTTTTTTTAAATCAATTTCTTACATATTATTTTGAAAGTTGGTTGGTTGGTTAGTTAGTTATTTTGTTTTAGGGCATATCAACCCTTTTTGGGTCATTTAAAGCTGAATTAAGTCATTTTGATAAAAGTTTGTATGTTTGGTTTGGTTTCATGGCACATCAACTATTGTAAGTTATTTAATGCTAAATCCATTTTTATACATTTAAACAGTTCTATTTCAAACAATTTAGCATAAGGACATGGTTTAGTTCTCTTTGACATATAGATAGGACCCTATCAAGTGCTACCACTTTGGGCCAGAGTGGACCTGGGAACAATGGCAATAAAGAGGTACTCCGCATTCCCCAAAGCTCTAGTATTACTGGAGCCTCACCATCAGATTGCTTAATGTCATATCCAGGACACTCATTGGGGTAGTCTTACTCCTCTGCAGAGATGCAGTTAGTGTATTCTGCAGCTCCAGCCAACTGGGCCACAGGACACTCATTGGGGGAGTCTTACCCCTCTGCTGAGATGCAGTCAGCGTATTCTGCAGCTCCAGCTGATTGGGCCAAGTAGTTTCTTTAACATTCACTGAGAGGATATTTTGCTTTTGCTATAGTTTATAAATTACGAATTATTTTCCTTTGCAACATCTTACAACTTAGGAAGCACACGATGTAAGTTATCATCATAGAAAATGAACTCAACTACCAGGGCTCAAATCCTGAATGAGGCTGTTTGCATTTCACATCGTGCTAGATATTTATCCGTACCTCCAACTAGGCAAGATTTGACACAAGGTCTTTTTTACAATGGAGGTTTAGGAGATCGGGCACAAGCTGAGATTCAATTGATACAGGTCATTATTGAGTTTGGCAGGTGATCAAAATTAGCAATCAATTGCATAGCAAGCTGAGTCAATTTCAGAATGAGTTCTGAAGAGTTATTTATGGCACATTGGATTATTCCATTGTGCACACATGGGCAAGTTAATTCCCTGTATTATGATTGGTTGCTGGTCTATGTATGGGCATATTAGTGTGTGTGTGTTTGTATATATATATATATATATATATATATATATATATATATATATACACACACACACCAGCTTTTAATTTAGTTGTTTTGCAGAGACTGTATTAGGTTACAGCCTGTTTTTTTTGTCTGCTAACTGGACACTAGTTAGGACCCCTAGTATTGTTATTATTCTACAGTCATATGATCCCAAGGTGCAATATGAACTATGCTAGCCTTTGCTAAGTCTTCCAGCACAAAGCCAGGGGACCTTGCAAGTCATAGATTCACTAAACCCAAAGGTCTAGTGCAATATGAATCTATGCTTATCATTGTTTGGCCTCCTGGCATGTATGCCAGGTGGTCTGGTGCTAGACTGGAACACCTAATAGCTGTTGGGCAGGTTTACACATACTGATAATACCCTTGTGAAAGGAATGATTGCAATCATTTTTCACAAAAGAATATTAAGTCTATAAGATATACATAATATAAAAGATAAAATTGTAAAAAAAAGATTTACCAATTCTATCTTTTATAATAACAACTCTTTCTAGCAGTAAGTTTGGCATAAATTTTTTATTCACTAAACACATAAAACTTCTAAAATTAAAAATAGCAACAATTCAGTTGGCTTATTAAGATATATAGTAAGTAAGTAAAGTTGGTAACTGTAGTCAAGGGCAACCCAAAAACTCCCTTTTCAATAGCTACTACACCAAAGTATAGATGAGGGCGTTACTCTTTTCTCTGGATTGCTCCACTTTACTCTTGTTCCATACCTTATAATGCCGAGTGTTAAGCAAGGAGGCTTCAAGTACCATTTTTTAAGTCTTTGGTATGACTTAACCTGGGACTGAACCCCAATCTCCTGAGCCATTTGTGAACACTCTACCTACAGGATCGATGAGCCACTAAGATATATAAGTAAAAAGTAAATTTGGTGATCTTAGTTGAGGGTGACCCACAGGCTCCCTTTTTAATAGCTACTACACCAAAGTGTAGTGGAGGGTGCTACTCCATTCCCTGGATTGCTCCACTTTACCCTTGATCTTTACCTTATAATGCTGAGTGTTAAGTAAGATGGCATCAAGTACCATTTTTTGAGTCTTTGGTATGACTTGACCAGGGATTGAACCCCAGTCTTCCAGACTATTGGCAAACACCCTACTCATTAGGCCAATGGCCTGTTCTTCAAGCTGGCTTAGCTTTTTTTATTCTAATGGCATATCAACCTTTGTAGGTTATTTAAAGCCAAAGCCATCATTGTAAAAGAACAGTAATGAGACAATTAACTCATAGCTAGGAGGATTCATACGTTTCTCAAGGATATTACAAAATGAATATAATAGCATGTCATTTGACTGTTTGCTTCTCCAAAGATGGTTCGAGTTGGCCCTAAAGTGCTTGGAAAAGATACATACCTTTCAAATTCATTCCGTCTAAAAGTCAGATGATTAATATGAAGATTTGATTGGATCAAAGAGAGAAAATGCTTCTAAGATACACATTATATGCAATATATATATATATATATATAGAGAGAGAGAGAGAGAGCATATATGTATCTTGGCAGTATTTTCTTTTTGAGTCTGATTATTCTCTCTTTGATCTAATCAAGTCTTCATATGAGGAAAAGTAAAGGATATATGATGAAGCCCTCAAAATAATGGATTCCAGAGTAGATTTGAGTACATAAACCCAGTGAACTCCAACTCTCAGGGACAAAACGTCACTATTGGCAGACATAGCAGTAATAGGACCCACAGATTCATTAAGGTAGGTGACACCAATAATAATCACTCAAATAGATGAGGTAAAAATAGAAATAGAAAAGTAATTTGGTTTAACCTGCCATTCAGTAAACTTACCAACATTAACATAGGAAAATACTTCCTAAACCTGCTGGATAGGCACTTTTATAGGGACAACCCATTAAGTAAAATTTTTAATAGAAACACCGTAAAGATTAGTTACTCTTGTACAAAAAATATACAAAGTATCTTAAATATCAACAATAGGAGGTTACAAGAATTAAATAGGAACAGTGAGGGACCAGATAAAGTGTCCTGTAACTGTAGAAGAAAAGAGGAATGCCTCTTGGGCAGATGATGTAACTCAGAGAACATTGTATATCAAGCGTACATTTCCCCCATGGAACATAATGATGGGGAGAGGATTTATATAGGTATCTCCGCTGGGAATTGGAAACAAATACTGTATAACTATAGACATTCTTTCTTCAATCCATGACTTAAAAACCAAACTACTCTAAATATTTTTGGAACCTTAAAGATCAGAGGCTAACTCCTCAAATAAAGTGGAAAATAGGCAGTCTTCAACCACAAATAGCTTCAATAGCAGAGGTAACTTGTGTATCAAAGGAAAAAATTAGTATAATTTTAAGGATCCCAAATGACAGCTTAATGCACATAACAAATTTGTTTAAATGTAGACATAAAGGTAAATTTAAATTATTTTGATTGAGAGCCACCAAGGCGCCTACTCAAGATAAAAACCAGGATATTGATTTTGAATGAATTTTATTTTATTCAGTAATTAATAGTATAAAATGACGGGAGGGGATTTATGTAGGGAAGGAGATTTTCGGGATCTTAGAAATTATTTTCACAATTAGGATTTTTGAATTTTTACAGTGGATAGTCCCCTTTGACCATTTTTGGGTTAATGTTAACATAGATATAAACCCCGACCATGTAAGCAAAAGACACACAGGCAGTACATAAAACTAAAGGCACCTGATGGATGCCAAAAGTTTTGTTTGTTTTTTTCTTAGGAGGATGATGATAGCCCAATTAACTGAGGGATTTAACACATGTAAAAGGAGTAAACAGAAAAATATAAAAAGATAATAATTTAGTTTGCAAGCTTACATTATTAAAAAAAATTCCACCTGGTATGAAAAATCTAGCATATGTTCAAATTAGGATGGGTCAATTTACAGGAACACCCTTTTTTTGGTTTCTTAATTTTTGTAAAACTTTGTTTTATCCCCCTTTTCTTTTCACCTGAAAATATATATATATATATATATATATATATATATATATATACTGTGATCCATATTTGCTGTTTTCCACCCTCAAATTAAGCATGTAAATCATCTGAAGAGACGAGGAGTATAAAAATATTCTTTGCCAAAATAAATTTATAATGACAATTTAACCAGGTTTGAATTTTCTTCCAGTTATATATATATATATATATATATATATATATATATATATATATATTTACTTATCTACTATCTACCAGCATTCACGGTGACAAAGAAAAAAAAACCTGCCACAATTCAGAGATAACAAATCTCGAATCACTGCCTGGTAAAAAAAAATAAGATTATCGGGAGAAAAAAAAAAGAAAAGGCCAACTTCGTCACACCAGTTGAAAAAAATCAAGAGATATGCAATCAGTTGGTCAAAAGAACAAAAACCCATCGCAAAACGCTGCAATGCTACAATTCCAAAAAGTGCTCAATACTAAATAGAGCCAATTCCAAAAAGTGCTCAATACTAAATAGAGCCAATTCCAAAAATTAAATCGCGAGTCAGGAGTCGGTGCTAGGTACCCTGAAGAGCAGTTTTAGTCCCGACTCGCGATTTAATATATATATATATATGCCTGTATGTGTCACAAAAATAACAAATACACAAATCATTTTTATTTTTATAACCTAAATTGGAAGTTTTCAAAGAGGATTTTAAACTTTTTTTGTTTTTTTAAAGGAAGTTTATGTAGAATTTAATTAATTTCAAGCAACATATGTACGTAAAATATTCAAGTTATTTTACCCTAAACACTTGACCATTCTAATTTTTCCCTTTGAGAATTTATGAGTGAATATTTTCCTTGAAGAGTGGAGTAATTATTTAATAGCAGCAAGAATAAAACCAGACTCTCAGACAAATTGATGCATACAATGTTTTCTAGTTGATTTTATAATTCATTTTCCTTCCAATTTTGTTTTGTTGTTTCTTCTATTGTAAGGTTTGGTTTGGTTTGGTTTCTTTGGTTTAATGGTATATCAACCTTTGTAGGTTATTTAATTCCAAAACCATTCTTCCCTAGAAGAACAGTAGTGGTACTATTTAACCCATAGCTGGGAAGATAAGGGGGTTCACACCTTTCCCAAGGGTATTTGCCCAAAAGTGAACGTAATAGCGCGACTGGAGTACAAACTCGCTTACTACGATTCCGCAGTCCATCGCTTTAACCATTACACCACGAGGATGTCCCCCCCGCCTCTATTTATCTTCGAGATATCAAAATGCAAATAGAAATGCAATGTAGAATAAACAGAAAAAAAAAAAAAAAAAACAACACATAAAAAACAACTTACTTCTTAACATGAAAGAAACCAAAGTCATGTTCACACAGGAGACCGAGTGTGCGTATACAAGGGAGGATGGTTGTAAAGCTGTTCTCAATGCTACCAATGTGTTTTAAGATTCCTGCTATGATTAGATTTAAATGTTCACTCACTGGAACAGCTGCTGATAACTGGAAAACAAAAATTGAAAATAAAATATGATAGTATAGACACATAAGAATACAGTCAGATATAAGAAATTAAATATATAAATCCAAATTTGATTAGTTTTGTGACAATGATTGCTTGAAGCAAAGAGAATGCACTGCTTCACCTGCCTTTCATGTAAGCAGCCATTTGTAATGTGTCTTGTGAGCATGTGCAGGTTCAATGTTACTATTGCTTATGAATATGCACAAATTATTGTATATATTAGGACTTGTTCAAAACAATATAATCAAGTTAATCAACAATAGAAGAAAACCAGAACAAGAGTGACACTTGGTTGGATTATATAGGCTGGGTTTGGTTATTTAATGACATATGATAGAAATGTGTGGGAAATTGGATGAATCAAACACTTAACTCAAATGTAGATGTGTGATATTTCATTTAGCTTTATTTCATCTTGAACTTCTTCAGACAGAGACTGTTTTCTGAGTTTTTCTATTTAAAAGCACGTGAGGAAAAATGATAAGATGGTTGAGGGGGTATAGTTGTAGCAGGAAAGCTAGGAGGAATTTAAAGTTAAATGTATCAGGTTTCATTAAAGATTTTTTTGTTTTGAAACTGGGGATAGATTTTAGGGAGCTAATAAGAAAAAGTAGGGCAAGGTTTGGATGAAAGGGGTTTTGGCATATCTTGTTTCATGGAAAGATATTGACTACAATATGATGTCACAGAAAATTGTCTACATTTTGGTATCTAGGTTGTAATTGGGGTAAAGAAAGGCTAAGAGGTAAAGTGAAAGGAAAAGGAAAGGATTCTCAAAAGTATGGTGGCACAGAGTTAAAAATTAAAAAAAAAATTTTTTTCCCCCTATTCGTTTAGTATGATGTTCGCTAGGTATGGTGAGATTTGATCAATTTTTAAGATTTTAATGACATATCAACCTTCAAGAAGCATATAGAGCAAAACTTTGTGGATGAGAGAGGCTGTAGAATACACAGACTTCATCTCTTCAGGGGGGTAAGACTACTGTCACGTGGTGTCCCGCTGAGAAGATAGAAATATGATTACTACTATCCTCGTGTTCGAATTAACAGTAGCAAGCCGTCAAAGAATGACCGTTAAGAAAGAATGTGGGTCACAGAGGGGAGACCCACAGATGTTTATACTCTGTGACCTCACTCGGGTCGCCTGACACGGGAAGAAAGAAGAGAGAAGCCAAATGATTGGCTGGGACCCTAAAACGGAAGTGGGGACTCCTTCTGTCAGATGTGGATGAGAAAAGGAAAACAATTTCTTTTTTGGAAGCATAGTTGACAGCAGTCTGAAAGACGTGACTTGCAATGAGAAAAGAAATAAGTCTCTCTATGTTTCCAATGACAATATTTGTTGGTTTATTTCATACCAAGATCAATCTTTTTTCACAATCATACAGTTTCAAATAACTATTCCAATCACAAAGGAACTGGACTCAGTTGTTCACATAAAAAGAGATTAGTCAACTTCAGCTGAGTTTTTGACATGCAAGTTTGGCCAAAGTTAAGAGAGCCTGTGAGAATTACACTCACAATTCACTCATGTTCGTTTGTTGGTTTTACACTTTGTCAAACCTTATTAGTTTATTTAAAGTTAAAGTCAGTTTTTCTTTTTTTTTTTTTGCAAGCAATCATATGGTTTCAAATTAATAATAATAATTTGAACACATTTACATTGTTTCAAGAATTTTTATCAAATAATTTCAACACAGTTATATGGTTTCAAATTAATAATAATAATTTTAGTAAGCAATTACAGCTTCAAGTAAATATTCTTAATATAAATAATTCATACACAGTAAACCAGGCCATTGGCCTAATGAGTAGAATGTTTGCCAGTGGTCCGGGAGACCTGGGTTCAATCCCAGGTCGAGTCATACCTAAGACATAAAAATGGTACTTGATGCTGCCTTGCTTAACAATCAGCATTATAAGGTAAGGATCAAGGGTAAAGTGGAGCAATCCAGGGAAAGGAGTAGCGGCCTTCCCTACACCTTGGTGTAGTAGCTATTGAAAAGGGAGCCTTCAGGTCATCTTTGACAAAGGTTGCCAACTTTACTTTACTATACACAGTAATATGGTATGAAGTACTCTTATTTGCTACAGATCTATTTGACTCCTGGGATGGGACCCTAACAAACATGACCACTCCAAATCAGAGTAGATTTAGGAGTAATGGCAATGAAGGGGTACCCCACACTCTCTATATTTCAAGAATTTGAGCATCACCACCAAATGCAGTTAATCATCTTACCCAGAGCACCACCCTGCCCATTTTTTGGAGGGAGGAGAGTCTTACCCTTCTAAGCCCGACAAACAAGGTGAGATATATATTCAGGTAAATCTCTAAGTCAATATAACCTGTTCAGAAGCAAATTTCCTCTTGGAAATGCAATTATGTATAACATTTGTATACATATAATTGTTTGCAATATTCTCTTTCATCAAAACAAAATGTGATATATATTTTAAGAATATTTTATTGATTCTTTATTCAGAAAAAGTTACATTTTTAAAATTTTACAGAATTCATTAACTCTCATCACCAAATTTCAAAGCTGCAGATGCCATATCAAAAGAGAAGTTGGATGAACAGCTTATTTGGTAAAATGTAGAAAATTCAGTAAAATTTTAAAAAATTTTTATTTTCAAAACTCTTAGAAATACAGACCTAATATTAACGTTTTTCTATTATTCTGGTATAAGAACATATGCAAATTTTTTTCATGTGAAACTGAGAGACGGATTTCAGTTTCTTTATTTAATGGCATACCAACCTTCATGGGTTATTCAATGTGAAAGCTGAGGAAATAAGGGACTTCATACATTTTCCTAAGGTATTAGTCCAAAAGTGAACCTAATACCCTGACTGGAGTTTGAACTCACTCATCACAATGCCACAGTCCAATACATTAACCACTATTCCACCAGGACTATTCTCTTCTAAATTTGAGTGATTTGATATGCAATGACCCAGGTGTTACCTTACAAAGATTTATGCAAAGTTTTAAAGGTTTTCATGTCAATAAAAATATCTCTTACACCTACTCAACTTAGTATCATTAATTGTAGGAAATACGAAATAAACCTTTTAAAACAGAGGAAAAAAAAAAGAAAAAAAAAAAAGCATTAATTCCATACCTGTTCCATGAACGTCAGTGAAGATTCATCTGGTACCAATGTGATTTCAGGATCACATAAATTCTGAATGATTGTCTGTAAAGAAAAAGAGGAAAAAGTTTACAAGCAGATCAACAACTGTGGAACAGTTGGGAATAAAGATGATTAGCCAAAGTTTGGTAAAAAGGTAGAATTAGCAGCCAAGATTTCTTCAACAGGTGTTTTTAATGACACCTGATTTTACCCCATCTGCACCCAACAACAATAAAGTGTCCTGGATATGACACAAAATGGCATCTGACTGATTGATTGAGTTTAACAGCATGTCAACTCGTCAAGGGTTATTTTATGCCAAGAGGTTAGGGAATTGTATTCACTATACATTTGTATTTACATTTTTGTATGACTGTCTTTTGAGGGTTTTTTTTAACACACAGTCCTATCAAATAAGATGTATTTGAACCATAGATGTGACCCAAACTCATACTACCACTCCAGAGCAGAGAGGAAGTAATGGCAATGAAGAGGTATTCCACATTCCCTAGATCTCAAGAACTGGAACCTCACCATTAGATACAGTTTAGTGTCATACTAAGGTCACACTACATCTAATTTAACCCTAATAATTCTATTTAACATTAAAAATTTGCTTGCACACAGATAAATGGTATTAAATAGTTCTATTTGAACCATAGATGGGATCCTAATGGGTACTACTATTTTGAATCCAGGTTGACCTGGGAGTAATGGCAGTGAAGGGGTATTCCCCATTCTTCAAAAGCTCCAGGACTGGAGCCTCACTATCAGATGGGTTAGTGTCATATCCAGGATACTTAGAGGGAGGGGCGATCTTACTCCTCTGCAGAGATGCATTTGGTGTATTCCACAGCCCCAGCTGGCTCGACTATGAACATTTTTGTGATGGCAACAGACTACAACTTCAAGTAAAACTAATTCAAAATTTTCTAGTGTTAGTGTATTGTTACAACAAAAATGTTCAGCTATGATTCTTCTTTCTGGGTGAGGCTTAAAGCTTTTTGAACAACCCTTGTATAAAAAAATTATTAGAAGCCACATAAACTTACCATAATCTGTTCTTGTTCTTGAATACGTTGAGCTGATTTCTCAGATTGACCACTAAGGAACTGGACAAGCAATGTCAGAAGGTCATGTGTTTTATCTTCTGCTTTTATACTGAAATCAAATACATAACATCAAAGGAATGATTATAAGGAAAAATTATTTGCATTCATTTTTTCAAAAATCTTTTTTATTTCCCCAAAGAGACACTTTTGTCTTTGAGGTCTGGCTACAAGTAACATTTAGTAAGCTTGTCTGGCAGACTGTTAGTTTTGGTTGGTTGGTTTGTTTGTTTGTTTGTGTAATGGCATATCAAACTTTTGTAGGTTATTTAATGCCAAAGCTATTCTCCTAGAAGAACAGTAATGGTACTATTTAACCCATAGCTGGGAGGATAAGGGGTTCATACCTTTCCCAAGGGTATTTGCCCAAAAGTGAATGTAATAGCGCGACTGGATTACAAACTCGCTTACTACGATTCCGCAGTCGATCGCTTTAACCATTACACCACGAGGACACCCCCCTGTTAGTTTTAAGTAGTGAGTTTAATCTTCATTAGTGCTTCACTACTGTGGTCATGTATCATACTAAGCTATGTTTAGTAAACATCATAATCATATTTCAACAATAGTTTCCCCAAGTCAAAATGTAACCACCTATATGTATACAAAAAAAATGCAGAAGATATTTTCATTCAACACATTAACCCTTTCATAGGCAGATCAGTTTTTTAATCCTTGTAGAATAAACAAATTACTTTCAGAAAATTATAAAAATAAAGTATGTTCAAACAAGTCAATCATATAAAAACAACAAACAAAACACAATAATTTGATCAGCAATTGTGTATCTCTAAGTACAATAGCATGAAAACAAAGTTCTCACTTTTAATTATGATATTTTGTAAAACAATTTTTACATAATCCTACACCACAGTGGGGCCTCCTATACATCAACACCACATAATCCTACACCACAGTGGGGCCTCCTATACATCAACATTGAATTGGGCAACGAGTAGCCAATAGAAAAATGCTTTACATTGAGCAACACCAAAAAAGACAAAAATGTTACTCGACCTGCAAAATATTTTTTCGTTGTAATTTTTTAAAGTAATGAATTACCTCCCTTTATTTAATCAGCAACCTTTTCTAAGTCATCTGTTTTGTGATAACTTGATCAATAGGCATAGTATCCATTTTGTTTCCTTTCTCTTTGGATTCATTTACTACCCTTCATTTTCTCAATCTACAGGTGAGACAGGTACACACAGTAACATAGCTATCTTGGATAGACACCAATCTAAGCCAATATAAATAACCATCCGATCAGTTTATTTATCCCTAAATAAATACAGAGGAGTGAAACTGCCTGTACACGGATCAAATTTTCATCTGCCTCCTCCTACCTACTAACTCATCGATCTTGATTGAACGTATCAAACCTTTTCTGGATCATTGGGCACACACATTTGTGTATGAGAATATAAATGTTAAAAAGTTTTGTTTTTTTCCTTAAGATGTTCTAGAAATTTTTTAGACTTTAAACCAAAATTAGGTAAACAACATTGTTTTTTTTTACATTGACTGATTGATTTTAATGGCATGTAATCTGTCTGAGGTTATTTTATGCCTAGAGGTTAGGGAATTATATATATTGTATGTTCATAGTTATAATTTTTGTGTAGATGTTTCTTTTGCACAGTTATATGATATCAAGCATTATTATCTAATACAAAGATTTTTCAGATAGTTGCAGTTTCAAGCATTCATATTTAATACTAATAATCTATATACAGTTTTATGATTTCAAGTAACTATCTCTATTTAATAATCATTTGTACACTATTATATGGCTTCAAATAACTAATAATGACCCTTAGTAAACAATTATAGCTTCAAGTAACTATTCTTCATTGCCATTACTCACAGGTCCACTCTGGCCTGGAGTGGTAGCACCTGTTAGGGTCCTATGGGTCAAATAGAACTATTTGATAGTTAAAATGTGTGCAAACAAATAACTTATGCTAAATTGAATTGTTAGAAGTAGAAGTGTTTGACCATTTAGCTGTGTGTAAACAAATGACTGATATTTGATTGAATTGTTAGTGATACATAGCAATACTTGAAACCTTTTAACAGTGTGCAAATGAATGAGAAATGTTGAATAGAATAATAAGTGTTAAATAGCAATATTTGTAACCACTTCACTGTTTGAAAATAAATGATTAATAATAAATAGAATTATTTGTATTAGATAGAAATAATTGAAACCATTTAACTGTGTAGAAACAATAGCAATTCTAGTGTGCAAACAACTTAGTTCTGATTTAAAAATGAAATTACCTACAAACTATTCACTTACAAATCATATAAGTATGTCCATTTAACTGTGTGCTAACAAATGATTAATAATAAATAGAATTATTTGTATTAAATAGAAATAATTGAAACCATTTAACTGTAAGAAAAAAAAACCTGAGCTCAGCTCATTTAAAAATGTTACCTACAAAATGTGTTTACAAATCATATATTTTATATATGTATCAAGAGGATTTGGCATTACAACAGTTGATATGCAATAAAACTCAACTAAACCAAATCCTATATATTTAATATATGTGTATAAAGAGGGTTTGGTATTAAATAACCTACAATGGTTGATATGCCATAAAACCCAACCAAACCAAATCATATATATTTAAACTTAAAACTCATAAATTTAAAACTGATCAATTTGATCCATAGATAAGGCTCTGACATGTATTACCACTCCAGGTCAGAACGGATTTGGGAGTAATGTCAATGAAGAAGTAACTCCACACACCCCCCAGTCCTGTAGAATTGGAGCTTCACCACCCGAAGCAGTTTAGTGTCTTACCCCCACTTGTAGGGGAAGTGCTGTTAACACTCTGCTTAAAGTCAGCATATTCCAAGCCCCGCCAACAAGGTTATTTAGAAATTCAGAAAAGCAGTGTTTGTTTAGTCAGCTTTTTAGACTTCAAATCAAATTCTATTTTGACTAGTATAGATGACAAAGATAAATAAATAAATAAATTGAAAGGAAAGAAAAAAATCCTGGAAATCACCTTGATCTCAGTTGACACAAAATGGCTGCTTTCATGGATGGTTGTGATAAGAAATGTCCAAAAAGGTTGAGAAGTTTTATTGTTTGGGGTGAAGTTGATTTGTCTTCCTCTTCCTCCTGTGATTCTTTCTCGCCTTCTTTCTTCTCTTCAGAAGATTTTTCTTTATTAGTTGAGGCCAAATTTTCTTCCAACATTTCAAGCACACACCTGAAGAAAAGAAAACAAAAAAACAATATAAAATTATTTCTGAACATTGACAATATAAACAAATCCTAATAGCACATTCCATTTTCAAAAAGAGGAAAAATTTCATTTACAGCTTTGAGTCAAGTATTATAATACATATTTAATAAATTCATTATAATAAATTAATCATAAGGTAAATTTAGTGCCAGTAAATTCATTGCATGGTAAATTACTGATGGCTAGACTCAAAATTTAATAAAAAGAGCAAGGTTAGGGAAACCTTATAAAAGCAATTCATCTGATATGATGAATTTACTCAGAATCATTTTAGAAAAAGTCATCCTTGTGCAAATTAAAATTTTTAATCACTTTGGACTTGGTTGATTTGTAAAATAATTGGGGTGATAATTGATTATATCAATCATTTTATTATTTTGGTGAAATTGTACATTAACTAAAGTCTTTGAGTGGAAATATAAGTCAAATTGGAAAGGTCAAACGCGTGCATAGGAGGGTGCCTCGGACACCTCACATCAAAATAACATTTTTGAAGACAGGAACACCAAATGTAAATAAAATGGATTCATGTTGTGTTATAAGTTTGATGGGAATTAAATAAAAACATAATGAAAGTTAGGAACATGTGTGATGATCATGATGATACGAGGCAATGATGATGTCACACCAATGAAACACTTAATTTTAGAATACTTAAAAATTAGGCAGTTGAGACAGAGCAGTTAAGTTAGTAAGAGTCAGGTAGGTTTCAGAGCCTTTCGGGGCAGCGACAGCAGACCTCTCTCTTGTCTCTAGTGCTTCAACGACTGCTAGGAAACTGGAGACAGTCTGAAATAAAGGACTTTTTCGTATATCGGAATAACAGTCACCTGTTGTATTATTTTTTGAAATTATAATATACAGCATGATACAATCATATTACAGATTGTTAAAGATTCAGCTCTAAAGAGGGTTCTACAAACATAACATTTTCTTCACCATCACTTTTATTACCAATTCCATAACACTAAGTGCACCTCAAAAGGAATTCTAAGTACAATCTGATAATACTTCATCTGCTAACATCAAAAATTTGATTATTTCTGAACCTCATGTGATGACAGTATCCATTAAGAAAATCTATACTTACTTGGTAACCATACAAGCAGATGGTGCTGCTAGGTCAGCTATCTGCCAGCACACACGGCGAAGTGCCTGTTGTAGAGGAACACAGCTGGAAACTAAGAAATTAAAGAAAGACAAAAAAAAATAATCAAAAGTTTATTTATTATAGATAATATCAGGTCAAAATTAATGATTCTAGGAGAGTGAATATGTCTTTTTTAATTTTTGTTTTTCGTGCTTTGGGCAGGGTATTATTTTTTTTAGTAGGTTAGCTGTTATTTTATCAGAGAGATCAGATTTCTATATGGTCAATAACCAGTCAACAGCAGTCCATACTTTACCAATGCATATGTAGTTATCACTTTCAATAGATGAGATATTCCTATGGTGGTATGTGAACAGGTCTACTAATTTTAGATGCTTGTCATTAAATGAGATGGCACCACCTTGATTAAAAGACATGAACTGTTTTATCTGAGTTCATAGAGATCAATGCCTCTCGCTGGATGCTATGCAGCAGAGATTTAGCTTGAGCTGGTGTATTTGCAAAGGCAAGATCATCTACATAGTCAGCATCTATAATTGCTTCTAAAGGATATCATCTGCTTCTGGCCTTTTTTGAGTGTGAGACCATTTTCTTTCATTAGATCTGTTGATATTCATAAATACATAATGTACCAATGTATCCCCTTGCAAGATTCTGGCAATGGTACCAATATATCCCATTGCAAGATTCTGGCAATGGTACCAATGTATCCCCTTGCAAGATTCTGGCAATGGTACCAATGTATCCCCTTGCAAGATTCTGGCAATGGTACCAATGTATCCCCTTGCAAGATTCTGGCAATGGTACCAATGTATCCTCTTGCAAGATTCTGGCAATGGTACCAATGTATCCCCTTGCAAGATTCTGGCAATGGTGTCTAAAAATCAGTATCACCATCAAGTAAGTGAACTATAGCCTTCATGTTTTTAGTGCAAAACCATTTTTCCTGAGTGTATGGAATTAAATGCTTTGGAGAATTCTAAGAGAAAAGATGAATAAATTTATTCCTGAATCAATAATGTATTTGCATTTTATTACTTCAGCCATTTTTTACTAAAATCCAAATAACGAAAAGAGTTTGGTTTGGTTTCTTTGTTTAATGCTAAAGCCATCCTGGTAGAAGAATAGTAAAGTAAAGTAAGTGAAGTTGGCGACTGTAGTCGAGGGTAACCCGAAAGCTCCTTTTCAATAGCTACTACACCAAGGTGTAGGGAAGGGCACTACTCCTTTCCCTGGATTGCTCAACTTTACCTTTGATCCTGACCTTATAATGCTGAGTGTTAAGCAAGGAGGCATCAAGTACCATTTTTTTAAGATTTTAGTATGACTCGACCTGGGATTGAACAAAGGTCCCCCGGGCCATTAGTGAACACTGTAACCATCATGCCAATGATGAAGAAATAGTAGTGGTACTATTTAACCCACAGCTGGGAGATAAGGGGTGCATAACTTTTCCAAGTGTATTAGTCCAAAAGTGAGCATGACGGCACAACTGAAATTTGAACTTGCTTACTACAATGTCATATCAAGTAGGTTAGCCACTACACTATAGGGATTTCTCCACAAATGAAAATGGAGAACCATTCATATTAGAATATAATCTGAACCCCAGATTTGTGGTGCTTGTAATTCAGCCCCTTTTCAGTACAATAAATGAGGTTTTTTGTGTTACACTATAGATTAAATTCCCTATTGTCTATCTTCTCCAGTGGCTCTTGTGTTTTAGGGTGTACATTTTAGACTTGTCTTTCAGAGATGACTTCTGGTTTCATTCCCTTGTTTGTCACGCAGTATTTAATTCCTTTTCAGTTTTAACCTTTCCTCACGGTTAAAAAAAAAAACCTGTTGATGAACTTTGCTTCAGAGTTTTAATTGTCAAAAGGCGTTTAGCTCACCATCACATTTCCTCAAAATGAATGCATGTCACTGGAGAGTTTGATACAAATTATCTTATCCTTGGCCAGTGAGGTCCAGTTGAAAAACTAACAGATGTATAACAGATGCTTTAATAACTAAACTGCATTGCTCAAGTTCTGTTATTGCAAGCAGTTTTCTAATAGCCTCTATCTCATGCAGTGTAAGTTGTTAGTATTATCTCCCTTGCCTCTCTGTTACAGGCAGAATTTGATCCAATGTTTTCTTAAAGCAGAGAGAATCCCACATATGGATAGGTGGTGCCAAAACTAACTTAGTTCTATTGCCATAAAACAACATTGTGTCAAATCTTGCCAATAGCAGAGTGTGTTCCATATGAGTTGATAGTGTCAAAAATAGCTTAGCTCTAATAGTATTTTGTTATAGGGGTGCCTCAAGCATCAGGCAATGAACCTGATCCAACCTGTTTTAAAAGAGAGAGTAGGTGCCTCAATAGACTGACTCTTGAAGTTAAGTTTATTTATCTTACCCAGCATATGCCAAATAAATGAACAGAAGTAGCAAAGGCTTAAATGACTACCGGTAATGTTTGAGTCTTGCTTTCTATGCTAGAATCATGTGGCTGATAAAAATAAGGATTTTTTATTTGTTTTCCTTTATGTTACAATTTCAGAAGAGAGAAAACCCTTAAAAGAGTTTTCCAAAATTTTCCAAAGAAAATCTGGTTTTGTGAAATGTAATTTGTAAAGGGAAAAATAAAAGGTGTTACCCATCATGTCAGGATAATCATGCGTAAGATTATGTTTAAAATAAATTTCATGACTTTTGGTATTGAGTATTTCCTAAACAATATTTGAGATACATGCAGTCATTTTAAAGAATAAAATCAATACACATAAAATCAAGCTTATAAGAATTATAACTTTAATATATCTACAAAACAAGAGGTAGTAGTAGTTTTTGTTTCATTAGTTTGATGTGACTAGCTTAAAAGTTAGACTAGGTCTATAAATCATGGAAAAAAGTTATAACTTTGGTTTCTGTCTCAGTAATTTTCAGCCAGGTGTCTACTTTATACAGTTAAACAAAAAGATAAAAATAGTTTCAAGTGTTGCTATCTAACTTTAATAATTCTATTTGCACACAGTTAAAAGGTTTCAAGTATGCTATTTAACACTAATAATTCTAATCAACATTATTCCTTCATTTGCATACAGTTAAATGGTTTCACGCACTGATACATAATACTAATAATTCAATTTAACATTGATTATTTGTTTGCACACAGTTAAATGGTTTCAAGTATAGTAAATGATTAAATAGATCTATTTGACCCATATATAGGACCCTAACAGGCACAACTACTCCAGATCAGAGTGGACTTGGGAGTAATGGCAATGAAGGAATAGTTCATATTCTCAAAAGTTCCAGGACTGGAGCTTCACTATCAGATGGTTTAGTGTCATATCCAGGATGCTCGTTGGAGAGGTCTTACACCTCTGTAGTGATGCAGCAGTCAGCATATTCTACAGCCCCAATAATGGGTGTACTTATTTTTGGACTGCCACATATTCATTTTTTTGGGTAGAAGTTTTGTAATAAATGACATTTAATAATGATTTTTCAGGATTTAAAAAGAAAAATTGCACATCGCAAGAATTCTTTGATTTGCAATCAACGAATATCTGGACAAAGGATTTAGATTTTACAAACCAATCAACAGTGGCAACCAGTTAAAATAAAGTGACCTGAACTGCTTATTATGTGAATTTGACAAAATACTAGCCAAATAACTAAGGAATAGGATCTTTCATTTAGAATCACCCTAATAGTGAAAAGGATCCTCATATCAGTTAATTGTCCTAATAACATTAAAAACAGCAGGACACACAGTGTAATGATTATAGGCATTGGTTCCCTAAGCTTCTAAAGAGACAATCATCTAGAGGTTGCAGGTTCAATTCTGACTGCAGTCAAGTAACAATACAAGAATACTTAGCACTTATACCTAGTTAACGGAATCAGAACAAGCAACCCCCGTGGATTAAATAAAGGACATGGTTCGAAGTTCTGTGTAGACCCCCGAGTTCGACAAACACCTGGAGAAGGCCAGAGGTCACATTGGCCAGAACATTGTGAGTATAACTGTTATGGTACCTACCTTACGGACTATAATGAACTCTTCCTATTACTATGAATACCGGGAGAATATTCATCTCAGTGTTAAGTTAACTCCAACCTAACACTTTGGCAGACAGACTGACATTCAACACTCTTTTACCTATGCTGTATTTATACTTTCGTTCAATTTACTTGTTTCGCATAATCCCAAGTTTGTGTCTTTCTTCCAGACCTTTCATTGGTCCCCAACAATAACAATAAAGATGAAAATAATAGTCCAAAAACCCTAAATGATAAAAAACATTAAAAACTTGTGGTTTTTTTCACTTTCCCTTCCTTTCTCCTGTTTTCTCTTCACCTCCTCCTGTCTTCTTCAGACTTTCTCTATCTGCTTCCTCCTACTTTCCTTTCTCTTCTTGCATTTTTACTTTCCTTCGTCACTCACCAATTACTTTGATGTCATTTGGGTGCCTTTTTATACTGCCCACAATGCATTGCATTCTCCTATGATAAGCCACCTCTCTTTTCCTCTGGATTCCTTATTAGTTATAACATGCCAGCAAGCATCATTCGACCACACGCACAGTTCAAACACATCAGTAAGTACTTTTTTGACCAAAAACATTTATCTTACCAGCAAGAAGATGAATAACTTGGTGAATCTGAGGTGTCACAGGGTGAAGATGAGCACTCCACAGCTTTCTACTTGTTACCACAAGAGTATTTTCCTCAGCAGGCAATGGCTAAAAGTTACAAGAATAAAAGATATAAAACATTTTCAATATTCATTTATATTCAGGTAAATTACAAGTTAGCATAAATGTTATTTCAATTCTTTTATCTTAATCATAGAAATACAGCAAAAACTAAGAAAAAATAATTTTTTTTTAACCATAAATTATTACCCTTAAGTAAATACATCTTGAACAATTTTTGATAAAAAATTATTTCTAGTGGAACATTATACAATAAAAATTAATATTATTAAGTACTACAATATCGCCCATAAATAAATTATACTTCTCACAATATTTAATAAAAAGGTAATTTTCTTCTAAAACAAAGATACCAGGATTTTATTATTTCTAGTGGAACATTATACAATCAAAATGGATATTAAGTTGGTGTTGAAACTGGATCCGATGGCTCAACTACTTAAACTTCTTAGATGTGTACTTATTTATAGGTGATACTGTAATACTGAATATCCATTTTGATTCTATTATGTCCTATTAGAAATAATAAAATCCAACTGTCTTTGATTTAAAAAAAAATATTTATAAAAACATTGTTACTTATTTATGGGCAATATATGATACCTAATTAAATAAAAAGGCCACTTATTCATGGGTGATACCGTAATAATTTATCTTCCCAGTGTAATTTTTGTTCTCACTTTTTTCTATTTTATTCACTATTTTAATTCTTATTTCATTCATTTATATATATCTTAATTTTATTCACTCATATATATCTTAATTTCGATTTCATTCATTCATAGATTATTTTCTATTTTATTCATCTATATATTCTTTAATTTCTATTTCATTCATACATAAATATCTTAATTTCTATTTCATTCATTTATGTATATTTTAATTTCGATTTTATTCATTCATATACATTTTCTTTATTCTACATTCAAACTTTAATTTCTATTTTATTCATTCATATATGTTTTAATTTCTATTTTATTCATATATATATATATATATATATATATATATATATATATATATACACACATTTTAATTTCTGTGTTAAAATGACAGTATCGCAGTCAATATTATGATTGGACAAAAATTGATTCCATATAAAATCATTTTAAAGAGCCATGTATCATAATTACAAATAACAAATGAAGAGTAATTGTTTTCTTATTTTACTGATCAGTTAATAATTGACAATAAATAAAGTAATTGTTTATCACTGACTTCTTTTGTTTGTATGGGCAAAGGCAATGGCAGAAGATCAGACAAAAGTAGCAGGCCACTGAGATAACGATATGGAGATGTCAGTGTGTGCTTCAATAATTCTTTCATCATTAGAGTCCACAAACTCTGACTGAGTCCTGAAAAGGAAAACAAATGAATAAATGAAAATAAAATATCTAAAAAAAAAACCCCTGATTTATATATATATATATATATATATATATATATAGAGAGAGAGAGAGATGAGGGTTAATAGGTTAACCAAGATGCTCTCATGGAATGTGACCAAATAAAGTTTTTTTTTTCAACATAGTCTTGTTTGCTGTCCACACAGTTCTTCCACTAATATTGTAGTGTTTGGATCCCACTGGTTCAAAACATCCTCAACAGCAAATATCACATCAGTCTATGCACTTTTCTGCCAACCCCCATATATATAGAGAGAGAGAGGGAGAGAGAAAGATCCTAATGATAGTGAAGGAGAAAAAATTTGATATGTAAAAATTAATTTAAATAAAGTCTGAATTCAGATGTTTTTAAAAACTAAATATAAAGCGAATTCTTCTGTCAAAGAAAATGCTGTGACTTTTTCTCTTACTGGTCCAATCCTCTATAGTGGTTTGGTTTGGTTTGGTTTAGCTTTATGGATTTTAACAGCATATCAACCTCTGCGGTTATTTTATGCTTAGAGTTTAGGACTTCTCTGACCACCCATCTAACCTTGTAAGAGCTAAAGTGGAGCATTGCAAGTCACTTGACTACTCAAATCAAGGACTGCTCAGCCACCAGGATTTCATCCTAAAACCTTATGGGTAGCCAACCACAGCCAACAGGTGTGAGTGGTCTTAACCCACTGCAGAGGTGCAGTTGGCATATTCTACAGCCCCAGTTGACAGGGCATTCATCAACAGTGAATGATTAAATAAAAAAGTAAAACAGTAAAAGGTTACATGTAAGGTTTGGTTTGGTTTGGTTTTATGGCATATCAACCATTGGTGGTTATTTAATGCCAAATCCTGTTTTTACATATATATTAAATACATGATTTGTAAACACATTTTGTAGATATACACAGGTAAATGATCAAACAGTTCTATTTCCAACAATTCAATTTAGCATAAAATAACAAATTTAGATGGTACCAAGTATTACTATGTATAACTAACAATTCAATCAAACATCAGTCATTTGTTTACATACAGTTAAATGATCAAACAGTTCTATTTCAAACAATTTGATTTAACATAAGTCATTTATTAGTACTCAGTTTAAATGTAAAACAGTCCTATTTGACCCATAGATAGGACTCTATCAGGTGCAACCACTCTGGACCAAAGTGGACCTAGGGTGATGGCAATGAATAGGTACTCTGCATTATCCAAAGTTCCAGCATTCCTGGGGCCTCACCATCAGATTGTTTAATATCATATCCAGGACACTTGTTGGGGGAGGAGGAATGTTAGCCCTCTGCAGAGATGCAATTGGTGTATTCTACAGCCCCAGCCAACTGGGTTAATAGTTAAGGGTTACAATAGTTGATATGTATCACACAATATATGATGCAAATCTGCTATAATGTAACAGTTAGGGTGTAGCAAGCCAGTTGCAAAGGGACCAAACTGCCAGTAGGATCTGCCATGCTATATGCTGTAAATTCACTCGTTAAAATAATTACAGTTAATCAAACCTAATTCAAGAGTACTAAGAGGAGAATGATATTTTAAAATTAACTGCTAACAAATTTAAATAATTACTCATTTCTAATATGCAATTATGTAATGATAAACAAAGCTTAAGCAAAAAGTTGAATAATTTGTATTTAAAAGTGTACATAATTATCAAATATTTACCATAACTAATTTTCATGAAATTATTGGTATTATCAATTGGAATATATAAAATTTTATAAGTATTAACAAAGTCATTAAAAGTTAACAGATTTGCCATTTAAAAGATTAGTCAAAATTTAACACCAAAATTTGAGGAGTCTATTAAGAAAGTAACCAATCATTTAATATTAATGAAAAAAGTATTTTACTTAGTGCAGCATTTTTCTTAAGACCTCAGATATTCATCCCAGCAATCTTACTTTTCAAAATGATCTAAAATATATTCTTTCAGGTTTACCATCAGCTGCTTTGTCATATTCTATTTAATTTTGTCCATAGAGTATCAACATAGATATTAGCTTTAGGAAAATCCAGAAGTCATGGGCTAAATCTTGATTGTTGAGGGGGTGATATGATGTTTTGCAAAAAAAAAAAATGAATAAAAAAAAAAAAGAAATCCACATGACTTCACTAATCTACTAGTGCTTGGTCATTGAGAATATGAGATTCATACAAAACACAAGGTCAGTCAAGAGAAACACACAAGAGAATATTGATTCATGAATGCAAAGTAAGGTCCCCTCTGATTGAATGTCAAGTTAGATCAAGGCTGCACAACTGGTTCTCAAGATATTCAAGATGGCTAACTTTGTAAATTAGTTGATACTTTCATTAAAATTCAATTGAGCAAATTTCTTTAATTGTTACTTTACTTTTGAAAATTCTTTAATGATTGAGTTTTGATATTTAAACAAAGAACAATGGCAAAACAATCATTGAATTGATATTGAAACTCAATGAACAAGATTAAATAGAATGTGGTAAAGCAGCTGATGATGATCCTGAAAGAAGATATTCTAAATCAGTTTGAAAAGTAGTAGGATTGCTGGGATGAATATCTGAGGTCTCAAGGACAAGAGTGCTTTGAAGAGGACAAAGGCGTAATTTTTTTTAAGAAAGGCTCCCTTTTTATTAATATTAAATTACTGGTTACTTTCCTGACAAATAACTTGTATATTTTAACTCATCTTTTAAATGGCAAATCGAAAGTATCAATTTTTAAATTTGTCTTGAAATTACAATTTTTTCTTCCAAAACCAACCATAAAACTATTTTCTTTTCAAGAATAAAATTTAGATTTAAATTTATAAATCATTTCATTCAGTTTAAAGGAATGTTAACATTTCATGGCAGATTTTTTAAGCACATTTAACACCGGAAAAATATTTTTCAGTAAAGCGTTCATCAAATAATATTGAAGAAAACCAAAGAATGTTAAAATGAAAATAGAAAACTGTACCTTCTTCATTTTCCATCAAAGTAGGTTGTGTAAAAGAAAGAAGCGTGTCAATAATCGATCTCTGGATCTGGAATTGAAAATGGCATTTTAATTACTTTGAAAGTATTTATTGTATCATTAGTTGCAACAGAATTAGTACCTAATATATGTTTTGCAGTTATATTGTAAATTAGTCAATATCATATTAGAATCATTGGTAGTAGAAGTGTGTTGGGTTCATAATCTAGAGATCCACAGATAGAAATTATGCTCTGTTAATAACTGTAAAAAAAAAAACCACTTCCATAAAGTGCTAACAGTAAAAGGTGACTTAGATTCACCAGGTAAGTAGTTAAGTGGGGGGTTAACTGACTTTCTACCAAGTCAGTGTATGATACAAGGTTGTTTTAAAGTGGAGAGCCACACACAAATCAAGACTCATATGTAACTAGACCAAAAAATGCTTTGTCCTGTTGGCATTTCCCTTTTACAGTGCCTCAGGCATCAAGCAATAAACTCAACTCTGCTAAACTGGTATAGCCTGGTGGAAGGCTTCCTGAGACCAGGTGATCATTAACCACTCAGGTGCCTGACAACTAGTTTTAACCAACTTCTTACCAAGTCAATACATGATACAAGGTCATTCTATAATGGGGAGCCACTCACAAATCGAGACTCATGTAGCCGATCCAAAAAATGCTTAGTCCTGTCAACATTTTCCTATTTGGGACATGTCAGGTGTTGAGCAATGCACTCAACTCTGCAAGTAGGTATAGCTTGGGGGCGGGGGGAATTGCTCCTCGAGACATGGTGATCATTAACTCCTCACATATCTGGCCTGGCAAGGTGTCAACAAGTAGATAAGTATTAATTTACTAAGCTTTTTGCTTAGATGTGGCACAAGGCCGAATGAATGGAGCACCCAATGAGACTCAAATTCACTCATGAAGGTTTGCTAGTCTAGCTTGCTAACCATTACATCACCCAAGGCACCCAGGCAAGTGGTTAAGTATAAATTGCGATCAAAAACCTGGTCTATTTACAACAAAAATCTTTGGAATAATCCATTTCTAATGAGTAATGTGGTCTATACCATTCTCTGAATAAACACTTTAATATTCATGATTCAAAAGTAGTACCTAAAATATATTTTGTTGTTTTATTGTATATTATAATCAATATCATTTTAGAACCATTTAGTATCAATGCTATCACAATATTTCAAGAAAATGTGATTATCATTATTTATCATACACATTGATTTAAACAAAAACTGCTGGCATAGCACCTCAAGAGCAAAATCAAAGGTTGTCGGCCAAGAAGTAAGACTTAGGAAGTAGGTTTATTCATGAATTAAAGAGGATTTCCAAGTAGATTCCTGAAAATGCTCTTTCCACTTCTGAAGAAATTAATAGCCAACTAGACATCAAACATGGCCACTTTACAGAGTAAGAAATTGATGCAGTTCTGAAAAAAAATTAAAAGCAGGAAAGCTGCAGGCTTCGATGAAATATCTCCTGAAGTTGGGAAGGCAAGGAAATTTAACAATATACTTCTTCAAATATTCAATACAGAGTATAAACAAAACAAAACAAAACAAAATAAAGAAGTAGACAAAAGGCTGCATCCCCCCCTTCCCTAAGAAAGGTCATCTTGTAATCACTAAGAACTACAGAGGCATAACGTTTACTGCTATCGCTGCTAAGGTTTATAATACCCTGCTTCTCAGTCATATCCAACCTGGAGTTGAGAAAATTCTAAGGAAAAGTTAGAACAGTTTTTGGAGAAATTGATCCACAACTTTTCAGATTCTTACTATTTGTTGAATCATTGAAAGAGTGTGTGCAAAAAATCTTGAGGCAACACTTTTGTTTGTTTTTTATCATTAAGGGTTTTCGGACTATTGTCTTCATCTTTATTGTTATTTCCACAACGTTTCAGCCGATATGTCCTCCGGCCTTCTTCAGGTGTTTGTCAAACTTGGGAACCTTTACGGAACTTCAAACTACATCCTTTAGACAACTTTTGTTTGTATATTTCTTCAAGACATTTGATTCCATACACAGCGGGGAAAAATAGGGCAAATATTACTAGCATATGTCCCCCCCCAACCCCCAAGAAACCATTATAATGGAGCTTGACAAAAAACATGAAAGCAATGGTTTGCTCACTCAATCATGACACCAACTTCTTTGACATTGTAGAGAATATTAATCAGAATTGTCAATAAAAAATTTCACTTTTATGCCGATGATATTTGAAAGATGACAGAAAATATTTTGTTAGAGTGCAAATAAATTACTTTTGTAAATATACAAGTAAATATTGGAGAACTATTTTATAACCAAAATTAATAAGCTGTTGGTTGGTTGTGTTTTATGGCAGATCAACCCTAGTAGATTATTTAATGCCAAATCCTCTTTATACGTATATATTAAATATATATAATTTGGTTTGTTTGGGTTTTATGGCATATCAACCCTTGTAAGTTATTTAATGCCAAATCCTCTTTTTACATATATATTAGATAATCATAATTTGGTATGGTTGAGTTTTATGGCATATCAACCATTGTAGGTTATTTAATGCCAAATTCTCTTTATGTGTATATATTGAATATATATAATTTGATTTGATGTAGGATTGAATAAAATAAATAAAATAAAAGTAAGTTCAAAAAGTTCCCAGAAGCCTCTGACAGGAAGTTGAAACTGTGCATGCCTAGAAACAAACCCAAGGGCAAGAAAAAGAGACTTGTTCTCTTTCAGCAGTGACCAATAGATTGGAAAGACCTACTTTCTTCTGCTGCTGGTGGGAAAACCATGTGTCTGCTTAGCGGCACACTGGTTCACTCTCCCACCAGTAGCAATTGTCTCCATTAACAGCAACCCATGACTAAAAACACTGAAGAATAGACATATCAACCCTGAAAATGACAAGTAAATTTCAACGCCTGATTTAGGACAAAAAAGTTTCTCAAATAGTCCAGGAGAACATTCCTCACTACAGAGTAACTGTTCAAAAACCCAAATAAAATAAAGTTGAAATTCAAAAGCTATCTCCTTTCTCCACCTCATTCCTTTTCTTCCTTTGCAGTCTTCACAGACAAGAAGATATCAGTGAATTAAAAGTAAAGTTGGCAACCTTAGTCAAAGGTGACCCACAGGCTCCCTTTTCAATAGCTACCACACTGAGGTTTTGGGGAGGGCGCTACTCCATTACCTGGATTGCTCCACTTTACCCTTGATCCTTATCTTATAAAGCTGAGTGCTAAGCAAGGCAGTATCAAGTACCATTTTTGAGTCTTTGGTATGACTCGACCTGGGATTGAACCCTGATCTCCCGGACCACTGGCGAACACTCTACTCATTAGGCCAATGGCCAGTGAATTAAGATGGGGTAATTCTTATCAACGGAGTCAGATATCCAAAACCCATACTGAACAAATAACCCAACAACAAATCTCAGTACTCCATATAGATTATTTAAGGCCAAACCTTGTTTATATATATATATATATATATATATATATATATATATATATATATGATTTGTGAGTGAATAGTTTGTAAGTAACATTTTCAAATGAGTCAGAGCTCATTTGTTTGCATACAGTTAAATGATTTCAAGTATTGCTATTTATTGTTTGCATATAATTAAATGGTTTCAAGTATTGCTATCTAACACCAATAATTCTATTGGCACACAGTTAAATAGTTTTAAATATAAACAGTTTTATTTGACCCATAGATGGGACCCTAACAGGTGGTAACACTCAGAGTCAGAGTGGACCTGGAAGTAATGGCAATGAAGAGGTACTCCACCTCTGGTTATCAGACTGTTTAGTGTCATATCCAGGACATTCATGGGAGAGGAGGGTTCTTACCCTTCTGCAGAGATGCAGTCAGTATATTCTACAGCCCCAGCCGACTGGGCTGTTAATAACCTGATACAGGATTAAACAATTTTATTTGCAGAAAAATGCCTTAAGACTTATAAAAGAATGATAAGAACTATTTTAAATAATAAATATTGTGGTGTAATGGTTATCGTCATAGGAAATGGACACGACGACACGAGTTCAAATCCTGGATGAGTTTGATTGCATTTCATGTAGCACTAATACCCTTGGGAAAGGTATGAATCCAATTATCCTCCCTCCAGCTATGGATAAATAGTAGGGCAGACTGGTTTCTTCAGCCTTGGTGAGGCAACTAGTCTAGGAGAAGGAAAACTCTGAATTCAAACCTGTTAAACTCCGCTTAAAAATTGACCTTGTGTCATATCCTGCCCGAGCGGAGGGGTTGGGTAAATATGATAACTGTTATATACTTACAAGCTGAATGTCATTTAAATATGGAGTAGCACTTGGCACAGAACAAAGAACTGCATGAAGTTCAAACAGAATTGGCAAAGTGGTGAGATCTCGGAACTGAAAATAAATAAAATAAAAATAAAAGACACTTTTAAAATCTGCAAGTTTATTTCCTGAAAATAGCCAAACTTTTCTTTTTTTTAAATTTTCTTTTTTACTGATAATTGAGATTTCTATTTATCAAAATTAATGAATGTTTCCATACATAGTGATTCGAAAAATATTCATATCATTATCATTTGTCAACTGTTTCATACACTTTTATTATTTCTATAGATGGACTGTATTTTTAATCCTTAGAACCATCCTGATATTTGTGTCATCAACATGGTGTAAAGTAAAGTTGGTGACCTTAGTCGAGGGTGACCCGAAGGCTCTCTTTTCAATAGCTACTACACTGAGGTGTAGGAGAGGGTGCTACTCCATTCCCAGAATTGATCCACTTTACCCTTAATCCTCACCTTATAGTACTGAGTGCTAAGCAAGGCAGCATCAAGTGCCATTTTTTGAGTCTTTGGTAGGACTCGACCTAGGATTGAACCCCAGTCTCCCGGACCATTGGTGAATACTTTACTCACTAGGCCAATTGCCCAACCCAAATACAGAATGCTATATGACAACCTAAAAGTACATGTACCCAGGTCATGTAAAAATCCATTCTAGGAATCCCCATTTCTACCTTGCTATTGTCAAACAACAATATATATTCAATTAGATATGACCTTACCTTTGACTCAGTGCATTCTGCTGATATTAGTATAAGCTTATTAATACTGGCCCCTATCCTTTGAATTATTTAAAAATAAAAATTTTAAAAAACAAAAACAATTAAATCAAATATTAATTTCTGTAGTAGTGGATGCAGTAACTAAATTTTAATCTCTAAACATTTTTCCCCTTCCATCCAAGACAAACTCTTTCAGTTAAATGACTGCTATTATAGTTGCCAAGGTGGAGGTAAGAAGAGAGAAATTGGCTATTTAAAAATGTATCCCTGGTTACTAAGGGAAGTGCTACTAAAAAACCTTTATGAGTAGTATTTCACCAACTGCATTTCTACTAACATTATGATCATGTCATGCAACTAGCATGGATTTTTCTGACTCTCTCTTGCCATTCATCTCTATCATCCATTGCTTCCAGCAGGTCTTCAAGACTACATCCTGTATCCATACAGAGCTTTTGTAGATAAGTTCTAGTTCGTTGTCCAACACTTGCAAAAGAGTCCATAGGAGAACATCACTTATAAGTTCGTCCTTAAATTTCATCAAATGCTAAAGTCCGTTCCCTTCATTTATAGATAAGCCCATGTTTTTTAACACATCAATTAGGATTAATTGGTTCACTATTTTGTAAATAATTCTATGAAATAATAATAATAATAATAATATATCTGTTATATATCCAACCTTTTTATGGGTATGTCCCATTCCTCATAAATACATCAGACACTATTGTGAGGGGGATAATTTTGCTGACTAGGTAGTCACTACAGGCAGTGGGTACTTTCTTCACCCTGCTGGCGAATATTGTATTTTGTTAAGGTTATAAAGATTTCCATTTCATTTCCAATTTTCGTTTTGGTTATTTCTCATTCAGTAACCTTTTTTTTCTAGGTTACAACTCACATACACACCAAAACAGATATGATTCCTTTAT
This sequence comes from Sepioteuthis lessoniana, assembly GCA_963585895.1. Lineage (NCBI taxonomy): Eukaryota > Metazoa > Mollusca > Cephalopoda > Myopsida > Loliginidae > Sepioteuthis > Sepioteuthis lessoniana. Next base: position 12,960,895 of record OY757932.1, on the reverse strand, counting down.
ACATATAGATGCACGCACAGATGAATATACCTTGCATTTTAATGTTCATAGTATTTCTTTTCTGAGTTATAAGTTGGCATATTGTTATATACTCTACCTGTGAACATTAATGGGTACGTGACATTCCTCATAAATATGTTGGACAATTTTGTGAGAGGGTGAAAATATACTAAGTCGTCACCACTAGCAGTGGTTACCTTCTTCATACCACTGGTGAGTATTGTATTTTGTTAAGGTTATAAAGATTTCCATTTCATTTCCAACCTCCATTTTTTTTTGGTTATTTCTCATTTAGTAATCTATTTTGTTAGGTTATAACAATATCATTAAAAAATTAAAAATTAAAAAAAAAACAGCTAAAAACAAGCTTTAAAAGAAACTATTAAATTATCTACCTCAGATCCTCTTGACATAATAAGGACAGCTAAAGTGGTGTGGATGATACTAAGTGCTGGTTTAAGTATAGCAAGTACTAGAAACAACTGGCTGTTACTCTGGGGAATACCTTGTTGCCAGGGTCGTTGGAGCCATTCAGTGAGTTTCTGCAAAAAAATAACAAAACAAAAATAAAATTCATTAATAAACAAAGGAAAAAATAAGCACTTAATAATAATCAGTATTAAAAATTAACTTATATACTGCTTTATTCTCTAAACATATCTTTAAAAAAAAATTACAAGATTGTAAATAAAATTATCTTTCAAAGACATCATTAATATCTAGAATTACAAAGATTGATTGATTTTAATGGCATGTCAACTTGTCTAAGGTTTTTCATTCCTAGAGGTTAGGGAATCACATTCATTGTATGTTCATATTTACATTTTATGTGTAGTTGTAATTTACTAAGTTTTTTGCTTAGATGTGGCACAAGGCCGTATGAATGGGGGCACTCAATGAGACTTGAAATTTATAGTTGTTTCTTAAGAGCCCCTCCCCTCACGCCTCTATTGAATATGAATACTTTTTAAGCAGATCTTTTTGATCAACAGATGGGACCCTAAAAATAGGGTCAATAAAGAATAAACAGCATGAAGACATATTGCTATAAAACATAGCTAATCAGAATTTCAAATTTCAAAAAAAAAAGTTGTCTTCCTAGAAAAAAAAAAGTATTCGCATTTAAAAGTAAAGTTGGCAACCTTAGTCGAGGGTGACCCGAACGCTCCCTTTTCAATAGCTACTATACCAATTGTAGGGGAGGGTGCTACTCCTTTCCCTGGATTGCTCCACTTTACTCTTGATCCTTACCTTATAATGCTGAGTGTTAAGCAAGGTGGCATCAAGTACCATTTTTTGAGTCTTTGGTGTGACTTGATCTGGGATTGAACCCCGGTCTCCCAGATCATTGGCGAACACTCTACTCATTAAACAACCTTTACCATGCACATTAGACCACCTTTGATCTATGCACATTACACTACCTTTGATCTACGTGCATTATACTACTAGCGCATCCCATTATCAAAATTGATGGAAAAACATCATAACATACATTTCTAAAATCCATAACTTTTAGTAGGCAAATCTAATCAAAATTAATTCCCCATTTAGAATTTATTGTAAAGATGAATAAGGTGGTTTTGTTTCTTGGTTTAATTGTATATCAACTTTATTTAAAACCAAAACCATTCTTGTAAAAGAATAGTAGTGGTACTATTTAATCTATAGCTGTCATACCTTTTCCAAGAGTATTAGTTTGCCCAGTCGGCTGGGGCTGTAGAATACACTGACTGTTTTTCTACAGAGGAGTTAGACCCCACCCCCAAGAGTATCCAGGAGATGACATCCACTAAACAATCTGATAGTGAGGTTCCAGTGATGCTGGAGTTTGGGGGAATGCAGAGTACCCCTTCATTGCCATCACTCCCTGGTTTACTAAGACCCAGAGTGGTAGTACCTGATAGGGTCCTATCTATGGGCCAAATATAATTAAACTGTGGTACTTATGCTAACCTGAATTGCTTGAAATGGAACTGTTTTTGTATGCTAAACTGAATTGTTTGAAATAGAACTGTTTTGACATTTAACTGGGAGTAATCAAAAACTATGCTCATACTAAACTGAAATGTTTGAATTAGAACTGTTAGATTAAACTGAATAGCTTGAAATAGAAATGTTTTTCACAAATTGTGTACTCATGCTAAACCGAATTAATTGAAATAGAACTGTTTATTTGTATATAATTGGATTTGGCATTACATAACCGACAAAGGTTGATATGCCATAAAACCCAAACAAACAAGGGTATCAGTCCCAAACTAAATACAATAGAGCAACTGGAGTTCAAACTATGATGTCACAGTCCAGCAGGTTAGAAACTAACCTCAGGGTCTCTATACATCATTTGGATGGATCAATAATGTTCAGTCTTTTACGATTAATAGAGAAGTGTTGGGTGAAGTGCATTTCAGGTTTATAGGTTACAAATTTGATTGAAGTAATAATGAAAGGAAATGACAATGACTTACTTGAAGAAAACTTGTGAATAATGGGAAACAATCTTCACTTAACAATTCAATAATGACGTATTTGTATCTTAACTCAACTGGTTTCTCTGGAGAAAAAAAGAAAAAAAAAATTAATATAAATTAAATAATAAAAAACAATAAACATTTATAGATTCTTTTTCAATGTCAATTGAGGGTTAAGGGAAATTCAGCATGCAATAATAACAATCATTAAAAAAAATAAATTTTTTATACATTTTTTTTAATCAACTTTGTTATTTATAAACAAATTTTACTTCAGAAAAAAAAATACTTGCTAGAAAATTCCACCTTTGTCTATAAAAATTATTTCACAAAGATTACCTAAATTCTGAGAGATAAGTTCAAAAGAAAATACATTAGTCAGAATTAATTCTTAAGAGGAAAAAAAATATCCCCAAAATACATATAACAGGTAAAAATAAGGTTTTTATAAAATAGTAAAAGAGGTGTTACAATCTTATTTTTGGTTACATAGTTTCAATGCTGTAGAGTTTGGTGATAAATAATACCTAATAATATCTGTGCTGATTTTATGTTTCACTAGAAATGATAAAATACTGGTATCTTTGGCTTAGAAGAAAATTAACTTTTTATCAAAAAAAATTGATAGGGATCTACTTATTTATGAGTTATACAATATATGATCACCAGTTTAGCACAAGGCCACTTATTTATGAACAATACAATATATGATCACCAGTTTAGTACAAGGCCATTTATTTATGAGCTATACAATATATGGTCACCAGTTTAGCACAAGGCCACTTATTTATGAGCTATACAATATATGATCACCAGTTTAGCACAAGGCCATTTATTCATGAGCTATACAATATATGGTCACCAGTTTAGTACAAGGCCATTTATTTATGAGCTATACAATATATGGTCACCAGTTTAGCACAAGGCCATTTATTTATGAGCTATACAATATATGGTCACCAGTTTAGCACAAGGCCACTTATTTATGAGCTATATAATATATGATCACCAGTTTAGCACAAGGCCATTTATTTATGAGCTATACAATATATGGTCACCAGTTTAGTACAAGGCCATTTATTTATGAGCTATACAATATATGGTCATCAGTTTAGCACAAAGCCATTTATTTATGAGTGATACAATACATGATCACCAGTTTAGTACAAGGCCACTTACTTATGAGCTATTACGTATTAAATGACCAACAACTAATATTATAAAAATATAAACAAGATGCACCTTGTTACACCTTGTCATTAACAACATCAACTACTTTATCTAGGAAAAGTAAAAAACAAAAAAAAAAGTGGGAGTATCTTACCATGTGTATATTTGCAATCAGGGGGCACTGCCAACCAATTAAGAATACGCATAACCGTAATGAGGCCCCTGGGTAATTTAAGGATGTCATCTGCATATATCTTCAGCTGTAATATGAGAGGTTGCAGACTCTCATGAGAAAAGATGGGTACCTTCTTGGTTGGATTCAGCCATTCCTGTAACTCTTGAAGTTTGGATGTCGCTTCTAGCAAGTCAAAGTTACGAGATTTATGAACAGGGACTAGAGACAGAGACACAAATACATAAATTAAAAAGAAAAAGAAATTCATAAAGAGATACATGCACACATACATATATGGAAAACAATGATGAATAAATAAACACAACAAAGCAACAAAAATATCAAGATACAAGATGATGAGTCACTATACAAAATTATAAGACAAGTAAAAAAGCAACAACAGAAATACTAAAATCTATGAAACCCATTCTTAACTAGAAATTGATTCCTCTCTTCCGATAAGTTAAGACATCACATCAAGACAGATGAACCGTAAAGTATCACCCATAAATAAGTAAACCTATAAACCTTTAGTAACGTTGCCTCATAGATGTGGCACCATCTCGAACATTAATAGGTGTTACATTACGCAAAATACAAGATAGATCCATTATTTCTTTAGATATGGAAAGTTTATTTCTGACCATAACATTTTATACAGCAGTTGTTATCCGAAACACAAAAGAAAGATTGGTATAAGGATTTACTTATGTCATAGAAATGCAATCAGACAAAAGAAAATACCAACTGTCCTTTTCTCCCATGACCACGGCCTTACTCTCAAGAGGGCTGCTTGAAAATGCCAGGACTAATTCATCAACTGTCTTTGACTGAACTCTGAACTCGACTGCCCCCAACTGACTAAATAACTCTGCTTATATAATGTTTTAATTACCTCATCAACTAATCATAAGAACATGTGTCATTAAATTTCTAGTGTTAATAAAAACCACCATCAATTTCCATTTTATCTTACATTATGTAATAGTCTAAATAAATAATTTTTGATGCAACAGTTCATTGTGAAATTTTATGTTTATTAAAGTCATTTCTTGAAAAATTTGATTTTATTGCAACAATCCTCGGTTTTCTTTCAAACTATATGCTGAATTCAATGTGTTTTTCATTATGACTTCAATCGGCTTCAAGGCATGCCAACAGGATAGAATCCTTTGACTCACTCTCACCATCCATCCCTATTGGTCATTGGTAGGTCCTCAAGACAGTGTACATTGTCTACACAGAGCTGATGAAGTTTTTGCTGTTCAACCAACACTGGTGTTGTAGCACTATGTGGTTGGGCTGCCAAAGCAGACGATTCAATTGTCTGTTTTGGCGCAAAACCAGACAAAGGATTCTTGGACATGAAATCTCGCTGTATCCGGAAGTGGAAAGGGGACGCGAGAGAGGCAGTTGACGGGGGATCCGGACGAGGGCAGTTGACGACACGACTCAACAGAGAGGCAGTTGGCGGCTGGACAGCAGAGAGGCGAGCAGAAGAGAGTTGGCATGGAACCACGGACAGGGGCAGTCAACACCGGACACCGGAGCAGAGAGGCGAGGCAGCATGGGATAGGGTCCAGCGACAGTGAGTCAAGATGAGTCTGATTCCAGTAGCATTGTGGAATTTTCGCTAGTAACCCACGCTAGCGTTAGTCCATATATGCTATCAGGAATGCAAAGTGTTGCATACCTTCCTCTGCTCTTGGTTAACCCCAAGCTTTGTTCGTGTTTGTTCGTTTGTCCTTCTATTTTCTCCGTTCCCTCGATCGTATTCTTGTGTAGGTAAAGAAATGTGCGTTACCCCCTCGAACCACTAGTTGATCACCGGCCGGCGTAAGAAGTGACATGGTTAGAAGAAAGTTAATGTGTGTGGGGGTGAGGGTGTAACGTTTACAGTGTGTCCATGTGTAAGAGTCCATAGGAGAACATCATTTATGAGTTCATTTTTACTTCTCCAGCAGTGTACAACAGGTCTTGCTCATGGGGCATAAGTGGCCATACTACTGCTGTTTTATAGGGTGCTGCTTCCAGGATTTGTTCAAAACAGAACACAGCATCTTTGTGTAGTTATAATTTAGCTTTTTCTCCAGGCAATTCATTAAAATTCAAGAAGTGCAACTGTAATATAATGGCCGAGGGATTTCGTTTTATGCCTTTGGGTTTAGTTAGGCTGAGAACCTTTCAGCTCAGTGCATGGGTTACTTAGGTGCAACATTAACACAGGTGTTCACGCGAACGTATCACTCAGAGATGTCACAATAGCCCAGATGGGAAATGGGGCTACAGAGTGCGGGTGATGTCATGCACTGGAAGCGCATGGAGGATTTTTGGGATTTTGAAAAAGTCAGTTAGTTGAGTTGAGAACTAGACACCGAATGAGAAGGGTCGACTTTCGCTTGCTCGCCGAGGCCTTGGGCAGGTGCCGCACGAGATGAGGTGGGGGCAGATGGAAAAGCCAGAATAGAAAGAATGTGTATCTCTCTCCTTATGTCGAAGAACCTTTAAACTCAAAGGTAATAAAAAGTTTCGTACCTGAACTAAGAAGTCGTAAGTGTTTTTGTGTTTCGAGATTCCTATGTTCTTTGTATATATGTTACGAACATTCTATGTACGTTTCACGTAGCCATATCTGGCTATGTAACACAACACTACATTAGTACTAACATAGCTACAACTTGAAAGAACTTCTGTTTCATTTATTCAGTCATTAAATATCAATAGCAGTCCATGCTTTTCCTATGCAATATGCTTACATCACTTTCAATAGATGAGATATTGTATATGAACTGGTTTACTAAGTTCAAAGGCTTGCCATTTCATGAGAAGATAGCACCATCTTGATTAGAATACATCAGATATTATTTATTTATTGTTAAACGGCACTGAAATTTTGTAACCAAAAAATACAAATAAGTAGGGGTCCAAAAATAAGTTTATATTTTTATAAAAATGTTTACAGAGATGTTGCAATTTTATTTTTCATTACCAAAATTCAGTGTTGTATAAATTTTGTAAAAAAGAATACCCATTTTGATTGTATATTTCATGAGAAAAAATAAAATTTTGGTATCTTTGATTAAAAAAAAATTGGTATGTGGTGTATTTATTTATGGGTGATACAGTGTATTTCATTAACCTATATCTAAAAGTCATAAGATCCCAATTTACGTTTCAAGACACTTTTGAAATTGCTACTAATATATCTTAAGGATGACAGATTGAATATGAATTTTACTTCTAGCATTACACATGCATACAATTAGCAGAAAAAAAAATAGATTTTATATATGAGTTGAGATTTGTATGATGGATATCCAAATATGATAAATTTATTTACACAAGTTAATTAAAATCAAAATGTGAATTGATTGATGTGAACATTAAATCAACACATTTGAAAAAAGGTAAAAACAAGCTCAAATTTAGTAAATGAATTATATATTCACATAGACAGAGTCACATATATGTATATAAATTAAATGAAAATCTAATACTAAAAAATAAAAATAAAAATGACTATTGCAACAGTAAACAGAGAAAGAGCAAGGAATTACCCACTCACTGACATGTGTCAACCTTTGGAAGTAGTCAAAGTAAAATCAATGAATTTTTTTCATTTAAAATTCAGAGGAAAGATGTAAATAAAATTATTTTACAGTCTTCTGTCTCTAATTTTCAAGATACTAAAAATGTACAATGTATTTTATAAAGTATCTTCATTGCATTTTTTTTTATCTTGTTCCTTTTTGCAGCCTATTACATATTTATACCAAGAAATGCCAAGAGACTTATTTCTTGTGTCCTCAAAACAACAAAATCAGATAGAACATTTTTAATCTCACTTTGTTTCTTCCTTTTTCTCATAAAGGTCAACTCTATATGGAGGTGCCTGTAGTGTAATGGTTATCATCATAGGAAATAGACACAGCAACCAGAGTTCAAATTCAAGATGAGTTCGTGTTTTGCTTAAAGGCAGATAAACTTCTGTTGGGTCATTAATGCCAAAAAGGTTTAAATTGGTTTTGTCTTCTATGTGAGTTTTATTGTTTAGGGTATGGGATTTTATAATAGGGTTTGATTATATTTGGTCAGGTTTTGATGAAAAGGTTGTTTATTTCTTTTTTTTTTTTAGAAAATCAAGATGTCTTTTTGTTTGGTGTTTTTGAAAAGATTCTTTAGGTTGCTTGTCTAGCAGTATTTTGGGCAAATCTATCTGAAACTGTCACAGTTTAAAAGAATGTGTTCGACTGTGAGGGGTACTTTGCACATTAGACATATTGGGGTGTCTTCTATTTCTAGGAAGAGAGAGTGTGTGATGTAGGTGTGGCTAATGTGAAATCTAGAGAGTATCACCTTTTTTTTCTGTTTCTTCTGTAACCTACCAGCCACTCAGCAATAGTATCTTGTCTATGGTGGAGTTTGTGTATTTGATTGTCCCATGATTTTTATCATTTGTCATGTATGAATTTGTTAATGGTTGGTTTTAGATCACTGTATGAGAATTTTGTACTTGATATGTCAGGAGTGCTTTTTTTGCATTTATGTCCACCCTTACATTTCCATGTCTACCAATATGACATGGTATCCAGGTGAGAATGATGCTAGTATTTTTAGAAAAAGAATTCATTTTGTTTAGAAGTAATAAGAGGAGTTGATGTATCTTTGTTCTGTAGAGCTAGGAGTCTGAGCAGAAGATAAATTTGGAGGTTGCTCAGTCAGCTGGACTGTAGAATACACCTCTGCAGAGGGGTAAGAGCCAATACAAGTGTCCTGAATATGACACTTATCAATCTGATGGTGAGGTTCCAGTGATGCTGGAGCTTTGGGGAATGCAGAATACTCTTTCAATGCCATTGCTCCCAAGCCCACTCTGGCCCAGAGTGGTAGCACTTGATAGGGCCCTATCTATGGGTCAAATAGAACTAAACTGTGTACTTATACTAAACTGAATTACTTGAAAGAGAACTGTTTTGATATTTAAACTGCATACTTATGCTAAACTGAATAGCTTGAAATAAAATTTTTTTTGACATTTAAACTGTACTTATGCTAAACTGAATTGTTTGAAATAGGACTTTTTTTTGTATAAAAATAGATTTGGCATTAAATAACCTACAAAGGTTGATATGCCATAAATCCAAACAAACAAACAAATTTGGAGGATTTGTGGTTAGCTATGTTCATGACTGGGTCAATAGTTATGACTTCTGCACTATAGACTGATGATTCATTTGAGAAGATATTTTAGCAGTTCTTGGTTTTTAGCAGCACAACCAACTTTCATTTCCTGTTTAGACCTCTCTGTATAGACGTGTTGATGATCTGGGAAGTTATTTTGGATGTTGAGAAATTTTTCTGGGAAAGTGATAGGGTGTGTTTTGGTTTTGAATGATTTGGTTAGTTCTAGTTTTACTATTGGTTGACTTATGGTCCATGGTGCTGTTTTGAAGAAGATGATGATGATATGTATTTAGGGGGTTGATTTTGAGTTAATTGAGGAGGTTAGAAATTCTTAGATTAAGAGGTTTGAAGGCCTTTGCTTTATTTTCAATCAGGTTTTACCATGATGCAGTTATCAGTAGAATTTTGGGGGCATGAGAAGAGTTTATGTCTTCTCAAAGAGAAAGGGGATTCATTAGCTTCTATGTAAAAGTTTTCAATTGGAGAGGTAGTGAAGGCTTTTAGGGCAGGATGGAGTTCCTGGTGGTGGATGGTTTCAAGTTCTCGGAGGTAGGACTTTTGCATTTTGTGGATTTGGCGGAAGGGCATACACCTGGCTTTTTTATTTGAGATTTTTAATCCATTTTCCAGGGTTCATTTTGATATTATGTTGATATATTGTTGGATTTTTTCTTTCTATGGTAGCTGTATTTTTAGAGCTGTGATAAATTAGGAAGTTGTCAACATATAATGATATGTTTATTTCCGGGAAGCAACAGGTTCTTATCTTATTAGTTTTAATTATGAAGAGGATTACAAATAGGACGCTACCCTGAGGTACACCTATTTCTTGTGGTCTTGGATTGGAGAATTCATTATTTACTCATGTTTGGAAAGTTTGATCTTCTCAGAAATGTTTTATAAAAATGTAGATTTTTAATAGTATATATATATATATATATATATATATATATATATATATATACCCAAGAAGCAAGATATATATATACCCAAGAAGCAAGATGTGTCACACAGTCAATTTTTTAAATAGAATTTAACAGTTTTCTTTCTCTTAGATGGGTTGCCATTCCAGAGTTAGCCCAGTCTGCCCTATTATTTACCTATAGCAAGAAGGAGAATAGTTGGATGCATACCTTTCTCAAGAGTATTAGCACTTTGTGAAATGCAAACCATCTAGTCCAAGATTTGAACCTGGGTCGCCATGTTCATTTATTACAACAATAACCATTACATCGTAAGTGCCTCCAGATTTTAATTCCTTTTAATAATATATAAGCACAATTTTCTTTTTTTTACTCTTTTTCCAGTTTGCTTCTATGACATTTATTGTGAAATCATTCTAGAGAGAGTTATCTCCCTTATCTTTTACACACTGTTTCTTATTTTTCAAAGAGTTTCAATCTTAAATATTTTATGAAATATATATTATCTATAGGGTGAAGGGTGAGATCTAGAACAAAATAGAAATGTATTATGGCCAGCGATGTGGAAAATTGGCCTGGCTAATTAGAGATTATTTTATGAAATTGTATAGGATGCTGTATGCATCATTTTGGTAATAATTTTATCTATCCTGATATTCTTGTAGCATGTATATATATATATATATATATATATATATATATATATGCTGGTTTCCTCGTGGCTGAGGGGTAGAGTCTTGGATTGGTGTTTGAGTCAACCGGGTTTCGATCCGAGCTATGGGAATCTAGTATGTCTAGCCACACTGATGAGTTCTGATAGAATGAAACAGATCTGTCTATGGATGACTATATATATATATATACACGCTCCCACATGGGGGTTGAGCACTCTAGTGAAGGAATTTTCAGCCGCCGCTCGCATAATGCAAAGCTCTTCAAAAGAACTGAGCACTCTGGTAGCCGATAGGGTATGAAAATGTAAACAAACGGCTGCTGCTGTTACTACATAATACCTTAAAAATTCACTTAGCCAAACATGGTACGCTTGTTGGCCGAGCGATCTGAGACTTAGTCTAACGTAAAGTTGGATGGGTTTTGATCCCGGCTTCAAGCGTCCTACGTGTCTAGCCACACTGAAGAGTTCTGATAGAATGAAACAGTCTGTCTGCAGATGACAATATATATATATATATATATATATTATATTTTTGTTCAATTGCATATCATAGGATGAGGGAATGTTGCTTGATTATCATACTGATTTCATTTTTGTTGATATTTTACAAGATCTTTGACAAATCTTGTTATTATGTGACCTTTTTATGCTGATAGATATCTGGACAATCACTAACAAGTTTTGCACATTGTTGTAAAAGTAATTTCTTCAAGACTCTGTGGCTGCAAACTAATCTGAACTTACAGTTTGTGTTTGTACAGACAAAAAAACGTTTCATATTTTTGATGATTTTAATTTTAGTATATCCATAATTTGTTTTTGTTTTTTTTTGTATGTGAAAAGATTTAGAACGAACAATGTTCAAATTTGTCTTTACTGAATCTTAAAATATTAAAATGGAACGTCTTTTCTTTCTCAGTCTTTTCTTTTCCAGTTAAGAATTTTTTTTTTTTCACATTTGTAGAAAACATCAAATTTTATTATTGAATCCTACATTTTATCCTAATATATAAAACAAACATATAAATATAATTCAGCCCTGAAACCATGCCTGAATCCAAGGTCATCATCTGATGAAGACTATTGGAAGCAAAACTGCAATTTATGTGGCAGTTTTTGTATATAATCTCTAACCTTAAAAAATCTCCAAATTTTAATGGATTCCATCTATGAAAAGTTACACAAACTATTTTCAGCACAAACTGTTTCAAAATATCAGGGTGATTAGTATTACAAAGATGCATACCATAGGACAATGAGTGGGTAGGATACTAATCTGACAGAACATTCATTAGGGAATGTAAATACCCTAATGGATGTTTGTAGAAACAGGTAATATATTGATCTTGTTTATTTTAGGGATATATCTGTCTCCAACCACCATTTTACAGTGAACTTTCTCTTTTCTGTTTAAACTTGTATACTGCAACATTATTTCCATGACTGAGAAAAATCAATAATTTGTGAGTATTTACCAACCCCTCCGCACAGGCAGGATGTAATACAAGGTGAATTTTTAAGCAGAGTTTAACAGATTTCAATTCAGAGTTTTTATTTCTTCTAGACTGGTTTCCTAACAAAAGCTGAAGAATCCAACCTGCTCTACTATTTACCCATATCTGGAGTGAGAATAATTGGATTCATTCCTTTCCCATGGGTATTAGCACTATGTGAAATATAATCAGCCTCATCCAGGATTTGAAATTGGTTAGGAAATTTTCAACTCAATGTCTGGCTTATATATATTTACCAACCCCTCTGCTCGGGCAGGATATGACACAAGGTCAATTTTTAAGCAGAGTTTAACAGGTTTGAATTCAGAGTTTTCCTTCTCATAGACTAGTTGCCTCACCAAGGCGGAAGAACCTAGTCTACCCTACTATTTACCCATATCTGGAGTGAGAATAATTGGATTCATTCCTTTCCCATGGGGATTAGCTCTATGTGAAATACAATCAGCCTTAAAAACATTCTCCAGGGTCCCATTAGTCCCATGGAAAATTTGTTGGTCAGGGTTCTAGCCATCTTTGAGTAAGAAAGAGATTAAAAAAAAAGAAGATATTCAAACGTAAAATATAGGAAGATAATGATCATCTATCAATAATAATAAAATTTAATGCTTTCTGTAAATTATCTCAATGGTCTGAATATCTTTATCAACACTTAGATTGGTAGCTTTAGTGTATCTCAGATAATAAATAGAAAAATATAATTCTTTAAAACTTATATCTTAATTCTTCTTGTGTGTGTATGATCGGATAAAAGGATTTATATCATTATTTGAAAAAAAAAAAAAGGCCAGGGTACTTACGGTCTGGAGTGGGTGTGTTCATCAAGCACTTACCATCTTCACTGATGGCGAGAAGTTGAGATGCGAACCTTTGAAGCATTTCCATATTTTCAGATTGACGAATCAACAATAGAAGAAGTTCTGTCACATAACCAGCACACACAGATTTCTTTAAGCGAGCGTCTCTTACATCATCACCTAAATGCAAGGATATCAAACAAATCTATTAGTAGTTGTTTTGGTTTCAGGATTTATTCACTTAATAACTCATACCCAGGACACCCCCAGAAGAAAATGGAATCTTACCCCTCAGCAGGGGATACAGACAGGGTGCAAAACACACAAATGATGAGGAGAAACATAAAATCAAAGATATGAGGTAAATACCATAACCAACAAAATGGTAGCACTCCATTTAGAAGTTCTGAAAATACTGTAAGATTTATGAATATTCTAAAAAACAAAATTTTGGTTTGGTTGGGTTTTATGACATATCAACCATTGTGGATTATTTACTGCCAAATCTTGTCTATATATATATATTAAATATATATGATTTGTAAAGACATTTTATTGATCCTATTTACCAACCCCCCCGCTTGGGTAGGATATGACACAAGGTCAATTTTTAAGCGGAGTTTAACAGGTTTGAATTCAGAGTTTTCCTTCTTCTAGACTAGTTGCCTCACCAAGGCAGAAGAACCCAGTCTGTCCTACTATTTACCCATAGCTGGAGGGAGAATAATTGGATTCATACCTTTCCCAAAGGTATTAGAGCTATGTGGAATGCAATCATTCTCGTCCAGGATTTGAACCCGTGTCGTTGTGTCCATTTCCTACGACGATAACCATTACACCACAGGCACCTCCTAAAAGACATTTTATTGATAACATTTTTAAACAAGCCTGAACTCATTTTTTTGGTTCTCAAAGTCAATGCTAATATAAAAAATGTCACAAGACCCTAACAGGTATTACCACTCCAGGCCAGAGTGAACCGAAGAGTAATTCCAATGAATGGGTACTCCACACTCCACAGAGCTGGAGCCTCACCAGTGAATTCTGTTTAGTGTCATACCCACAACGGCACCTTGGGTAGCGTAATGGTTAGCAAGCTTGACTAGCAAACCTGCAAGAGTGAGTTCGAGTCTCATTAGGTGCCCCATTTATTCGGCCTTGTGCCACATCTAAGCAAAATGCTTAGTAAATTACTATTCACTACATCCATCACTTTTTTGAAGGAAGAGGTCTTACCCCTTTTCAAAGAATACAGTTAGCACAATCTAAGCCCTAAGCGTGTATATTTTTGCTTGAGGAATAGAGAAAACAAGTAGACATTTACAAATATAGTTAATACATTTACTTTAAATGAACTTAACTATTGACCAGTCAATGTTAAAAAATAATTAACCCCTCCAAAAAGTTATGGAATAGATAACCAAAAGGAAATAAAAGTTTAAAATCTAACCTGTTGGTTCAACAAAAGGAAGGAGAACTTTAAGATTTTGGTCAAGTCCAAGCACATTCACAACCGATTCTCGTCCCATTGTGTTGACTGTCATTGAGTACATACTATGCAAAAGTGCAAGTGGTTCAGCATCATCAATATCTTTGTCGAGGGCTGCTGAAAAAAAAAAAAAAAAAAAAATTAACAAATAAACAAACCGCAAAATGAATGATAACAACTTACCATAGAAATCATCTTTTAAAATTTGCAATTTTAAAATCACACATCAAAAGGGTTGTCATCGTGGTGTAATGGTTAAAGCGATGGACTGCGGAATCGTAGTACGCGAGTTCGTACTCTAGTCGCGCTATTACGTTCACTTTCGGGCAAATACCCTTGGGAAAGGTATGAACCCCCTTATCCTCCCAGCTATGGGTTAAATAGTACCACTACTGTTCTTCTAGGAGAATGGCTTTGGCATTAAATAACCTACAAAGGTTGATATGCCATTAAACAAAGAAACCAAACCAAACCAAAATGACATCTCAAAATGTAACAGTTAATCATGTTTTACCTATAAAAAAAGTTTATAAGCTGAAAAGTTAATATGATGATGTCATATCTGCTGTTGATAACTTTTTTACCAATGAGATTCAAGCACTGCAACACTAGTGGAAGAAGTGTGCGAACTGCAATGAGGACTATATAGAAAAATAAACATAGTTAGGTCATATTCAATAAAAGTATCAAGGTCAGCCAACTTTTCAGCTGACACTTGTAAAGCAAATTGTCTTATTCTCTAAATTGGTGTTTTTCAACTGACGTAATTCATCTTTTGGTGTGACAAAGGAATTTTAAGGAGAATAAATCCTTTCTCAAACCAAGCCCATCAAACAGTATTCCAGTACAATTTTTGAATAAATTCAAAAATACTAAAATAGGGAAATATTAATTTGTTTTTCTCCTTCTCTATTGAAATTCAGTTTTATCAGCCTTGAAGATAACTGACCATTATATACATGTATACTGGTTTATTTTTTATTCTTTTTTTTAAAATTTTATGATTATCCAACAAAGTTTGGAAAACTAAATTACAATAAATAAGGAGAAAAACAAATTTACATTTTTGTGTTCATTAAATGATTTTAAAATGAATTTTATATAATTGTACTGTCCAGATTTAGTAACTAAGTAACTGAAATCCATATAAACTTTTACTTTTTTAAGTAGAAAAACAAAAGTTTTAAATTTATGTAAATTATTTATTTTTTGATTGTTTTAAAACTCGTAAATTAATTATTACATTATTATTGTTAATGAATGTTGACTTTCTCAATAACATCTTGTTTCAAATTCTAATATTAAAAATATGTACAATTTGGATTTTAATATAATCAATATTTGAATTTACATATTTGGTATGTATCGTAGTAATGCCACAAACAATCTTACCTTGAAGAAACAGAAGGTGTGCACTCTCTGCTACCGGCACACGGAAATCAGAAGAAGAAAAGGATGCAAGAGATGTGACTTGTTTTATGGAGGAGAACGAGATAAACCTTCGTGAAATGGCGAGATTTGATGAACATAAAAGAGACTAAGTTTGAAGTGGAAAAGAGCAGCATTTTACTGATGTCTGATTGGTGAACATCCATCAGTTCATTTTGCAAGTTAAGTGAGTTGACTAGCGCCCACTAGGTTGATTCCTCTTCAACTAGACTTCTGAAACCAACTAGAGTATGATGGTCTAACTTCAACCATTTTAGTACCTGGCTCAATGTCACAAAATAAAAAAATTGTTGAAAATTCACTAAGTGTCTGCATATATGGATGATCTAAAAAATATGTTTTGGTATCAAGATTACAGATGGAAACAAACCACGAGATGTTGTTTTATTAAAAAGGTTTTAAGTAAAGCTGCTAAATTTGGTATGTACACTTGCTGGATTTAAGGGAAGGTTTAAACATAAATGTTTTGTTCCTCAGAGAGAAAAAAGAGGGCTTTCATCAAGAGGACGTTTTTATAAGCAATAATCAGTGAAAAGCCATGTTCCTGCAAGACATAGTTAATTATACAGAATCTAAATTTCCAAGTGCTGGAGATGTAAAATATTTAAATAGCATCATTACTTAGGATTAACATTCTGGACAAAAACAAAAATATTTAAACAAATAAGCAACTATCAATAATTTAAAAATATTTCTACAAAACTTGGTAAAATATTTTTCACAGAACTAATCTCTTTTCTGTTGGGAAAATTTATCTTTTCTAATAACAATTACAAAAACACTGATAATCAAATACAGTGAAACCTCGGTTGTTGAACATAATTCATTACAAAATCATGTTCTACTACTGATTTGTTTGAAAACTGAAACAATGTTGCTCGGAAAGACATGGCCAGCCATTTGCCTGTTTGGTTTGGCATGGCAGTCATTCCATTTTCATCAGCTCTACTTGTGCGTTTGAACTCTGAAAATTTATTCGATCACAGAGGCAGCTTTTACTCCAAGTTTGACTCCAAGTGAATTGTTGGACTTAAGAGTTGTTCAATAACCGAGTTCCCACTGTATCTATATATTACTAAAATTCTCAATTTGTGTGTGTGTGTGTGTGTGTATGTATATATATATATATACATATTTCTCTTAAACATGCTTTGTTAAAAACCATAGACAAGGTTCAATTTAAAATTTAAAAAAATTGTCCAAAGTTTTTCGCAAGATCTTTCTATTATCATTGGTAATTTTCAAGTTGGTTGGTTTGTTGGGTTTTATGGCATATCAACCTTTGTAGGTTATTTAACGCCAAATCCATTTTTATGTAAATAATCTGTTCTATTTAAAACAATTCAGTTTAGCATAAGTACAGTTTAATTGTTAAAAACATTTCCATTTCCAACTATTCAAGTAGTTACAGGTAACAATTCAGTTAAGTGTAAATTCAGTTTTAATGTTGAAAAACGGTTCTATCTCAAATAATTCAGTTAAGCATAAGCACACAATTTAAATGTAAGTATGGTTTAATTGTCAAAAACATTTCTATTTCAAACAATTCAGTTTAGCATAAGTATGCTGTTAGTTCTATTTAACCCATAGATAGGGCCCAATCAGGTGCTAACACTCCGGGCCAGAGTGGACCTGGGAGCGATGGCAATGAAGGGGTACTCCACATTCCCCAAAGCTCCAGCACTGCTGAAACCTCACCATCAGATTTTTTAGTGTTATATCCAGGACACTCGTTGGAGGGGGGGGTCTTACCCCTCTGCAGAGGTGCAGTCAGTGTATTCTACAGCCCCAGCTGACTGGGCAAGGTAATTTTCAAGTGTTACATCATAGATTGGTGAAATTTTATGATTGACATGTAATACAGCATTTGAATGAAGTTCAAAGCTGTTAAATATGTGGAAAAACATCATGAGTCAAATGAGTATAATTAATAGATGACCTCAAGATCAATTTGATAATTCGGCTGTGATTGGATAATTTTAGTCAGATGACAAAATGCTTGTAAAAGTTTAGTAGTAAGGAATAAGTTAATCAGTTGTGGAGGAACATTTGAAACAGAACGGTTGTTCCAACTGTGCCCTCAACTCCCTGTAAAGGTCACCTGGGGAAAATGGTGTCCTTGTCGTTGTTGTTATCTCGGAAAAAAAAAAAAAAAGACCTGAAACAGTTGGAGTTACAGCAACAAATAAGAACAAGACATTGGTTTGGTTGGGTTTTATGGCATATCAGCCATTGTTGGTTATTTATACATGTATATCGAATATATATGATTTGTAAACACATTTTGTTAACATTTTTAAACACGCCTGAGCTCGTTTTTTTGCACACAGTATTGCTATCTATAAAGAATAATTCTATTTACTATTAATCATTTATTTGCACACAGATGGTTTCAAGTATTTCTATCTAACACAAATAATTCTATTTATTACTAATTATTTGTTTGCACACAGTTATATGGTTTCAAGTACTGCTATGTAACAGTAACAATTTAACATCAATCATTTGTTTGCACACATTTAAATAGATATACATGATATGTAAGAGATTAGTTGCTGGTTGAAGTTTCTGCCAGGAAGACATATCTTTTGGATTACCAACACTCTATTCTTTGAACTAAAGATCAAAATGGCGACAAGGACAGTAACAAAATCAAGAGAAACTGTTGTTTTAATATCGGGGACGAAATAATTGTAACTGAAATCCAGCAATGACAGCACATTGTAACATAACTTATAAAAGCAATACGTGTGACAGATAATTTTGTGGGGTCTGCATAATGCTGAACATCACCATTTTTAATCATCCAACTTGGTATAAAAGAAATAACTATGAAATGCTAATTAGAATCCTTCACTCTTTCCTAAATAGAAACATCAGTATCATTATGGACTACTATTACAATGGTAGCCCAACAGATTCAGAGGTCATCTGATAAAAACGAAATCAAATTTTCCAAACTAGACATTTTTCAAAAGCTGAAATGATTATTACAGTAGCACAGTTGTTTTTTTATTATTATTATTTTTTATCCTGGAAAAGAAAAGGTTTTATCCTGAAAGAGCACCAACCTTTTCTGTGGTATTCAGCAAGTTGATCAACATACTGCAAAGTCTGCAAATGATAGGTAAGCTGCAATCCTAAAAGTTGAGCAGGATTTTCTTCACTGTTGTCTTCTCGGTTATAATCCTAAAGATTAAAAAACAAATAAAGTAAAAATAAAGTAAAGTTGGTGACTGTCGTCAAGGGTAACCCGAAGGCTCCCTTTTCAATAGCTACTACACCAATGTGTAGGGGAGGGCACTACTCCTTTCTTAGGATTGACCAACTTTACCCTTGATCCATACCTTATAGTGCTGAGTGTTAAGTAAGGAGGCATCAAGTACCATTTTTTGAGTCTTTGGTATGAGTTGACCTGGGATTGAACCCAGGTCTCCCGGGCCATTGGTAAACACTCTAACCATTATACCAATGTCCGGTACTTAAACAAATACCAAGATAAAATTATCTACGAAAACACAGAATCATTTACAATCAAACACAATTATACATACACCTGCACACACACAAAAAGCTCTGTGTGAGTGTTTTAAAAATTGTTTATACTTTAATAGTAGCTCTATCTCAGTTATTAAGCATTGTCATCAAAAAAGCTGATGTACCACAGCTTAACCACAAGCTGTACCCTTTCTTCATCAATAGTAATATATATATATATATATATATATATCATCATTTAGTCATGCTGATAATACAGAGTTCCCTGACTCTCTCATGCCATCTGTCACTATCATCCATCTCTCCTGGTATATCTTCTAGACTGCATCCAGTGTCCACACAGAAATGATGTATGAACGTCCTTACTGGTCAGCTAACACTGGCACATCTATGTGCCAGTGTTAGCTGACCATAAGAGAATCTCACTTATGAGTTTGTCCCAACTTCTCCAGCAGTGCTTTTTATGTCTTGTTCGTTTTACCAGGATGGTTTGTGAGATGAGAGGTAAGTGGCCGTACAACTGCTGTTTTGTTGAGTGTTACTTCCAGGATTTGTTCAGTACAGCACAGAGCATTTTTGTGTAGTTCCTATCTAGCTTGTTCTCCATGAACTTTGTCAGCATCCAGGAGGTGCATCCATACTATAGTATTGACACAGCACAATTGTACAGCTTGGAAGAAAGCCTATTTTATTTCATTAAAGAGATCAGATTTCCATATGATCAATAAGCTGTCAATAGCAGTTCACACCTTCATTATATTGACATCATTTTCAGTGGATGAGATATTGCTGCCGAAGTACATGAACTAGTCTACTAACTTCAGAGGCTTGACACTTAAAGTGGAGATGGCTCCTTCTTGTTTAAAATACATGAACTCTGTTTTATCTGCATTCATGTAGAGGCCAATGTCTCCAGTTGCTTGCTCAAGGCAATGCAGCAGAGATTTGGCTTATGAAGATTTATTTGCAAGAAGTGCTAGATCGTCTGCATAGTCTGTGTTTGTTATAGTTTTTGCAAGATATCATCTGCTTCTTGCATTTTTTGTGCGAAACCATTTTCTTTTATAAAATCTCTTGACATTCAAAGTACACACACTAACTGCAAAAAAAATCAAAAAAAATCATAGCAACAGCTGTATAGCCAATAATGGTTTCTCTGTCTCTGGGGTCAGGCAGAGTTTCAGTGCAAAAGTGTGTGTGTGTGTATATATATATATATATATATATATATATATATATATATATAGTATGTAACACTTCCTTTTGTCATTTTCTTTGAATTGCTCATCTTTATACAATAGACTCCTCCCGTGACATAATTGAAATAGAAATTATGTCATATTAAACATGATGAAAAAAAAAAAACATCACATACGTTTGATGTTATTTTTAGCTTGCAGAAAATTCAATAGTAAATTAAGCAATTGCATTGTACTAATAAAATATCATAAAAATTAAATATTTCTGTCATTTTTTGACAGCATGAATAAACTTGTTTTTAAAATGTAACTAGACATACTTTATCATTACACATCAGTGATTATTTGCACCCCATCTTCAGTTACCATATTCTCAGTGCACCCCATCTTCATTTACCATATTCTCAGTGCACCCCATCTTCAGTTACCATATTCTCAGTGCATCCCATCTTCAGTTACCATATTCTCAGTGCACCCTGTCTTCAACTACCACATTCTCTATACATGCTACCTCAACAAATATATACCTACCCCCATTTGAATAAGAGCTCGCAAGATTCCATTGGTTGTATCAAGTCTGGCACAAAGAAACAGGAGCCCTCTTTGAGTGTCCAGCAACTGATGAAAAAAATCTCGAATAGCTACAAATAGTCCAAGATGATTGGCTGTGGCAGGAGATGACAACAGGACAAAAAGACATTCAAGTAGTTGACTGAAAGAAAAACAAAAAGAAATATTTGAAAGAATTCATATACAATGATTTTTGATAATACATACATATGAAAGATAACTACAAAACATTACATTAGTCTCCATTGTAAATTCGGTTTGGTTCAGTCTCTATGTTTAATGGCATATCAATGTTCATGGGTTATTTAATGTCCAAGCCATCCTTGTAAAAGAACAGTAGAGGTACTATTTAACCCATAGTTGGGGAGAATAAGGGGTTTCATACTTTTCTCGAGGGTATTAGTCTGAAAGTAAACGTCATAGCATGATTAGAGTTTGAACTCACTTACTTCAATTATTGCTAACATTTATAATTTTATTTACCAGTAATCATTTGTTTGCACACAGTTAAATGGTTCCAAGTATTGTTATGTATCACTAACAATTCAACATCAGTCATTTGTTTACACACAGTTAAATGATCAAACAGTTCTATTTCAAACAATTCAATTTAGCATAAATCATTAGTTTGCACTCAGTTTAAATGTCAAACAGTTCTATTAGGCGCATAGATAGGACACTATTAGGTGCTACCACTTCAGGCACATCAGATTGTTTGGTGTTATATCCAGGACACTCATTAGGAGGTCTTACCCCTCTGCAGAGATGCAGTTGGTATATTCTACAGTCCCAGCCAACTGGGCTGAAGAGCTACAGAGAAGACATAGAGATGCTGCACGAAACAGCAATAACAAAGATGGCTGTCAACACTAGAAGACAGACATGGCAATAAATCATGAAAGACGAGATCACTATCATAAAAGATATAATAGTTAGAGTAAAAAGTCATTGTAATTAAGATGTTATTTTTTTTTTCTTTTAAAATCTGTTGGACTTGTCTTTAGGGTATAAGCTGTCCAGAGGATTGTCATTCCTATTAATGAACTTTCCCATCAGCAGCAGGCACTTCTGGTAAAAATTGGCCAATCAGAGACAAGAACTGAAAGCATTTAAAATCAGTTGCAACTATCTTCAGGTACTCAATTGCTGGTTGAGGTTTCTGCCAGAAAGACACATCTTTTGGATTACCAACACTGTCCAACCTTTTAGCCATTATTTCATGAGGACCTTCACCATCATAAATTCAGTCATTTTTTTTTATACAAGATAATTACAAAAAAGTTAATACCCGAAAAACCTGTGTAAAAACATCAAGATGAAAAACAGAAATAACACACCACATGCCAAACAGCTACAGTAAAGACTGGGTTCTTTACACAGGTTTTGGAGAAGGAAAATTGAGTTTTGTTATGTAATTTCAATATAGAACAAAAACAAAAAATTGTTTTTGATATTGTAACATATAGGCCCTCGAACCAGCCGTCAATCAAGAAACAGGTGCATCCGGTCAAAGATATCGGGGTATCACCTTGACCTGTGGACGGGTTGAATTTGGTGCAATTGCGACACCCACAGGAAGCAGGTAGGCATCAAACAATTATATAACCAGGTGTCACAGACAGCTTGAGTGAGTTGCAGTTCGAGGCAGTGAGAACCAGCTCCAGACAGAGGGCTTGGGCCCTCAGGACCCCGGTTGAGCAGCCCAGTAGAATGAGGAAGAAGTGCTGCTATAGTCAGAGGAACTTGGGGTCAATATGTTGCAGTCTGTTCTGTCTCCAACTCACCTCTCACACATAACCAATATCAACCCTTTCACAACACTTTCGAGAATAAAGTGTGAGAGATATGTTTTTCTAAAGAACTGTGTTCATTCATACATTATTGTTGATTATGTTTCCGCATATATATGTATAGTTGTATCATGGCTATACAACAATATGAATACATGAATATATGTAGATAAGTTTATCACTTACCATGAGTAACACATTGCATAAAGATTAGGGTAAATATCATGAGGGCGTTGGCGAATTTCAAATATAAGATTGCTTGGAAGTGATCGTCTTGGTTGGGCCTAAAGGTAATAAAATCAAAGAATTTTAAAGCAATAGATTTGGAAAAAAAAAAAGGCACATAAGAAATTTTGTGCAAAAAAATAAATCAATAAATAGATAAATAAATAAAAATAAAATAAATCAATAAATAAAAAAAAATAAAATAAATGAATAAATAAAATAAAAGAAATGAAAGATTTAATAAATCTAAAATACACTTATTGATATAAACATGAATACTCAGCATAGCTTGGGAGGAAATAACTTCAAAAATAAATGTAATTTAATAATTCTTAAAAAATGACAAAAATATCATTGGTTCAGTTTCTTTGTTTAATGGCAAATCAACATCCATAGGTTACCTAACATCAAAGCTATCCATGTAGAAAGACAGCAGTGATACTATTTAACCCATAGCTGAGGGATAAAGAGGTTCATACCTTTCCCAAAGGTATTAGACAGAAAGTGAATGAAATAGGGTTACTGGAATTTGAGCTTGCTAACTACAATGTCACAGTTCAACTCATTAACCATTATACCACAGGATTCCCCCCCCCCCATATAATTGCTTGATTTGGTTTGGTTTGGTTTGTTTCTGTGTTTAATGGCATATCAACCTTTGTAGGTTATTTAATGCCAAATCCATCCTTCTAGAAGAACAGTAATGGTACTATTTAACCCATAGCTGGGAGGATAAGGGGGTTCATACATTTCCCAAGGGTATTTGTCCGAAAGTGAATGTAATATCACAACTGGAGTTCAAACTAGCTTACTATGATTCCGCAGTCCAATGCTTTAACCATTACACCACAAGGACACCCCCTAGCTTGATTTGTTTTGGGTTTTTTTTTGTTTAATAGCATATCAACCTTCATAGGCTACCTAATGCCAAAGCCATCCTTGTAGAAAAACAGCAATGATGCTATTTAACCCATAGCTGGGAGGTAGCTAAGGGGGTTCATACCTGTCCCTAGGGTATAAGTTTGAAAGTGAACGTAATAGTGTGACTGGAGTTTGAACTTGCTTGATAATGAGATATATAAGTAAAAAGAATTAGGATATCATCTTCTTACATATATCAGCTCTGTGAGGACACTAGATGCAGTTTAGAACAGATATTAAGAGAGATGGCCAGTCATGACCAATAACAAAGAACAAAGAGTCAAGGGAACCTTTGCAATCATCATGACTTGATGATGAGATATATAAGTAAAAAGAATTACGAGATCATCTTCTTACATATATCAGCTCTGTGAGGACACTAGATGCAGTTTAGAACAGATATTAAAGAGAGATGGCCAGTCATGACCAATAACAAACAACAAAGAGTCAAGGGAACCTTTGCAATCATCATGACTTGCCAGATGTCTGATTCATTAGTTTTTTTAGTTTCCTTATGGAGTTGATCAGTGCCTTATACCATTTCAACCAAAAATCTTTTCTTAACAACAAACACGTGGGATTGAGATCATTCAACAGTTGGAACTGGGCAAGCTGCAGCCGATTAGTCAATATTGATAACATAAAAATATTTTAAATATTTACAATTAGAAACGGAGCCGAGGTCATCACTTTTGTTATTTCATCCATGTAAGTGATTAGTAAGTCAGCATTTGTATCATTAAAGTTGTTCACATTAGTCACAATAGGATCAACTTCATTTTCATCATTTGTGCCACCACCATTAACACTGTCTTCACTTCCCATCTTCACATCATTATCTTCAAGGCAACTTATATTATCAATCAATCTGCAAAGGAAAGAAAAATGTTTAAACTCTCTTATATAGTCAGAATATTCAATATGTCTTTTTTTTTTGTGGTGATAATTGTAGCAATTTGAATTTTACGTTCACGGTGTTCAAAACCAATTAAATAAAAATGTAAAGATGTCTTCCGCTAAACATAAGATGATATGAATAGCACAGTTTTAAGATCTACTAATCTAATAGAAAACTAATGACTAACCAAGTTTTATTTTAGATAGATTCTTTAATAGCTTGATATGAAATAAAACAAAGACAAAATTGTATCACTGGCTCAAATTTGGACAGATGAAATTTACTATTTACAACTACTACTACTTATATGAGAACATAAAAAGGAGAATTTTTGCTCACTCTTTAGATAGCTATAGATGAGTTTATTCCTCCTGTGTATTCAGATGTTAAAACTTCCATCTAGGTTAGTGTCTTATTACAGATATAAAGTAAAAGTAAAGTTGGTGACTGTAGTCGAGGGCAACCAGAAGTCTCCTCCTTTTCCATATTTACCAACACCTCCGCTCGGGCAGGATATGACACAAGGTCAATTTTTAAGCGGAGTTTAACAGGTTTCAATTCAAAGTTTTCCTTCTCCTAGAGTAGTTGCCTCACCAAGGCTGAAGAACACAGTCTGCCCTACTATTTACCCATAGCTGGAAGGAGAATAATTGGATTCATACCTTTCCCAAGGGTATTAGTGCTATGTGAAATGGTTATTGTGTAATGGTTATCGTCGCAGGATATGGACACGGTGACACGAGTTCAAATCCTGGACCTGACTGATTGCATTTTCGACTACGATAACCATTACACCATGGGCACCTCCTTTTCAATAGCTACTACACTGAGGTGTAGGGGAGGGCGCAACTCCTTTCCCTGGATTGCTCCACTTTACCCTTGATATGCACCTTATATTGCTGAGTGTTAAGCAAGGAGGTATCAAGTACCATTTTTAAAGTCTTTGGTATGACGCAACCTAGGATTGAACTCAGGTCTCCCGGACTCTATCTTTATACAATTCCATGCAAAGAAATGATTATCCTTAATAAGAATAGTTACTAGAAACCATATAAATGTGTATTAATAATTAGATATTATAGACAAATAAAAGATGTTAAAAAAATAAATGATTACAATGGAAGATTGGTAATATAATTATAATCAAACATTTACAAATTAATCAAATTTCAGCAAAACCAACTTACTGTTCAACAGTTAAATAAAAGTTACAAAGGACCTCGAATGTGTGAATCTTCCTTAATAGTGCAGTTCCTGCGACAGCAACACGCACAATCTGAAAAATGGATCCAAAGAAAAAAAAAAGATATCAAAATTTTATAAATTCAAACTAATTTTTAAAAGTTTACAATCTGTATTACAATATTGGAATCATTTTGAGATGAGGCTTCTTAATCTGAGAATTAATTTTTATTTATTGTGGACTTTTTGTCCTCATCTTGGTAGTTTTTTTTTGTTTTTTTTGTGTTGTTTCTTCTTTCACTACGTTTCGG
The DNA here is from genome assembly GCA_963585895.1 of Sepioteuthis lessoniana. Lineage (NCBI taxonomy): Eukaryota > Metazoa > Mollusca > Cephalopoda > Myopsida > Loliginidae > Sepioteuthis > Sepioteuthis lessoniana. Next base: position 12,934,453 of record OY757932.1, on the reverse strand, counting down.
CCAAATTTCACCTCAGTGGCTAGAGGCGTTGAGTCTCTACAGTTCAAGGTGAGCATTGTCAGAAGATAGCGGTTTCAAATCCTATCCAAGCAGGCCAGAGGTTTACTTGGTCAAAAACGTGGTGCGATAGACAACAACTATGGAAGGCAGTTATTACTGGGGATACGGTTACAAGACTCAGCATTCCTATCCGAGGTCGCGGTAAATCACCTGAAGAAGGCCAGAGGTGAAATTTGGCCGAAACGTAGTGAAAGAAGAAACAACACACAAAAAAAAAACTACCAAGATGAGGACAAAAAGTCCGCAATAAATAAAAATTAATTCTCAGTATATCAATGATCTAATTTTTGTATCATTATGACACAGTGAATATTATAGTATGATGTTTGTTAGAGCAATGCTTTAATTTAGAAAGTAAAACAATTTTGAATTTAATAATAATAATAGTGTGGGTCTCTGCCTTCACACTTAACCTGATCATCATTTTTTAAGGAAGATAATGATTAAATGTTAACTATGAAATACTTCTTTTTGATTTTCAATTAATTATCATATACATTCTATAAAATAGGATGTGATTTAATATTGACTATAATAACTAGAGAAGCTGACCTTTCCACTTCAAGAAATCAAAATAACCAACTAGTTTTGTTGGTTTCAATCAACATCATATATTAAAATTTTATGTAACAAATTATTAAAATTTTTTTGAAGATTCTATCAAACAATACTAAACATAGCAACATTCATATTCTGTGCATAAGGCACTCATGGTATGATGGTTATTATACAAAATGGACACTGTGATCAGAGTTCAATTCCTGGATGAAGCTGTCGCCATTACACATAGTGCTAATACCCTTAGGAAAGGTATGTATGCACATCTAACAATGGTTAAACAGTAAAGGTAGACTAAGTTCTTTAAACTTGACATGGCAAGGAAAACTCTGAATTCAAATCTACTTGCTTGTTTGTTTGGGTTTTATGGCATATCAACCTTTGTATGTTATATAATACCAAATCCACCTTTATATAAGTAAACAGTTCTATTTCAAAAAATTCAGTTTAGCATAAGTACACGGTTTAATTGTCAAAAACATTTCTATTTCAAGCAATTCAGTTTAGTCAAACAGTTCTAATTCAAACAATTTAGTTTAGTATAAGTATAGTTTTTGTTTACACCCAGTTAAATGTCAAAAACAGTTCTATTTCAAACAATTCAGTTTAGCATAAGTACACAGTTTAGTTCTATTTAACCCATAGATATGTCTCTATCAGGTGCTACCATTCCAGGCCAGAGTGGACTTAGGAGCGCTGGCAATAAAGGGGTGCCCCGCATTCCCCAAAGCTCCAGCATCACTGGAACCTCACCATCAGATTGATTAGTATCATATCCAGGAAACACACATTGGGGCTTTGGGGGAGGGGAATACTCCTCAGCAGAGGTGCAGGCAATGTATTCTACAGCTCCAGCCAACAGGGCAAATTTAAACCTGTTAAATTCTGCTTAGAAAACTACCATGTGTCAGATCCTGCTTGTGTGTAGGGGTGGGTAAATACACCAGAATTCTGATAAAGGTTAAGGTTTCAAAAAAAAAAAAAGAAAAAAAAAAAAGGATTACCTCTCGTCTCATCATAATTTGAACCAATCTTTGATAACAACTCAATTCTTTGTTGTCATCATGACTGTCTGTTTCATCAACTTCCATCAAATCTTCAGTGTCCTCATCTATTAAATAATCATCGTCAGAAACGTTTATTTTTTTATCAGTCTTGTCTGGTTTACAAATCTGTCTTTGGGCTGGGTTTTTAGATGGATGGGTAGCAGTAAACCAGAGAAGACCCTCCTGCAATCGTGTTGTCTGGTCCAGAGCATTAAGGATCTGCAGTTTCAGGGACATGGACATATTTTTGGAAACATACAGGTCAAGTAATTGATGCTGGACATTGTTTTCCTGAAATAGAATTATAAATCTTAAATCATTTCTGATCTTTCCAAAATCAAATGATAAAAATACCTGAAGCAAACTCAAAGTTTTTGAATTATATATTGTATATAGATTGGTTTGTATTTAAATAAAGATTTCGTGATTCTAGACAACACATTAAAAACAAAACAAATTACTCACATAACTAAGGAGATATTTATCATTTTAAGTGTTGGTCAAACTTGATTGCAACAAATAAGTTATGTATTGATTAATTAAATAGAACATACCTTTTAACAGTGACACTTTTGAATATTTTCAACTGAATGCAAATTAATAGCAACTAGTATAAAATTCTTAAACTAATTGCATTGATATTTTCAAGTTATTTTGATAGTTGATTATTCTATCATTTATACAGTTATTATAAAGTTATAATAAGATCATTATGAATAATGGTTTGGTTTGGCTTCTTTGTTTAATGGCATATCATTCTTTGTGGGTTATTTAATGCCAAATCCATTCTTGTAGAAGAACAGTAATGATACTATTTAACCCATAGCTGGGAAGATAAAGGGGTTCATACCTTTCCCAAGGGTATTAGTCGAAAGTGAATATATTGGTTTCTTTGTTTAATGGCATATCACTCTTTGAGGGTTATTTAATGCCAAATCCATTCTTGTAGAAGAACAGTAAGATACTATTTAACCCATAACTGGGAAGATAAAGGGGTTCATACCTTTCCCAAGGATATTAGTCGAAAGTGAATATATTGGTTTCTTTGTTTAATGACATATCACTCTTTGAGGGTTATTTAATGCCAAATCCATTCTTGTAGAAGAACAGTAAGATACTATTTAACCCATAACTGGGGAGATAAAGAGGTTCATGCCTTTCCCAAAGGTATTAGTCCGAAATTGAATGTAATAGTGCAACTGGAATTCAAACTTACTTCAAGGCCACAGCCCAGCGCTTTAGCCATTACACCAAAGAGACGCCTTCCATTGATAATAATAATAATAATAATAATGAATTGTATATATTTTACTACAATATATAGTTATATCATAGTGTGAGGGTTTTCTTGAAAACCTGAACAAAAATCATCATAGGACCTTCTGAACCACCAGCCTGTTTCTTTAAGAAGGAAAATTCACATGATCATATATATATAACACATTGTTCCAAACTATATAGGGAAACCAAAGTTTTACAATAAATATTATAGATACAGAATTAAACCTCTAAACTTCTCCCAGTATAACAACATTTCCATTTATGTCTTGAAACCGTTACCCCAATGGACTCAACAGCAAACAAAACAACCTCCTAAAAAATCACATTTTAAAATGTTATAAAATTCATTATATTTTAAATAAAATTTTTTGTAAAAAAAAATTGAAACATTTCATAAACGGTTTGGTTTGTTTGGTTTTATGGCATATCAACCTTTGTAGGTTATTTAACACCAAATCCATTTTTATGTAAATAATCAGTTCTATTGAAAACAGTTGTTTAGCATAAGTACACAGTTTAATTGTCAAAAACATTTCCATTTAAAACTATTCAAGCAGTTATATGTAATAATTCAGTTAAGTGTAAATACAGTTTTAATGTCGAAAAACAGTTCTATTTGAAATAATTCAGTTAAGCATAAGCACGCAGTTTAAGTGTAAGTATGGTTTAATTGTCAAAAACGTTTCTATTTCAAGCTATTCAGTTTACTCAATTCAGTTTAGCATAAGTATGCTGTTAGTTCTATTTAACCCATAGATAGGGCCCTATCAGGTGCTACCACTCCGGGCCAGAGTGGACCTGGGAGCGATGGCAATGAAGGGGTACTCCGCATTCCCCAAAGCTCCAGCATTGCTGGAACCTCACCATAAGATTGTTTAGTGTCATATCCAGGACACTCGTTGGGGGGGGGGTCTTACCCCTCTGCAGAGAAGCAGTCAGTGTATTCTACAGCCCCAGCCGACTGGGCAAAGTTTATAGGGTTAAATATGCATATGTGTATATGTATATCACTGTAGGCATATGAATGGATGTAGATATATCTATGTATATGTGTGTAGGTGAGTGATCTACATCCAGAAATTTATACGAGTTGGATTTTGGAAACTGGCAGTGGGGGTTGGAGTTCAGCCCAGGTGACTAGAAAGATAAGTTGGATGCGGAAGATAGTGGTTAGCAATTCCAGAGACATAGCAGCCCCAGAAGGTTAGAATCCATGCCACATCCTAAAGGAGGAGTAGGGAGCAGAGTTATCTAAAGATCCTGAAGTGATACACATACACCCATCTCTCTGTGAGCAGGTCCAGTCCATTGAAAACTTGTTTGTCTTTTCTTTTTCCTTATCCTTGTGACACAGCAGAATGCAACAAAATTGAGTCTGACATCACAGCACAGCAGAATATGCAAAAGTGTAACAAAATACGCATAATACACAATAGGCAGTGCACAGCAACAAACAAAGCATCTCTATCATAACTAGATATTAACTTAATAACCACGGAAAGTAATCTTTAAGAGAGTGATAATGATAATTCTATTTTGTAACATGGCCATTTTTTACTATTTGGGTAAAATACAGCTTGGCTGACAATATGGGACAAGGTAAAAATCCCACGGTGCCGTCACAAAGTGATGCACCGGAAGAGAGTGACCTGTGAACTGCATGACAGTTATTTCCGCTGGATGAAGATCAAACATGCCATTCCAAAGATGGCGGAAGTGCATATTCCGATGGCCAGTTATGGGAAGAGATCGCGTAGGTGAGCTTGGCTGAGAATATGGGACAAGGTAAAAATCTCACGGTGCCGTCCCAAAGTGATGCACCGGAAGAGTGACCTGTGAAGTGCATGAAAGTTATTTCCACTCGATGACGATCAAACATGCCATTCCAAAGACGGCGGAAGTGCATATTCCGATGGCCAGTTATGGGAAGAGATCACGGGGGCGTGGAGGCGTGTCCATATCTCCGCGTGGGAGTTTGATGGTAATATAAGGCTGATGAATTGAACGGAAGACAGTGAAAAAATTCCGCTGTTCACGCAAGCTTGTCCCGTTGTGCATTTTCTCAGCCATCATCTACTTACACCAAAGAGTCCAGGCCTCATAGATGAACGATTCTAATACCTCTTCTGATTGCTCCTACTTCACACAAGCGTCCGTTAAGAAAATAAATATATATTGTTATATATATTACATGTTGTCATTTGTTTGGCCAGAGCGAATTGTAACACTTGATTATATGGAGAGAAATATTGAAAAACAAAGTAATCCAAGGTGAAGAATTTAATATGAAAGCAAGTCGACATTATAGCATTTCAGTTTCAATAAACCATCATCAGGACTAAAAAAAGTATCGTTAGAGCACTGAAGGATGTTTAATGCAATACAAAACAAAACAAATGAGGAGATTATATATACAGAGAAAGAAGTGAGGGGGATGGAGTTAACCGTCAGATCAATAAGTCAGCATTTATATTTAAAAAAATATCATATGACTGTGTAAGGTGATGATGTAAAACAAATGGAAACATCAAGAGATATAACAGCTTAAAAAGTGAAAAAAAGAGAAGGAAGCAAAGAAAAAAAAAAAATTACTCAAATCCAAAATGAATGAATTGCCAGAGAAGAAGAGGTTGACTTACCACAACTAGATTTGCCACTTGGGTATCACAAGAACAGAGTGCACCCGCAAGATGAATACCCATCTTCAAATGTCTCACTTTGAAAGCTGTTTCGGGTTGAGCAATGCCTTTCTTTAGATTTAAACCTTCTAAGCACCAGTCAACCAAAGTCTTTAAAACATCTGCAATTAACAATTAACACACATCTATGAAACAGTGAAGTTTTGTGTTTTGAAAACATAAAAAAATAGAAGTCACCACTCGCATTATCACAAGATGACATTTTAATCTTCAATATGATATACTTCTCATTAATATGCCTGTGAAGAAAAATTTATCTTTTAAACTTTGTCTCACGAACAATTTGCTTAAAAAAAAAAAAAAAATATATATATTTTCTTAAAGATCATATATTTAAAAAATTTTTTTTTAATTTGGCATTAAGTAACCCAAAAAAGTTGATATGCTATTAAACACCAACCAACCAAGCTCTTGTTAAAAGAAGAACAAATAGCAGAATCTAGATTTTTAGCACAGAGCAGTCAGGTGATGATGGGTTTCTTTGTTTAATGGCATATCAACCTTCGTAGGTTATTTAATGCCAAAGCCATTCTTCTAGAAGAACAGTAGTGTTACTATTTAACCCATAGCTTGGAGGATAAGGGGTTTCATACCTTTCCCAAGGGTATTTGTCCTAAAGTGAACGTAATAGCGTGACTGGATTTTAAACTCGCTTACTACGATCCCACAGTCCAGCGCTTTAACCATTACATCACAAGGACATCCCTGGGGTGATGATGGAGTCGACTAATTAAGCAATAAAAACAAATTTATTTCAATATTTGGTATACAAGATCAAAAGTAAACTATTTCTCCATGCCTTGAGATTGATTAAAGGACTTTTTATTTTTTTTTAATCTACCTTATAATTGTACTTGGTTTTCTTTATTCAAAGAGAAAGTTATTTAAAAACAGTGACCAAGCATTTGGCCTCCAAGATACCCCGTACCTGGCCTAATAAATAAATAAATAACTAAATAAGTACAAAACACATTTAAACTTTCTCCTGATTTACAAAAAATTCAAAGCTATCACATCATTCTAATAATAAAAAATTTAAAAAAAAAGGACTTTAGGATTACTAAATTAAATCTTTTATTATCATATGTGAACTACCTGAGCATAAAATATCAGGTCAACATTATATATAGTAAAATAACACTTATCCTGAAATATTGGGTTAACAATATATATAGAAAAAATAGCACTCAGCCTAAAATATTGGGCTGAACAATATATAGAAAAAATAGCACTCAGCTTGAAATATTGGGCTAAACAATATATACAAAAAATAGCCCCGAGACTAAACTAAGGTGTATAATAAAATAGCACCCAACCTGAAGAGCTTATAACTTTAAATGATTAGTTATTTGACAAAGAAAAGATGTTTGCAATGATTACCTTTTCTATCCTCTTTATACAGAAGGTAAGTGAGACCTTTATCCAAGAGAAGAGGCACTGTCTCCATAGCTTCGACCCATCTAAAAGTAGAATCAGTAATCGGTTAGAAAAATTTAAAAAAAAGAAGTAAACAAAATATAGACAGATTATTGGAATGATGTCTGTAAGTTAAGTGACACCATTTTAAATCACTACAAGATAAGTTTGCACAAAAGATACCATAATTATTCATTTTTTTTAATACCTTCCTAAATTCTGAAAAAAAAAAATTAATTTAAAGAATAACTATCTTATATATAATATCCACTGACTTTTTAGAATTCGTAGCTGCTGAATTTAACATTTGTTCAACTTTTCATCCAATTTACATCGAATAAAAATAAAAATTTATACCATTTATTTTATTTATTTATTTATTTTGAAAAAACTATTTATTTATTTATTTTGAAACAATTTATACCATTTATTTTGAAACAAAACAAATTTATACCATTTATTTTGAAACAAAACATTTACACAGTATTTTGAGCAAACAGATCAACAAGTTTATGCAAAAATGCAACAAACTAGTGGCAAAAATAAGCTTACACAAGAAGAAACAAATTTATAAACAAACACTCACACTTGGAGAGAACAAAATTGTAAACAAACACACATTTCTGTGGGTATTTCTCTGTAGGGACATAAAACAGAAGCGTTTGCTACACATTAGTTAGTTTGGATCATAGGTATTCGGTCATTTCATCTTGAATATGGTAATGCACATAGCTAGATAAAAAGTTAACATTTAGTTGTTCTGAATAATATGTACCCCTAACTTTTAAGCCTAAAAATGTGGGAAAAAGTGTGTTATACATGAATAATTACAGTAATAGACAATTTATGACAGTTGAAAAGGTAGAATTCATTCACTTCTCTACTTTTTATGGAGAAAAAAAAAGCTCATCAATGACAATACAGGTATAAGAAAAAGCTTATTAAACTTAATCACTTTTTTCTGTGTTCCTTAGTTGAGAAGACTTCAATATATTCAAGTAGAGTTTTTGCTTCACTGGGCATTTCAATGTTGGAATCTGCTTGCAACAATTTAGCTTTTTCACATTCAAATGACGTCAGGGAAGGATCTGTAAAATGCTGCAAGACATACATCAGAGGGACAGAATTAGACAAGCCAATTTTTTATCTGAATAGTCAAAAACATTAAGCAAAAATAAACACACACACACACATTATATATATATATATATATATATACACACACACACACACACACACACACACACATACGTGGTGCATTCAATAAGTTTCCAGACTTTTTTTGTACAGGCATTTAAAATAGTCGTAGACTCTTGAAAATTCAGTATGTTATTGCTATACATCTTATGAGATGACTGACCAATTTTTATGATTTCACGTTCAAATGAACAGCTACAGCAGCAATTGGAATACACCCTACTAAAGCCTGATTACCACAGCTGGTGAATTTCAAAAATGCAATCTGGACTCTTTAGAAGAATGATATGGCAATAAAATTCTGTTTTAAACTTGGAATAAAATACCACAGAAACCTATGGAATGCTTCAGACTGCTTTTGGAGCATCTTGCATGAATTGAGCATCAGTTTTTGAGTGGCATAAGAGATTCAAGGAAGCCAGGGAGTCTGTGAGGGATGATGAGAGGTGTGGGAGAAGTAAGGAAGTCAATACACCAGAGTTGATTGGCCAAAGGGTTAGGGTTAGGATTAGGGTTACTATGTTGAGGTTTTAAGGGAGTTCAGGAAGAGATTCCGTCACCAGGACAATGCACCAGTCCACAACTCCATCCTTGTCACAGACTATTTGACCAAGATGGGCATCAAGACCGTTCCTCACCCACCCTATAGTCCAGTCCTAGCTCCCTGTGACTTTTGCTTATTCCCTAAGCTCAAAGGTTGTTGTTATGAGACAATTGAGGAGATGAAAGAGGCTGTGACAAAAGTCACTGACACACTCGTACAAGAGGACTTCCATGGGGTCTTCCAGAAGTTGTTGGAACGGTACAACAAGTGCATTGTAGCTGGAGGAGATTACTTTGAAGGAGACTAGAGTTTCATGTGTGTACTATCAATAAAAGTGCCCACACAAAAAAAGTCTGGAAACTTATTTAATGATCCGTGTGTGTGTGTGTGTGTGTGTGTGTGTGTGTGTGTGTGAGAGAAATGGTTAAAACATTAACTAAAATTAATTCAAAACAGATTTTATTAAACACATGTACTCATCATGTTACTAGAAATCTCAGAAGATTTCTTCAATCATCAGACACAAAGAGAGATTACTTTTCAGAGTTGAATCATATTCCTATTTATATCATCCTCCACTAATAAAAGTTGGAAGTGGTGACAACTCCAGTCAGAACCTATTAAGTATAAATATAAATACAATAAGCACAATGTACTAATATAACTACTCCTATATTTTTTCCAGTCTGAAGGTTATAAATAGATGTTTATTTACATGTCTACATTTGCTTATTAATAGAGACTTCTTATTTAGTGAATAATCTTCTCCAGGCAAAGTAATGATTTAAAATTTCCCCTCTAAACACAGTCTACAATTTCTGGCTCCTGCTTTTTCATTAGCTTCCATTCAATTATGGATATTTTATTTCTCCCTATGTTGTATAGCCACATACAACTACACAATACATATACATAATACGAATATATGCAGAAACATAGTCAACAATATGACGATTTCAATGAACGAACAAACACACTTATACAAATATATCTCTCACACTTTATTCTCGAAAGGGTTGATGTTGGTTGTGTGTGAGAGGTGAGTTGGAGATGGGGACAGACTGCTATATATTGACCCAAAGTTCTTCTGACCATAGCAGCACTTCTTCCTCATCTTGGCTGGGTTGCTCAACCATGGGTTACTGAGGGTCCAAAGCCCTCTGTCTGCCGCTGGCTCTCATTTTGGCATCTTGTCCCCAACTGGCTCCAACTCCAACTGGAACTGACCCAAGCCGTCTGTGGCACCTGGTTATATAATTGTCTCACGCCCACCTGCTTCCGCTGTTCCTCCGCTTATTTATACAGGTGCATCTCTTGATTGACGGCTTGGTCGAGGGTCAATATATAACACCTATTCAACAGACACAGGATGTAGTCTACAAGACCTGCCAGAAGCAGTGGATGATTGAGATGAATAGCATGAGAGAGTCTGGAAAATACATGCTAGCAGTGCAACATGATGATGATCCAAATAATATGGTGCTGCTAGCATAGCATTTTTTTTTAAAAAGGAAGCTATATTATTATAAAATTCCTCTTTCTGTAGTGCCTCTAAAAACCATGTTGGATCCATCATAAGTTTTTAAGGTCACTTGGTAAACATTATCTGCTAAGCATTCCCTACTGATTGAGCATTACATTATAATGGTATAACATTCAGTTTTATTCAAGGAAGATCTTCATTCTAAATTTTTATAATCCTATATGAATCAATCAGACAAAAAAAGTCTGAAAGTGAATCAATTCATTTGAAATTACTTACAGTCAGTGCTGTCAAGTCACATTGAAATGGGTTGAAAGCTGATGTGGTAACATTCCAGGAATCAGCAACATCAAAATATTCCACATTCTGAAAAGAAATAAATATCATTTCATTTATACAACAGAACAAGAAATTCTTTTCATTAACACAGACAGAAGATTTCTTTCGCAGAAAAATAACAATATGAACTATAGTATATTCATTATATGTTTTTATACTATATAACCTATAACATAGATATTTTTATATTATATAAGTTGGTGACCTTAGTCAAGAGTGACCAGAAGGCTCCCTTTTCAATAGCTACTACACATAGGTGTTATGGAGGGCGCTACTCTTTTCCATGGATTGCTCAATTTTATCCTTGATCCTTAACTTATAATGCTGAATGCTAAGTAAGGCGGCATCAAGTAACATTTTTTGAGTCTTTGGTATGATTCAACCTGGGATTGAACCCAGGTCTCCCGGGCCATTGGCAAACACTCTAACCATTATGCCAATAATGAACACACTTTTGAAGAACTGTGAGTACACTTGATACTTTATAGTAGCATCTTTCGCATTTACCGTTTCTTTCATTTTTTTCTGGTAATGAACTGATTAAACTACAATAAATCTCTGGTGACACTGATGTCCACACTTCCATAAAGACTCACTTACTTACTTTCCTTAATAAAAAAAGAGCCTTTTTGTCTTTTTGTCACTCGATATAACAATCTTCAAATTTTAAAAAATTTTACATATCAAAGAAAATCTGGTTTGTCAGAGAAATACTACCAGATTATTTTCATATATCAAATTGATATACTGTTAAGAGTAAACTGTCAAAATTTAAACAAATTTGAATGAAAAATTTGAAAGTAATCTGCAAAACACTTAATATCCCATTTCACTGAATTGGTATAGTATAATATATAAACTATCATATAGATATTACATTACATATTTTTATAGTTTGGTGTCTTTGTTTAACGTGATATTTTTATACAATATACACTATTACATAAATATTACATATTTTTAATGCGACATAAACTATTATATTACATTTTTATAAAATTACCGGCTCATTAGCCTAGTGGGTAGAGTGTTCGTCGTGTCATACCAAAGACTTTAAAAAATGATACTTGATACCTCCTTGCTTAACACTAAGCAATATAAGATATGTATTAAGGGTAAAGTGAAGTAATCCAGGGAAAGGAGTAGCACCCTCTCCTACACCTCGGTGTAGTAGCTATTGAAAAGGGAGCCTTCTGGTTACCCTCGACTATGGTCACCAACTTTACTTTTATATTACATATTTTTACACTATATAGATATTACATACATTCTATATAAAGTATTATATTACATATTTTTACACTATATAGATATTACATACATTCTATATAAAGTATTATATTACATATTTTTACACTATATAGATATTACATACATTCTATATAAAGTATTATATTACATATTTTTACACTATATAGATATTACATACATTCTATATAAAGTATTATAGTACATATTTTTACACTATATAGATATTACATACATTCTATATAAAGTATTATATTACATATTTTTACACTATATAGATATTACATACATTCTATAGAAAATATTATATTACATATTTTTACACTATATAGATATTACATACATTCTATATAAAGTATTATAGTACATGTTTTTTTATACAATATAAATTATTACAATACTATCTTACATTTACTTTATTGACAGTATGTTTTTATATCATCCTAAATAAATGCTGATATGTTAGGGATGAAATCCAACAAAATAGGAAAGAAAAGGACAATTTCTAAAAATCAGATTCAATAGGTTAATTCATGTAGAGTGTATGAAAGATGTTTTTTTTCACATCACCCCAACAAAAATGTATAGAAAGCACATAGATCCACAAATCTATTGCTGTCAATTCATAACTCAGTTTTTACAATATAACAATTTTCCTAACCAAATTATTACTTTACAAGTGTGGAATACTAAAACAAAAACCATTTAAAAAAGAAAAAAAAAGAAAAGATTTTTAAAAAAATCAAATGAGGCATTTATGATAAGTAAAAAGGAGATATCAAAAATAAAAAAAAAAACCAGCTGTAAATTGATTGCAAGAGATTGGTTTGGTTTTAGATGGGTTTTATGACATATCAACCATTGTAGGTTATTTAATGCCAAATCCTCTTTATACATATATATTAAACATATATGATTTGGTTGGGTTTTATGGCATATCAACCATTGTAGATTATTTAATGCTAAATCCTCTTTATACATATATATTAAATATATATGATTTGGTTTGGTTGGGTTTTATGGCATATCAACCATTGTGGGTTATTTAATGCCAAATCTTCTTTATACATATATATTAAATATATATGATTTGGTTTGGTTGGGTTTTATGGGATATCAACCATTGTAGGTTATTTAATGTCAAATCCTCTTTATACATATATATTTAATATATATGATTTGGTTTGGTTTGGTTTTATGGCATATCAACCATTGTAGGTTATTTAATACCAAATCCTTTCTTTACATATATATTAAATATATATGATTTGGTTTGGTTTGGTTTTATGGCATATCAACCATTGTAGGTTATTTAATACCAAATCCTTTCTTTACATATATATTAAATATATATGATTTGTAAACACCTTTTGTTGATAACATTTTTATGATTGAAGGAGAGTTCTGATCAAAAACAAATCTTAAAAAAAAAAGAGTGACCAATTTTTTAAATTTGAAAAACAAACCTGCATATCATTTTCATCTCCACAAATCAATCCATCATCATCATCGTCAGATGTGATGTCCTCATAGCCGTCATCTGCTTCCTGTAATTAAACAATTCAATAATATCTAAGTTAGAATAATTACAAATAATATTTCATCAACCAAGAATATATATAAATACAAAGGTAAATAAATTGTTATTTCTAATTCATAAATATGAATTCATAATTTAACATAATCAGCAGTACTTACCTGTATTACATACAAATTTTAAAATGGTCACTGATATTCACAAAGTACTTTGTGTTAAAGTCCTCTTATTTATTAGTCTCTAACATGTATTGCACTTTCAAAATCTAATATCACAAAGATGTACATTATAAAATGATTTTGGCCAAATCAAGATTAAGACCTTTTCACGTATAACCCAAAAAATTCTTGAAAGTTTGCTTGAAATCTAGGCCAAAACAACAGAGCCTTAAAGGTACAGACAGATAGATGTTTTAGTGAATTACCATCTTCATTGCATGCCAAAGTATTGATCTTCTCTCTCTCTCTCTCTCTCTCTTTCTTAGTGGTCACTCTTGGCAAGTCCTCAAGATAGTATCCAGTATCAGCACAGAGGCGATGGATGTAAGTTTTGCTGGGAGGCTAACACTGGTGTGGGTCCATTTGAAGGAGTCCATAGAAGAACGTTATTTATAAGTTTGTTCTTATTTTTCCAGCAGTGCCCAGCATGTTTTACTCATCTTGCTTAAATGATTTGGGAGATAGGAGGTAAGTGGTAGTACAACTGTTGTTTTGTAGGATACTACTCCCAGGATTTGTTCAAAATAGGACAAAGCATCTTTGTGTAAATCCTATCTAGCTTTTTCTGCAGGTACTTCATTAAAATCCAAGTGGGGCAACCATACAGTAGTATTGACATTGCTAAAGCTTACAAGAAATCCTATTTCATTTTAGCAGAGAGATCTGATTTCCATTCGGTCACTAACCTGACAATTGCAGTTCATGCTTTAGCCATGCATATGTTGACATCACTTTCAATAGATGAGATATTGCTACCAAGGTATGTGAACAAGTCTAATTTAAGAGGCTATTTAATGAGAAGACAGCACCACCTTAATTAAAACACAAGAAATCTATTTTATCTGAGTTCATATAGAGACTGATGTCTCTTGCTGCCTGCTCCAGGATATGCGGTAGATATTCAACTTGATAAGGTACATTTGTAATAAGCACTAGATCGTTTGTATGGCTTGCATCAGTAATAGTTTCTACATTGTTTAGGGATTACATAAATATATATATATATATATATATATATATATATATATATATATATTGTTGTGTTCTGAGTTGTATGAGTCGATACACATTTAAGATAAGAGATATTTGGTAACGGAGAGAAATTCAGTTTTCCATCTATGTAAGCAACCTTAGTCGTTGTTGTCAGAAAGACAGTCAGGCAGGCAACCGTTTATCTATTCTCTGTCCCATCACCGGACAAGTACGGCATAAGGCCTTTTTTAAAGTGAGTCTGGACGCAGGGCCGCAGCCCACACATGTCAAGCAAAATCCAAAAATACCCCCCTCCGGGGGCGCTCCAGAGGCCAGGAAACAAACAACAGGCAAAACAATTACTGAACAGGTAGGCAAACCAACTTGTCAGACTAGAACAAACACTGCTCTAATATAGTTTTAGACTGGTCCATTCTGTGGGGGGTTCCAGTCACTTCACAACATTATATATATATATTCAATTTCATTATGACTGCCAATTTGGTTTATTTAACAGCATATCAATTCTTTATGGGTTATTTAATACCAAAATTTTATTCATTTCTGTCATGTCCTCCGGAAAAAGGTATAAAATAAATAAGACAAACATGTACTAAGATAGAAGAAATAAAGTTATATATTACAGAAAACAATTAATACAATGTCACCAGTGTAGCTATTTGCTACTAAACTCCCAGAGTGGATTACAATCAAATGTTATATGCTTATGGAAGAGTCCACTGTATATTGAGAATAGGGATGAGCCCACAGCAATTTCTAAATGTTTAATTATTATCAACTATATTTTTAATGTTCCACTTCATTTTTTCTTAAATTGCACTTTGCAAATTGTCCATAATTATTTGTTTACACACAGTTATATAAAGTATTCCTATCTAAAACAAATAATTAAATAGTTTCAAGTATTACTATCTAACACTAATAATTCTCAAAACAGATCTATTTGACCCATAGATAGGACCCTAACAGGTACTACCACTCAGAGTAGACCTGGGAGTAATGGAAATGAAAGAATAACTCCAGAGTTTGCAAAACAGGAGTCTCACCACTAGATGCAGTTTAGGGTCATATCCAGGACACTTCTGGTGGTAGTGGGAAGGTTTTACCCTTTTATAGAGAATACAGTTCATATATTCTAAGCCCTATCAACAGGCCTTGAATCATATTATAATTAGATATTCAGTGGTATGGATAAAGTCTTAGAACAGTTTTAAGTAAAGAATACATAAGTTCTAAAAAGGACCATTTTTTATTATGTCTCATCAGAGAATCTCGTGACAAAACCAAGCAATATAGTGGAACACAAAAAAAAAAAAAACTACTGTTAGATCTTTCCATTTCTCTGTATTGTTGACAAGACATGACTTAAAAAGGTCCTTTTGTATAAGGATACATATTATAATTATAAATAAAGAAAAAAATTATTACCTGATTTTCTACGTCAGAAAAAAACAAGCCACTAGGTGAATGGGCTGGAGTGAGACAGTAAATGTCTTCATTATTGGTGGGTGCAGAGTCTAAATAAATACAAAAACATTTACAATTGATAGAAGAAAAATAATTCATGAGGCATTTCATTGGTGGTAATGAGATAAGAATTTATTGTTATGAATAGGATTATTTAATTTATTAATAAGCAAATATCCATCAAACGCTATCAACTACATTATTGAACATTTGCACAAATTGCTATATCTAATTTTTTTTATCTTGTCAATGTCTAATAAACAGTTTGGTTGGAGGTGTCCGTGGTGTAATGATTATTGTCATAGGAAATGGACACGGTGATACGAGTTCAAATCCTGGACAAGACTGATTGCATTTCACATAGCACTAATACCCTTGGGAAAGGTATGAATTCAATTATTCTCCCTCCAGCTATGGGTAAATAGTAGGACAGACTGGGTTCTTCAGCCTTGATGAGGCAACTAGTCTAGAAGAAGGAAAACTCTGAATTCAAACCTGTTAAACTCCGCTTAAAAATTGACCGTGTGTCATATCCTGCCCGAGCGGAGGGGTTGGTAAATATGAATAAACAGTTTGGTTTGGTTTCTTTGTTTAATGGCATATCAACCTTTATAGGTTAGTTAATGCCAAAGCCATTCTCCTAGAAGAACAGTAGTAGTACTATTTAACCCATAGCTGGGAGGATAAGGGGGTTTCATACTTTTCCCAAGGGCATTTGCCCGAAAGTGAACGTAATAGCGTGACTGGAATACGAACTCGCTTACTACGATTCCGCAGTCCATCGCTTTAACCATTACACCACGAGGACACCCCCTCTAATAAACAGGATAGAACACTTTACATTTTATAAATATTTGGACAAATTTTAAACTGTGTAGACATTATTTTTGGAAGACTATCATGCTAATTATCATTAGAAAACTTTAAATTTTCCCCTCAAATAAATTCAGTATGTATTGGGTTATGTCCACAATTTAATCTGTATTGGAACACTAATATTTATTTGCATAAAATCTAGAAATTCTTATATATGCATAAAATCTAAAACTTCCTAAATCTGAATGAACTAAAGAAATAACTGAACATTAAGAGTTAAAAATCATATTGAAATATCCGATGAATTAGTTTTGTTTGGTTGGGTTTTATGGCAATTCAACCTTTGTAGATTATTTAATGCCAAATCCATTTTTATAGAAATAAAGACTCCCATTTCAAACAATTCAGTTTAGCCTAAGTACACAGTTTAATTCAGCTATTCAGTTTAGTCAAGCAGTTCTATTTCAAACAATTCAGTTTAGTATAAGTACAGTTTTTGTTTACACACAGTTAAATGTCAAAACTGCCATTTCAAACAATTCAGTATAGCATAAGTACAGTTCTATTTCAAACAATTTAGTTTAGCACACAAAAACAGTTCTATTTCAAGCAATACAGTTTAGTTCTATTTGACCCATAGATAGGACTCTATCAGGTGCTACCACTTCAGGCCAGAGTGGACCTGGGAGTGATGGCAACGAAGGGGTACTCCGCATTCCCCAAAGCTCCAGTATTACTGTTGGAGGAGTCTTACCCCCCTGCAGAGAAGCAGTCAGTGTAGTCTACAGCCCCAGCTGACTGGGCAACATTCCTAAATGTTTAATTGTAATCATAACTATATTTTCAATATTCCAATGTAATTTTTTCTTAAAATTAATCAATAATGTAATGATGTGAACTCTCAAAATAGGTACAAGAAGTGGTGTCACTGGAAAGTTAGGGATTTTTGAAAAGACTAAATCAGTTAACAACAAACAGAGCAACAAGTATGAACCTAAATTTGGGGGCTAAGTCCCCTCAGACACACACAGGAGTAGGCAACAATTTTTCAAACAATAGACCTTTCTTTCATTGACTCAAGAATACCACTTCATGTCAACTTGTTTTTGTAGACCAGCCCAGAAAAAAAGTTGCAACATAAATAACAAAATGAGGGGTATTTTTTCTATGAGCACATGTCTGACATTTCCTTTTCCTATGAACTCATCATCATCACTTCTCCTAGACTTTATCTCTGCCAACCACAATAAACATTCTTTTATTTATAACACATAGTTATATGATATCTAGCATCCCTATTTAATACAAATAATGTGTAGATATATGATATCAAGCATTCTGATTTAATACAAATAATGTGTAGATATATGATATCAAGTGTTCCTATTTAATACAAATGATCTACGCATAGTTGTATGGTTTAAATCATTCCTATCTAATACTTGAAATTATATATTTATTCGTAACTACCCCTATTTGATAATAATCGTTTATTTACCCACACTTATACAGCTTCACATATTCCTAAACAATACTAATAGTTTTCTAATAGATCTCTATGATCTATTGATGAAATCCTAATAGGTTAAACCATTCATGTTTAGAGTGGACCTGGGAATAATGGCAATCAAAGAGTAGTCCATATTCTCCAGAATTCCAGCACTGTAGCTTCACCACCAGATGTATTTTAGTCTCATAAACAAGATTCAGCAGAGTAAGGAACATTGAATTTTTTTAATATTTGATTGATAATTAAAAAAGAACTTTCACAAAAGACCTTGCAGGGGGAAAAAAAAAAAAAAAAAGATGAAATAAAAGATATTCACCTGCTTCAGCCTCTTCATTCGGCTCTTGCCTTGGTGAAACTTGAGGAGGTGTACGTGACTTAGTCGGTGAGCGAGACCGGCTTGAGGGCGATTTAGCTCTATCTCGTGTTTCTCGATCCAAGTAGTCTCCTCTGCTTCGTTCCCTCTCTTTATAGCGATCCCGATCCCGATCCCGATCCCAGTCTCTATCTCGAAGTGGAGAACGTGATCTTTGGTCTTTGCCATTTAGCTCTCGATTATTGTCTCTCGAGCTGCCATAATCTCGAGAAGAGTCCCCATCCCGATTACTGTGTCCATCTCTGTGGTGTACTTCTCGGTCACGTTCATAAGAACTTGTACTACGATGTTGTTCCTCAAAAAACTCAGAATTATCAAACGGGTCTTTAGACTCTGATGAGAAGTCACCAAAATCCCTCCGATAGCTCCGGTCACTACGGTCAGCAGAAGATTCCCTCTGACCAAAGCTGTCTCGAGAGTTAGATGGAAATTCTCGCTGATTTGAGGAGTAATCTGTGGTTGAGAGGTCTCTGGAGACCTGGGATGAAGGTTGTCTAGGGTCAAATATTTCATCTTTTTGTCGGTACACATCGGATGGTGGCCGGTGGGGCAAGGGCAGCAGTGGGGTTTGTGCTTGTGGAGTGTGGGAAGGATGCTGGGGTTGATGTAAAACCGGGCTTTGCTGCTGTGGCTGTTGTTGCTGCTGTGGCTGCTGTTGTTGATTCTGTTGCTGTTGTTGAGCCTGTTGCTGTGATTGATGCTGTGATTGTTGGCTGGCCTGTTGCTGCTGTGCCTGCTGCTGTTGAGCCTGTTGTTGTGCTTGCTGCTGCTGTTGCTGCTGCTGCTGTTGTGCTTGCTGTTGCTGTTGCTGCTGCTGCTGCTGTGCTTGTTGCAGCTGTTGAATTTGCATCTGTTGTTCCACCTGTTGCTGAATATAGTCTAATGGATGCTGTTGTCTCGGCTCCCAATCAGGGGCCTTATCTGCCTGTGGATGGTTATCAGATGCTGCAATGAAAAAAAAAATTACCTCAGTAAACAAAAAAACAATTTGTTCTTCATTATCTTTATGTAGGTACACATCAGATGACGTTGGTGGGGCAAAGGCAGCAATGGAGGTCTGTACTTGTGGAGTGTGGAAAGATATCAGATATTTTATAAAAACCACTAATCTTCATCATCTCTCCAAACTATTAATCAATTATATATAAATACTGTATTTGACAACATATAAAGTGCAATTATTCTCCCTCCAGCTATGAGTAAATAGTAGGACAGACTAGGTTCTTCAGCCTTGGTGAGGCAACTAGTCTAGGAGAAGGAAAACTCTGAATTCAAACCTGTTAAACACAGCTTAAAAAGATTGACCTTGTGTCATATCCTGCCTGAGCGGAGGGGTTGGGTAAATATGATAAAGTGCACTTTTTTTTTACTAGAAATCTTTTAAAATTTCTTTGCGTCTTATATATCATATGTAGGTTAAAAATTTACAATAGTCAGGTGAAATTAGCAACCTGGCAACTCCTATTAGCTTAGAGTAACTTTCTCCTATTAGCAACCTGGCAACTCCTATTAGCTTAGAGTAACTTTCATATACCTATTGTCATTATCTAAAAGGCTATAATGCAGATTAAAAATGTTATCGTTGATAATAATCATTAAATTAACTTCATCACATTTCATATTAGTACTTTGTTTCACTAAAATTTTCTCTTGGTTGGCCCTGTTAATATTGGGATGCCATAATTATGCCATGCATAATATTATATGCCATTAAATACGGTATCTAAGAAAGAAGAAACAGTTTTGTAAATTTAATTGGTTTTATTCGTGATGAATCATTTTAAGCCCATTTTCCAAACTATATCCTATCTCACTGTCTTAATATAATTAAAATAACAATGAAATGTTAATTAGAATCCGTCACTCCTTCCTAAATAGAAGCATTACTATCATTGTGGACAGCTGTGAACTATGAAATGCTAATTAGAATCCTACACTCCTTCATAAATAGAAGCATTACTATCATCGTGGACAGCTGTGAACTATAAAATGCTAATCAGAATTCTTTTTTCTTTGTTTTTAAAGGCATATCAAATTTAATGGGTAATGTAATGTTGAAGCCATCCTTGCAGAAAAACAGCAGTGATACTATTTAACCTATAATGGAAAGCAAAAGAAGGTTCATACCTTTCTTAAAGGTATTAATCTGACAGCAAATATAATAATGAATGGAGTTTGAACTGACTTACTTTGAGGCTCTAGTCCAGCACTTCTGACATCATGCCACAAAAAATCCCACAATTAGAATTCTTCACTCTTGTGATTCCTGTTAACTATGAAATGCTAATTAGAATCCTTCACTCCTTCCAAAATAGAAGTATCACTAACATCATGTTGTAATAGAAACCCAAGTCTCATGAGGACTTTAGATCCAAATGAAAATGAAGTGATTAGCAATGTAATATCTTTTCTGTTATGTTGGATATTCAAAGTTTGTTTTATATATATATATATATATATATATATATATATATATATATATATAAGTGTGTGTGTATGTGTGGTTTTAATCAAGATAGTGCCATCATCTTTAAATAGCATGCCTCTGGAATTAGTAGACCAGTTCTTATATCTTGGTAGCAATATCTCATCTACTGAAAGTTCTGTTAACATAGGCATAGGTAAAGCATGAACTGCTATCAAAATGTTATTGACCAAATGAAAATCTGATCTCTCTGATGAAATAATGTGGAAATTCTTTCAAGCCTAGCCATGTTAGTACAACTGGATGGTTGCACCACTTAAACTTTAAAGAAGTTACACAAGGGGCGCTGAGTGCTATTTTGAACAGCAAGCTGCACAAAGCATCCAAGCAAGACAAGTAAGGATGAACACATAAGCAACCTTGCGTCATATCCTCTTCATGATGAAGGGGGTCCAATAAATACATACTCCCCTTAAAAATTGACCTCGTGTCACATTCTGCTGATGGGAGAGGGGTTGGATAAATACAACTCATAAAAATTGACCTTGTGTCACATCCTGCACATGGTGAAGGGGTTGAATAAATAGTCTCCTTAAAAATTGACCTTGTATCACATTCCACTTATGGGGGAGGGGTTGAATGAATACATAGTCTCCTTAAAAATTGACCTTGTGTCACATCCTGCTAATACGGGAGGGGTTGAATAAATAGTCTCCTTAAAAATTGACCCTGTGTCACATTCTGCTTATGGTGAAGGGGTTCGACAAATATATCCATTTTGCATTCTCTTATGAACTCTTACACATGGACACACCAGTGTTCACTGACCTACAAAAACTTACAGGCATCAGCTCTGTGCAGACCCCAGATATCACCTTGAGGATTAACTAAGAGCAATGGCCAATAAAGGTGGATAGTGAAAAAGAGTCAAAGGAATCCTGCCTTGATGATGATAAGATAACAATGATACCTCAACAAATGAGATAAACATTTGTTTGGTTTTTGTTAGTTTTTTGGTATCAATTTTAATAGGTTCGGTTTCTTTGTTTAATAGCATATCAACTTCGGTGATTTATCAAATGCGAAAGCGAGATCCTTGCAAAATGACAATATTGGTACTATTTAACCCATAGCTGGGTAGATAAGTGAGCTCATAATTTTCCAAGGAATATTAGCCCAAAAGTGAATGAAATAGAGTGACTGGAGTTCAAACATGCATACAAAAATATCAAATTTCAGTACGTTATCCAAAACCCCACAGGGACTGCTCCTAAATTTTAACAGTTTTGACTTCTCCATACCTTTTATTCTGTGAACTGGTTGCTGGGGTGGTGGTGGTGGAGGTGGTGGTGACACTCTTTCAATGGCTGCCACATTCCCAAATACTGCAATGGTAATAGCGGTATACCAGCCCTTCAGGATAAGACCATTGGTTGGTACCTTGAAAGAAAAAAAAAAAAAAAAAAAAAAAAAAAAAATGACAGATTTGAAGTTTTTAAATAAGACTAGCTGAAGTACCAGTTAAGAAAGGGTAAGAAGACAAGACTTGTATCCCAGCCAGTTATTTTATGATCTTTATAGTCAATTAAAAATTTACACCAAACAATTAACTGTTACTATAAAAGATAAATCCTCACTGCAGAGATATTTGTTAATCATATTTACCAACCCCTGCGCTCGGGCAGGATATGACACAAGGTCAATTTTTAAGCGGAGTTTAACAGGTTTGAATTCAGAGTTTTCCTTCTTCTAGACTAGTTGCCTCAACAAGGCTGAAGAACCCAGTCTGTCCTACTATTTACCCATAGCTGAAGGGAGAATAATTGGATTCATACCTTTCCCAAGGGTATTAGTGCTGTGTGAAATGCAATCAGTCTCGTCCAGGATTTAAACTCATGTTGCCATGTCCATTTGCTACGACGATAACCATTACACCACGGGCACCTCCGCAGAGAGATATTCATTAATTACATTGAAGTTAATATTTTTGTGAATATTTTCATGGAGAAATATACTCCACTTTAAGTGGTGCTAAATCTGGTGAGTATGGAGGACGCAGTAAAGTTGTCTACCCGAATGAGGCGATTGTCTCCCTTGTCCTGATGCTTGTGTGTGGTCGAGCATTGTCATGCAGGAGGAAATTATTGATTGGCAAAATTTAGCATCTTCAGATTATTATCTCCTCGGTCCCATCAAAGAAGGTTTAAGAGGCAAACATAATGCCAGTAACGAGGAAATGAAAACTGCAGCGATGGAGTGGCTTAAAAAACAGTCAACAGAATTTTACGAGGCAGGGATACAGGCTTTTATTAAAGATGGAACATTGTTATTGAGAGAATCGGAGACTATGTTGAGAAATAGAGATGTGACCCATAGAGGACCAGCTTCATTTTGATGTATGATACATGTTCCTGAATTGGTAATTATTCCTGTACTAAAGAAAATGGCATTACTTTTTGACTCACCTTCATATGATCTTTTTCTGTGCCAATTTAATAGATTTAGTTTCAGAAATAGCATTCCGTGTTTTACTTCAACTAACACTTAACAGTTATAATTATAGGAAATAAAATCAGCAACCAGAGTTCAAATCCTGGACGAGGTGGCTTGCATTTTAATTTGCACTAATAATCTTGGGAAAGGCACAAATCATTTCTTTCCTCATCCAGCTATGAGTAATATAATAGGTCAGACTTACTTCTTTTGCCTTGATTGAGCAACCAGACAAACTAGGTGTAATCTACTCAACAAAAAGCAACTTTCTGTCACATCTTGCTCCTGGTGAAGGGGCTGGATAAATACGTATTCCCCTTTAAAAACTGATCTTGTATCACATCCTGCTCACAGTGAAGGGGTTGGTTAAATACATACTCCTCTTAATAATTGACCTTGTGTCACACCCAGTATATGGTGGAATGAATGGGTAAATACATACTCCTCTTAATAACTGACCTTGTGTCACATTCTGCTCATTGTGAAGGGGTTGGTTAAATACATACTCCCCTTAATAATTGACCTTGTGTCACATCCCGCTCATTGTGAAGGGGTTGGTTAAATACATACTCCCCTTAATAATTGACCTTGTGTCACATCCTGCTCACAGTGAAGGGGTTGGTTAAATGCATACTCCTCTTAATAATTGACTTTGTGTCACACCCAGTGATTGGGTAAATATATCGCTTCTGTGTTTCAGCTCTCTAACTGTTGGGAGCTTGTATTATGATTCCAACATTTTACTGAAAGTTGTGCATATACGTGTGCAGGAGAACATGTGTATTACATAAATTAAGCAAACTACTTCATGAATATTAAGTTATACAGGGTGAGACGATAAAATTGTCGCCCTAGAAAAGACGACATGATTCCATTTCCGTTTAATGAAAACCGGTTTTCTTTTTTTGTTGCAGACCATCTACTAGTTGGCCAGTTGTGTACAAATCCCAAGAGCGATAAGAGCCTTCTATCATGTCTGGAAGTAACACAATGTTCAATGAGTGAGATCGGAGATGCGCCGCTGTACAACCCATGCTCTCTACCGATTCAAGTTATGACAACAGGACCATTGCCAGCACACTCAAAATGCAAATCTGGATTGCCATGAATAACAGGGACGTGCCCAGGGTGATGAAAACAAAGTTTCCGGCTATGGTTATGGTCTTTGGTGTGGTTTCAAGTGAGGGCCACATCATGCCATCTCACATCTTCGAAGTCGGCTTGAAAGTCAACACCAAAGTGTACTTGGATGTACTGAAGAGTGTGGTGATCCCCTGGTGCAATCAGGTGGCAGACGCTGGGTGTGGCAGCAGGACTCGGCGCCAGCCCACAAGTTCGAAGAAAACCCAGGCTTGGCTTCAGAAGAAGTGCTACAACTTTCTACCCTTCTCTCACTGGCCCCCTCCTCCTCTGACCTGAACCCACTGGACTACTTTGTTTGGTCATACGTCAAGAACATCACCAACATGACCTCCCACAACACCAAAGCCAGCCTGATCACTGCCATCCACCGAGTATTCACTGAGCTCCCACTGGCGCTTGTGGAAAAGGCATGCTCCCAGTTCCAGATCCGTATCGAGGCAGTGATTGAAGCTGAAGGCGGCTACATTGAATAGATGTCAGCTCTTCTACATAATCAAGTTACCTGAATTGATTTTTTCTATAAAAGTTTTAAAATAAAGCTGTAGTGTTGTTTTCTTTAGGAGAACAATTATATCGTTTCGCCCTGTAGATGTCAGCTCTACTACATAATCAAGTTATCTGAATTGATTTTTTCAATAAAAGTTTTAAAATAAAGCTGTAGTGTTGTTTTCTTTAGGACAACAATTATATCGTTTCGCCCTGTAGATGTCAGCTCTACTACATAATCAAGTTATCTGAATTGATTTTTTCAATAAAAGTTTTAAAATAAAGCTGTAGTGTTGTTTTCTTTAGGACAACAATTATATCGTTTCGCCCTGTAGATGTCAGCTCTACTACATAATCAAGTTATCTGAATTGATTTTTTCAATAAAAGTTTTAAAATAAAGCTGTAGTGTTGTTTTCTTTAGGAGAACAATTATATCATTTCGCCCTGTATAATTGTCTCAGGAATAAGCAACAAAAATTGGGAGATTCCAAAAATTGCAGTTTTACTTACCAAGTCCTCAGCAATGAACATGACATCTTTATTATCTTTATATTCCAATCTATATGTAAAAAAAAATAAGTAAAACACCATTAGTAAAATAAAACGTCAAAGAAAAAAGTCTTTAAAACAATAATCAAGATAAGGTTCTAGTTTAGCATTATCCTAGGACAAGACAGAAGTTTCCAATATTTTGATAACATTAGATGCAATTTGGCAGCCCTGGAGGCTTTGCCAATGTTGTGAAGATAATGAACCACAGTGGACAGAGAGATGTTGAGCTCACCTGATATTTTCTGAATGCTAATCATTGGATTAGACTCAGCTTGGAACATAGTCTCAGAATCTACAGTTTAACGCCCACCTGATCTTGACTGATGATTGAGGTTCTTGTAGCCAGAGCAAAATTTCTTAACCATCTGGTAACTGTAGTCAATCAACTACAACTTCACCTTTCCAGCCCAGCTGGGGCTGTAGAATACACAGACTGCATCTCTGCAGAGAGGTAAGACTTCAAAACAAGTGTCTTGGATATGACATTAAACCATCTGATTGATTAGGTTAGGTTTGGTTTAGCATAAGTACACAGTTGAAAGTGACTGCAGTTGGGTTGAATGACAAGCTAACACTGATTCTTCACTTAACCGGTGTTGCTTATCATAAGCCAGGCAAGTCTACAAATTGAAATCATTTAAACTGCTTTCTTTATCCAACACGCAACTGATGCACCCAAATTATATGACTAAACAATCTTATGGTGAGGCTCCAGCCCTGGAGCTTTAGGGAATATGGAATACCCCTTCATGGCCATTGTTCTCAGGTCCATTCTTACCTGAAGTGGTAGCACCTGATAGGGTCCTATCTATGTGTCAAATAGAACTAAACTGCGTACTTATGCTAAACTGAATTGCTTAAAATAGAACTGTTTTTGTGTCAAATAGAACTGTTTTGCATTTAAACTATGTACAAACAAATAACATATGTTAAAATGAATTATTAGAAACAGAACTGTCAGACCATTTAATACATCACTCAATAAGTCCCGGGCCTAATTAATAAAACAACTTTTAGGCAAAATTCAACTATATTCATCAACAGTCTCTTTCTAAGGTGATATATTGATTCCTACACTTCTCTATTTGATGCCTTTTTTGTAGAATTTGTCTTTGACCTTAAAAATACACCTCAGTTTTCGATATCACTTCTTCATTGGAGCTAAATCTCTTTCCCTGGAGCATTCTTTCGAGGTCTGCAAACAGTCAGTATTCACTGGAGGCCAGATCTGGAGAATAGGATGGGTGCAGAAGCAATTCGAAGTGCAATTCATGTAGTTTTGCCATTGTTGTGGTTGACCTGTGACACAGTGCAATTTCTTGGGGAAAGAGCACTTTTTTCTTCATTTGTGACCTTTTTTTAGTGATTTCTTCCTTCAGAACATACCAATAATGCTATATAATATTCGCTATTGATTATTCTTCCTTTCTCAAGGTAATTGATGAACAAAATACCTTGTACATCCCGAAATACGGAGGCCAAAACCTTTCCTGCTGACGTTTGCGTCTTTGGTTTCATTGGATGGCTTTCATCTGCTGCTGTCCACTCAGCTGACTGGTGGATCCATGTTTCATCCATTGTCCCATATTTATGCAAAAAACCTTTTTGTTGCATTGAAACGGTTGCAAAAAACACTCTGAATCATCGAAGCATTCTTATTTTTGATTGACTGTGAGCAAATGCGACACTCACTTTGAACACAGCTTTCTATTGCAACATGGTGAATACACTGCCTTCTGGTATCTTCAACTCCTCAGCTATTTCATGCAACTTCAATTTACGATCAGCCAAAACAGGTTGGTGGAGTTTTTTGGTGTTTTCCAGGACAACTACTGAATTTGGGTGACCTGAGTGTTCATCATTATTTGTGTCTACGACTGTCAGTATCGCACCTCTTAACCGTTGTTTCCAACAACGCTTAGTCCAAATAACACTTATCAAACCATTGCTTTGCTTGAACAGTATTCTTTCCTACCAGAAAGCATTATCAACACACAAAATTCAGATTTTTCCATTGTTTTGAAAATTTGCAACAGTAGCTTCACTAAAATAACTGTAATTTAGTTAGTACTTTATAAAAATCAAATGGATTTTTTTTTATTTGTGGTGCCATCGATATGTCAGATTCACAACTTATTGAGTGGTGTGTTAACTGTGTATAAACAAATGATGTTTAATTGCATTGTTAGAGATACATAACAATACTTGGAACAATTTAACTGTGCTAATGAACAAGTAATGTTAAATAGAATTATTAGTGTTGATTAGCAATACTTGAAATTCTTTAACTATATGCCTAAATTGAATTGTTACTGTTACATAGTGATGCTTGAAACCAGTTAACTGTGTGCAAATAAAACTATCGATGTTAGATAGCAATATCTGAAACCATTTGAGGGAGTGCAAACAAATGATTAATACTAAATAGAACTATTTGTGTTAGAATATTTGGCACCATTCAACTGTGTGCAAACAAATTAGCTCTGACTTAGTTAGACTACCAATAAACTATTGACTAACAAACCATATTTATAACCATTGAACTGTTTGCAAACAAATGAGCTCTGGTTCGTTTTAAAATGTTATCAACAAACTATGCATTTCATCATCATCATCTTGTCGAGCAATCAGCATGGATATCCCTGACCCTCTCTCGCCACCTCTCCCTATCGTTCATTGCTTCTGGCAGGTCCTCAGGGCTACACCCCATATCCTCACAGAGCTGCTGTATGTAGGTGCGAGCTGGTCATCCTGTCTTTGCTCGGCCATGTGAAGGGGTCCATAGGAGTACATCACTTATGAGCTTGTCCCTACTTCTCCAGCAGTGTCCTGCATGTCTGGTTCATCTAACTTTGATAGTGTTCGTGATGGGTGGTAGGTGGCCGTATAGCTGCTGCTTTGTGGGGTGTTGCCTCCAGGACTTGTTCAATATTGCTCGTAGCATTCTTGTATAGTTGCCGTCAAGCTCTTTTTCCATCTGTTTTGTTAGCGTCCATGTAATGCATCCATACAGCAGTATTGACACGACTGCTGCTTGAAAGAAACTGCGTTTCATTTTATTGGTCAGGTCTGACTTCCATATGACCGATAGCCTATTTGCTAGTCGCGTATCAATGTTTGTCTCGGTTGATGAGGCACTGCTTCCTAAGTAGGTGAACTTGTTAACTAGTTTCAGAGATCTACCGTTTAGTGTGGAAATGTCGCCTGTTTGATTAAAGCACATATATTCCATTTTGTGTGCATTGACATGGAGAACAATGCTTGCAGTGGCTGGTTCCAGACTATGCAGTAGGGTTTCAGTTTGGGCAGGTGCATTTGCCAGAATCGCTATATCATCGGCATAGTCGGTGTCGGTAATAGTTTTTGCGGGGTACCTTCTGCTTTTTTTCTTTGTCAGCTTGAAATCGTTTTCTTTGATTTTACCAATCAATGTTCTAAGCATGTAGTCTAGACAGATGATAAAGCGGTATGGGGCTAGTGTGTCTCCTTGCAGTACTCCTGCTACAATGTCGAAGTAGTCTGTGTTTCCATCTAAAGAACATACTTTCACTTTGGTGTTTCTAGAGAGAATCATTATAGCTGTTTCTTTTGGTAGGCCGTATGCGAGTAGAATTTGCTCCATCTTCCCTCTGTGGATGGAATCAAAAGCCTTGGTAAAGTCGACAAATAATATTGTAGACTGTAGGTTTTTTGCCTGTACAACATCAAGAATTCTACAGATAGTCAATATTTGTGACGTCATGGATCTATTTCTCCTGAAGCCATTTTGGTTCTTCCTAAGAATGTTGTCAATTTTGGGTTCTATGCTATTACATAGTTGAGCATTGCATATTTTGGCTGCTATGGATGTAAGTGTTATACCTCAGTAGTTCTTGGCTAATCCGAGGTCACCCTTTTTAGGGAAAGGAAGTATGCATCCCTTCACCCATCAGTCTACTGGGTTTTAATTATAAACTGCATTACAGTGTCGGAGCAGTATGTCATCGAATTGCCTGGTCTTCCATACTTCTGAGGGAATTTCATCAAACCCTGCAGCTTTTTTATTCTTTATTTTTTTAAGTACTGAATCGAGTTCTTCTCAAGTAAACGGTCCAAGTTTGCTGTCTAAATGCTTACTAATAATTCTCATGATTGGTTCATGTGTAACTTTCAGTGGGTTTCCTAGTAGATTCTTGAAATGCTGTTTCCACAGTTTTATTCATTCTTGTCGGTTGGTAGCTTTCAGTTTAGCTTTGGTAGTGCTCTTCCTTCTGCTCACTTCATTTATCATTTGCCATGCTATCCTAGATTGGCTATCTTCCACTGAATCTCTAATCTTATCTATCTGATTTTGTATGTATTCTGTCTGTTCTTTTAGGTATATGTTTGCTAATTCATTTTGTGCCTTTTTTAGTTTCAGGGCATTTGCGTTTGTTGGGTTTTTCCTATTGCATTTGGAGGCAGTTTTCACATCTGTACATTTTTCTCTAACCACTAATGTCTCCTATGGGACTCTTTCGCTGTTGCTTCTAAGTGGGTGTTAACAAAATTCTCATATTCGTCAGTCGGAGTACGTGTTTCTGTCTTCTCCTGTAGTGCCTCGAATTTGTTTCTTAATGCTATCACATATCTATTCCGAATATCCTTGTTATTAAGAAGGGCCCAGTCATAGTGTATGGTGGTCTGTTTTAAACTTGGAAAAAATGCCACAGAAACGTATGGAATGCTTCAGACTGCTTTTGGACAATCTTGCATGAATTGAGCATC
Source organism: Sepioteuthis lessoniana (assembly GCA_963585895.1). NCBI lineage: Eukaryota > Metazoa > Mollusca > Cephalopoda > Myopsida > Loliginidae > Sepioteuthis > Sepioteuthis lessoniana. The sequence goes on along the minus strand of OY757932.1, from coordinate 12,903,822 downwards.
AGTTTTTGAGTGGCATAAGAGATTCAAGGAAGGCAAGGAGTCTGTGAGGGATGATGAGAGGTGTGGGAGGAGTAAGGAAGTCAGAACACCAGAGTTGATTGGCCAAATAAAGAATTTCATGGATAAGGACTGTTGTGTGTCTATAGAGACAATAAGTGCACAGTTTGATGTACACACAATTATTCGCAAGGAACTGAAGATGCGGAAAATTTGCACAAAGTTTGTCCCAAGGGTGCTGAGAGACAATCAGAAAGAAAAATGTTGTCATGACAGCAAGGAGATGGTCGAGCTGATCAATTCAGATCCCGCAGTTCTTGATACTCTGGTGACCTGCGATGGAAGCATGCTGGCTCTCCCAGACCCAAGAAGGCCTGATAGAGCAAATCCACTCACAAACTTTTGATGATCCCTTTTTTTGACAGTACTGGCATGATCTACATGCACTGGGTTCCCACTGAACAGACAATCAACAAGGAATACTATGTTGAGGTTTTAAGGGAGTTCAGGAAGAGATTCCGTCGGAAGAGGCCAGCACTCTTCAAATCGGGTCAGTGGCATTTCCACCAGGACAATACACCAGTCCACAACTCCATCCTTGTCACAGACTATTTGATCAAGATGGGCATCAACACAGTTCATCACCCTCCCTATAGTCCAGACCTTGCTCCCTGTGACTTTTGCTTATTCCCTAAGTTCAGAGGCTGTCGTTATGAGACAATTGAGGAGATGAAAGAGGCTGTGACGAAGGTCATTGACACGCTCACACAAGAAGACTTCCATGGGGCCTTCCAGAAGTTGATGGAATGGTACAACAAGTGCATTGCACCTGAAGGAAATTACTTCAAAGGGAACTAGAGTTTCATGCCCATACAAAAAAAGTCTGGAAATTTATTGAAGGCACCTCTTATAAAGAAGATTTCGCATTAAATAACCTACAAGAGCAATTTTTTAATTAATGATTTTTTAAAAAAAAAAAGCCTAGTTTTAATTCAAATTTCAGTTTACCTTCCAAAAAAATTTTTTTTGTTCCCCGAATAAATTTTCTTTTTACAATTAGTGCTCAGTTACAGAACAACTTTTTAGTTAATTTTTGAAAAGATAGCATAGTTTTAATTCAAATTTTTATTCAGGCTCTAAAAATTTAATAAAACAATCTAAGAATTCATGTATTACAGTATTCTTTTACTTTATAAATTTTTTTTTTTTTAATATTTGAAGTATTATTTTAAAAAAATGTAACCCTAAACTTCTGAGAGGTTTGAAACATAGTTTTTTGATTTAATTTATTGCTTTTTTTACCCTATTAAAATGTAACAATAAAAAGAAGCTAAGAATTAAAGATGTCTCCTTATTTCTCTGAAAATTTCATGTATTAATTCAAATGAAAAGTCTTTGTTAATTCTATAGTGTTTTTTTTTTGTTTTTTTAATTCTTTAAAAATGTTACATTATAGGTAGATACAATAAATTAAAACTAAGAATTAAAAATGTAATATTACAATTGTTTGTTTGTTTTTTGTTTTTTTTTGTTTTGTTTTTTTTTTGTTTTGTTTTTTTTTGTTTTGTTCCACCGAATAAATTTTTTTACAAATTAGTGCTCAGTTACAGAACAACTTTTAGTTAATTTTTGAAAAGATAGCATAGTTTTAATTCAAATTTTTATTCAGGCTCTAAAAACTTAAAACAATCTAAGAATTCATGTATTACAGTATTCTTTTACTTTATAATTTTTTTTTTTACATTTAAAATATTATTTAAAAAAAAAAAATGTAATCCTAAACTTGTGAGTGGTTTGAAATATTATTATAGCTTTTTTTAATTTAATTTATTGCTTTTTTTTTTTTTTACTCTATAAAAATGTAACAATAAAAAGAATCTAAGAACTCATCTATTACAGTATCCTTTTATTTTAGAAATTTTGTTTTTACATTTAAAATATTCAAAAAAAAAAATGTAACTCTAAACTCGTGAGTAGTTTGAAACATTATAGTTCTATATTTCTAAAGACCATTGTTTTTTAAATATGACAAAAATTTAAACCGAGTTCTTAATTGCTTATTGAGTTACAGAGATAAAAAAAATGTATCCATTTAATTAATTTTTTTTTACACTATAAAAACATAACAATAAAAAGAGGCTAAGAATTAAAAAATGTGTCTTTATTTTTAGGTGGAAAATTCCACCCAGTAATTTAGATGAAAAGTATTTGTTAATTCTAAAAATAGTTTATTTCTTTTATGAAAAAAATATTTCGAGTTGCACTGATTAAAAATTAAGATATTTTGCTTTAAGAAATATAAAAAGTATTTGTTTAAAAAAAATCAGTTTTTGGGTTATCAACAAATTGATTGTTTGATTTTTATTATTTTTTCTTTTTTACCAGCTGGCTACTGAATAATTTTTTTTTCCTTTAATACATGTTTTTTTTTCTTTAAATATTTTTGGCATTAGGTTGTCCAGAGGAGAGTGGGAAGTACCAGTCTTTCACAGCACAATGTTGGTTTATATCTCTACAATTTCAAATTCATCTAAATACAATTGTAACGAACCAAGATTATGTCGGAACATCCAAATATATCTTTCACATTAAATATTCCTTCAAAATCTCGCGAGATTGCTCATAATGCATTGAAAATAAGAATGAGGCAGAAATCCATGAAGTGATGAACCGTCAATGATTTACTGGAAGCATATAACGGGATTTATTCACCAAATGCAAATGAACAATAGAATAACAAAGAGGATTATGGCAATATGAAAATAAAACAAATTAATCGTTTGTTTATGAAATGATGTATGTGAGCAATTATATTCAGTTACAACATACATGTACTCATACAATTTGTGTTGTATAGTCAAAATACAATTATACAAATATACAGATGCAAGGAAATGCGAAACACTGATGACTCTCCGTTGTTCAGGTACGAAATGTTTATTAACTTCTTGACATTAGTTTTTCGACACGAGGAGAGAGAGACACAATTTTTACTATGCTGACTGTACAATCTGACCCAACAAATGCGCTGCACATCTCGTAGCCCCCAAGATCTCTGTTGGTAGAGATCTGCAGAACTTCATGGTCAGACTTCAACTTCAACTGTCTGCCTCAATGGCAGACAAACCAACTGTCTCCTACATCATTCACAGTCAACCCCCAGCTGGACTGGCCCGGCCCAGAGTCGAATCTCAACTAACTTCTTTTTCAAAATCACCAAATTCTCAGCCCATCGCTTCTGGGCATGGCGTCATTCACACCCCAGTTGCATTTCCTATCTGGGGTTTTTTATTATGACATTTGTGATTGCTATATCCTCTGCGCGCGAGCATGAACTGTACTCAATGTGTGAGTGTGCACCTGCACTAAGAGCCGAATAGTTCAAAGCTTAACCAAACCAAATGATAAAATATAATTAATGAAAAATGATTAATATAAAAAAAATCATTCAGTAGTTATATAACATCTTATAGGTTTCCTCCATTAGCATAGCTACAACGAATCTTTGTGGCTCTTTCTTTTCTTCAAAGATTTCAATCATCTTAACTAGCACAGCCATTTTCGCATTCAATGAGTCAGCTGGGGTCTTTCACTTTTCTTTCCAACTGTCTTCTTTAAAGGGTTTTTGCCAACTGACTTTACATTCGATTTGTATTTCTGACGTGCAAAAATTTAACTTTGACACATGCCGTCTTGCATCCAATCACTGACATCTATTTTTCAAACTATAACATCACTGCCCTTCATGCGCAGATGACCAGGTTTGTGGGAAAGGATCTTATCTAGATCTCTGAACTCACTTTCTGATATGGGCCATAGAATACTGGCTAACCCTATCTAAGCAGTCTGTTGTTATGAATGGGTGGGGATGGATTAGCATCACATTACACAAGTTACAACTAAAAATGAAAATAAGTAGGAAGCACTTAGCAAAAAATTATATTTTTCATTAAAAGATGCTTTAAAAATGTTATGTACTTTAACTTTATGTAAAAATGAATTATGTTTTGGGCTGTTTATGCTTTTTTGTAAAATTTATAAATTTAAGAATTTTGCATAAGAATTATTTTTCATTTAAAAAAAAAGAAAAAAAGAAAAAAGACAAATGAACATAGCCGTGTATATATTTTTTATATATACCATTTCTATAAAAATGTAAAGTCAATAATTTTCATCATGTTCATATTTTATTTGAATAATTAATTGGTTTCAGTCATAATATTTTTGTCTTTTCTAGGTTGTATAATAAATACATTGGTTAAAAATATTTTTCCTGTTCCCTTTTCTCCAACAGCATAAAAAAAAGAGCTTTGAAAGTTATTTTCTGGAATTCAACATTTTTTCCCCCTTGTTTAGAAAAAAAAGAAACATTCAATTTCAACAGGTTGTCAAAGAGGTTTTCACTGATAGAAATGTGTGAAATGATATACACACCATTATGAAGATTTACTCAAACTCGAATTGGTCAGAAAATTTCACAAAAATATTTTTAAGGGCTTTGCTGAAATTTTATTTTGAAATAATACGTATCACCACCAGTAGTCTCAAAAATTTGTAGCAATTCTAAAATTTTTCCAACTTTAAACAAAAATTACCAATAAATTTAATATCTTTTTAAAAAATGCTGATCAAAAATCTACATAAAGCCAACACCTGGCTGTTGAAAAGAGTCATCTTTATTTTCAAAACTTTTGCAGTCAACAGGTAATAGTTGCATTTTCTAACAATCTAATTCTATAATATCACATATCAAACTGAAAAGTATTCAAGATCTATTTTGTCAGAAAATTAAATGAAAATATTTTAAGGAGTTTTACCAGAATTTTATTTGGAAATAAGAACATCAGTACAAGCCACATAAGAAAAAAAATCTTATTAGCTATACATACTAAAATGAGTAGCATGACAGTTTTTATTTCATTATTAAAAAATAACTATAAAAGTTATTTTATAAATTATTACATTAAATCAAAAATCTGTTTCTGTGCTATTTAATGATATAAGTTTGACTGTAATACAATGTTTAACTTCAAACTTATAAGGATTTTACTGCAGGGAATATGTCTCAAAAGGTAAATTCTGATATTTTTGGCCATGAATATGCATTGCTACATAAACAAATCTATTTAACCCATCTATAGGACCTTAACAGGTACTCTCACTCTAGGTCAGAATGTACCTAAAAGTAATGGCAATGAAGGGGTACTTCACACTTCCCAGAGCTCCAGAACTGAAGCCATCACCATCTGATGCATTTTAAGGCCTTACCTAGGACACCACTTGAGTTGGGGAATCATAATCCCTGTGCAGGGAATACAGTCAGCATATTCTGAGTCCCACCAATGGGGCAGTTAAGCATTGACAAGCCTGATCAGTACTTAACTGAGTGACCACTTAGTAAAAGCTGGTACCATGTAAGCAACTTCAAGACCCATGTGTTAGACTAAGCAAAGCTGAATAAATAAGTTAAGCAACAATGAGCCTGGTCAGTACCTAGATAGGTGACCACTAAGTAACACCAGGTACTGTATTAGCAACCTCAGACCTGTGTGTCAGACTAAGCAAAGTTGAGTAGATAATAATTTTTCTTTTCAATAACTTTTTTTTTTATCTAAATAAATGAAGCACTTGTTTCTTGAGCATGCTTGAAATCAATACAATTACTCATCTACTTATTCTCATAAAAACTTGTTCAAAAATTCAAGATCTATTTTCATTATTAATATAAAAGCTCTCATAAAAAAGTCTTAAGTAAATTTTTCTGTTATGAATCTTATCATTACTAGGGTGAGTCAAAAGTTTTGCAATATTTTGCACAACAAGAGTGTTTCAAACACAAGGGAATGTCTGCATCTGCTGGAATTAGGGAGTAATTCACAACTTGCTTGATAAGCAAAATGCAGGACTGTGAGCCCTAAGATCTAGCAAGTGGCTGAGGAGGCTAAGGACCCTTACAAAGGAAAGGTCAGAATGGTTTCAAGTGAAGAAGGACTGAATGTTGATGGAGGATGTTACAAACTTCTACAGTGGCAGAAAGCAGTAAAAACAAACAAAAAAAATTTACTATGAGTTTGTTCCAGATGGTTGAACTATTGATGCCAACCTGTTCTCTGGACAGCTGGAATGGATGTATGTGATTGTGCAGCAAAAATACTTGGCATCAGAAAATGAGATCTTTTGCACTAAGACAATGAACAATTTCATACCACTCAAATGACTCAGAATAAACTCCAAAAACTTGAAGGAATTAAACTGATTCTTCTACACCCAGCATATAGTCTGAACCCAGCTCCCTGGGATAATTATTTGTTCCAATCCATAGCTCACTCTTTGCACTTGTAACACTTCAACAACCAAAAGAAGGTGGAAACTTTCATAAAAGAGTTCTTCACTTTAAAGAACAAGAACTGGTATCAGCAGGGGATCAAAGGACTGATAGAAAGGTGGCTTCAGATGGTGCAGCATGATGGCCTCTATTTTAAATGCTAGGCTGCTTTTGTTGTAACTTGGATGAAGTAAATAAAGTAAAGTTGGCGACTATAGTCGAGGGTGACCCGAAGGCTCCCTTTTCGATAGCTACTACACCAAGGTGTAGGGGAGGGTGCTACTTCTTTCCCTGGATTGCTCCACTTTACCCTTGATCCGTACCTTATAATGCTGAGTGTTAAGCAAGAAGGCATCAAGTACCATTTTTTGAGTCTTTGGTATGACTCGACCTGGGATTGAACCCAGGTTTCCCAGGCCATTGGCGAACACTCCAATGTCCGGTGTAAGATTAAAGTAAATAAGTTACCAAAATATTACAAAATTTATGGGAGTTGACTGTGGTGTAATGGTTATCGTCGTAGGAAATGGACACGGCGACACGAGTTCAAATCCTGGACGAGACTGATTGCATTTCACATAGCACTAATACCCTTGGGAAAGGTATGAATCCAATTATTCTCCCTCCAGCTATGGATAAATAGTAGGGCAGACTGGGTTCTTCAGCCTTGGTGAGGCAACTAGTCTAGGAGAAAGAAAACTCTGAATTCAAACCTATTAAACTCCACTTGAAAATTTGACCTTGTGTCATATCCTGCCCGAGTGGAGGGGTGGGTTAAAAAAAAAAAATATTACAAAATTTTGAACTCACCCTAATATTATAAATGAACTTTGACTTTTGTAACTTTCTTGAATTGGACTATTTACAATTTTGCTAACAATTGTTTAAATGGGAATTTCCTTTTAGTTTTACAACTCAATACAGAAAATTATAGGCAACATGCATTGACTAAAAAATGAAAAGAAAAACAAAAAAAATCCAGGTGGTAAGTTCTAAATTCATAAAATATATCCATTATTAATCTACTTATCATTCACTTCAATAAATACACAAATTTATAATAAAATGTTAACATGATGTCATACTATATTGCGTTTATATGGAAGTAAGATTATTAAAGTTTAAAAAAGACTATGCAGGACTCTATTGTACTATATTACCTATAACTGTTTGATTATCATGATGAGCTGACAGTACAGATTCCCTTGATTCTCACTTATCCTCCATCCCTATTGCTCATGGCAAGTGCTCTAGATGGCATCTAGTGTCTGCACAAATCTGACGAATTTGAGTCTTTGCTGATTCACCAACACTGGTGTATCCATACTTAGGAGTCCATAAAAGAACATTGTTTATGAGTACATCCTTATTTTTCTAGCAGTGCCAAGCATGTTTTACATGGATGGTTTCACAAAGATGAGAAGTAAGTGGCCATACAACTGCTGTTTTTTTGGACAAAGCTCCCAGGATTTGTTTAAAATGGCATGTGGAATGCATGTGTAGTTCCCATAATTCTACTGATATCTAAATTCTTTACTTGAATTGCATATTTACAGTATTGAATCACTCAAATAAATAAGTAAATTATTGATACTCTAATTTTAAATTTATAAAAACAAATCTGTTGTCGCAGTAAAGAATATTCATTTACTTTTTAAGTGTTCATTAGATATTATTAACAGTATTAGTATTAATGTGTGAGAAGGAGTTAGTCTGAGGTTTGTTTAATGGTATATCAACCTCTGTGGGTCATTTAATGCCAACAAAGATTAGGTTGGTTTTGTCATCTATGTGGGTTTTAAGGCATGGGTTTTTATGATAGTATTTGATTATATTTGGCCAGATATTAGTGAAAAGGTGGATTCATTTTGGAAAACCAAAGATGTTCTCTATTTTGGTTTGGTTGGTTTCTTCGGCCTATAGGCTACTTAATGCCAATACCGGCTCATTGTACCAAAGACTTTAAAAATGGTACTTGATACCTCTTTGCTTAACACTCAGCAATATAAAGTGCGTATCGAGGGTAAAGTGGAGCAATCCAGGGAAAGGAGTAGCGCTCTCCCCTGCACCTGAAAAGGGAGCCTTCTGGTCACCATCGACTATGGTCGCCAACTTAAAGCCAATACACATATTAAACCTAAGATTTCCTAAAGAATACTTTGTAGATAATATTCCAAATGAGCCAGAGCCCACTTACTTGCACACAATCAAATGGCTACAAGTACCACTACACAACACTCATATTTCAACCCAACATCAGCAATTTGTTTGCACATAGTTAAATGGTTATACATATGATTTGTAAACATTTTGCTAATAACATTTTTCAACAAGCCTGAGCTTATTTTTCTTCACAGCTAAATGATTTCACAAATCTCCATTTAATACAAATCATTCTATTTACTTTTAATCATTTGTTTGTACACAGTAAAACAGTCTCGAGCACTTCTATGTACCAGCAACAATTTAACATCAGTCATTTGTTGACACACATTTAAACAAATATACATGATATATAGGAGATTAGTTAGTAGTTTTATTTTTCCTTTTTAAGTGGATAGTTTGTAACATTTAAAAAAGAGATTGAGCTCATCTGTTTGTGCACAGCTAAATGGTTTCAAGTCTTATAGTTATTTGTTTTATCTTCCAGATTGGCAACTATGCAGTCTATGTCACTATCTATGCTTTTGTAGGGATTTTGTTGATCCCTGAGCATTGCACTGTTTATTCACTCTCATAAGTGACTTTGTTCTTGATGCTGATTGGACTGCATCAGATTTGGCCGGGGGCAGTTTGAATGCCATCCTGGTCTTTAACTGTTCACTTTGGTGTTTGTACGTACTCTTCCACGTTTGTATGTACTCTTCCAGCCTGGCCAATGGGAACCTGTGCTTTCTGTTTAAGTTGTTCCAGCTTTTTGATTGTAGGTATTGAGTCTATTTAAATTTCCATTTGCTCTATATTTTTAAATTTGATTTTAGTTTCTTCAGGGTGGTGGGTTGAAGTTGGTTTTTGATTTTTTTTTCTTTTTCCTTTAGGTTGATCTATGTCTACTTTTTGTAGCTTGTGTTTGATTTTTTTGATAGAATTTTTTTCATATTCTGTTGGGTTGTTTTTGGCATCTATTTTTTTTTTATTGAGTCTCTTTTAGAGTTTTATGGTATCTCTTTTGATGTGGGTGGTTGTTTCATCAGGATCTTCTATGTCCATTGGGTTGAATCTGTTGGATAATTGGATTGGTTCATTTATTAGTGTTTTTGGTTTAGTTTGGATTTTTCTTTTCTTTGCTTTTCTTAGGGGATCTTTACTGATTTTTGTTGTGTCTCATGTTCATCTGGGACTGTTGAAATGTATTCCTTGCAATCATTTTTAGTATTTCTATTAGATTTTTTAATTCATTAATCAGTTTGTTCAGTTCTTCTCTTTTCTTTTCTTTTGTATCTTCTTTTTCCTCTTTTCTCTTTTTTGTTATATGTGCATAAAAGGGTTGTTCTTTTTACTTATTTGTTCTACTATTTTTCTGTTGTTCTTTTTACTTATTTGTTCTACTATTTTTCTGTTGTTTGTTTACTTATTTGTTCTACTATTTTTCTGTTGTTTGTTTACTTATTTGTTCTACTATTTTTCTGTTGTTTGTTTACTTATTTGTTCTACTATTTTTCTGTTGTTTGTTTACTTATTTGTTCTACTATTTTTCTGTTGTTTGTTTACTTATTTGTTCTATTTTTCTGTTGTTCTTTTTACTTATTTGTTCTACTATTTTTCTGTTGTTTGTTTACTTATTTGTTCTACTATTTTTCTGTTGTTTGTTTACTTATTTGTTCTACTATTTTTCTGTTGTTTGTTTACTTATTTGTTCTACTATTTTTCTGTTGTTTGTTTACTTATTTGTTCTACTATTTTTCTGTTGTTTGTTTACTTATTTGTTCTACTATTTTTCTGTTGTTTGTTTACTTATTTGTTCTACTATTTTTCTGTTGTTTGTTTACTTATTTGCTCTACTATTTTTCTGGCCTTGAGAAAGATGTATCTTGTGTATTTTATTTCTGTTATTCTTTTTTTTCCACCTTTCATATTCTCATGAGTATGTAAGGTGTTCTCCTGTCCAGATTTTGCCATTCCAATTCTGTATAATTTGATTTTGCGCATATTGGTGATCTAGTGGGTTTATCTCTATGATATCCATATTTTTGACATTTTTGGCATCTTAGAGGGTTTGGAATGTAAGTTTTTATTTTTGCATTTATGTAACCTATTTTAATGCTGGTTGGAGTTGTGGGTTTGTTAAATGTTAGTATGTATGTGTTTGTGTCTATGATTCTTGTTTCTTTGGGTATGGAGATTCTCTTCATGTTTGTTACACCGTGCCGTTTAAGATGTAATTTTATCTTTTCTAGAGAACATGATGCGAGGTCTGGGGATTTTATTACTCCTTTCAAGAAGTTTAGGGTTGGGTAAGGGTATGTTTTATGTCCAGTTTTCCAAATTGTTTCCATTTTAGTATTCTTTCTGATTGTTTTTGATTCGTTGTTTGTATAATAGTGCCATATGTAGCTTTTTTGATATTGATTGGTTTGCAGCGTGTTTCTGTCGTTTTTGAATCATGAATGGGGATAGTTTGGTGATTGGGAGCTCTTCTACTGATTCAAGTACAATGAATTGATTGAACTTTTTATCAGTTTCATGTTCACTTTCTGAAGAGGATTCTGAGAGAGGTCTTTCTTTTTCTTGTTTTTGCTTGGGTTATATTTCCAAGAGTCATAAAGAAAGTCTATGAGTTTCATTGACTATGCACCCCACCGACCACGGAGCCCTACACAGGGATGTGCCTGGGGGAAACCCATTCACCAAATAACATCCGGGTTACATAGTATACTCATGTTGATGGTAGTTTAATTTTGTCCCTGGGTTTTCATTCCCAAGATAATTACTAAACCAGTAACAGGAAGGAGAATAGGTCTTTCTTCAGCATGATTGACCCTACAGCCATTGCCCGCTAATTCAGATTTTTTGCAAAAATCTGAAAGAGGGCCTCTCTGACCACATGTCTAGCCCAGTAAGGACTGCTCAATTACCAGGATCCCACATTCTCAAGCATTTCAGGTTGCCACCCACAGCCAACAGGTAGCCTCGTTGAGATGTGAGGGGTTTACCCATCTGCAGTTGGCATATTCTACAGACCCAGCCGACAGGGCAAGAAGGAGTTAGTAATTTTTGTTTTTCCTACTTTTGTAGAGATCCTTCATTTATAAAAACTGTGAATGTAGATGGCCGACTGTATTTAATTCAGTTTAACTTTAAATATCTCAGCCTGCTAAGGAAAGATTATTATGTAAGAGAAATTACAAAGAACTAATATTCATAACAATCACTGGAATTTTGAGAGGGGGAGTTGAAGAGGGAAGAATGATTTTTTTGGAAAAAAATAATAATGACATTAAGGAGTTTAAAAAAAAGAAATAACATCCTTTCTTATTTAATCAATAAATATGTAAAGGAATGTATAGGTTATTAAAGTGGTTAGTGGCGCAATGACAATTGGTGAAGGAAAAAGGCACATCAAATAAGGTTCAAAGTCTGAACAGGGCTGTTTCTGTCTCATTTTATTCTAATGCCCTTGGGAAAGAAGCCTTGGTAGGGAAACCAGTCGAGGAGAAGGAAACCCTTGATAGAGAAACCAATCGAGAAGGAAAACCATGATAGAGAAAACAGTCACGGTGAAGGAAAGCCATGATAGAGAAACCAATCAAGAAGGAAAGCCTTAGTAGAGAAACCAGTCAAGGAGAAGGAAAGCTTTAGTAGGGAAACCAGTTGAGGAGAAGGAAAGCCTTGATAGGGAAACCAGTCTGATGGGTCTTGAGTGTAACCCTGAGGATTCTTATGAATTCTCTTTAGCAAATGAATACAAAAACATAAATAACTTACATCCCCAATTTCTCAAAAGTAGCTGCATTTGGTTTTCTAAGGTTGTTAACAAACAACTCAAGTTTAAATGACGAGGGATTTGTTGCTCTGTTGAAAAAAAATAAATAAATCATCATTCAGAAGAAATGTACTGAAATTTAGAATAATCAAATATTTTTGAAAAAATTGCATCATCAATCATTATTAGACATTTATGAAAAAAAGGGGGGAGGGGGTACCATATATTATGCAACTTTCTTAGACCTGAATTTTAGCCTAATATTATATGGTCACATCAAACATGAGATACAAACTTTATGCATGTAAGCATTGACCAAGGCTAGACCTAGGCCAACTGGTAAACCTATAATTTCCAGCTGCAAAAAGGCCTCAATTCAAGTCACATGATACATAAGTATTTACAGTAGTTTTCTGTTAGCAAAAAGCAAGTTTTAATAATTTTCTTTATAGGATTTTAATACAGTTCTGCTTTGTTTAGCATGTAAAAAAAAAAATTTGAAAAAAAGTATGAGACAGCCTTTTAGAAGAATTAAAAAACTATAAACTCTACAAAATCTCATCATTTTATTAAGAGAATAAATTTCTGAGTGATTACAGCTTGTCTGAAGTTATTATGCAAATCAAATAAACCTCAATGACTCAAAAAGTTCTGAACCAATATTTGCAAATTTAAGCTCATCCACTTTAAGTATAAAATATTTAACTAAATTGTCTACTATTTTTCATGGTTAATTCTTGAGATATTTGGAATGAATGCGTAAAACTTATTTTTTGTGGATAAACTTGTATATAATCAAAAATTTTATCTATATAGATGGGAATTTTTTTTTCAAATTATAAACAAAGGGTTTATTTTTAAAGAAAGGCAATGATTCTAAATATATATCATCCACACTCTCTGAATAATGGTAGGGGAAATTCTCTGAAATAGAAACAAGACTAGGTATGTTGAATGATTATGGAGAGCCATCTTAGAACCAATCTGGCAGATTATGGAATAGACTTAGGACTGGACTAGTTTTTTTTTTACCTGTCCTAATTTTATGCTTATTCTTTTTTGCCAAAATTTTGAAGGTAAAAGTATCTTTGAGTCTGATGGGGGGGGGTCTAAACTGCCAATGGATAAAATTCCTTTAATTTTGATATGAATCATTTTATTATTTACTTCTTAATACAAATTAAGTTTGTTTGGGTTTTTTTAACTTTAATTTCATGTTTATTCTTTTTTTTCCCTAAATTTTGTAGGTGAAAATAGGGGTCCATCTTTGAGCCTTGTAGTGCAAGAAATTTCTTTTATTTGTTTCTGAATACAGGTAAGAAAATAATTGCATAAAACATTTTTTGTGGATAAATTTGTGTATAATTATAAATTTGGTCTATATTGATGGGAATTTTTTTTTTTTAATTGTAAACAAAGGGTTCATTTTTAAAGAAAGGCAGTGATTTCTGAAGCACAATCTTAGCCAAAAGAGTAGAAAATGTCTTATTCTAAAAATGGCATGAGAAACTTACTGAAATAGACATTCAACCTCATGGAGTTTATTGCATTCTGACAGAGTAAAAAGGGTGTTTGAGAGTCTAGAATAGCAAACATTTCAATTGTAATAGGTATAAAAAGAAATCTGTCTATAATCGACAAGGCACTTAGTCATTAAAACATAAAATCCAAATCACTTACTCATGGATAAATTACAAGAATCTACAGGAAAATGCCTAATCATAGAAATTATATTCATCCATGTACAAGGGCAACTCAAAAGTTGTCTAAATTTCTGAGACGAAGCTTGTTGATTTTTATCATTGTCTTCATCTTTATTGTTATTTCCACAATGTTTCGGCTGATATGTCTTCCGGCCTTCTTCAGGTGTTTGTCAAACTCGGGAACCTTCACGGAACTTTGAACTACGTCCTTTATTGAAACCACTGGGGTCGCCTGTTCTGATTCTGTAAGTATCAGAACAGGTGACTTAACAAGTGTTAAGTATTCCTGTATTGTTACTCACCTGTAGTCAGGATTGAACCTGCAACCTCCAGATTATTGCTGAATTGTCTCCTTAGAAGCTTATTGTCTCCTTAGAAGCTTAGGGAACCAACGCCTATAACCGTTATGCCATGTGTCCTGCTGGACAATTCAGAGTGAATTTTTGGGACTTATAAACTTAATGTCCTTACTTGACTAGAATTACTACTATTATGTATGAATAATCCGAAAACCCTTAATGATAAAAAGGCAACTCAAAAGTTTTGCATTATTTAAATCTACCAGGTCAAGTCAAAAGTTTTTTTTTGTTTTTTTTATTTTCACTGATGATTATTGGCAACTTGTATCGACATGTCATATTGTTAATTTGATACAACTTGTTATCTAATCATTGCTGAATTGTTTATTCTTTATTTTCATATATAACATATAAACTTTGAATGAATGCATAAAATCAGTTTCATTTATTTTACACCTTTGATGATAAGTGGTAAAAAAAAAAAATTGCAATTAAAGCCGTTTTACTCAACCTGTAGAAAAACTAAAAGGACCAAATGCTACAGCAAAAGAAATTAATGATGTGGAAGTCCCAGGAACTGTCAATGAATATGTGGCACAAACTGGTTCAGATGTTTCAAGGAAGGTGACACTAGCCTCAAAGAGAAACCAAGGTCAGGGAGACCTTTTGTCATGAAAGATTAGGCCTTGCTTGAAATGGTTGAACAACAGCCAAGCACCAGCAATTGTGCATTGTTGGCAGAGCCAAGTCCTTCACAAAGCATCATAAATCAACACCTCCATCGGCTCAGCATTATGAACAGATGCTGAAATGCTTGAAATATTGCAAAACTTTTGACTCACCAAGTATCTTAAACAAGCAACAGTAAAAAAAAAAAAAAAAAAAAAAAAAAAAGGAGCTACCAACCCAAGTCTTGTACCGCCAGGTACTTCAGCCTGAACTTTGGTGCCAAGAGGAACAATACGGACTTCATGAAGAACTGCTGGTCGTGGAAACTTTACTAAATCCAAGTTGAGTTCCTTAAAAAAAAAAAGATAAAATAAAAAGTGATGATTGGCCTATTTTTATTATCAATTTAACAAAGAATCTTTAGAATTTCATTATTTGGGTAATACACAAAACTTGCATTGTAATGATAATCCCTCTGATATTCAATAAAATTCATTCTAATGGCATATTTATATTCATATTCTCACAAGATTCTTAATGGTGATCAGTTTACAATAACAGCAAATGAAGATATCATTTTTTTTTAAATAATATTAATAAAATCTTAAAAAAAAAAAAAAAATGCCAGTTAAAGGAAGACAAAAACCTGAAAAGAAATTCAAGTCTGATCAATTAATGATTTTGAAATAATTATCCATTTACACTATTCCTAACCAGGACATTGGCCTAATGAGTAGAGTGTTCGCCAATGGTCCAGAAGACTGAGGTTCAATCCCATGTCGAGTCATACCAAAAACTTTTTAAAAATGGTACTTGATGCCACCTTGCTTAACACTCAGCATTATAAAGTAAGGATCAAGGGTAAAGTGGAACAATCCAGGGAATGGAGTAGTGCCTTCCCCTACACCTCGGTGTGGAAGCTATTGAAAAGGGAGCCCTTGAGTCACCCTTGACTAAGATCACCAACTTTAATTACTATTTACAAGTTGTGGACCATTGTTATAGTCTTGGTTATTATATATAAAATGTTTTGGCTGCTCTACTCTTTGAGCTTTTTCAGGTGTTTTTTGTTGGAGTAGGTAACATTCAAGGAATTTTAAACTGAAAAAGTAATTCAATCTACAGGGGGGAATTTTTTTTTATCCTGTTATTCATATCATGAGATTTTTTATCATCAGTTGATTCAAATTCTTAGTTGTCATATTGTTTTTTGTTTTTTTTTTTGCTTTTGAAGCCAGGTCCAGTGATTGAACAAACAACTTCAAAATATCATCAATAGTAAGTAAAGAGGGTGACCTGAAGGCTCCCTTTTCAATAGCTACTACACTGAGGTGTAGGGGAGGGTGCCACTCCTTTCCCTGGATTGCTCCACTTTACTCTCGATACGTACCTTATATTGCCAAGTTTTAAACAAGAAGGTATCAAGTACCATTTTTAAAGTATTTGGTATGACTCAACCTGGGATTGAACCCAGGTCTCCTGGACCATTGGTGAACACTCTACCCACTAGGCCAATATTGTGTATAAATCCCTATAATGGCACTCTTAAATCCTCAAGATATGATATAACAAGTCTACTGTATATCAGTTGAGCTTTTTAGTAGATTTTCCAAGTAAATGACTAACATTCATATCACACAACAGAAAGACCTAATAGTTTTGAAATATCACAGAAATTGGTTTCAGTCAAAATATTTTCATTTTTGATCCAAAGTTTAAAAAAAAAAAAAAAAGAAAAAGAAAATTTCTTGAGATAGAATAAGAATAAAACACAGCTTATAATTTATAACAAGGGTAGGGAACCTGCAACATTCCACAGCATTGTTGAAAGACTAGTTAAAATTTCACACCTCCATTTTAGAACCTGATAACCCAACATTATTTTGGAAGGTGGAGTGCAAAAGTCCATCTCAAAAGTCATTAAAAGTTTAGTCATTTTTTTTCATTTCTTTCATGAAGAAGATTTATTATTATTATTAATCATCATCATCATCATCGTTTCTTTTATTAATTCAACTTTGATTCAGTTACTAAGAGATTTAATTTTAGATTTTATTGTTAACATTAAAATTTATTGAATGTACACTCATTAGAAGATAAACATTTTTAATGTGGTCTTCGAATATAAATAAAAGCTTTTCCCACCCTGATCTCTACTAATACAATAAGAAATTGCTTGTTTGGTTTTATGTCTTGTCAGGAGCCAATCAGTTGGACCCTGGGGGCTAAAAACTAATCTATTGAGTTATGGAAGAATATAGGATGGGTGGTACTGAAGGTCAGTTCAAGGTAAAACTTTTTTTTTTCTTGACCAAAATGAAAAGCTATAATGAGCT